>JADDOH010000085.1:0-743160 GCA_016648135.1 Agrypnia vestita | reverse complement strand
TATATCTTCGTCAGGATATAATGTATACCAACAAATTGAAAATCAACTATCGAAGTACAGACAATCAAAATATAAAAATAAAATAATAATAAGAATATATGGAAAGTGAATAATTAAGTAGGTGCTAAAATGAAAACAAATTTAAAAGGTAACTATTTGTAAAAAGGACCTACTTATTTATTGTACTCTGTTTACTATTAACGCTTTTTCTTTCTTCCAAAATTTTTAATTAATCAAACTGTAATTCTGTATAATTTGTATGTTAAATTTATAAACCCTTATTAATATCAGAGAATGATCCATAGCCAGAAGATACTTCACAAATTCTTGATTATTTTCTATACATATGACCGATTTTTTATTCCCACAACATTCTTAGTTTTAAGATAGCTAATCATTATTATGATTACATATTTATTTTACAGGAGATAACCATCAAAAATTGGAGAGATAAATTGGGTTCTATAATATCATGCCAAAAGGCATGTCGGCAAAAAATTAATTCAACGTCTAATAGATATTTCAAAGTTGTTTATTTCTATGAAAAAATTATCATAATGGTTGATCAAATTTTATGGGTCAGCGCGGAATCTGGCTGGCTCGGTTAAGGGGTTTTTCGCAGGATAATAAATCGCCTCTTACCCCCACCCACGTAGCGGCCCCCACCTACCCCGCTGGGGTCGTTAGCAACGCCGCGGCAGCTTAAAAGGGGAGCGTACCTGCGTACCTACTCCATCGGT
Source organism: Agrypnia vestita (assembly GCA_016648135.1). NCBI lineage: Eukaryota > Metazoa > Arthropoda > Insecta > Trichoptera > Phryganeidae > Agrypnia > Agrypnia vestita. The sequence goes on along the minus strand of JADDOH010000085.1, from coordinate 742,420 downwards.
AGCAAAGTCGATCCGCGCACGTCGGATTTTCCTTCAAATTCTGAGGTGTTGAGCGAAAACGAAATGTTCTTCTGGAAAACTTTTCGCTTATGCATTTCATGTTAATACTTCACCTGTCGATGAAATTCTGATACTCTCGAAAATCATAGTCAGTAAAATATAAAATAAAATTAATCTCAAGTAGATACAATGTATTATCATGGGACGTGGCTACGGGAGGCACATAAGAACAATTTTAAAAAAATATTTACTATGAGAAAAGTCACCGGAAACAAATTTAGTCGAAACACTGTTCTAAATGTTGTACACACTTATTTTTACACTGTTTCTTAATTTTCCCTAATTTACCCTGCTTTTTTTTACTTCAATCACTTTCTAGAAAATTCCGTTCAATAATTGCACGTAGAAAAACTTCTCGCCCGCTGGCGGGTACTTATTTCATTTACTATCGCCGGAATATACGCGCTGGTCATACTGCGTTGCGGTTTATCGCTACTAACATTAGTGTAACGTCAGGAAGGCTGAATTGCGCGTGGTGCTTCTTGTATTTGTATCTACCTGACCTGTGATCGTCTAGATCAGTGGTACTCAACCTTTTTTTCTTCGAGCCACAAACAGACGTTTGCTAAGTTGTGCGGGCAGCAATATTATACTGATATGACAAAAAAAGATTAATATACGGAAAAACAGTATTGGTTGAAAACCGTTTGATTCAAGATTAGGGCGCCGCCACTTGATTAATTAACAAATATATTTTTTACCTATAACAGAATGGTATTAGATAATACTTATCACTTATCAGCATACCAGCCAGTACCAAATCAAAAATATGAAATTCATTTTCATCTTAGGTACATACTCATCGTCTTACACTCAAAATACAATAAAGAAAAAAATAAAACTCAAAACTAACTTACCTATATCAAAATGTTTATTTTTGTTAAGCGTCTTGATAAAAATAAATAGATTAATAAATGCAAATGAACAACATGAGGGACGAAATCATAAAGGAAAAAATGTCCAGAGTTGCACAGAACGTGACGCATTATAAATACAAATAAAAAACAATACCAGTGTATACAAGACAAAGATTGTTGCTCAAGCGTAGGTATTCAAAACTTACGGTGCAAGATATTTTAATCACGTTCCTGATAATAAATGTGTTTCGGGCCGCATATAAAAGCTTGGCGGGCCGCAGGTTAAGTATGGCTGGTCTAGATGCTTCCAATATTCCAGAACCTCCTAGCAATATCCAATTATAGTGTAAATGGTGTAGAGTGCAGCAAAATAATCAAATATGCACAATTCTCTCTAATTCATATATATAATATAATATATCAAAGCATTTATAACATATCGCGGCTGTATTCTATATTTTCTATCCATTTTAATAATCTCTACAATGTGAACGCCAAATAGATCAATAATAGAAATGTAAAAAATAAAAAACAAACAAAAAAATTAAACAAAAAAGTTTTTTTTCATTATCGCAATTACCATGGTTCTCAATTATCATATTTCAAGCACAAAACTATATAAAAAGCATTCACAATACAAGGACCCATTCGCAAAAAAAATACAAATTTGTAATGTTTTAAAAATATAATCAAAAATATATGTAATAATAATAATAATATAGTAATAATAATTGGATAATTTATACAGCACCGCTGTCGTGAGAAATCGCCACAAGCACAGCGAACAGAAACATTTGTGCAGTTTACAGTGATATGTTTGTGGAATGTTCGACAAAGCCAAAAATGGTACCTACCTATACGAAATTTAAATCTAAAGATTTAGTACTGAAGTCTAACCTCAATGTTGAACACCTGCAATTCTCAATGAAAATCGAATTGCTGTAGAAATAAAGACCGATCCAGAGATATCAATTCAAGCATTAGCTAAAAAGACTGATTCTCAAAGTCCAATATTAAAATATGCTTCGGAAACATTTGGAAACGCGGGTTATAGCTACCACAAGAATTAGGTTAAGATAATCTCTTAACCTTATTCATGTATACTAGTATGCGTGCATACGAACAAAAATCACAAGATTAAGTTGACGAACTAGGAAGAAAAATTGTGGATCGCTCTCCTTGCGGCCTCGATCTACCATAATCTGATTATCATTTGATTAGATTACGTCAAAGTTAGCTCCCTAAAATACAGTTAAAAAATCCACCGTGATTTCACCCCCGTATCGGCATACTGTCAGGTTAATAAACTCTTCCTCGACGCTAATAAATGTCTTCAAAATACATTCGCAAGAAATTTCAACAAATTCCTTTGGCCCACACAATGCATAACATCCCACTAGAAATTAAAAGCGAAATAAAAGACGTCGTTATGATGATGATCCTTACTATTTAACTCATTTTTAAGAACATAATATCGATCAAATTACATCAAAGACCTACTATAGCTTGTTATATTTCATACTACTTATCTTATCTTTCATACTCAAAGTATTCTACTATGCGTTCGTTTGTAGTAAACTGAAATAAGCGCGATAAGTTCTCTCTCGGACGAGTAGTTCCACGATTTCTCAAGAGTCCGAAAATGTTAATTTATTCCATTAAAAATAAATATTTCGATTAGAAACTCGGTGTAACTCTGCGAAATGGTTCAGAAAGATGAAATCCAAGGCTCAAGGCAAGGGTTGGGAACAGCGCAGTTATGGAAAGTCCCCAGTCTTAGACCGCGACATGTAAAAAAATGACATTCTGAGATAATCGGATTCAATTCTCAGAAAAAAAGCAAAGAATAATATTTTATAATGTAAAATATGTTAACTAAATTTTATTTTTAATAGTTTTTTTCAGATATCTTACTCTAATACTAAACAAAAAAATATAATTTGAGAGAGCTCATCATGTACATTATTATCATACGTACATAACATAAAACAAGATAAAACTTCTCGAAGAAAGCTTTGGAAATAATAAACAAAAAAAATTAAATATGATTTCTTATTTTAATTGTTTCCAAAATAACAAAAACCCAAAGATTTTTTCTTTAAGTGGGATTAAATAAGTTAACCTCTTCGGGCCCATGGTATCATACATGATTCTCGGATATATACCTACTGTTCTATTGTCAACAGCTCAGTTTAAATTTGTTTGTCAAAGGTTAAAATGTGCGCCGTTGCGTCGGTAAAACTGTTTCTTATTTAACCAGATACCCTGAGCTTGTGTTTGACAACATAGCCAGTAAAAATAATTTCAACATAAACTGCCGGTATCATAAATTATACTGTGGGCCCGAAGGGGTTGACTTATATTAACTTCGGGTATTTTCGGAAACTTTGCGTCTACTATTGCTAACATATACGAGTATAAATACATCATATACGAATATAAATATATGACGTTGCATTACCGACGAGCTATTCCACTTATTAAGAATACTCTCCTCAGACTTATAGGCAACTTCGTTCACCGGCTGGTCAGAAGGTTTATGCATGAAAAAGGGTTCTTTCGATTATAAAAAAAAATATGATTTAAATAGCTACAATTTTAAACAAGAAGTACATTACTTTGTAGAGACCAGATAAAACTAATATTTGCGACTATATCAACTAAAAATTACATTTTCTCGAAATATCAAATATTATGAAATGGGTATCTAAAATTAAAACACCATTTTCTATTATATTTTCAAATTTTGTAAATTTCGTTAGAGTTGTGTTATTTTTTAACCAGGTAGTTAATAATTTTGTAAATATTTTTGTATTATCAACTCAAAAATGAATATTTTCAACTTGGCATAATCTAAAACTCGGGATGCGATTTGTCACAGTCTTGGCTTTTATCATGTGATGCATTATGTCAAAGGCAAATGCAATAAGCGTCTCAGTACAGTTCGTGAGATACTGCTGAGTGGTACACGAGTTACAGTCAAGTGGTACCCGAGTAGGTACCCACAGCACATTATGAAGTTGCATAAAAAATAAACTAAAAAATGATTGATTCATTTTTCCGTTTTCATAGTGAACCTTCACCTGTCTCAAAGTAGAATTGTTATCATTTATTAGTAATAATAATACCTACGCCAGACGGTTAGATATTATAATAATAATATGTAATATGTAAGCGAATTTATTTTTCATTTATATATTTTTTATTGCATCAGGTATTCCATATTTCATCCTCTGGATGAAAAGAGATTTAAAAGGAATAATTATATAATCCACGTCGTTTCACTATTGTTGAAAAAGACAAATTGAAAGCTTAAATGAAATAAAGTAGACAAGAGTTTAGATAATCCTAAGAAGATCCTTTTGTCCTTCACGACAGCGTTCACCCCATTATTGTAAAAATGCTAAGAATCAAATGGTTGTTACTTATTCACTCAAAAGTTATGTTTAATTGAATTGTAACTTCAAGGTTGGCATTATTTTCGGAATAATCTAATAACATAAGTACTTTTCAATTCGACGTGAAATCGTTTTCGGCTCGCCGTCTAGCTTGACACATATCGGAATTTGAACTTTCTTAAATCTCACATTAAGGCGTATCATTTCATTGGCTTCCCTCAGAACGTTAGGCTACATTAGCAGCGCTGCCCAACCTGTTTATGCCAGCGAGCTTATTTTTAGCGTCAATTTAAGTGTGAATTTCGTCAAATATATCTTTATCGAATGTGCCTTTTGGCTAGAAAAAAATTGGGTGCATGTTCTCACATATTATAAGATAAGAACCGAACATAACATAAGAACAGAACATAAGAACCGCATTCTATGTATACTGTATACTTAAAAAACATACGTTCCAACGCAATTTTTATAATACAAACTAGAATTGCCATCACCGAAAGCCGTCCATCAAAGGATTAAAAATGTTGCTTGTATAGAAAAAAGAAAATGTAACAGTAAGCGCATAATCAATTACAATAATAACGCACCGTTAATTTGTTCTAAATCATGACCGAATGCGCATGTGTATTCTGTCCAGTTTTATTCCAACTAAAGATATGCAATATAAACTAGAATTTCCATTAATGCAGTTCTCCGTCCACAGATAAAAAATCTAAAATTTAATACAGTCCGTACCGCACCGCATTTTTCTTTTATAAAAAAGAGATAATGACACAGTGAGCGCCTAATTCAATCACAATAACAACGCATTATAAATTTGATGAAAATTATATATGAAACATTTAAAGCAAAAGAGAATATTCAAAAAAATATGATTTGGACAAAATTTTGTATTAAATGTTAGGCAACAGTTTGTACTAGACAGTATGAAGTATTATTTCAATAAATGAAGACAAAAATTTAATAACTAGATAAAAGATCCAGACATAAATTAACACAAGGGCCCAAAATTACTAAAACAATGTACTGTAAAAGTCCCCTTACAGCTACGAAATACTTTAATCTATTACCCACCGAACTAAAAATTGTAACCGGAGTAAACAAGTCAACTAAAAACAAAATAAACAAATGGATAATCGAAACAAAAGAATATCTGATATCCTTATAAAATGTATATTTTAATCATCATATAACTTTCATTCGAGTCACTATTTTGAAAACTAGGTATTAATATTAGTCACTAGTTACTAATTTTTATTGTTTTTATTGAATTTTAGTCGTGTGTTTCATTATTACATGTCTAATTTCTCATCTCCTGAACCTATGTACAAGTATATGTATATACCTTTATAGTATATATGTATATAATATATATTATATTTTATATATTTTCTTTTGGAATTTAATGAATAAGTCAATTTATCATCAAATGGAAAATAATCAAATATAACAGCGCCCGAAGAATGTTCAATTATCACAACACCATCACAACACAACAACAACAACAAACGACTTGATTATTGTCACTTATGTAGACTTGCTCAATTGGTTAAATATCACCCGGAAAACCGCCATCTTAACTTTTGTTTGAAATGTGCTTCGTGATGTGAAAATATTCTGTTGCATGACGCGCGCGCATTTTGTTGCATCCTAAAATTTCACTCTAAATACGCTTAAAGAAGAATGACTTCAAAGAGAGTAGGTACTCTAACGCTCGCATGTTTAGTTCACTGGGGAGGAAGAATGTAATAAAATTATATTAAGCATAAGTATATCTCTACACAAGGTATGAATGAAGTTTCATGGCTTTGTTTTATTGTCACGTTTTATTTCATTAGAGTATCACTTCACTACATAATTATATTCGTTTCAATATGTTATTACTCATTACTATTTCAATGTTAACTTTTTCCATTCTATTTCTACTATTCTTGTTTTTTATTTTTTATTTGTTCTTCTTATCTTCTATATATATATAAAAAAAAGTCGGGTTAGTTACACCATTTATAATCCAAGAACGGCTGAACCAATTTTTATGATCTTTGATTTGTTGGATTTGTCTCCGCCCCAAATAGCAGAAAAACTATTAAAACATCGGAAAAAATCACGAAAAGAAAATTATGAAGAAAATTCTTTTTCTCATACATTTTGTATGGAACGGCTTTTTTGATGATATATCGAGAACTGATTGTCTGATTTCGATGATTTTTTTTTAATTAAGGATAAATTACAGAATTCTAACAGTCAATAAGCTATTTATCTATGAGAAAAATAGATGGAAGTCTCTTATACGATGGCTTAGAGCTTACAATCGACGTGAGCTGGATTAAGTGATCATTCTACATAATGCAACGTTTACCAATTCTATCATAAAAACATCCACACATTATCAAATTTTTGAATTTCTGTATATATATGTTCGAATCTGGAACATAAATATACTTACAAAACTCAATGTCTGTCTGTCTGTCTGTTCTCTATACAAATCTACACTGTTTGTCCAATCTGACACAAATTTTGCATACTGCATACATACCCGGCGGTAGACATTTACCCCCTCTCCCTTTACCCCTCCCCCTGACGCTGATATATTTTCCATGCAAATCTGTACCGTTTAACCAATCTGAATAAAATTTTGCATACTTATTCTTTAATGATGATGAATAACATAAGTGACATTTCCCCCCTTCCCATCAACCCCTTTCCCGCCCCTGATATATATTATTTGCAAATCTGAACCGTTTAACCGATTGACTCAAATTTTGTACACTTATTCTTGAGGACCCAGCGGACTATATAAGTGGCATTTCTCTCCTCCCCTTTTACCCCTTCCCCTCCCCGATATATTTTTCATGCAAATACTGTACCGATTGACCGATCGGCCTCATATTTTTCTTACGTATTCTTTAGGATTTGGTGAGTAACTGAGGTGACATTTCCCCCTTCCCTTTACATCTCCCCTTTTCCTGATATATTTTCCTCGCCATATCTGTACCGTTCGACCGATCTGACCCAAATTTAAAATACTTATTTTCTAGGACCCGGCGGGTAACATAGATGACATTTCAACCTCCACCTTCACCTCACTCCTTCCCCTTGATATATATTTCATACAAATCTACACCTTTTGCGTACTTATTCTTTGGTGGGATCCGGCGGGTGATTTTTTTCCCTCACTATTTACCTCTCTCCCGGGTCCCCTGATATATTTTCCTTCCAAATATGTATTGTTCGATCGATGTGATACAAATTTTGTTTACTTTTTTTTAAGACCCCATCGGGTAACACAGGCGACATTTCCACCCTCCCACCTTTTCCCCTCTTACCCTCTCCCCTCCCCTGATATATTTTCAATGGAATACTGTACTGTACTGTACTGTTCTACAAATTTTGCATGTATATTCATGCAACGCCGGGTACGAACAGCTAGTTGTTTATATATGTCAAATTGGTTTCTATGTGATATATGTTACGACACAAGTTAACTTGTTCGATTCTGATAACTCATGCTCTTATTCATGAATATTTTGTTTTATTTAAAATATGATAGAGACTTTAAAGAACTATGGATAACATTTTACATAATTAAGACAATATTTGGAGTTATAGCATTTCTATCACTTCTATTTTGAAATTGTTAGTAGTCAATTGTTTAGTCTGTTGTGGTAGATCGTTGTGTATATCATTAACTTGCGTCTGTTTTCTTTCGGAATAAATAAATGAAACATAAAAAAGCATTTTGGGCGCTTACATAATGTTTAGCGAAGGCGAAACATTTATTCGTTTCGCTGCCAAAAGCACGTGTTGTTGGTAATAAGCCTATCTAGTTTAATCTGCGCTGCGTTGCGTAATTACTATGTATTTTTGACTTAAATGAATGAAATCATATATTTTATATACCCTCATCCTCTTCGATTTTGAAATGTCATAAGTTGTTGTTTTGCACAGTGATCATATTCCCTTATATATTGCGAGTGCGATCGACTGACTTCTAAACTATTCCACTGATTTCCAATTTACTTCAAAATGAACAGTGCTGTAAAATCTTCAATAACATGTAATTCTTTCCGTTTTTACAGCCACGTGACATTATTATTTAATTAATTCTAAACTTTTTAAATTTATTTTACTATAAAATATTAGCTTAGCTTAAAGAAAACTTTATACTACTCGTATGTAAGGTACTTTACTACGATTCACCCCAAATATGTTACCTTATTTATAATGACATATTAATTCCTGAAATTCGGTCTTATACCAAGTGGTTTTTGAATGCTTGATGTTTTAAACATATAATTTATCTTACTTCGTTATAACATGTCTGAAATGTAAAAATACATGTAACTTTATCATTTTTATTAATATCAAAATTCTGTAAAGGAAACGTCGCGTCATTCGTTAATGTATAGGTACAACGAATGAAGTCTAACGTTCTTAGACGTCAAATTGTACGTTCTTAGATGTCATTCTGGTTTTTTTTCCAAAAAGTTGGTCATTTTTCGAAATTTCACCACGCTCATAATAGCTTAACCTGTTTATCTGGATGGAATCTTATAATCGATATTTTACCCGATTCCCAATATTCGAGCTGAAATTTTTCACACAGGCGCAATTAGTGAATCAATTATCAGATTCACGAGCTACTTAATATATCTATCATAATAAATTAATCAAAGTTGTATATGGGAAATTTTGTTAATAAACTTACCAAAAGAAGGCGCTAGTCTCTTAATTGTGTACGCTGGATAATATAAAGACTAAAAATTGAAAATTATATCATTCAAAGAAATGTTGACTGTTTTGTCAAACGAAAAAATCAATTGATTGAGGATTCGTTGAATTATTGACTGGACATATTTTTTTAATTATCTTTTGAAGTCAGGCATTATTCATTGTTCATTTCTAACAAAGCGTATTTTGACAAAAATAAATAGTTATTCTGAACGCTCCTTTAGTGATCCACACGTAAATGTGAAATTAAGTGACAATCAACCACGGTGTTGCTCGATATTATTACCCACCATGCTAGCATCCCGTGGAAATCATTACCCGCGTACGCACGATATTCATTTCGGTCATTCAATTTGGTGTGGCATATAAAATCGTAGAATCAAATCCAACAAAATGTGTGATTTTCCTAGTATCGTAATTATAAAGCGATAGATCTATTTGTGCGATGCACTGAAAATTCTCGAACGATGATCACGTTCAGTTTAGATTCTTGAAATTTGCACAGATTCTTAAATTCATATTTACTTGAAAACTAACAGTACAAATAAAAATTAACAAGGTTACACATGAATACTAAAGAGTACAGAAACCATCTCACAAGTTTTGACTGAATTAACAAGTTATGTATTAAAATATAACAGAAACTTTACAGCATACAAAAAATTAAAAGCTTAAGTTAAGAACAAACCAAGAGATTCAAAAAATTAAAGGTAAAAGGCGAATCAGAAATGGGAAGAAAGGAGCAAATCCAATTTGTAAAAAGAGGAAGAGACAAGAAAAATGATAAGCGATTCTCACAGTAGTCGCACATTATGTATAACATAATTCCTCAGTAAAGCTTCGTCCGTTTTCTCAGTGACACTAGGTAACTAACAATTCAACAATTTGTTCAATGTTTTACAGAGACGAAGCGTATCCAAGTATGTTTTGGGAATTACAGGGCTGACGACCTGTCATGAGGCTGGTTTAAGTGATCACCTTTTCTACCCATGCCCTACCATATCTATCAAATTTTGAAAAGTTGTTCATATGGTTTTCTACTAAATTATCGTCATCTGTGGTAGAAAATTTTCCATAACACAGTAGGTATATAGATTTTGCCGCCGTTAAATGAGGCTTGTATTTTTTTTGGTTAGAGTATGAAGCTATATCCTTTTTTGTATACATATGATATTCATCCGAATTATTTGCATACGTACCGAAAAGTTTTACATAAAAATTTCCATCTTACTGATACTGTTATAACTCTAAAACTGTTAAAATTGTTCTATGGAGACGAAGAGTTATTCATTTTAAGAGAAGCGCTATTAAGAGGTTGAAAGCATTTAAGTAATGGCTGTACTGAAGTAGGCAAAAGATCTCCTGAATAGACCACATTTTTAATATGGAAACATTAAGGTGCATGAATAAGCAAAGATAGTTAATAAGAACTATCAAACCAAGAAAACCTGGATACCTCGGATACTATCTCCACAATGACCAATGAATAAACCCCTAAATAAGTGCCAGGAACACAGGGAACAAGTAACTTGGACTTACCTTGGTAGACTTGGACCATATTTAGCTTCTCCTGAGTCTCTCAATCACTCAATCCGTCATATTGGAGCCACAGGATTACTTTGTCGCTTTACTTTCCCTTTACTTCACTTTCACTTTACAGGTTCATATAGACTACACGAAGGCCCCAAGGATTATTCATCTCCAACGAGGAGCGTACCCCCGACCGTCACGAGGTCAGCAAGTGAAGCGATTGGATGAGAAGGGTGTGGAGAGGAGTGGAAACAGAAAATATTTATTTCAAAACTTTCAGCGAAGAAACGTACATTTATTAAACTCGTTTTGTATAACATATGAACTTATACAAGAGACGCGCCTTACCTGGTATGTATGCGTCCCAGAGGGTGGCTTAGCAGAAGCGCGGTGCAAGGTGAGGGTGGGCAAATGCGGGTCTTAAAAGAGTCGGGAGGGGAAGAAAAATAAAACCGCTCGACATCCGAGCGAGTAATCATACACGTGGATAATTCAGAAAAATGTTGTTTTATCATGCGACTGACGTCATTAGTGAACGGATGCTGAGCAAACTACATTCGAGCACTTTTCACTGTAATGCCGATATAACTGGCTGCATTATCTAGCTACCGGAACTTGGAATGATATGAAAGGGTCACATTTCATTCCACATCGAACGAACCGATATAACTTATCTTATCTAACATGTCTTGATTCTACTTATAATTGGCAGGAAATTCGATTTTCTACATTTCTCTTACACCTACACAAGTTATTTTGTCACAACTGAGTTTCCGTAAGAAAAGTCTCACTTATTTTTGAGTATAAATGATAGCAGTTATTAATCACTCCTCACGATAATAGTCACAAATGAATTTAACGTATTGCAATACAATGTTTTTAAGTAACTGCCATGTTAAATAATCATATTACTTACTTTAAAAGCTTCAACCGGCTACGAAGCCTAATTACCGAAGCGAAACACGTCACAAAAACACCCAGTTTTGCCTCCTACTCATCGATTCTCGATGATTCAGCTTCATCGATAATCATCAAAGGAAGACCAAAGAACTCCTGGATGACTCAATGCTCCAAAATCCTGCAGAAAAACGGCCTAGATGTCTCATGTCTGGCGTACTGAAGTGCTTAATTTTTAACGGTATTTTTTATTATATACTCGAATCTGTATTATACTTTTTGCTTAATTTTATGCTTTAATCATTCGCTTTTGTTGTCTATATTATTATAATTATGCTTTAGTTATTTACCTTTTTACTTTTATTTTATTCTTTAGTTATTTGTTCTTAAATACTCAAATTTCATATATATATTATGCTCTCTTGCATTATTCATGTTTTATGCCATACTAATTTTGCATTTTATTAATTGTATTATATTTACATAATAAACGTATTCAATGAGTGCATAATAGATTTTGTATAATAGATTTTATTACTATTTTACTATTATCATATACGAGGGATATAGAAGCAAAGAGAGCAATATCCAAAAACTTAAAATAACATGTTTTGCATGCAGTCACCGAGGATAAATTAGTAATCATCTATGACTGGATTCATTTTTTTTATATAGCTCTCTTTGCTTTTATTTCCCATATATGTATGTTCTCCATATGCATCGTGCGTGAATGCATGATGCATACATGCATGAATGCAAGAACATGCCTTTGTCTTTGAATAATTAATCTTCTTCTCATGCATGAATGCATGATGCATGCAGAGCATGAACATGCCTTTGTCTTTGAATAATTAATCTTCTTCTCAAAGTGCTATTTCCTATCGGAGGTCGGCGATCATATTGGCAATTACGACTCTATCTCCCGTTTAACTATGAAGATCGCTACATGGAACGTTAGAAGTTTATTGGAATTATTAATACTCTGGAAAATAAAAAATAAAAATTATAAATATCGAGGGTAGAAAGCCACAAAAGCGTAAGTTCTTATTTCGAACTTTAGAGGAGAGCAAAAGAATGTTGTGTCAATCTGACTTTATCAATGTTTTTTAAAATAATTTCTATATATGTTTTGGATGAACAAATACGGAAAGCGTTTTATAATAAAAGAAACATTGACAAAATTAAACTTAGAGAACTTTATTTTGCTCTCCTGTAATGTTCTAAATAATCACTAACGCCCTTTTGGATTTTTACCCTCAATATGTTAATTTTTATGGGGAACTCAAATCACTCTCATACCCATATTGTAACGTTTTATGATGTTTTTACAGAAATTTTTGAAATATATATATTTTTTAAAACCCTTTAACAGGCCAAAAGGCCCAATTACTGAAGTTGTTACATCAGAAAAACACCCAAGCCTGAGTAACACAAAAATTTATTGTGCCCTCAGCGGGAATCGAATCCGGTAATACACTACCATAGACTACCGTGCTCCGATCATTTAAATTTTTGCTTGCCAGACACACTACGTGAGCTGGAATTCGAGGCAGACGATCTTTAAGGTATTCAATATTATCGTTGTAAGGTATCTCGATAAATTATTAAGCGGAATTTAAATATGCATTTAGTAATCAACTTGAATTGTGTGTGGAGAAAGCTAACTTTATCTTCCAGAACTAAAAAATGTAAACGGGACTCTGCAGGGTAAAAAGTACTTTCAGCCATTTCCCTGCTTCCAAATAGCGGCGATGTTGAGCCCCTGGCCGTACAAAAAGCCAACCGTTTCAATTACGTATTTATAAAAGAACGTTTTATATTTTCCGCAAAAATACATGCGGCACACCACCGACATAAAAATGGTGTTACTTTTCCCGCGCCGGCCTCTAACCCTTAACTAAGCGCGTCCTACATTTTTTTTTTCATAAAACTGTGCGCCTTTTACCAAATTATATTCTAAACGGTTATCGATATGTAATCAATCATTTTCCAATTTCGGAGAGGCACTTCATCACCGCATATACCTTGTCCTAATTTTTAATGGAATATCTTTTAAAGAATACCGTGTCGAAAATTTTTGAAAATCCGTCGGATAATCGAAATTTTAATGGATCAGAACCCGGAAAGATTTCGTATAAAGTTTCATATAAAGCTATTAAGCTAGATCCAATGTTTCAGTTACGTGTTATGTTAGCAGTTAAATGTTAACAATATATTTTATGTATCTTCCGAGTACACAATCACTGGATTTTATCCACAGAGGGATAATCCTTAATTAAGATAAATTATAGAAGTCTCACGGAGACGAAACAATTTATGTGGTATACATGTTTGGAAGTCTTAATAGGATGGCCACAGGGCTTATGGCTCAAGTGAGCACTTTAAGCAATTCCTTACCCACATTTATATCTTTCAAATTTTTAATCAAACTGCCAATTAAAAAAATTGGGGTATCGTTATTAGCGGCGAAATCTCTGTATACTATGTCATGCGAAGGATCATAGATGTCTCTAGCATAGTCCCTTCAAAAAACTTTCAAAAAAATATTAGAATGTGTGGATTGTCTTACGACAGAACTGGTGAACGTTGCCTTGTGTACAGGTGTGCCGGCTCATACAGGTAATAAGCCCTATAAATCTTTCACACATGTTTCCCATGAAATAGCTTCGTCTTCGTTATCTCGAAATGTCATATCCAAACCTTCTTACTTACTATAGTGTACATTTACAGAAAATATTTCAGGATTGATACTATATAATAAGTCTGGCGGTCGTTGACTCAATATATTTCGTAAATGGACGAAAAAGGAATGAAAGTTAAATAAGTCAAATTCAAGTCCGGGCTGTCATTTAGGTTTATTATTTCTATTAAATTTAAGAGTCCTATTTTTCTATCAGGAAATGGGTCAATGTCTCAATAAATAGAACACTGTAAGATTACCATGCTGACAAGAACATTGATCGTTCGAACAAGGCACGATGGTTTGAACATAAGTACTCTCTTTTGGCAGAGAAAGCACAAAATAAATTTCTGAAATATCTCTACAAGCGAGAAAGCGGGCATTATCCTTGGCTTTACCCAACCAGTTTCTCCTGGGTATGCTTGGCTACAATAGGTTAGAGACTAGAAGAAATGTATATCTGATTACGCATTTTTATCGACTGTCGCGACCTGAATTGTGCGTAAAATTGGTATATATGTTCCTGATAAATAATCCTGATAGTTAGATTGTTTTACATTCGAATATGCAGAAAAAACATGCCGATAGTTATGCCTATTGTAAGAGTTACCGCTATGCTGAATAATAACACTTTGGATATTGATCTAATCCAATTTTTTAGATATGTTAATTAAAATGTTATTACATTCACAAATCAAATTTATGTTTGTAATGTAATCGTATATACTAAATAATTTGAATTGAATTGAAGCGAATTCCTCCTAATGGGTTAAGAGTCAGGGTTCTTTCAAACGCACCGCATGTAGATGCGAGTTATGGACCCCGCAATACGTTATACAATGAAAACGGTACAATACCACACTCACACCATCTAATATTCGGTCTGCCTTGATTGTGCTGTGCTACACACCATTCGCAGAATCCACTGAACCCTTGAAAGGCTTGCGTCTGCTAGAATATGAACAGACTGCACGGATGAAGAGGTTATCATTCAAATTCCACCTACAAATATATTCAAAACTAAATAGAATACTATTAATATCGTCTCTAAATATAATTACATCTTCGTACTTAACGTAAAACATCCGAACCGATTTTATTTTTGGCTTGGTTTTTTTTATCTTGGTAGGCGAGAGAATTTTCTTTGCATTAAATATCTCCTGTTGGTGAGAAAACAGCCATGGCGGTAAATTCCTATTTTGGAATTAAGAATAACTGATTGTTATTCTTAATTCCAAAATAGGAATTAACATATCTATGTCCTCCACCTCGTATCTCCTGCATTCATTACTGCAAGATCCGCATCTAGCATCCGGACTCATTGCGAGGTATAGAAGTAGGTATGTCGCTGTGTATGTACTGTTTAGTATTACAGGGAATATGCCACACAAACAGTAGGTAATGTATAAAAATTTGATTTTATTTATAAATTATCGATGTCAAGGAGACAGCGCCATATTACTATCGACGTGGACCGAGAAGAGAAAGTGGGGTGGGCGGAGGTTCAAGCGTCATCCCGGTAAACCACAGCTTTTAGAACTGAAATCACCTTCGCTTTCAAATGTTCTTTTTGGAACGTATCCAAACGCTGCCTCCATTCTATGACACTTAGCGTAGTACCTTGTTAGAAGTTAGAGAGCGCGAATCCTTGGTCGATTGTGAAATATTTTACAAATATGGAGTCTATTGTCTAGTTGGTTGAATATGGATTAAGATATTAGGTCCTTACATATGAAATTGGCGTTTTGCCGTACTGGCAAATTTGATCTCAAATATCTTCTCTTTGGTTAGGAATTCCAAATCCAAATTTATACAGCTATTTACTCATGTATTTGTGTTTTGAAAATTATAATTCATTTGTTTTTTCCTCAATTGTTTTTTTCTTTGCGTCACTCAGTTTACAAAATGAAAAACTTGAAATATCGCGTTATTTACGAGTACGAGTTCCACCGTGGCACCAGTGCTGCAGAAACGGCTCGAAGGATTAATGATGTGTATGGCGATGGTGCTGCAAAAGAAAACACAGTGCGTTTTTGGTTCCAACGTTTTCGTTCTGGAAATTTCGACCTGCAGAACAAGCCCCGTGGACGGCTGGAGACCAAAGTTGATAATGAAGAATTGAAGGCTATTGTGGAAGCGGATCCATCGCAAATCACATCCGAGTTAGCTGCAGGCTGCGGTGTTAGTGATAAAACTGTTTTAATCCACTTGAAGCAAAGTGGTAAGGTGAAAAATCTTGAAAGGTTTGCGTTTTTGGTTCCAACGTTTTCGTTCTGGAAATTTCGACCTGCAGAACAAGCCCCGTGGACGGCCGGAGACCAAAGTTGATAATGAAGAATTGAAGGCTATTGTGGAAGCGGATCCATCGCAAACCACATCCGAGTTAGCTGCAGGCTGCGGTGTTAGTGATAAAACTGTTTTAATCCACTTGAAGCAAATTGGTAAGGTGAAAAAGTTTGAAAGGTGGGTACCTCACGAATTGAGTGAAGCAAATCAACAAACGCGCGTTGACTGCTGCGTTGCATTACTCAACCGGCACAATAATGAAGGGATTTTAAATCGAATCATTACCTGTGATGAAAAGTGGATCCTGTACGATAATCGGAAGCGCTCATCGCAATGGCTGAACCCTGCCGAACCAGCCAAACCATGCCCCAAGCGAAAATTGACTCCAAAAAAGTTACTTGTGAGCGTTTGGTGGACTAGTGCTGGTGTCGTTCACTACAGCTTTCTTAAATCTGGCCAGACGACGATTTATTGTCAGCAACTGCAAATCATGATGGAAAAGCTAGCTGCTAAACAACCGAGGCTGGTTAATCGCTCTAGGCCACTGCTGCTTCATGATAACGCTAGACCACACACTGCACAACAGACGGCTACCAAATTAGAGGAGCTTCAATTGGAATGTCTAAGACATCCACCGTACTCTCCGGACCTTGCCCCAACAGATTACCATTTTTTTCGAAATTTGGATAACTTCTTGCAAAGGAAAAAATTCAACTCCGATGGGGCAGTCCAAACCGCCTTCAAAGATTTTATTGATTCCCGTCCGAATGGTTTTTTTAGTAAAGGGATCGATGAACTACCTAAGAGATGGCAAAAGTGCATATATAGCAATGGTACATTCTTTGATTACATAAATATATTATAATAAAAAAATATCGGCTTTATGTTCCTCCCATACTAAACGCCAATTTCATATGTAAGGACCTAATATTATGCAGGCGGCTCTCGGCGGATATTATCTGAACCTAACGGCCCAAAAAAGGTGGTTGAAATCTGCGTGCATCGGAGAGCTCGGGTTCATCGCAGTTTTTTCAAGAAGTTTTCAAAGGGTAGCTGCCTGGTAGCTACATTTTGATTATTGTTAATGAATTGATTATTGTTAAAAATAATTCTAACAATTTACGTAGAGACAATTATTCAGGGTCTCTGCAGTACAATCCGGAAATATAATTTATTTATCAATTAAGGAATCTTAACAGTTTCAATCATTGTGATATTAGAGTATATTGTACATTGTATAAACTAATTATAAAAATTCACAGATGCTTAAGGCGTAGTAAATTTAGCACAAGGTTGGATATGAGAATATTTTTAACAACTTTTGAAGTATACGATGGCTCTGGGCCATTGTACGATTATTCTATAAATAGATTCGTCTCTGTGAGATTTCCATAATTTATCTTAATAAATTTTTATTTAAACTTATTTGTAGTATAAGTTTATTTGATAAACAATATCGTTTACTACACCATTTTTTATTTACTTACTACACAGTACTTTTAGTAAAATAATTATGTTATAATTACTCTTCGTAAAATAATTATGTGTAGTAAGTAAAATAATTATAATAAAGGAATAGATGAGTAAAGTAATAAGTATAATAATTAAAAATTTCGTTTAATTTTTATTAATTATATCTCCAATAAAAACAATGTTTGCATTTAATCTAGGCTGGGATGGATGGGATGACCAGGAGGAAATGTCGTTTACCTGCAATTTCAGATCGGCAAACGGTGTAGATTTGTACAAAAATTATATCAGGGGGGGGAATGGGGTAAAGGGGGAGGGGGGAAAGTTATCTTTGTTACCCGCCGGATCCTATACAATAAATATGCAAAATTTGGGTCAGATCGGTCAAACGTGTAGGTTTGTACAGAAATACAGAATATATTAGTGGAGACGGTTGGTTAAAGGGGAAGGGGGGAAATTTTGCCTATGTTACCCGCCAGATCCCAAAGAATAAGTTTGCAATTTTTGAGTCCAATCGGTCGAACGGTGTAAAGGGGGGGGAGGGAAATGTCACCATTGTTACCAGCCGAATTCTAAAGAATAAGTATGCAAAATTTGAGTCCGATCGGTCGAATAGTATAGATTTGCATCGAAAGTATATCAGGAGGAGGGGAAGGAGTAAAGAGGAATGGGAGGAAAGACACCCATATTACCCGCCAGGTCTTAAGGAATAAGTATGCAAAATTTGAATCGGGCGAACCTGTACATTTGTACAGAGAACAGACAAACAGACATTGAGTAGTATATGTATAGATGAAGAAAATAATACAAAAGTGTAACCCAAAAATATATGTACAAATATTATGAACGTCAAAAAATTATTCATTCAAAATTAGTGTGACGGATTGGAAACTTAAAAGTTTTTGTTTAATAAAATTGAATTATTTAAGAAAAATAGCATAAGAGACGCGTACGCAACATAGAGTGAGACTAAGGGCATTAATAGGGACGGAGTTCTAGGTGGAAAAATTCTAGGATTGAAATAGTTGTCAGGAAAGACGGAAAAGGAGGACATAATAGACGCTTATATGCTTATGAGACCAATTATGGAACGTGGAATAAATTCAAATTTTGGATTATCGAGGAAGACGGTTTTAAATGATCATGTATTTATGTTTTTTTAAATACATTTAGATATTATGTAACGTGTTAGATATTACGTAACGAGTAGAAATGCTAACATTTATTTAACATTTTAATACTTTTGTCAAAATAATAATAAAATTCATAGAAAGCCAACCATTACAGACGCAACTATACAAAGTACATGTAATCACCCTCTATCACATAAACACTCGGGTTTTCATTCAATAATACACCGTCTTGTCAATTTACCTCTGTCTCACTCTAATTTTCAAATTGAGTTAAATACATAAAATAAATGGCATTTTAATTAATAACGGCATACAATATAGAATTAATTGATACATTTTTACAAAATAAATTTTAAAAAAATATAACTAACCAATTTTTATACAATTCACAGATAGAAAAATAACAATAACGATTATTGGCGAAGAATTTTATATATTAATATATTTTCGAATCAAATTTTAAAACATCTAGCGAAAGAATATTAGACCTGCATTTTTTTCAAATAATAATGCTGGGAAACTCCTCATAAATTCAAAAGTCAAAGATAATATATTTAACAATTCAGGTGTTTATAAACTGTCGTGTAAATATTGTACAGCGTTTTATAATGGAAAAACCGCTCGATATTTCAATGTAAGAATAAAACAGCATTTGAGATGTCCGAATAATCATTGTTTTTCTGAATTTTCAAATCATTTATTAGAAAATGATCACGGTTTTGATAAAAATTTAGGATTTTCTATTTTACACATAAATAATTTTCGGAAATTGAATATATACTATTCATGTGACAATATTTTAGTCTGAAATTCAACAATTCAATATTTTGGTGTGAAATTGAATATTCACTATTCATGCGATTAATAAAAAGTCTGTTCTCACTCACTCAATCAAAAATAATTCATTTTACATTCCCAAAAACTGTAAATCCCGTGGACTAAATATTTTCGTTTTAGTTCTAAACTATTTAATATTTAATAGTCTAACTCATGCTGGCTACGAAATAATAAACTCTAAATCAACCTAGTCTAGTCCTTTTTTCTCCAGCCGGAAAATTCTCCTATCCTGTCGACTAAAAGACAATGGGCATTGCAGTATAAGACTGTCTCAAGTGATGCTATAACAACAAGTTTTCATTGTGCATTCTGCTTGCCCAAGGATTTGGTAGAGATAGAGCAAAACACTTTACTAATCTTTCAACGCAGTATCACTCATTGCGTCCCAGCACTTGATACGCAACGATTAAAACTCCTTTAAATAACATCTAATACCTTGGTTCTCATGCGAATTTCTTCTTTAGGCCTTTGACTTCTGAAAGAGCGAGTACTTGATCTGTAAAGTACTTGATCTCCAAGCATGGCATTTTCCAGTGCTCTTTTAACCTTTCGTAAGGATAAAGTGATCATATCTCAATACCGCATGTCATTACTGGGAGCATGCGCTGTTGTATTGTAGAACGTGAGCCGTATTGAAGAACATGCACTGTGGTATTGTAGTACATTAGTTGAATTATACAACTTTCGATTTATTGTAGAACATGCAGTGCAATATTGTAGAAAATGAGGTGTATTATAGAATAAACATTGAACAATCACTGTTGTTTTGTAGAACATGTGATATAATGTAGAATTTAATGATTACACATTATGGTATTTTGACATTTTATATATCCGACTCATTGTTTCTTATTTATCTTAGTTAAATTAAAACACACACGGTTTAAGAATATAGCAATTTTTAGAACTATAAAAAATATTTTTTTCATTACTTCTTATACAAACTACTCAAGTAACTAACACGTCTTCAGAAAACATTTTGCATAAATTACTTCTAACAATATGTGTAAAAAGGCAAATGCGAAAGTAGGAAATCAAGCAAGAGAAAGTAAGAGAAGCAAAGTTAGAGCGATACCAGATAATCTAATAAAAAAAAATAATAGAATACTTTTCTGTCACAAATTTATTCGCAAAGAACTTTTAAATTACCGAGTGCTGTGAAAGTATCTGATCCATGCATCCTGTTCCGTAAAATTTTATAAGAGTATTAATTTAAACTTAAATAGTTACTAACTTGACTGATGCATACTGGCGTGGTATTATCCCTCACTCGTGTACTAAAAAGACAGTCAATAGGTTTTCTTCTGAACTCGGGGTAATGGAAATAGTTTCGAAGTTTAGGAGTTTCATTTGAGGGCTGATCGACGTCTCAGGATTACTCGTCACAGCCTCTTCCTGGAAGGTTTCCCATTCGCCGTAATCCAACTTATTTAGGTGAGCGCCGCTTCGAGAGCAGCCAATCGGTTTGAGAAATTCTGCATCGTTTGTGGATGCATTCGGAAGTTTCAGCGGTCTTTGTGGTATCCGCAATTGCTGGGTGTCTTTGTTTTTGGGAGGACTTGCCAATAATATGACTTTTGTATTGACAAGTAGTTATTGTCGTTACTACTAGCTGCGGACTGTTTGGAGGTTGTTTTCTTGCTTTTTTTGCCCCTCGCAATTTGTAAAAATTTTGTGTTCATTTTTTGCTATAAAAAAGAGTGTGGAATTCTAAAAAACACTGTTAATTAATGTGTTTAGTACTATTTTACGTAAATCTTTGCTCTTTTATCATTGTAGATGAGAAAGTGTATCTGTTTCTTTATTTCCTTAATTGTTATAAAAAATGTTTTCATTATAATTCAATGTCACACTTTATAATTTAATATAGGTACATTTCTTATATACAACTGTCATTTAAGGACCCAATGGATTCGAAGCATTCAAAAGTAACCGAAATTTAGACTTACCAACTATGGAAACTAAACCACTAGTCATTTCCAATATAATGATATTTTCCCCCTCTTTAATCATATTGTTTTTTTAGGTTTGGGTTAACTTCCCGATGTCCAATTTCCCGTTAGCCACTTGATCACGTAAGCCAACTCACAGAGGTCATAAGCCCTAGGCCACCCTATAAAGACTTCCATACACGTTTGCATATAAATAACTTCATGTCTGTGAAACTTAATTAATTAATTATCTAGTGATTGTGTTCTCAGAACGCGCAAATAAAAATATTTTCGTAAACAAGAAATAAATCATTTTTGGAAATGACCAGATAAGCCAGATATTAAAACACAGCCTTCCAGAACAGATATCCTTGGGCTTGGGTAGATGTATGTAAATGGTGTATGTAATCTATGACATCAATATATCTTAAGGTATTAACTGTTTAATTACAGCAATTAACTGTTACGGGACTAACTTCGCATAGGACCTACTCTTATATTAGGATTCTTATATTATTTATGATCACTTTATAATGTATCTCTTTAAAATAAAATAAAATAATATACTGAACGAGGCCAAGGACGTGTGTCAGATTGGAAGAGGTTATAATTTTATTTTTTTACATTATAATATAACCATCATTAATATACTAATATTGAATAAAAAAATTTAATCCCTCTCATAGCCGAAATTACTAATGAACTTTCACCACCAGATGACACCTCGTCAACAAATTGAAATTCGCGTACTATGAAAGCGTGTTATGAATAGATCAGTGTACGGTGTCCAACACAAAGGATTAAAAGGCAAAAGGAAAACGATGACGAAGTGACAAAAAAACTACTGAAAATTTTTTGCGAATTGAACGAAGACCGATTGGTGGTTGGTTACCTGGTTCATACTGAAAACCTATTTTCCTAACTATGCCAGACTTTACGTGATTGAAAACTAGATACGAATTGAAAAATGACGCTGGATTCATCTGCGCCATGTAAATACCAGGGACGACCAATCTCTGCACAAATAAAAAACTGCAAAGCAATAAAAATTCTCAAGTTCAACAGCCGTTTTTCAGAACAGAATAGAACAGAACAGAATTTTTCGCGAGTAATTTTCTGGGATATTCTGCCATGTATATCCGAGCTCTCTGGCCAACTTTTCGATTCCCATTGCAGGGTCCATCATCAGGACCCTGATGATAAACCAAAACGTTGGTCCGAGAAGTGGGATATACACTGAAAATTATCCCAGATAACTACACACAGAAGATTGCATAGAAATATTTTTCGCGTAACAATCTTAAACGAAGTTTATTTTTAACTTATTACAGCGGTGAAATCTATGTGTACCTACTACATATTTCATGGGAATAACAAATTGACCTCTCATAACATCTATGGTTTAATGATTAATTCAACCATAGATGGCGATATTTGTATCAAATTTTGACAGAGAACAGAGAAATTTTTAAGTATGCTAAGCATTTTGTATATGCTGATGATACTGCTCTTGTGATTTCCCACAAGGATATAAGATGGGCGAAAAATTATATGCACGACTATAATGCTTTGCTTAAATAGTCTCATGATGTGGGTAATAAGTCATGCATGTATGTTCATCTCATATATATCCCATCATTTTGATTGTCTAATACTAAGACTAATAAAACCTTCGCCGTCTCCCTCTCTCTCCAAAAAAATATACACAATAACAAAGGAAGTACGAGTGTCGAGTCCGACCGGAATTAAAAAACTTCGAAATTCAGTCAGCATACCGGACGTGTCGCAAGAGATCTTTCGAGCGCCATTTCTATATCTTGCATACGACAAGATCAGAATCTATTTTTGCACGGGTCACGGAAATTGCCTTGTTGCAACCATAATTATCGATCTAGGGACTCTTCGAGTCAAGAGTGACGTAATTGAAATTTAACTCGTCTGCGGAATGGGATGTTCGGTACTTAAGAGAATACATAATGGCTTAACATATTAATAATTCCCCACCTACATGGAACCTAGACTGTTCACATAGATAAGAATAATTCCGGGTATCGGTGGCAAGCTTTGACTGACTTTTTACAGCCGCCTCTACACTACTAGCAAAATCGGCCGAAGTGAAGCGAATACGATAGTGTAGAGGGGTACTTCGTGCTACTCCGGCTCGCCTCGGGCGACTTCCAAAAGTTGTCGGTTTTTGGGCCGAGTCAAAGGAATCCGAAGTGACCCGAAGTTCGTGCGGAGTACTATTCTATAGGTAACTGAGTTCCTCGCAGTGTAGATACCTACTTCGGGTTACCTCGGACTTGGGCCGACTTTCCTAGTAGTGTAGAGGCGGCTTAAGATTCGTGCAATCTGGAAGCGGCCTCGGTCTCATCACTAGGGTGGTATTTGCACTCCAAAGAAAAGGGAACCCAGATAATCGTATTATCAATTCAGTAACCAAGAGCGCCTTATATGTCATAGGCGTGAATCTCTCGGTGAAGTGATACGCGTGGGTCCCGTTCTTTTCTCATAACAAAGGTGACCGCTTCCAGAGAAAGAAAAGGCAACTTAAAGAAAGAAATATATTATTCCCGCGAAAAACACGAGTGGAACCTAAAAATAAGTGCGCGCCCATGACATCACAAGATACAATTTGTGTTGATCTCCCAGTTCCAGTTCCTTCCATAAATAACAGTTGATCTGCCAACAATATATTTCCTTCCATAAATAATAGTTGATCTGCCAACAATATATTTCCTTTCATAAATAACAGTTTATCTGCTAACAATATCTGCCTGCCCCCCGTGTTTAATGCGGCCGGATACAAAAATAGTCACGCCGTATTAGTTCGCGCCCTTGTCGCCATCACGTTCTTCACCGCTTCATCAGTTATAATAATGTTTTCACGCTTATATCGCCACTTTCTCCAGACAATAGGCAGAGTTTAAAAATACTTGTAAAACCTGATTGTGTAAAAACAGTTCTATAGCCGCCGTGCGGTGTTCGACAAATAGTCTTAAACTGGCGAAGCTCGTCTGTTACGCCTATACATTAAACAATAGCCTACTGCATCTTCTTACTTCAATCTGCTGCCACATCCTCCATCCATCTTTATTTGTCCAGGCCAGTGATTGGGCTTTACTTGCATCTCTCTGCTGGGCCGCCCTATACACGGTCCAGCATGGAGATAGCTATTAGAGTAAAAAACTGTCAACTAGGCAACGCATGAGAATGACCTATATGTCAGCGTAAGCTCATAAAACGGTCCTGGGAAAGTGGTGGGTACCCAATCACTGTCCAAGCCAGGGTCGCCTGACCACGCTCCTAACTTTCCAGTTGCATCTAACTGTGAGTCTATGTTGTGTACAGTGACTAAACATGTTTAATTTTTTGGTGTTGCATACCTTTCCGAAAGACTCGACGCGAGCAAAGACACCGTAGAAATTCTACCCTATTTGTAAACTTATTAATATAAAATGCTGCACCTTCGGTGTCCACTTGTAATATCCATTCATAATTTAATAAATTAATATTATACATTGAAACAGATCGCGGAATCTTTACCGCAGAACTTTATTCTAGAAAGAAGCGCAATTAGGTAGGTTAGCCGCCATTTAATTATTGTTTTTAACATCTGTATGTAACTTCTGTCATTATCTATGATAAATCCGTATAAAATAATATTTGTTAATTTGTGTGCAAAACCATGTACTAGAATTATCTTTAATCGCTATCTATAACCAAATCTTATATTTTTCTCTGTTAATTTTATGTCAATTTAAATGTAAGACTAGACAAATTCTCTTTCTTTTATTTCCACCTATCCGACCACATCAAAAAGTATATTTAACAGGACAACCGTCCACATAACGAACTTTAAATAACGCCAAACTGAGAATCCCTTAAGAGCAAACATGTTCTCTCTCCATAACTGAGTCAATAGCCGAGGGCAACTCCAAAAAATCACCAAAAGGTCTGCATCAGCTCACAAGGTAACTCATAAGTATGTATCCTATTAAAATTATATCACGGAGAGAAAATACCTCCTGACAAACTGTATTGGGATGTATGCCTAAGATTAAATATTATGTTCCGATACAGAATTTGAAAACAATATATCAATCTTTAGCGGAATCGGTTATAAGGTATGGAGTAACTGGTTGTGGTCCTTGCAAAACTAATATTAGAAAAATCTAAAATATTCCAAATTCGGCAATAAAATTAATAAAGAAAGAAAGTGCTACTATAGCTCGACCACATTCAAAAGAATGTGCGCTAAATATATGTGTTACAATGCAAAAAATGAACACAAAAGAAGTTTTTCTAGTAAATAAGAAAACTTTTTAAACTAAACAAACTAACCCATAAAAACCAAGATATTACATTACTTCCTTTCGCTTTGAATCAGGTTTCGTGGCTATACATGTATCGGGGTAATTACTCATATAGAATGATACCAATTTGAAAAAAACATTAAAATTTCTAAAAATACAAAATTATACTATAATTATCAATTTTTTTTAAAACGAAAATTTGTTACATCATTTTTATCGTCGCCATGAGTCTGCTTGCAAAGTTTCAGCTCGATTTGATCACCACGAAAGAGTTAAAAATCGATCCATCCAAAGTTTTTACGTCAGACAAGCTAGCAAGCAGACGCTACGAGTTAAAAGAAAGGGAGTAAAAAAATATATTTATTTGGATTATCACATTGAGGCTTGTATTACGGGCTTACCAGGCAACTTTCCCCGCTTTCTTCTTACCGGACAAAGCTAGGAAATGATCTTTTGATTGTGGTCGATCTATAAAGATATACATTAACTTTTCAAGAAGCAAGACTTATACCCATAAATGCTATCTTGTGGTACAAACTAATTACACAATATTATGAAAATAGGACATATAAGCATATATTGATTCATAAACATAGTACCAGATGTACGGTTAAAAAAGGACTACGAATATCGAAGTTCATAAATAAGTATGGACAAAGAAAACTGAAATGTGTCATATCAAATATGTTATTTAATAGAAGAGACTTATTTTGATAATTTTGTATTGTTTCATGTATTTTATATTGTATTGTTGATTTGTATTGAGTTTTTAAGATTGGCGTATTTAATTAATATCCATGTATTCTTGTGTTTATATTAACAATGTATATATATATTGATGCACCTACAGAAATGTCTATGTGATGTTTTGTAGATCTGTTATCTAAAAATGATAAAAATGGTATAATATAAACAAATAAATAAACTATCATTACACAGTAACTTATATCGATTATGAAAAATTTACTCCCTTTAATACAAGTCGAATAAAACAACAAATTCTTGAAAAAATTGAAAATATAATTTTTTTACAAGGTTTTTATCATTTTATTTGAGTGGCATTGAATCGAAAGAATTTTTCATAATCACTATAAGTTACTGTAATGATAATTCAACTATTTGCAAAAAATAAATCAAAAATATTGAAAAAAAATGCAAACTTTGATATCGCATATCTATATAACTATTGATATGTGTGGGGCATAAAGCGAAGGCAGCAATATCCAATAATTAAGGAAATATTTTGAATGCAGTCTCCGATGACTACTAATTTAAAATATATAAATGACTAAAACAATTTTACGACAAGGAGACAAAATCGTGACAGAGTTGTTATTCTATGATTTTCTGGTTGCGTTTTTTAATACAACAGGTTTATTTATTTAGAATCATTTACTTACTTATAAATATTTAACAGTCTTAAACTTTGTGAAATAAATTGAGATACATCTATAACTAATAAAATAACATTTGAGAAACTCTTTGAATTTCCTAAAATACGGATCTTCCACTCCAAAAGTTAATAAATAGAATCAATAAATAGTAGATATATGAAAACAAATTAGGTATACAAAAATATCCTCATAATCGAACGCAATGTTATGCCAAAATTTCAAAGCAAACGGAGAAGAACTTTCAGAGATTATCGATTTTGTACAAACGAACATTTTTATTTATATTGATTACCATGGTAGGTTATCAATGTGTTTCTTTATTTTTCCTGTTTTTGTTCTTTTTGTTTTTTGTTCTTTTTTTTCCTCGCGGGGGTAGGCAGAGAGGAAATACACACAACTCTCGCCTCATCTACATTCATACATCTTCGCATACAAGCTCGACGATTGTTGAGGCACCTAACAAAATCATCCTCCAGTATCTAGTTAATCTGGTCATGCCACGTCTTCAATTCCGTGCCGTCAACACTTGCGTCATATATTTTTCTTACAATTTTTTCCTCATTCATGCCCAAATCATCTGAGGGACCCTTTTTTGATTTTATTATCTATGTTAAGATCAGCTTTACATTATTTTCTAACATCTTCATTCTTAACTTTATTATAAATTAATTTTCACACATGCGTCTAAGTGATCTCATCTCCAATGCGTTCAGTCTCCTCTCGATATCTTTTTCAGCCTTCTTTCTTCTGTCGAACATACTTCCCAAATATATAAACTCATCTACTTGTTCCAAACATGCATTGCGTATTTGTGTTTCATACGTTGCCTTACTTCCTCACTCTCGAATACCATTACTTTTTTGTTGATCGCAAATTTTAATCGCAAAGTACCACAAGATTTTTTTGCAAATAACGTTGGTCCGTGGACTCATTACAGAAATACCGGTATTAATCGATATTTTCCGGTTTTAGAAGCTCCAGTGAACAGCTATTTTCCGGGAGGAAATGAAAACTCTGACAAATTTAAACACATATAGATGCATCCAATCAAAAAACTTCGAACATTGGTGGTGCATACTCTCGACAGAAAAAACATCTGTGTATTCACGCACACTTATTCAGGTTTAGTAATAATATACAGCTTATTTTTAATTAAAGCTTAGTTTTGGAGAAAGGTTTTATAGACTACATAGAATATATATTTTCTGCCATTTTTCTACTTAGATTAGACGAATATATCTTCTTTGATGCTTCTTCTTCTTTCGTTAGATTCTTGATCTGTGTTGACAGGTCAGTCCTGGTCTTGTGACGATGACGTCTAGCTCTCTCTCCATCTCTTTGGTGGTCTCCGTGGTGGTCGGCGCCCCTTGAAATCCCGTGTATAATGGCTCTGGGAAGTCTCGTCTGCTCCATTCTCTCGACATGGTCCCTCCAGAAACATCTTCTCTGCCTGCTCCATCTTACAATATCTTGTACGTCGCAGGTTCTTCGGATTTCCGCATTGGGTACTCTGTCTCTGAGGGTCTTACCCGCAATGGGTCTTAGAGTCATCATCTCGGTAGTTCTGAGGTGTTTAGTTCTCACCGTGTCCGCTCTTGCTTCGATACCGTATGTTATGATAGGTTTTATGCATGTTTTATATATTCTGTCTTTGCTTTCCACTAGCATGTGCTTATTGGCCCATACAGTGTTTCTTAAGCATCCGGAGTTACTTTGAGCTGCTTTGTTTGTCTGCTCTTTGACTTCGTTATACAGATCGCTGTTGCTAGATATCTCCACCCCAAGATACTTAAATTTTATAACCTGTTCTATGGGTTTATTGTCTACGACCAATTTATATCTTCGAGGTTGTCTAGATATTGTAAAACAGTTTTCTCGACCAAAATTATCATGTTGTACTTCCTGTATGCAAGATGGAACTTGTAAAGCATTTTCTGTAAGTCATCTTCGTTTTCGGCCAGTATTGGAGCGTCGTCAGCGTGACACTACATTAATGATTTTATCCCTCATCCTGTACCCGAGTCCAAGAGCCTGTCACCTCTTCAATTATTTCGTCCATAATCAAGTTGAACAAAAATATAAGACAATCACCCTGTCCTATTCCTGGCATCGTTTGATGCCTACCAGGTTAATAAATTCCAGTAACCACGTTCAATAATGTACGTAGAAACGCCGAGTATCCAAAGTTCGATTATCCGCGGGTTCACATCAACTGTGGTTTCCAAAAATTATTAATCTTTAAGTTGTAAGACTTTAGGAAAGAAAAAATTCACTTTTTATTACATTTAATGTATTTATTGTATTTAGACATTTACAAAAAAATATAACATTCAAAGAGTAGATTTTAAGTTGTGTTGGTTAATGTATGCGGCGACACATCATATAGTGCCTCCGTATATTCAAGAGCTCTGCATCCCAGACGACTTAATAGTAGACGCCAAACTCTGATGTCAGCCACTACTTCAGCTGTACGAAAGGGTTGTAGAACCGATCATTCACTGCCAGAGGACTAAATTTAGTGAATGGGCATTTTCGGTGACAGGCCCAAAGGCGTGAAACTCCCTTTCCTCCGTAATACGGAACAGTGAATCAGTGACGGTGTTTAAAAAAAGACTCCTTTTTTTTAAACAAGACGAACCTTTTTTAAAAACATTTTCATTAAATAAAATACTATTCTAGGACTAAGCAATGCTTGTGGAAAGCACGCTCTAAATTTTTTACAAAAATGACGCTATACAAGTGATGCATTTTTATTATTATTATTATTGTCAACATTTTTTAACATATGTTATATAATTGTTTTTAAAAAATATTATTCGTTCTTATATTTTGAAAATGCTTAGATTTTGGATGGACACCCCATATAACTTGCCGAAGATATGGATGCCATAAGATAAATTATAGAAGTCTTACAAAGTACAAATCTTTTGTATGATGGTCCAGGATTTGGCTGTGGGAGCTGGCTTAAGTGATCACTTTACACAATGCAACGTTAACCAATTCCATCGTGTGAACATCTAAACATCCACAAATTTTTTTGAAAGTCATTTATATGTTCCAAATATGTAAAAATCATATTTTCTCTTGAAACAATTTACATAGATTTCATAGCTGGTGATAATACTTCTATATTTTTAATGTGGAGTAATTAAGCAATATTCTTTTTTATGTATATATAATATTTTTCCGAATTATTTAAAAAATCGAAAACAAAAAAAAAATCACGTGAAACGCCTTTTAAGATGGCTCAGACTTAAGAGGTTTCCATACACCTTTCTTATATAAATAGCTTCATCTCTTGTACTCGAGAATTCTATAATTTATCTTAATCAAATAATTATCCCGTAGTGGAAAAATCCAGTAATTGTGTTATCAGAACAAAAAATATAAAAATATTACTAATGCAAAATAGAAACCATTAGTGATTGTTAAGAGTATTATTTTAAGGGGTTACACAACCGTTATTTCTGATTATATCGACGATTTGATATACAACCAACTTAACCATCCATGACAGGTCTTCTGGTAAGATACCCCAATCTTCTGATACGGTACTCAAATAATTATAAATAAATAAATCCCTTTAAATGCCACGAGCGTGATTACACTCTTTTTCGACCTTGCAGAGACAGGATTAAACATAATTTTCAGTATCGTGTGTATAAGATCAATCAGCTGTGTATGATTGATGATTTTCAGCATTTTATAGATTATTAAACCTAATAGTGTTGTACGGAAATCTGTCATTGACTTGTGGGTTAATAATTTTTTTAAAACCCCTCAGATTATATATTTTTTAAAATGAATAAGTGAACCACGGTTAACCAACCCAAGTTAGAGTTGAATAGTTTTTGAGTTTTTGGGTATACTCACCGTAGCAATTTATTATGCTTTCATAAATCCATCAATCATCATGTCCTGAGAAATTTAAATGCGTTTCAACAAATGCTGTTTAACAACAATATCTCGTCTATGTATAAATATGAAGGTTTAAGAAGTTCAACAAGAATCTCAAAGTAAAGGAGTTCTAACAATGAACTCTCTTATAGATTATTATGATTTTGATTAAATAGTCTACTCTAAAAATATTAACAATTTGAATTTCGATAGTAGGTACTTTTGAATCAAAATTTCATTCAAACAAATGGAATCCGTGTAATCTTTTTGACGTCTCATTCTATTGAAACGGCTCCCTTCCTCTAGGGTCAGACGGTATGTGATAAAGAAACTTGTATAGTATTTATGCAAGCCTCGAGCGCTGTCAAAGGAATTTTTACTTTTAAAGTCTTTGACCATTTACGTACAAAGATTCGTCAAATACTAAATATTCGTCCCGATTCTCCGATGGAATGAAACCAGTTTTTATATTATAGATTTCTGATGTATTTTACTTTGTTGTAGACCATTCCATTCGAAGTATCAGAATGAGCTTACGACTTTTCGTTTTATTTTACATTCTGTTTTAAAAGACAATTTTTTTCATCCACCATTTTACACCTATCCCATACAATGTTTTCCGAAAAAGGCTTTTTCTGACCCCTACGTAGACTAGGGTGGCGTACGTACAATACATGAATAAATATTTAGAATCGTGCAAAAATATACACTACGTACAGATAAATATAGGTACACAGATTATAAGATTATTGACATTTGACGAATGTAGACCAATACATAAATATAAACATTAACGATACATATATATTAATTGTTTTTTTTTAATTATCACACAATACCCAGGCTTGAGTAAATCACATTGATTTATTGTGACCTCACCGGGAATCGAAACCGGAACCCTCGATGTGAGAGCCAGTGTCATACCCACTGGGCTACAAGGGTCTCCTTAATTTATATCTACAATTAAATTAATGATTCAATAATACATTATAATTAAATTAAATTAAATCTATAATTTATATGCTTATCATTTAAATCAACTAGTTTCAGCGCTAAACCTATTTCTTAAAAACAGTCTTGAAGTCTGTATAGACTATAGACAAAAAATAATCTAAATAAAAAATATTTTTTAAATACGTCAAGGACGTTCTGCTACTGTTGAATGCTTTAATGGAAGAAACTTAAACACTGATTAACTGAATATGATCCACCTTTCTTCACTACAACTTAACATGTTCATGTACCTGCTAACTACTTACGGAAAAAATCACTAACGTATGCTTATATAGAATTGTTGATTATTATCATTTGTTAGAAAAAATGCGTTAGAATCAAATGACTCTTCTTCGATTAATGAATGTTATTTATTGTAAAGTAATGTTTAATCGAATTCAATTATCAATCTTTTTTTTTTATTCAAATGAGTGTCTACTTTTGCGATATTTTTGTTCTTTTCTCTAAATGTATTACGAAAACTATTTATATCTCTTAAAGTATGTCTGTCAAAATTTTGCAAAACCCAAAAGCTGAAAGTTTCATAACTCCAGCTAGTTGAAAAGTTGTTGCTAGTTTGATTATCAAATTTGAAGAGAAAAAACAGACAAGTGAACCTTAACATTATTTTAGAAGATTTTAAGATATTTAAATAGCTATTAGATTTCTGAATTTTCTAATCATCTTTTGAAGACAAAACCATTATTTTGATATTAATAAGGGTTTGCAAATTTTTCTTACAAATAACATAGGACTACAGTTGGATAAATAAGAAAAAATATTAATAGCAAATTAAATATTATAAATAACCAGATTATTTATTTTTGCATATAGTTAGCTTTTAAAAATTGTCTTTACATTCATCCTTCGTTAGGTATTATTATTTTTTGAATTAGACATCGATACTTTGATTTTAAGTATACCTTATATCTGAATCCTAAAGAAAGGTCTAATGGCTACGAAACTGTTTATA
This sequence comes from Agrypnia vestita, assembly GCA_016648135.1. Taxonomy (NCBI): domain Eukaryota; kingdom Metazoa; phylum Arthropoda; class Insecta; order Trichoptera; family Phryganeidae; genus Agrypnia; species Agrypnia vestita. The sequence continues at coordinate 709,037 of JADDOH010000085.1, read as the reverse complement.
TTTCAACATTTTAGTTGTTAACACAAAGTGTATTCTTGTTAATAATATGAAAAACTCTTATAAAAAGTCTTATTTCAATATCACTTTAACAATATTGAACGTGTTAATCATTCGGGCAGTTATAGAACAATTAACATTCGTGAGAAGTTATCGCGTCATGTCCAGCCCCTCCCCTTAGTCTTGCAGCCTCCCCAGTGACAAAGGAACTTCTCCACATAGGTTCCTGAGCTCAAGTGTATTCTTTGTTCGTTAACAATGGGAAATTCGCTAACTTCGGTGCTAATTTTTTTAACTTCTCGGTTCCGGGAGAATTCTTCCCACAAGATTCGACAAATTAATTTTTTATGTTTTCTTCTATTTTTCACTTCTTCTTTGCTGTAGTATTTACAGTAAATGGACGGAATAATGAGTCGATTGTTAAGTATGTTTTTACTACTACTAGTATTAAAAAGATCAAGTGTTTAAGATAAGTAAGTATAAAGGGTGCATAATGTTCTTTAATTGAATTTTCAAATAAACGTGAAATCCGCCGAAATTATTTTTATTTGCACAAAATACACATTTATTAATAAGAAAAATAAATGTTCTTTTACTCCAAATTTTGTATTAATATTTTTATTTACTATCATAACTTTTGGCAGAAAAGTAAACACTTCTCCTGCTTTAGATAGCTTTCTACTGCATTCTATCTTATAGCCTTTTTCCGTGCTAAAGAAATAATATGTTTTTATTGTTTCTCAGAGGGTTTGGATATATTGGATACATGAAACAATTAAATACATTCGAGGATTTAACAAATTCAAGATACATATTTATACTTTAAATACATTGTATTCTATGTATAAAATACATAAAATACAATACATTACTTATTTTAAATATTTTTTTTATATTGAGATTCCAAATTTACATTTTTTCATCTTAAATACAATTTTATTTTATACATTTTTTTTAATTTCCACTCAAGGAGTTCTTGGGCACTTTCCTGAGTGTAGGTGTAGTTTTATAGCTGTGTAACAGTAACTCAACCCAATATCCCAATTACAAGTATCTTCAGCCTGCTCTTGCAACATGTACATATTAATGTGTCAATGCAATACGATAATGTACATTTTGGGACAGGTCCTGCACAGCGATTAGACATGTACGCGCAAATGGCCAACAAGTTCTTCACATTCACTTTTGTTCTACACATTCTTCGTCTTCCTTCAGGTTTTCGGGGGTCGGGCATCATTCAAACTCTCTACACGGCCCAGCTATCAAAGCCTCCTTAATTTTCTGAATTTTATGGCTAAGTAAAGTTCATTTTTCATACACGCGTACGTCACATTCACTTATATTAAACCAACACTTATCGACTTATCTTTTTCTTTTCGTTGAACAACAATTTCATAAAAGATTTCAAGTTATCGCGGTAAATTCCAAAATATTGTTCTTTCACCTCTCTGCAATAAAATTTCAGCAAATTTCAAAAGTCTTGCAATTTTACGCAAAAAAAAACATATAATTTGCCATTCATCGTTATATGAGTGTAGACGTTTATTGACATCAGTTAAGTCGACCATCTTTCTTATCCTTTACACACCTCTACCTCTTTCAAATCCCGTTTAAATTAAAAACTATTCCCTTATTTAAAGGCTTATTTAAAAACTTAATTAAAGTCTCAATTTTTTTTTATTTCAGTATACTTCCTGAGGTAAGCTGCCGCCACCACCGTAGAGTTCATGGTGGGGGCCGCGCACTTAACATATGTAAAATTTAAATTCCTGTATAAAAGAAAGTCGCGCGCCACGATACAGGTCTCGTATTCTCTGCCCGAGGGCGCTTGGGCCGCATGGGAAAGCTAGTTTCACATATCGCCGCATCAAGCCGCGGGGCGCTCTCAATATTACAATTTCAAATTACACTTTACAGGGATGATATCCCCAGCTTTACCCCAACCATACTTATTTTTAAGATCTGCCTTCCAAATCAATAAATCGCCGCTTATCCATTATCACCTATTAAGAAACTAGTCTTATCTAATCTTCAGAGGTAACTACATAGCAGCTACAAATATTTAATCAAAAGTGCTCTTTAAAATACGACAAGTTTAATACATCCCATATTGCCTTTGAAAATGGAAATAATCACCCAATATTTATAAGTAAAAATTTCACAGACAACCAGCGATGCTTACATGACTATAAAGTTCGCGGTAGAAAATAAATTTGAATGAATGTTTGAACGCAAAATGATCGCTGCTACTTAGAAAACAGACACATTCAAGCCTTGTATTTATACTTCTAGTATCAGATACCTGATCCGAAAACATCAAGAATAATCTAAAGATATAACATGTTTACGATAGAATTACGGAAAGGATAATTAACTATTGAATCTATGAAAATGTATTAATAATAATAATAATAATAATAATAATAATAATAATAATAATAATAATAGGTCTTTATTTCAGCATGTTGAGAATAGATTCTCATCTCGCCTATAGAAGTATATACATTTAAGTAAAAATAGAAAAACCACAACAGACACACAAGTAGAATAAGAAACGAAAGCACGTCGAAATTAAAAATTAAATTGCAATTATTAAATAATCTTTATCACTGAAGCTGTCTAAAACACTCAACTCTAAAACACTACACTTTCTGAAGGACGACCTAAAGTATACAGCAGGGAGAGAAATCCTCATTGTGTGATTCTGTCGCTTTGAGCCGTTACACGTTTCACTTTCACATTGAAATTTGTTATCCCTGTGAATCAGTATACAGATGCCGCAGCTGATAATGAAATATCTATTTTTGACTAGAGTATGAAGCAAATTTTTCTTTTTTTCAAAAGTTTAGGCCTTTTCTATTGTATATGTTATTAATTCGATTGAACTGGTAAAATGGGGTAAAATATTATATCTTATGTAGTGAACCCGGTAGAATCGGTCGGAAAAATAAATTTATGTTGCTATTTTTAGATATTCTTTTTATAAATGACGATTTTCTATTTGGATGGAAAAATTTAATGGAATGAATGCAAACATGTTATGAAGTGAATCGAAACAGTTAACTAATGAATAATTAATAAATAAACCGGATTAAATTAAAAATCTAAATAAATAATATTTATTCAGTCATTTTACAAAATTACTTAAGGTTTAAACAAAATAAACGAATATATTATATATATTTTTGTATAGGTACAAAGTTCTGAAAATAGAAATTACTTTATAGAAAAATTGAAATAAAACCCACGTTTGGTGACAATATTGGCTGCCTGCCTTGTTTTTTTTTACATTTGTACTAATTACTTGTCTGTACAATACATAATAATTGATATTATTCTTTGTTGCAGCACAGTGAAAACCAACCTCATTTTCAATTATGTCAGATAAAGCTGTGCTAATACAGTTGTTTCTATTCACCGCACTATTTTTTTCCATTCATTATTCATCCCATTTGTTGTTTTTATTCACCTCATCAACGCGAAAATATGAAAGATTGCTAATAAACTTTAAATATATCTTATTTATTACAAATTAAAGATTACTTAAGTACTTAAACAGCTTCATGAATAACCAATGATTTTTTGGGTTTTAATTTCTATTAAATTAACTTCTTCTTCTTCTTCATGTGCCCTATCGCGTCCCCCCGACGTCGGCAATCATCTGAGAAAAAGTTTCCCTGTCCAGGGCAGTGCGGAACAGCTCTTCCGCGCTTCTTATCCCGGTCCATTCTCAGATGTTTCGAAGCCAGGAGTGCCGCCTCCTTCCGACCCCTCTGCGACCCTCAATCTTCCTCTTCATGACGAGTTGAAGGGTGGAGTACTTTTCACTTTTCATTATATGACCAAAATATGACATTTTATTTTTATTTTTAAATTAACTCTTACTTTTATTCGTTAAATAACTTTGTTTCGATCTATACAAAAATGCACACTTTTGTAACTGATATTTAACTTGCAATATTTCAAACTGTAAGGAACTTTATTAATGGCAAAGTGGTACCATTAGGTAAAAATAATATGAAACAACATAATATAAAACAAATTAAAGTATTTACTGTTTTCTTACTTTGTGTTTGACAAAGTAAGAAAACATGATTGTGGTTGATGCTTTATGAGGAACCGAGTGGAGTAGTTTTAATCCATGATTATGGAAAAAAATCATAGAAACAAGAAAACGAACTCGAAATCCAAAATTAAATTAGGTTCTGGGAAAACACTCATCATAAAAATTATCACATTCCAACAAACTCCATCCTCAATAATTTTCCGTTAAAGACCTAAAACATCATCCCCACTACTCCATTACCTACCGCCCTAAGCGAATAAGATGACAATATTTCTGTATTAAGGTTAATTATAAATTATACCTTCTGATGGAAGAGACTGCTTCTCTCGGAACTATAGAAGTAAAAAATTTAGCTCAACGTGTGTGCATTACAAAATTCAATTTAGTGTTAATTAAAATAATGTTGCATCATCAACTAACTGCCATATCAATCAATAATATTTTTACTATATTTTATCAATAGATATTCTTTTTCTGTGTGTTATTTAAATTTTATTTTAATTATTATTAAAGAATTACACATGTTCAAAAGTTTCATAATAAAATGTGATTTTATCAAAAAAATTACGGAAGAAGTGAGAACTATTTATACGTTTCTTGTAAAAATATTTTTTCGAGAAACATGGTACGGCGATCATATTAAAGTTGAAATTCGATTTTTCAAAGAACGTTGGTCTGAACACGAGGAAAGAACTAAGAAGGATTTGTCGGACGAGAATTGGATATCACTTTGAAATTTTCTACGACACTTTTTCTTACATGGTCAGGTTTTTCTTGCATTTTCTAACATAATTTGGTTATGTTTAAACAAAAAGTATTGCACTGTAAGCTGCGGTACCATTTTATACCAAAAAAAACTCTTATACTTGTTTACAAATGTACTTGTATATTAGAATTTAATCATTTTTCAACGGTCATTTTACAATATTGAACAATAAACAAAGCAATATGATTTTAAATTAATTTTTACGATAAAACTAGATTACAAATAATATATTTGATGTGGTACGCCGTAAGAGTCACCACTGATGTATTCCGTATTGCTCTGACTACTCAAACTCATGCCTTTATAAAACATCCATCCCTTCACAATCATCAATTTCAGCAGAAGGCATATCCCTTTTTCCAAAGCATCTCTTTTGCTGGCACCGCGAATCCACTGTAATGCGTACGTCATTGGTTCAGTGGCCCAAAAGGCAGTCCTAATTTCGATTCTCTCTATTTATTTTCCTTTTTAGCCATTCGGTTGCTTCTTTTGTCATGCTCCCTACCATTTCAGGTTTGCCACCCGGCTCCTTACTCGGTTACTTTCTGCTAAATGCTATTTATTATATAGTTCTATTTAACTAGGTATTCACTAATTTGTCTTTCGTTCAACTAGAGAAATCTCCAAAGTAGATATCATTAGAAAATATTCATTTACCAGGAAATGGTCATTATCAATTGATCGATAATACTCTGAATTTAATATCGGTATTTACCGGTTATTACGAAGGTATTAAAAAGGAAATATTATGACAAACCACAAATTGAAAAAAAAAAGTTTTCTGGTTTTCACGGCCATTCAGATTCTTGTGTGTGTAGTTTTTTGGGATATTCTGCCCTGCGAATCTAATCTCTTTGGCCAAATTTTTGGATCCCATTACAGGGTCCATCATCATCATCCATTATCATCATCATCAGCCCCGATGATGCACCTTGCAGTGAGATCCAAAACTTCGGCCAGAGAGGTCTGATATACGCGGCAGAATATCCTATAAAACTACACTCAGACGAAAAAATAATAATTTAAGTTGATTTGTACACAAACTTTCTTTATTATATTATTCACAATTTTACCTAAATAAAAATCGCTACTACTTTCTAACGCTGGTTACTTTCTGCTTACTGATTTTTTTATGTAGTAGAAAGTTTAATGCCTCATTGCATTTATTTATAGATTTATTTTATATATAATTAATATCTTATTATATTATATAATTAATATCTATTAAATTTGATTTTTTGTTAAGAACAATATGAACTAAATACATCTTTTGAAATAATACACAATACAGTTATAGAATTTTAAAAAATGGGGATTATTTAAAAGTCACTTACTGTACAGAACAGAACGCACACGCATACGACGCGGGTGAAAATATCACAACATTTCTGTTAACTGAACCATACTATAAAATACTAAATTATCCCGCTTTCTTCAAGTATTGTCATATAAAATCATAATTATCATCATCATATTAAACATATTGTTATTTCATACATTCAAGAGTGAAAAATAAAATACCTACTTATAACATTATTTACAGGTAATGGATTTAGCCATATTTACCGGTAAATCGATTTACCGAAAACCGGTAATATCGTACATCTCATCGTTTTTAGCGCCATGTTCAATATTTTCATTTAGGCAGGATATCGTAGTACAAAAAGGTAAATTAATAACACATTAGAAATAAGGAAAAATGTTAATAATAATTCAAATATAATAAATACTTAGACTAAATTTGTGCACAACCCACTATTGAATATTGTTCCACTTAAGATTCCATCCCCTTCAGATGACATTCCTAATCGACCCCCCCTCCCCTCATCCGCCGCTTATCGTCATCTTCACCATAACTAATTTGCATGGTTTAACATTTTCAATTTTTAATACACAAACAATCCTGATGAAGAAAACATTGTTCTCGAAATAAGTAGATTTAGAAAAGTGATAAATTAATAAGTTAATTAATTAATAATTAACTAATAAATTAATAAATTAATAAAAAAAAGATAATTTAATAAAGTGGTGAAACAATTTTATTATTTTCATTTTTAAAATTATCATATATTATCAACAGGCATTGAACGATCTTGTAATCCTAACAGGTTTGATAGATATTGAAAATAAAGTTAGTTTTTATTTTCGACCTCTGGACAGGGAGCTATACTATTTATATAACGATTTTTAAAAAAATGATTAAATTAATTAATACTGATAAAACATATTTTCTCTGCTTTGCTATTCAACAGGAAAAAAACAACTAAGAAATTAATACTAATTCATAACGGTACCTGTATTCAAAGAGATTTTAATGACAATTGTCCATCAATTGACGAAAAAGAAAATATTAAATACCTTGGAATCATAAAAGAAAATTACCTTAAGCGGAAAAAACAAATAATTGACCTTAACAACAAAATTAAAAAAACTGAAATCTAAAAATAATATATAACGCTTTTGTTCAATCCCAATTACAGTGTGGTATTATTAAATGGGGAGGGGCACATAAAACCACTGTATTAAAATTAGAAACTACCCAAAAAATTATAATTAAAATAACTTTTTAGGAAAAAAAATGACTACCCAAGTGCCCAACTAAAGAATTCAAAAAATAATAGATATATACAAAAAAAAATTCAGCAGTTAAAATTTTTAAAATTAAAAATACATTAAATACAAGAATAGATATAAAAAAAATCAACAATTCAAATTATTTAAATTAAATACACTAAACACAAGAAGCGATTTACTAGATTTAGAGATCCACTTAACATACCAAAATTTATTTTTACCAATACCCAAAATCATTTAAGTTTTCTTGGTATTAAATTCTTTAATACTCTTCCCCAGACTATCAGAAAAAAATTATAATTGAAAACAAAAAACATATATTCAAACACTTACGAATACAATATAATCATGAAACTGTTTTAAAATGCATATTTATACCTGTACGGGAAAAAAGGTAAAACCTTTTCGTTTTATTTTTCAAGATGCACAGTTACATACAGATTTATTTAAATACGCTGACGACACCCTGCTATAGCTAAACCGCATTCAAAAGAATGTGCGCAAAAAATATGTGTGTTGTTATGATGCTAGTAAGTAAGTAACGATTTTTAAACTAAAAAATATATATTTATTTGGAATATCATATTGAGGCTTGTAATACGAGCTAGCCAGGCAACTTTTCTCCCGCTTTCTTCTTACCAGACAAAGCTAGGGAATGGTCTTTTGATTGTGGACGACGTATAGCACATAATTCAAGCTGGATTCGTGACTTAATGCAAATAGGAAATTCGAAACGGAAGTCTTTACGTCCCCCTCTTGACAACGTGTTTTAAAAAATCAGGGTAATAGAAGACGTCGAGAAGACAAACCATTTTATGATTTTTTTAGTATTAGAACAATCTACATATGTAGGGTATAAAAAAATACAAAAAAATTTAAATGAAAGATAGTCATCGAGGACTATTAATTTAGAATGTGCCAAATTCGAGATTTTGTAGGAAATATAGCTCTATTCCTTCTAAAATTATGTTTCGAAATCACTATCAAAAGCAAAAACAGCCATATCCTCGTGGTGTAAAAAGCAAAAGCAGCAATATCCACTTCAACCAATTAGCCCCCAAGAATGTGTCACGTGATAAAATGGACGCTTCAAACTGGACATCGAATTTGAAAGGAAAGCTATACTTGATGTCAATTTCAGACTGAAATATCACAGCGGATGATTTTCAATACACTAATCATTCTACTGCACACGAGTTAGATTATTTTTTCACCACTGTAGCAGTGAGCAGTCATATTTATGATGTGTGGGTATAAAAGCAAAGGCAGCAATATCCAAAAAATTAATGCACTCATCGAGGATTATTTACTAATTTATAATGTACTGAATTCAAGATTTTATAGGAAACATAGCTTATAAATTTATAGGAAATATGGTATTAGAAAGGGTATTTACATAAAATCTAGAATTTAATACATTTTAAATTAGTAATCCTCGGTGATTGCATTCAAAGCATTTTTTTTTTGGATATTGCTTCTTTTGAATTTATACCCCACATACGTTCTGTTCTGCCTTTGTCTGTGAATCATTAACCCGATCAGTGCCACTGCCACGTAAACGCGCGAAACTTTGCATGTCCCGTCAGGCCAGTGCCGCGTTACCGCGCGGGAATTTTTCCATGTAATTGCGCACAACAACAAACGATTTTTAACACGTCACCAATTTTAGATCGTACTGGCATCTATAGACAACGATCCTAAGCAGTTACCATATTTTTAAAACCACCAAATCTCGTAAAATTAGCGATTTATTAAAGTGTTTCATCTGACAGTTCTCAGAGCTCGCTAGGGTCGCCGCTTGCAAAGTTTTTTGGCTGAGAAACGGGGAATCCTGCAATACTTCAATTTAAAACTGCGCGTTTGGCTTGATTTTGTTCCCAATTATTGACAATATTCGTCGGTTTTTTCGCCATTTTCGTATTTTTAATGCAATTTGAGTGAATATAACAATCTTGTGCGTCTATAAAATTATTTTTTTATCTTTATTTTAGCGAGATTCAACTGAATTTTTTGTTTCTCTGTTTTTCAGTACTTCAGTTTGATTTTGTTCACGATTATTTAAAATATCAGTGGGTTTATTTCGCCGTATTCCTGTATATAGTGCAATGTGAGTGAGTATATCTATCTAGTGTGTCTATGAAATTAATTTTTTCTTTGTACACGTTGTGTTCAAATTATCGTGTTAATTTTTTCTCTGTGTACACGTTGTGTTCAAATTATTGTGTTAATTTTTTGTTATAATACATGCGGCAACGGACTTATTTATTTATTGCAAACGCCGTGCGCGTGTGTGTATACGGAATGGCAACTCGTAGCACAAGACGCGTCGGCTCGCGGCGAGCAGGTACAAACCTCGCTCGCATCGAGCCACGCGGCGCGGCGCCCGCGATCTATATACGCCACCACATTTTTATCTTTTTTCGCGAGATTCGCGTGAATTTTTTGTTTCTTTGTTTTTTTATAAAACATTTTTTATATTTCTTTTTGTGACATTACAATGGCTGACATATGATGATGATGAGATTGTTGGACAAACCGTCGAATCTGATGAGAGTGATGTGGAATTCGAATTGCGAGAGTTTTTTGAGCCGGATGAAAATGAAAATAATGTGCCTGACGAAATAGAAAATATTGCCTCTACTAGTAACGTCGATAGTACCTAGACCACTATTTCATTGGGATAGCGATCCTTTCGTGCCTCAAAGGATAATTTTGATGTTTTGATTTTCATGTTTTGATTCATTCAATGCTATGAGTTGAACCGTATTTTGAAATATACCACACGCAGGAAGACTTCACTACATAATAGTAAGATATTAAAGGTGTAACATTAAAAAACAGGTTAAATAAAACCAAAAAAATGTGAAATTGTGACAACCCTGTTGTATATTTTGCGGAATGAATTTATTTTGCTTTTGCTTCAAAAAACTCCGTCATAAATTCGGAAAACATAATTCTTTGGTAAGTTCTTACACTTTTTCATCATATTATGTTTATTTTTATTGTTTTTTATTTACTTTATTTTACGAAAAAATGTCTGGCCTGTAGGTGTCCCTCATAGTAAATATGGCTGGCAGTTAAAAGGTTTTTACCTAACCTGGAAAATAAAAAATTTATCATATTATTTATTTTAATAGTTTTACAAAAAATTAACATATCAATAATATGTTAATTTTTTGTAAAACTTAAATTTCTCTTACACCTAGATTGTAATGTTTTGTGAGGTTTTTACATAATTCTTTGCAATGTGCTTGCACAGACTACCGTTCACTTTTCAGATCATTTAAAATTTTCGCGAACAGGAGCCAGATACATTATATAATTTAGGATTCAGGAGCGCAGGGTGGACTAGGGTTTTCATAATATCTAATATTATGTTTGTAAGGTACCTAAATAAATCATTACCCTGAATTTTTACCCCATTTTATATTTTATATGAAACTTATTTGTTTTTTGGGCTATTCTGCCACGTATCTACGATCTCTTTATTATTCGCGGTTTAATGGGATCCGTAACTTCGTCAAGAGTGTTCGTAGATACATGGCAGAGTGACCCACAAAACTGAACATTTTGAACATCCGTGATAACCGCATAACGTTACAAACAAAACATTGAAATCTCATTATTTGATATTCCTTCAAAGTTTGCCATACTTCTATTTATATAGAACAAGAGTATAAACTTGATACTGGGATTATTCGTCTACATTATTCCTTAGTAGTATTCGAACTTTATCCGAAATAAATAAAGCAATAAATTCGTGACAAGGAAGCCTTACGTTTCACAGAATGAGTTTGAACGACCGTAATTCTGTTTAATTTGTGCTTCTCGGATTTACTTGCCCAAAAATGGAGAACATTCAAACATATATACAATTTTTATGTCCTACCCGTAAGCCACGTTTGCACCGCTTCCCGCACTTCTAAGGGCCGAATAGTTTGATCAGTTGTAATGGTAATAGTTAAGCAAAAAAAAATTTAGCGTTTTCCACCAATCAAATAACCCGTTTTCGTAAAAATCTATCGACACTTAGTCAGTGGGAAATTGACGACCTCACAAAGCGTCCATAAAAACCCCAAACAGATAAAAGGCGGGGGGAGCTCTGGGCTTTAGGCAGGGTCTTCCAGGACTTCAAAATTCAACTTGTTGAATTTTTTCGACAATAATCCCCGGCATTTACCGCTAGTTACCGGTATCAGCTCGTTTTTCCAGAAATTCCTCTTTTCCACGATGTCTTTGAGTATAGACTCTTTTATGTTTTAGCTCCTTTCACACCAGAAAAATTGGATCACTGATGATTGTTCCTCCTTGGTACGAAGGCTAGCGGAGCGGATATTTTTACACTTTATATCGAATATGTAATATCCAAAAAGCAAATGATACTATCAAGCACGCATGCGCGGATAGAAATACTTGAAGAAAACCTTGAAGGTGCATTATGGCGAAAGTATGGATAATTTTTGACTCACCCTCGCATAAAGTATTCGTTTAATTTGTTTTCTAATAGTAACTGTTTTATGATTTTTTAATTAAAAATTAAAAACATTAAGTTGTGTAAACCGACGAGGTTATGGCGATTTTATTTTGAAAGGTTGATAAAGAAAAATAAGTAATTGTTGTCAATTATTACAACGCCGGAAAATATACGCAATAATATGAACACCTTAGATTTTATTGTTTTTTTTCATCTTATTTAAAGCTCGATAAAGTCAAGCTGTATACTAAATGTAAGACAAGTAGTAGTTTGAATATTATCATCATTATCATATTTGCATTATACATTTTTTTAAATTAATTAACGTATCATAACGTAAAATAGCAATAACTCACTTGGTTTGCTCAATTAAATATTAAGGCATTTCTACCCAGTTTTATAATTTCCATTTTAAGTTAATTTCCAGTTAAAATCATAAATTATAAATTTTTAAAACAATTTCTCAAATCTTGCTCCAGAAAGTTTGACTCATAGCCCCAGTAAATAATCTCAAAGTGTTCCTATCTGCTGCTCATTGCAGGCCAATCCTTTCTTCACCCATGTTCTCCAGATTTGCCTTGTGTGTTCCAATGGGTATCTTATTCTAATGGTTCTGTGATGGTATATTCAAGCCAGCTCACGCAAGATTCGTCTAAGGTAAGAAACATGTTTTCTGTACCAAAGTTCTTCAATTGTGAAACCAATCATGAAGGATTAATATAAAAATTCTAGTTGCTACACATGTCTTTTGCAATGATAAATCAATAATCAAAAATAAAATTTCAATAATAAATCTAACAAAATTTCATTTCTTCCTCCATTTCCAGTGAAATGTACGCAACATACACAACCGCGATATTTATTCATATTCATCAGAGAGTACTCTATTTTTGCATAATTTTTTTATGGAGAAATATAAAATCAAAACCGACACTACGCAATTAATGACAATGGAGGGTGAAAGTTTGAAAATGATTATAAATAATTATACTCTAATCTGCAAATAATGGCAGTTTAGAAATGATAACTTTTTTTATTTATTATATAGGAATTCTCTACTTATAATATAAAAAAGGAAGATTTTCATTCATATTCTAACGAGGCTAAAAGGAGTCGCGCACTTCTGTCAATGTGACAGTTGTTTGAAGTTGAACAATACTACCGAAGGATCTGGAATCCATCATCTCCAACTTTCGAGTGACGTCTGCAACTTTCCAGGAAAATCTGGAAAGTACGAGTACTTGCTAGTAAAGTCTGTAAAACGCGAGGAACTTCTCAAAATTTCGATAACAACGTTGGCCAGTATAAATACGACACGCTGGAGTAGCCGGGGTGAGTTGTTTTCCGAACGCGGTTGATAGGCGATAACAGAAGGGAAGGTAGCCGCGGGCGGCGGTCAGTCCGGCCAAGCGAGCGGTAGCGGCAGTGATGGCAAACGAGCGGAAATTCGACAGTGATTCTGGAAAATTCTTACATAGCGAGATAAACCGAAGCAAATAGTAATAAGTGCGGAAATTGGTGGAATCTTCTAGTGAACAGTGAATAAAGTGTTAAAGCGAATATAAAGTATCTATTTACGAGTGATAAATTTGCGAAACAGTTTAATTTAAGGAATAGCGTTACATTAAATAGTGATAAGTGACCTTGTACTTTAGTTTAATTAATTAATTGGTATTTAATAAATCCTGTATTAAATCCCAGCGTTTTCTTTAATTCCTCCTGCAGCTACAACACGTGACAATATAATAACTTCAATTATCTCCTCTATATTAGCGAGCGCTTGTGAACTTAGAAGTACGCTGACGAAAGTATTAAATTATTTGATTTTTGTGGGCATTTTTCTATAACCATATGTATGGTGATTATCACAAGTGAGGCGTTATATTTTGTGGTCGGAATATATTATGTTTTTGCTGGGTGCGATTTTCAGTTATATAACTGTGCTTGTGTCATTCTTTACCTTAATTATTGGTACCTATTATTGAATTTCTTCGGACCAGATCTATAAATTTAAACACTTTTGTTAACAGACTTGTACATTTAAAAATCTCCGCTCTGGCAATAAAATCATTTGCAAATACTTCATCTCAATTACGTCCATGGTGGTTTTATTTCTCAATTACACTGACGCGATTATTTAACGCATAAAACAAGTTGTATTAGAATGTATGCCGGAGTTTATTAATTTTTAATGCAATACACATACGAGTACATATACAATTTCCATCCGTTCTTAAGCCAGAGCAACATAAAATATACGTAATGGATTACTTCAGAGTTGTATAGCAATATTCGTTTAAACGAACGAGATCCGCTGTGAATTCACGGGGGAATTGAGATAATCGAAATCGAATACCATCGCTCGTTTGTGTGTACGTCTGCAATACCGCTATCACCCTATCACATTCATTCTGACAACTTGCGGTGATATTTTTACAGAAAAAAATTACCTGCAGCACTGCACAGATATTGTTGTTTCGGTGAATAAATTAAAAATGACTAAAACTATATATTTATTTATTTTTTCTTCTTCAAATGTAGCAAATTTATTTTGTGGTTACATAATTATAATTAATGTAAATTAACTTTGGTTAAACCACTTATTTATTGAAAAAATGTTGATTTTTTTCAATAAATAAGTGGTTTAAACAAAGTTAATTTATATAAATTATATATTTATTTATTTTACATATATATATTGGTGCAATACAATACATGCTTAGAAGCCTTTCAGATTACAATGAACAAGTTACAGAGTCATGTACCAATAACGTGCATCACACAATGTCAGAGAAGTATTTCAAATTTAATCAGAATGTACAAACATGTAACAAACATAAGTAAAATATTTTTCATTGTTCATAGCCCGCTTAGTAATAAGATTACGTAAATGCCAAGATAAAGTACAAGGACATTCGGGATATAATAACGATGGCCTCTATGTAAATTCGGACCTGTGAGTATAGAACTAACTAAGCAAAAGTAGGTATAAAACAAAAATGATTGTTATCCCAACATTCAAAAATAGAAAAGATGTAGGTTAGAGACAGTCCACCTTATTTCGTGACGACTTTGGCAGTTTTAAAAGTGAGTGATTCTACTTGGTGAATCAAATCGTGAATCTACGTGGTCTAATTGATGTGATACATTGAGTGTGGGGGATGTGGACTATAAGGGATTTATAAATACTTGTCATTTAACCAAGTAGGTAATGTAGCCAAGAGAGAAAGCAGAAACTACTAATATTATTAAAAATCAGTTTCATGCACATCGATTAATTTATTCATTCAAAGAGTTCAAATATTAAATTCAATTATTGTTTTCGTCACAGTGATAGAAAAGGAAACATTTGATAGATTACAATCAACAATCACCAAATAACATTTTTTATATTCAGAATAGGTAAATGGGTGTTGTAACTTCCAGAGCTAGACTTTCATTTAAGCGTACTTTCGTTATCTTAATTTCATCATCAACTTTTCGTAACTTTGCACAAGGGATAAAAAAGATTTCTGCTCCTATTAAATAAAAGATGAAAACAAAGAACATTAATTCTTAATAACTATTGGTGTTTGAATATATATTATGTGGAACACAAAAAATATATATTATGTAAGAAAAATTAATTTTTCTTTTAAAATCACATAATATACTTTTGAGTAATATTTAAACGTTTAAATAATCCTTAAAGTTTTCAATTTTACCTATTCATATTTAGATTTAGCTTGTTTTGATTACAGCCAACAGCTTGTTTACAGCAACATTGATTACAGCAACAAAGCCAGATAATATATTTTACAAGACACCGATTAATTCGTAACATCAAAATAAAAACAAAATAGGTCAACGATACACGATTAATTCGTATAAATTATCAAGTTTCCAAACAATAAACTCTTAACACTAACATTGTAACAAAAACAAAATTTAGTCAACGATACACGTACTTAAAAATACATTTGTTTGATGTATGGCGATTTGGACTGATTTATAGAAATGCCAAAAATTACTTGGTTATTATTAATTTTTTTTAATTTTGTATTAATTTATTATTAATTAATAAGAATTAGATTAATTAATTAATAAGGATTATAAAAAATCCAAATACTTATGTTTTGCGTATTAATAAAACTTGATGTCAAAATATAGATTCGTGCAATCAATTACTCACGTTTATTTTAAAATTTAGCTCTTCAAACAATTTATTTGTGGTATATTTTGAGAAATATGCAAAAATATTTTGTATTACAGAGATGAAAACCTTTTTTGAGAGTCTATATAAGATAACGGTTTTAAATACGATTTTCTTCTCAGAATATCATTTATAACGATATTAAACTACAGTTTTCTTTACATATCGCGAACGTAAAATTACCTTAAATTCAAATAAAGAAAAGTTCCTAAATAATGACTTGATAGCAAAAGATCAGATAAGCCGTATATAATCAACAATATATTTATTTTTATTATTTTTAATTATAAACAACTCTGCAAAGCCTTGATATGTTTTGAACGATGTAAAAAAAGTCTGAATATTTTCAATAATGGTTAACTTTTTCCAAATTATCTGTTATTGATTTAAGCCTAAAACGTGAAACCTTCGCCGAGGCAACGTATTATCTTTAATCTTCGATGTACTGATGACGCGAATCTATAACCTTTGATCAATAAATGCATCATTGCAACTTTTGAACAAGAATTGAAGCATCTTCTTAGCAAAGTAGATTTAAAAACCTTAAACTAGGTCAGTTGATCCACAAAAATGAAACAAATTGGTTAATGATTGTGAAAACAAATACAAAACGAATTTGCGTAGTAAAATAGGTTGCGAAAAATAAATATCGGTACCTACTAGAATGTACAGCGAATAAATGGTGTGATAGAAACATGTCAAAGAATATAAGACGAAACACTTCCAATAGTTCATTTTCTCCAATCTTGTGTATGGATTTGAAATTGTGAGGGGAAGAAAATTGATGTATTCTACATATGAATTCGATGAATCGATCTAAGAATACAATGTTCAGCTCGACGAACCGGTCAATCTATTGTTGAAGATTTCGATATCCACATTATCCACAATAAGACTATCCATTCCAGGGCTTTGTTCTTAATTTTTTTGCAAACATTTTTCGCTAAAATTACATAAACTAGGTAATTAACTAACCATCATGCCGTTTCTCCGTCAGAGAGGATAGAACACCATATTCTTCTATCTTGGTACGCTACTTTTGGATCTTTATTATCTTTTGGCTTTATTCATACATGTTCTGCTGTTGTTGAGGCTTTTAACAGGGCCATCCTCCAATATTTGTAGTATCTGATCATGCCAGGTATTTTTCGAACACCCTCTATTCCTGTTACCTTCAACATATAACCATCCTTTCCTCTTAATCCATCCTTCTTAACCATCCTTTTCTCGATTCCCCTTTCTTCGATTTCCCTTTCCTTTCTTAACCATCCTTTCCTCGCTAATACCATAAATCTTTTTGTCGTTCACCGATTCACTTATTCACCTATTGGACTGATAAATGATCCTAACCTCTGAATCTTTAGTACCCTTAGTGCGTATGTGGGCCATCTTAAGTATAGGGGATAGAATTTGTGTATCAGTTCCGTTGATATGATTGATCATCAGCATAAATATTTTAAATATTTTAACGTACCAAGTACAGACAACTAACTGACTAACTAACTTACCATCACGCCGTTTCCGTGGATAGAGCGCCATACTCTTCTGTCCTGACATACAACTTTCGCTTCGTCTACATTCATACATCTTCGCATGCAAGCTCGACGGTTGTTCAGGCTTCTCACAGGACCATCTTCCAGTAACTGGTTAATCTGGTCATGCCACGTCTTCCGTGGTCGCCCTCTCTTTCTGGCGCCGTCAACACTTGCATCATATATCTTTCTTATCATTCTTTCCTCATTCGTTCGCTCAACATGCCCAAACCACCTGAGCGACCCTATTTTTATTCTATGTATAATGCTACGATCAGCTTTACATTCATTCCTAATATCTAACAACAGTTTGAAAAAATGGTTTTTGTTCACGTTTAGCATGATTGAAAAGTGCGTGTGACCTAGCCCGGCATGTCGTACCAATTGTGTCGATTTAACTGGCACGTGACATTCATATCATTATCCTATTTGCACGCTATTAGTGCCCCGCGCTACCCGCCGCCCGCTCCTGTGGTTGCGGAAACATAATATCAGGACCTGGACTGCCCTCGGCACGAATATGGGCTCTTTACAAACCCTTTACACAATCGCATCCCCGCTAATACCCAGAGCGGAAGGATTAGATAATTTTACAATGGGACGGTACAATCTGAAAGGATATATTTCTGCGACCTATTCCAATTTACAGGAGACAAGCATTTCTCTTCAGTTTTATCATTTAAGACCACTTAATGTCGCCCTGATTATCATCTCAATCGTCAAATATGTATAATGCAAAAAAATCATTTGCTGCAAAAAGGCAACGTCATTTAGGTATATGTTTTTAAAAAATGTGTAAAATTCAAATTATGGAAAAATCGAATAAATGTACCTACTTCTTAATAATTGACAATGCTCTTAAGTGCGATGACGCTTCTGTACTCTTTAAAAATTATGAAACAATGCAATTAAAACTATAGTTCGATAATCGTTGAGAGTATTTTTAGTGGAAAGCGAAAAATTCTGTTCTAAATTAAAAAATAAACATTTTATTGGGAGGAAAGGAAAGAATGTAATTTAATTAGATTTATTAATTTGATAGAAATTGGTGCTTAGCATTATATATTAACATTCTGTAGACAGGTTATTATTTTTAAAGAAAGAATTTTTTTAAATTTTGTTCTAAACCGAATTTCTTAATTAAAAACATCTTCTTGCAATAAAGTACGACTTATTTACGAATTTACGAGATATTGTACTTCTTAAGAGTACCTATCCTACCCTTTCATAATTGCTTCAAAATTTACAAGCTTTTAGTAATTTTTTAAACAAGTCAAACGTCTTTGAACCAACCAACCGTGCAACCGTGTTGCTTTCAATTTTTCATTTCAGTTCATGTCTTTATATTTTGGTGGATTATCTATCTTGGGTTTCGTGAAAAAACATTTTTCAATTGCATGAATTTGTAAAAATTATCTAAACGTAAGTTCGGCGTTTATGGGTATTGAGATAAATACGTAGTCACCATGGTAACGTATATGACGCACTTGTTAATCACACATTTTACTGAAATTACTTTTTAAAATATGGGGGCGGGGGCATGTATAATGTAATCAATCCTCGACATTTATTAACAAAAGTCATGTCAAAAATTTAAACACTCAGTAAAGGATGGATTTAATTAACTTGAATTTAAAATTAAATAGATTTAAGAATACATTGCATCGTCTTTATCAACCGTATTCTACCCACTGCTAGAGGAAGGCCTCCCCAAGTATCTCCCATTTTTGTCTATATTGTCATTTGCTGCTACGTATTTCTATAGAATATGATGATTTTGCCAGTATAGCAGGAACTGTTATAAATATATTTTAATTTTGTAAACAAATCACGCGAAACCTGCATTAGGCTCGTGTCCCTCACTAAATGTTTATATTAAAAGTAAACGAACTCTTTCTATATGGTGTTATTAAAGCTTTACTTCAGGTCTGGACTGTTAACATAATATTAACACAGATCTCGTAGGAAATAGGTCTCTTACCAAAGGTGTTCTTTGTCTCCTTTCTGTTCCTTTGATAAAATCTTTTGGTACTTTGTTTGCATATTCTATATATAATACTGTGCTGTCAACGATACTGTCATTATTTAAGTTTTAAGATAAACATGCCATCAGTTTATTGTATTCATTTGGAGAACCAACACTTGAATTATAAATTAATTTTACCACCTGACGAAATAAACTTCAATTTTATTTGAAAGATAATCCACATAATAAAACGTCACGATAATGGCTATTTACCATCGAGAAGATGCCCATTTCAATTTAAATACAGGAGAAGACTAATGTTGAACTGTTCCAGCGATTATCGTATTATTAATACAGAAATAATTTATTTTCTCCAAATCTATGTTAATATTAATTTATATAAAGAGTTTTTTTTATATAAATTTATATAAAAAGTTTGTATGTTTGGATTTATGAGGTAATCTCCGAGACTACTCGTCCAATTTCAATCATCAAATTCTTTTCTCAATATTTAGAATATGTTTTCAGCGTTATATGCATTATCGCGTTATATGCAGTAATATGCATTATCCCGTTAAAATAAAAGCGCTTTTCGTGACCACCTATTTTACAACTAAAGTCGAGGAAAAAATGGTCGAGCGATGCGTTTTTTACGAACGCTGTCTTAACGGTAAGATATATTTAAATACTTTCTTTAGAGAAGTTGAAGAACTTAAAAATTTATATAAAAAGTCCATAACGACATATATCTATATGTTAAGGTAAATACGAAAATATAAAAAGAGATAAGAATATAAAATCATTTTTAATGTTGTTTGGTAGATATTGTAATTTATTTCCATGTAGAAGAAGTTTGATTCACGAATAATAATAAAAAATTGCATTGTTTGAAGAAAATTCTTATTCGTATTTCATTCGTAGGTAGAAATATTGATTTTTCAGTATATTCGTTACCAAATGTATGTAATCTGGGTATTAGCGAGCCCATATTGAAATACGTTATCATGATGAAATGTTTCTATTTTTGTTTCATTGCGAATTACATTCACGAAAGACTCCGACTAGCGATATTTCACCGCAAATGTGTAATTTTAAATCCTCAAGACGTTAAAAATTGTTTTTATGTGGATGATTCAATAGTCCGCCGTAATTTATTCAAATGTATATTGTACACAAGTATATTCTCAAAACACAGGCTTGATCTTGGAACCCACCCAAATATTCCCGCACTTTGAACATTTAACGGCAGACCTTTAAGGGGTATTTCACGAAAGTAACACGATTAAAAGTGCAGACACCAAGGGTGGTTGGCAAACAAAAACTGGTGCCTTCTTGATTTTAATAACTGAATATTAGTATACTAATAACTGAAAATTAACATACTTAACAAATATTTTTATGAAATTTGTAATATTTTTCCTCATATTTTTATTAAGAATATCATTAATTGTACTGTACTGACGGTACTGGGCACAGTTATAATTAATCATTAATTAATTTAATTATTTGAATAAACTAAACTTTGCACAATATTACTAAAGATAAATTATAAATTTATTAATTAATCATACCTCTGGGGGGTAACTGTGTTCTTAGAACATGCTTTCATATAAAAATATTGTTAAAATATAATATGCTGGTGCATATTATATTTTATAGTTAAAAATTGAAAATATTATTTTTCAGACTTATTCTAATAGATATGTTATAATTCTAAAGAA
Source organism: Agrypnia vestita (assembly GCA_016648135.1). NCBI lineage: Eukaryota > Metazoa > Arthropoda > Insecta > Trichoptera > Phryganeidae > Agrypnia > Agrypnia vestita. Next base: position 687,749 of record JADDOH010000085.1, on the reverse strand, counting down.
TAGCATGTATACGTTAATAAGGAATATTGATAAAAAACTCCACTTTGAAAAATAAAATATAGAAGTATCATTACCAGTTGCCAAATCTATGTACCTGTTAATGAGTAAAATAACGACAGATGTCTCTAGCAGATATCATTTTTAATGAATTGTGACGTGTCATGGCTGCAGGATGAATCAAAGAAAACGCTGGAATGCAATAACGGATTTATTGAATACCGATTAATTAATTAAACTAACGTACTAAGTCACTTATCACTATAAAATGTAACGCTATTCCTTAAATTAACTATTTATATATGTATATCACCTTAAAAAAACTATTTCGCAAATTTATCTCTCGTAAATAGACACTTTTTATTGGCTTTGACACTTTATTCACTATTCACTAGAATATTCCATCCTATTTCTGCTCTTAGTAATTTCGCTTCGGTTTATCTCACTAGGTATGAATTTTCTGGAACCTTCGCTGTCGAACTACTGCTCGCTTGGCACTACTGGCCTCTCGCTTGGTCGGCTTGACCCTGTCGCTCGCGGCTACTTTCGCTTTGTTATCGCTGTCAACGCGCACGGAAAACAACTCACTCCTTACTCCCGTGTGTCGTATTTATATTGGCTAATGCTGTTATCCAGACGTTTCCAGTATTTACTCGCAAGTACTCGTAAATTCCAGGTGTTCCTGGAAAGTTGCAGACTGTCACTTGACAGAAGTGCGTGATTCTTTTTAGCCGCGTTACAGTGTATACGATATTTTCCGAATCATTTAACATATTACATATTAGAATACGCCTGATTGAAATTCAAACATGTTTCAGGCCCAGTGATCCCTTCGTTAGAATACAATGTATTCGGCATGTGCATAAACACCCAAACGCTGAAACATGTCATAATTAATTTATGGCTCACTAAACTGTGTTTTTATTTTCATTATTTAATATACGCGAACATACATATAATTTTTTAACGCTTTTTAATTTTGCTACAGCTTTGGTATTCAATAAAGTATCTACATATTGTTACTATCCATACATATGATTCTTCACACATATTCCTTTTACTTTTACTACTTTTTTTCAATCACTCATTCATTATTCAATCGTACGTACTGTTTTTAAAGTTATGTAGTATTTTGTTTTATATTTATTTATTTTTTATTCTCACTATATTTTAAGCTGCTTTTCATCTTCCTACCGGCATGTATCAAGATGAACATAAATAAATAAATACTAACAAATTAAAAATCAATAATTTTAAGTAAATATAAAAAATAATAAATGGAAATGTTATAAATAATTAAGTTCTAAATGTTGATATTTTCAACATATTATAAATAGTGAAAACAGAGCATATTTTTATCAATTATATTAATAATGTTACCACAAAAACATTTTGTTCTTTTTGAAGAAGGTAAATATTTTATCTAACTATGTTTGCGTGTTATAAAATGTTAACAGTGTTTCCATGAAGGTATTTTTAATTTGTATAAAATTGAGAAAATTCTGAATTTGAATATTTTATCCGATTTTAACTGACAATATTCTATGTTTTGTAAAAAATAATTATGATTGAAACCAATTATATAGTTGTGTCTATTCAGCCCATCTCACGAAAGAACACGCCACTGTCCATTATACATGCCCTTACGAAAGGCTACTTATTGCAGAAGTGCGCCTTATGTCTCTTTTCTATTCCGTTCATTTTCCTTTTGTTTCTGGAATCCAATTTATATTCATAACGTGTGGCAATTTATGTTGGAAGATTGCCAATAACTAGTGCCAGAGTTTTATTGAATGTTTACATACAAATCTATTGTCCGTCAACACAAGTTTTATTGGTGGATTCATTTGATCTTGAACCTGACCCGTGAAGCTGGCATTATTTCTGAGAAATTGTATAATTCGAGGGTTTATTAATATATTATTATTTGATATATTAGTCACTTTGTGGTGCAACATTATTATTTTAATTTATACTTAACTAAACTTGGTAATGCATACACGTTCAATTATTTAATCAATACTTTAGTTTCGAAGGTAGTAGTCACTTTCATCTTCATATATAATTGATGCGCTCAAAAATCTAATTGAGAAGAAATAAATGCCCGTTTATGTATTTTGTACAAATAAAGCTGCAAGTGAAAAGTTTCGGCAAAAAAGTGGTCGCAGTTGCAAACAATTGTTTATTAGCGCTGTTATTCGTAATTGAATTAATTACAAAACATGCTCATGAAAGTGGTAGAGCATGGTTTAAAATAGAAAATCGTTTATGTATAATAATATAAATTTTCATTTATTCATTTTTTTCAATGTAATAATATAAATTACAATCACAACTTTAACATTGAAAAGGAAAAAAGATATTCGTAGGACTAAATCAAAGTTGTTAACCAATTTAAATGATCTGGACACCTTAATTAAAGAAGTGAAATTTTTTTTTAAAGGTTCAGGTGCAAATCGTCCGTTCGCAAAAAATTGGACTCGCGTCATAAGTGAAACTTCTGTCAGGAGGGCGAGAAAAATAAAGGAAATTTTATTGTCAGTGAAAGAGCGAATCAATCGAAAATGTAATTATATATTACAATTGTGGTTCATCGTAATCAATAAAAAATAAAAATACTTCGGAAATTGATCGTATCCTATTGATAAATAAATCGCTTTGATGAAATAAATCATATATTTCCTGGAAAGACTTCAGATGTTCCTGACCCACATCAAACATTTTATTGTGATTATACTCGTCTTTGTTGTGCCACAGAATTGATTAATAACTGATGTAACTTGACGGAGATTAGCAAGTTCTTACAAGTATTGTTTACCTAGTCATCCTGTTATCAATCAATGTGCGAGATTATGCTCTCTTATTAATACATTTCGAAGTCCAATCAATGTCTCATTATTCATTATATTATAATGTGTAGTAAAATTGTAAAATGCCACCTTGCCCATCGTAATAAACAACTATCTTTCAACAGCATATTCCCCATAGAGGAATAGCAATGGTTAAGAAGAACCTTTAAAAATATATGAACAGAAGAAGGTGGAGAATGTTTTGGATTACTTCCTCTGTATCTTCTTCTTATGACCTATCCACGACCCCTATCCACGATAGCCAATATGAAAGTCAAGGAACGTTGGCTTTCATATTGGCTATCATCACTTTATATACTGCGCCTCGGTATAGCTGTATCAATCACTGGCCTTAGGTTTTTCTGCAATGATATTTCCTCATCAAAAATGACAGGAACCTTCTGGGTTAGGGCGTGGGTGTTGCGCTGGGAACTGCTTCGTGTGTGATTTTCTGTAGACTGTGGACCCATGGCGCTCAGACTTGAACTCCGTTTCTGTGTTTTTACTGTTTAGTTCTTCTCATTAGGAAGAGTTCTAGTTTATTCTTTGTTCCCTCACTGTCCCAATTCACACCAAACTCCTTTCATTCTTATACCCATGACGTACTGCTTTTCTTATATGTTTATTTCTTGATGCTAATTTTTTTATTTACGATTATTTCTTTACCTTTTATTACAATGTTTCTTCGATTTACCATATTACTCTAATTTTTCTTTATATTACCTTGAGATTATTTTATCTTTCCGGGTCGCCGTTTACACGACGCGGAACGGTGATGGCCTTGGAGTAAAAAAATTTCAACCTGGCGATCTATGAGTAGGGCCGATATGGGAGCAATTTCTCATAAAACGGTCTTTTGAATGCAGTGGGTCTCCATTCACTGCCATAATTCCATAATGGACAGTGACAGACTCGTGCATACAGCAGCGAGTGAAATCCCCTCTGGACGACGCCTACCGGGAAGACCATCGAAAAGATGGAGGGATAGCTGGACCTCGTCATCCCAAGAGGCGTAGATTTTTATAGCATAGGTCTTAAAGACTACTTAAAGAAAGAGAAGAAGAAGAAGTTATCATCTGACCATTCGCATTCGTAATCCGAGGTTGAGATCACGTATGCAAAACATATTTTTCTTGCGGATGAAGTTTACGCACGAGCTTGCTCAATGCGACATTTCATTTCATATACAGGGATCCCATATTTTCAAGATATATTATAAATGTCTTACAGAGACGAAGCTTTCTTTCAATATGGGAAAAAAGTATGGTTGTTAAAAATTGAAATAATTTACAGTCATATTCTAGTGTAATGTTAATAATTAGGAAAAATCTTATATACACATATAAAATATATTTCTTTAAGACTCCAATCAAAATATAGATACCTCACTATCAATAGTGACATCTATATTGGATTATAGGAATTAAAGAGCTTTGGACTGCAAGTGGCGGTAGTAAAAATAGAACTCACATAAGATATAAGTTGTGTGAGTTAAACATATTTACAAATTTCAAAAATCTATGATCGAAAACTAAAAGAACAACACTTTAGATTCCTGAAAAGGTCAAGGTCAGGAGATATCTATTTCCTGAGTAGAGTTTTGAAGCAACATTTTTGTTAGTATATGACATTCATCCGAAATATACATGATGGTCAAAAAATTGATATCTCATTATCAACGGCGACATTTGTATTTTGATAGGAGAGGGTGATAAATTTCAACCACAGATGGCGTAAGTAAATTATTCATATTTGAAACGAGTTGTATAAAGTTACCATATATACATGTTCCAAATTTTTGATAGATGTGATAGTCAATCATGGGTGGAAATGGTGGACGTTACATTGTGCAAAGTGATCACTTCAGCCAAGTGTATGATAGGTCGTAAGCCCAATAAACACCCAAAAAGACTTCCATATCTACTTTTCCATATAAAAAGCTCCGTCTCTATGCGATATCTATAATATATCAATATATATATATATCCCCCTGGGCATAAAATCCAAAAAAATTGGACAAACTCTAAATATTCAGAATCCCATATTTTATTTACCATTGCCGTTTGGAATACTTCCTCATGTTGAATTAACCTCAAAAATTTTATAAAGTTATTTTTTTATCTTTTAAATTATTTATATTAAAATATAATGCTTGACATTGAGAAATTTGTTCCGTAATACTCAACGCGTTTGTTAATAAAAAAAGTCGATCGTTCATGAAATCTTTTTGCGTGCCACGAATCGAGTACCTATGTATGTAGTATGGTTATGTACAGACCCATAAAAATAAAAATACTGTTTTATTTACTAACAAAATTTATTATTATTTATTCACAGTCATTTTTCCACACGTTCGTTCATTTTTCTTTTACCTAACAGTTATTAACCGACGTTATCACACTTGAGATTTTATTCATATTATAATATAATCTCAAGGCTTCTTTATAAAAATTTTACATTTTATTTCATCTTTATGGAGCTGGAGCGGAATATGGAAGATTGAACGCGGTCTTTGAAAGTGGCATGCCTTAAGAGATTATTAAGAATAGAGTGTTCGATCAGATCTTGAACAGAGACTTGATCTCTGAATATCTAGCTAAGTACCAGACTAGGTTCCAAGCTTCTTTACTCCATACGAAAGAGAATATATAAAAATTCTTTAAAATTTATTTGGCTCGAACATATTTCCCTTTTACGAGTACAATTATCTTGCACCGATTCTCTTACCGGTTAATTACTGTAACAATTTTTTATTTTTGAACTGTTAATTTCGTTTAAAATGTGTTTTATTATACTTTGTAATACACGCACACACCATACGAGTTGTTAAATTACTACTATAGTTTCGAGAGGAGCGTCGCTGTTGCTTAAAAATAATACTAAAATTTAATAATTTCTCCGAATTTGCCAATCATATAATTAACACTAATCATTACTTCGATAGCCACAAATTGAATCTACTCCACTCGGTTCCTCATAGAAGATGGATAATGAATAGTTTGGAAACCATTGAAATCCTCAAAAATTTGGATTCTAAAAACACACTTATAAATAATATCACATTTCAGTCCACTTCGCCAATCCTAGAGCTTTTTGCGGAAAAAAATACCCCTCCTCACCGTGCGCCCTCCTGACTAACCCGATTAGATTGATAAATTTTGTATTTAAGTTAGTTATTATCTATACCTGATGATGAGAGGGACTGCTCCTCTCGAAACTGTAGTAGTAATTTATAACTCATATTGTGTGTGTGTGTATGTGTGTGTGTGTTATAAAGTAAAATAAAACGAAATATCTGCCAAATCTTTCAATGTTAATTTCGTATTCATATTTCTTGTAATTTTCTAAATATAATTTTGTTTATATTTCAATCAGCGTTTTCATTCATCTCCGTGATTCAGGAAATAGCTATTAATAATTCATGTTAGAACATCGTAGTATGATGTTGTTGTGCTTGTGGGTGGGTATACTGGGATAATTTTAAAATTACTATTTTCGAGTGTTCTCGCAACAGATGGGCTGTAAGTAAATACATACATGTTAAAATATATTATGTTTAGAAAGCGCTGTCGGGGACGTATACGTACGCATGAAATATTAATACTGTTAACGCAGCAAATTATATTTATGTACAATAATTTTGCTGTATTTATTTTAATACTAATTTTAATTATTGTTACATATTTGTAATCGACTAATTTATCATATATTCCTCTAAAAATATTCGTTTATATCCTTTATTATATTACGCTATGAATGTGCTTGGTGTATCTATAATCAAAATATGCTAATATTTTAGTATAAAATTTAATATAATTTTAATTTAATATAATATATTTTAATATAATTTTAATTTAATATATAGATAGATGAATAAAATACACAATTCAAATTATTTTTTTTTAATTTAGCTGCCTGCTTTTATACAACATACAGTATTTAAATGTATATGGTTACGGATATTTTCTCCCTCCGCGTTACAGGTTGTTCGCCTGATGACGTTGAATACGACTTCAATGAAACGTCGAGAATCATTTCTCGGAAAAACATACGGTTCATATAAAATATCCGTAACCCTTTTACAGTTAAATATGTCTAACGACCGTAATAAAAACCTTAACTCTTTAACACACACATTATGTTATAGGTACCGTCATGAACAACATTGATGGGCATGTTAATCTTGTATTTTTGCCAAACTAAATAAAATAAAATAAAATAAAACTCAAGAATCAGTTTAATCATTTCAAAGTATTTTGTTAGATAAACATAAATTCGGTTACATCTAGCTAACCGCATTTTGAATTCCTTCACAAACCAGAACACCAAAAATAAGTGACGTGACTCAGTTTCTAGACAGAGATTCAATTTCCGTCCACAAATTAGCATCAGACCGTAATTTTACATACAATAACCCTCACAATACTCACGCACATTCCGTATACCACCATTCTTACCTTAATTAATCAAATTCTAAAATTTCTTTGGCTTACTACCTAAGGCAGAATGTGAAAACTTGTTAATGGCCTTAATTACAAATATTACTTTTGTAATAAGTATACAGAGCATTCCTTTAGCAGCCTAGAATAGATTTTTTAATATACACATATAATTAATAATTTGGCGATTCGGTAGCAATTTGGGAGATTCGAAATCTTCCAATTGAACTCGACACTCTCCCGGCAAGAGGTCCCGGTGATAACTAAAGGTTTTCCTGTTTGTCCTCAAAGAATTTACTTTGTTTATTTTAATTATCAAATATCTAGAGGTGTTCAACTTTATTTCATTACAAATTTGCCTTAATTTTTTATAAAATTTAAAATGAACTAAATTTTAATAAATATTAAATTGAGTTACTAGTTTTCGTAAAATATTTTAAAAATTACAGCTAAGTTGGCGGTAAGGCCATTCGATTCAGACAGTTTGAAAATGGCCTGAGCCGACGATTTTGCTGTAACTTTTAAAATAATTTACGCACACTAGTAAAACTCAATATTCATTTTTAATAAAATTTTATTTATTTTAGATTATTTAAAAGTAAACGTAGAGTAAAAATTAAACATAAAACAATAAATAAATTAATGAAATATGTCATTGAAAATTTAATTTATAAAACAATTAATGATATTTCATGTCACAGACCATTGTAAAATAAACAGCAACAGAAAAGGAAAAGGTATTTAAATGGTCTAGAAACCTCGTTATTAGGTCATAAAACACTGGCAGATCCGACAGCGTGGACTTCGTGAATGCTCAGTCTTTATCGGGCTGGCTTGGGAGCTTTACGATCCTGGTCTCCCAAAAATATAATATCACTTGATTCAATTTAACACCTTCATTAGTTCATTTGGCACCTAAAACGCGCAATTCAGTTGGTTTGCAATCCGACATCGAAAATACATGTTACTCGATCGTAAAGCATTTCCACCATTCAGTCATTTGCATAATATATATATATATATATATAAATCGAAATAAATAAATATAAATCGATAAAACACAAAATATTGTTTCCTGCCAAGTTTAAATGCTACAGTCTATGGACAATGCTGACATAAAACAGTCTTTGAATGACAAATCAGTGTTGTAAAGAGAAAATTCAAACTTTATTCATTATTATTGGTTAACCAACCGGCAGCTTTGTACAATTTTAAAATTATTTAGAGATTATTTTTGCATATAGACTGACTTTTCGCATAACATATATCTCAAAATAATACTCGAAGTATAATAAAGTGGTTTAATTTAGAATATTTGTATTATCGAGATATTATCGAGCTCGAGAGAGATAGAAATTTAAAAAAAAAGACTTCAATTTTCAATTTTATTTCTTAATATAAAAATAATTGCAATACAGGAAATAGATTATTTAAATATACTTATAGATATTATTTAATGCATAGAATTATTAATACATTATTATTTAATTTTCGAGTCACTTCATGAATGACGTTCGAGGCAAGCAAATTTTTGAAATGACGCGAGCAACTCTGCTTTATTTCTGGGTAACAAAACTTCTACCATAATGAAACAAATCGAAATAAATTAATTGAAATAAACATAATCGAATATTGTTAAATGTTAGATTGCGGCGGTGCTGAGAGCTGCTGTACTAGCTGACGTCAGTAGGTAAAATGAGAGTGGCACCTTGCGCGAGAAGCGACTCGGCCCTTGCCCTCAGGCGACGTCGAGAGTCACATCTGATTTTATACATAATATGCGTGGTACCATTTGAATTAAGCAACACGCAACAGATTAGCCCAGAATATTACTATACAAAAATATAAAAATTACTATACAACCACAAAAACAACAATACAACCAAAAATACCATACTAAAAATAAATATGTATATATGTTTCTTTATTAATGACCTAATCAGTTAGATCTTGTGCATTTTAAACATCTTTTATATGTAAATTAGTTTTTAGCGTTCCGAACTACGTCTCAATACCCCAATTCTTTCAGAAAGTAGGTTTCAGCTTTAGGAAAGTAAGTGCCCACCCAACTAGCCCATCAGATTATAAGCGGATAAAAGAAACAAAATCTCACCAACAACAAATTGATTTTCTAAATTCAAATTTTCAAAGTTATAATAGCGTTTATCGTGTATAATACGCATTTTCTATTCGAATTACTTGGCCGTCTACTGTGAGAGAAGATAGATCCAGGTTATTAAGATGAAACCAAGATAGTTCGTTTTGAGCATGTTAATGACTAGGATTGTAGAACAAATGTCAGAGTTTACTATGTAAAATATTCAGTCAATGACAAATTGGTATAGTAATCTGTTCAAATTTTTTGTGTGAAACTCTGTGCAAGTTTTGCAAAAATTTTGAAAAATTTTGAAATTTTTTAAATGTGAATTGAATGATTTTATTCAACTTATATTTTATTTTGAGTTGAAATGTTTTCGAGAGACATTATAAATAACTTATTTCAATTAAAATGAAAAATAATTAGAGACAGTTACTAAGGGAAAAGGATATATTTTATGGGAGTGGGCTAGGGAGTGGGGTAAGAGTGGATAGGATGGGTATAAGAATGTTAATTATAAGGATAGTAAGGATAAGGATAATCGAAATAATATCCACCAATATTGCGAGGTACATCTCTTACAGATCCTTACTTATCCAGGTGGTGGAGTGGGATGAATATATTTTCCTTAAGATCCTAGAGTGCATCAGAATAAAACTTAAAGTTTATTCAAGGTATATCGAGGGAAGAGGTTTGGATGGATTTGGAAACTTACGATTTTCACATAGGCCTTGTTTAAATTTTTCAAAGTATATTGGATTGTATAGAGAACAGACATACATTCAATTTTATATACTATTTAGGGCCGGTCTTATAAATGAAAGACAAAATATCCATTAGTAAATCGACAATTGACGAACGGATTGCCATTCGTTCGTAAATATTACCGACGCTATAAAACTTTTTTGACCGTCCGTAAGTATCGCAATATCTACTGCTCTTTTCTATGATTTTAGAGCTGCCAGAGGCGGATTATATCTCTTTTCAATGGAAACGAAACATAACTTATATAAACATAACCTAAAATTTCTCGCTCGCACCGGATTTTTGGAATACTTCCCAAAACACTGCACTGGCAGTAGCCTTTGAAACCCCAACAAAGTCTGCAGCAGCTATTGCTCCAATACTGATCCAAGAGTATAGAATCTCAAGGCAACAAGCAATTTTATGGATGGTGATAATGTCAGATTTATAAGAGTGCGCCTTTTTACATTTTGCCCAATATCTTCCAGAAGTTCTCAAGCAAACTTTTTCGACAAGCGAAAACGGTAGATAAAATCTGCGTCATCCAAAATATTAAAATAATCCACTCGTATAATGAACACTTGACGAACTTGAAGTCAATAATATCTGAACATCGCTATCTGAAAATATTTTTCCTTGAAAATGTAACAGCACAGTATATATGTACATATTAAACAAATTGCAGTATATATGTACATATTAAATAAACGCAAATTGACAACGAATCTAACCTTAAAAAATAATACGTCAATCTGTCATACTTGTCAATTTCAACTAACGGACGGTAAACTGGTTGTTCGACGGTCGGTATCGGCTGTTGGTAAAATTTTACTAAAATTTGACTAATGGATTATTATAAGACGAAAAAATTACGTTTGTATCAAATCTCGGTTTATTTGGTCTAAAATATAAAAAAACTGACGTTTATAAGACTCTAAGTATACCTACTTCTGCAATTAACATACGCTTATTATTTAAAACTAGCCGTACACCCTTGAAAAATCACGGGGAGATGTAATTTAATGGTTCGCGTCTTAGCTAAGTCCTGTTTTTATATTCTCTAGTATACATAGTATATTTTTTACGGGCCATGGAGAAGCGATGATGACTATGTCGTCTAATAGTCCATGCATTAGAGGTTCGAGTCTCTTCTCCAGCCTTTTAATTTCGTCTTTTAGCCGAAAACAACGAAATTATTATATTAAGATAAGGGTGAGAGATTGCGGGGAGGAGGTTGTATCGTTTTCGTCGTACCCTAAAGAGTAACGATGTATGCTAAATGTGCTTCCTCGACTTTCTAGAATGCAAATGAGTAATATTTTAAATAAATGGCATTCAATTGTGGCTAGATCACACCTGAGTAACATTTTAGAAAAACTGAAATTCAATTTAATATCATTTTTAACTGTTTCGTAATATTATTAATTTTAAATTTTACGATATTTATTTAATATCAATCATATATGCTGTAGAGCTTAGTATACGAATAAGTATTACGCTTTAGTTACATGATTTAACATAAATTACTGCCATCGTCATATTTATCAATCACATTGTACACAACAAACCAAAACAAATATCGCGGTCTATTGATATCATCTCTTACGACCATGCGTAAAATATTAACTCTATAATATGAAATTTTCGCTCCATTTTCGCTTGATGTTTACGCTTTTTTTTAATTTTAATAAAAATAAATATTATTGTGATGTTGAAATTTAAGAAAATAGTTTTTTTCTGTGTAAATAAATAAATGTAATTTCTTTTAACACTGTAGAATTACATTAATTAAATTTGCTATCTTACAAAAAATTTAATATTTTATGTATTATTTTAATATGGTCGACACCGCCTCGAGAATAAAATTTCAAAACTCGTTGACATTTTTCGTTATAGGAGCATACCCGAAATAAAGAAATATGTCAGTACAATCGAGGACAGTTTTAATAAACTTAAAAAAAATTAAAAATATGATTTGATACCGTTCTGAATTTGCTTTTCGCGCTTTATTCGCTTACCTTTATTCGCTATTTTTCATTTTTTTTACTTAGGTTTTTTAGGTTTGTGTAAAATTATTGCACTATTATTAAAGCCAACCAGAGTGTTAATACTTTTTGTTATGAATTATTTTTAGAAGTATGAACACCAGAAGACTTTTTACCAGGGTATTCTAGTAAAGTATGAATGCACTGCTTGTAGCCGACACCAGTTGGTACTCAGAGCTGACCTGACTCAAATCTAATTAAACAGCCTGCATTGATGCCCTCGCATCCATGAGTACCTCTATGCCATCAAACGATGCTCTCATACAATCGTTTCGGTCGAATTGGTCCCAAATGCTGCTTGCAATACGAGTACACAGTACACATTACCTTGCATGTATGGTACCAGGGATGGCAAACCTAACCTGAAAAGTAGCGCAGATAAGTCTTAAGTAAGTCGATGAAATTCGACGGTCATGTCACACGAAAAGTTTATTCAACCTATTCTCTTCGAAGCATTCGAAATGTGGATACACCGGAGAATGCTTCGTATACCGTGGACCGATATGGTCAGCTATACGGAGGTGCTTCAGAGAGCTACAGCCGAATGATAAAGTGAAGAAGAACTCTCATTAGGATCACTACTACACAGGGATAAACATCGCCTCCTCAGTCTAATACTCGAGGGCAAGATGGAAGGAAGACGGGGAGTTGGTAGTCTTGGCTGCGCAACATCAGAGAGTGGACCGGAATGAGACAGGTGAAGGATTTGTTCCGGGCAGCACAGAACAGAGAAGTTTTTGCACCAGTGATAATCAACGTCGGGGGGACCTGACAAGGTACAAAAAGAAGAAGAAGAAGTATTTTTAAATATTTACTGACACAACAACAAAAAAATTATGTTTCTTCGTATCTATGTTTATATTTTTGTTATATGCTATGAAGAATGCCGATTTAAGAAATCAAACCTTTATTCTGTATTATACTTCACTTCTAATCTAACTTAATGTGCCTTTTGGAACCGGATAACATTATTTTATTTTTATAACATTTTTTTTGTCTCAATCCTGGGATTGGTCAGCACCAATCTCATCGTCAACGATCTCTCCACTCCTCTCTGACATCTGCCAGCCTCTTCATTTCTTGGTAAGTGCTACAGCGCACATCTCCGATAACCTGATCTATGTAACCCTCGACGATGGTAAAAAGCAGGCCGGGTGCCTTACGTTGCGCCCTATCCAATTCGCTCGCTGTTGGGCGATTCTGTTCAGGAGCTGCCTCTTTTCGCCCACCCTGCTCAAAACCTATTTATTGTATTGATCTCTAAAAACAAAAAATATATAAACAGATCGGACAAACGGTGTAGATTTGAATAGATAACAGATGGACAAACAGACATTAAATTTTTTTAGGTATAGATCTTGTTCATAATTATATCAATCTTAGGCGCAGCGCCGGTGTAAAAAATCATGTACGCTAGAGTGAAGAATGAACTAATTAGGAACGAATGTAGAGTTGTTTTAGTATAGTAAATAAAATGTAAAAAAGTGTGTCAGAAGAGTGTGGCGTTATTTTCTGTCTGCTATACCTGCGATGAAACTGTACGACAGTAATTTCTAGTAGAAATAGAGTTGTATTTGAAAAGTTACCAACTAATCCGTATATTTCAAATTAAATCAATACTTTTCTCAAATGTGACCCCAAATAAATTTCAATGCTAATTTCTTTACGCATAACACACAAAGGCTTTGGGGTAACATTAGATAATAAAAAATTAACGTTTTTAATATAATAAAGATTTTTGTAATATCTAACATATTTTTTTACATGTAGCGTATTTTCATTAAAAATGCAAATATCTTTTTAAATGTCATTAAATACATGTTAATTTAAATTAATGTCAATTTATGTTTATTTTATCTTTATTTTATTTATATATACCTAAAACAGATAAAATAGGTAAAAACTTATCCTTCACTAAAAAAAATTATTATCACGATAGCTAAAATGTTGTTTTCAGTCTGCTTTCTGCGTTCCATGACTGCGGTCTTCTATTTCAACGGATTATTAAGTCCAAACAATGAAAAGGTAATATAAATTAAGATAAATTATAGAAATGTCCCAGGGATGAAACTATTTATATAAGAAACATGTATGGAAGTATTTTTATAGGATATCCCAGGGCTCACGACCTTTGTGAGCTGGCTTACATAATGTAATGTTCTCCAATTCCATCGTAAGAACATTCATGCATTATCAAATTTTTTAAAGTTCTATATATGTTCAGAATATTAAAACCTTTCGTATATTTGAAAGAACTGTGTATTTAAAAGACTAAAGACATCTCTAGTCTTTTTTCTGTGTTGTGTGTGTGCTGTGAACTGTGAATGCTATGAATGTTTAGATTTTGCAGGTAGTAGCGATAACTCTATATTTTAAGGTGGATATATAAAGGTTTGATTCAATACTCATATGGCATGTTTTTAATTAAACAGCTATTCCTAATACAACTGCATTATGATAACTTATATGCGTAGTACCTACATATTTAATTGTATGTGCTTAAATATTAGTATGTCTGGCCCCTCCGATGATTGTCAGGGTTAAATGAATTGAAAACCTCGAACCAAAAAAGGAAAATCAGGAAGATATATTACGTTGGAGCAGTCGTTAAGAAGATATGAACGCTCATAATTAGATAAACGGGGATAAAATAATGTTTTGCTCGATACAACTCGCGTGTTACAACTTTTCATGCAACCGACGAATATAAGCGGCAATGCAATGAAAAGCGGCATTAAATTCATAATATTGTATCGACTAAACTGCAGTCACCGTAAACTATCCTCATTATCAAAGTATCGATTAACAGTTAAGGTCTGTTCATACCTCTACGGTTATTACGGAACAGTTATAAACAGCTCTCGGCAGACGTAAAACTTTTATTTTATTTTTTATTTTTGAGTCATAAATTTGTCAACAGTCGCGAAAAATATACATCAGTAGCTTATTGGTGTGGTGGTCGCCATTCTAAGACACCAGCAAGTTATGCTATTTTTCATAAACAAGTTTTTAGCTTATTTTGAAAAAGCAAGAATATTTTTTTTAAGTTTAAACGTAAAAATAAATTCAAATGGTCCGTGGGTGAAAATTTTCAATCAAGACTGGCGAAAATTAAAATTAATTTATTTAAATTGATGTAAAGCATAACTAAATGGTTATTTAAATAGTGTAATACGGCTTCTTCAAATTCGCGTGTCGAGGGAAATTCATTCATTCGAAAAATAATTAAATAAAAATAATCCAGTTTAATTTAGCAAATATCTTAACAATTTTATGCTGCAATGTAATGACCTCTGTAATGACTCTCCAGATTCCTGCCTTACAAAGCGAGTAATAGTAATGAATATAAGTTACCAAGTTAGAAGAGAATTACCACACGGCAATTAAGGTTTTCTGGCAAATAATTCGCCGACTTCGCAAGGAAGACGCAATCACGACCAGACGCATTAAAGATGAAACAGGAAACCTGTTGACGGAGAAAAATTAAATTCTCAATAGATGGAATGTACGCCCCCAGACACACAAGAAGAGCTAAATAGGCAGCCGGACAAAATGAGATAATACCTGAAATGTTAAAAAAAACTATGGGCCATAAAAGCCTCAGGTAGTTGAGACGAGTTTTTTCGGTGGCTTGGAGAATGGGTATGACTGCAAAAGCCTGTAGGAAAGGAATTATAGTCTCAATATTTAAAAAAGGGAACCAGGAACTATGCTCCAACTATCTAGGAATTACATTTCTCAGTCAACCAGCTTACGCTAAGATCTGGAAAAAATATGTCTAAAAGCATCAGAGCACAAGATACAAGAAGAACAGTGCAGCCTCAGACAAGATAGAGGCACTACGGATCAGCTCTTCATACTTCAAGAAAATGTTGGGAACACACTAAGTCAATATTTATTGGATTTATCAATTTTTTTAATCGAACATTTTCGACTTACATCAAGGCAGGGATCCACCTGTGACGTTTTGGCCACTAGCTACGAGACACTTTTTTTACGAATTTTCAATACTCGCTTGTGTCGTAAATCTCACACTCGTGCAAAAGGGTACAATTGCATCGCGCGTACTTGTCGGCCCGTTGAATTTCCGAATTGGTTCGCAACAAAAGTGGCGAAATTGGAGTCGGCCGTTTCAAATAATTTGGCTGTCTATATTGATATTGCACGGGGCGCACTAAATGAGTTAGCACCTCGGCGTAGTTATTATAACCGGGTTACGTAACGGCCGTCCCGCCTGAAAACTGTTTACGTGCGCAGCTTTATCGCCAACTAAAACAAGCGGGATAATGAAAAGTGAACGAGGTCAACGGTAAAACCTAAACACACGCAGTTACCAGCCATTCAAAGGTCGAAAAATAAATCAGAACCGGTGACGTTTGGTGATTTAGTGATTAATCCAAGGCAAAGGCACACTGTTTCATATATTTTTAGACAATTTGCTCTTGATGCATCAATGACAAGTACGAACTGGATGCCGTTTGGTAATTTAATAACACAAATAAGTCTTAAATGCAGTTATTTTTTTTAACTTCAATAACAGCAAAATACTTTGTGGTAACATTATTTATATTAATAAAAAGAAAACGCTTTGCACAAAACTTATTATTGAATTCGAAACATGTTTCGGGATCAATAGTCCCTTCAACAGCATACAGCGTATTCCAAAAATTAAAAATCGAAATATAGATATTAAAAAAAAAAGAAAAAATAGATTTATATATTATGATGAATGATAAGAACTTATATGAAACAAATTTAAAAGCTAACTATTCGAAAAAATGAGTTGGTTATTTATAAAATTTAATTTTCTATTCTGATTTTCTTTTCTTTTGTTTGATTCTTATTCTGATTCTTAAATATCTAATTTTCTAACTGTAATCATATGAATTATTTGTGTGTAAAATTTCTAAACTCTTATTAACAAACTCTTATAAACTATTATAAACAAAAGAATGTTTTGTTTCCTAAAGCTGATAAGAAAATTCAGAATAGTTATTGCTATTATTTATATTCGAATTATGGAGCAAATAAAATTTTAAAATTGATTTGAAAGTTATAGAACTTGCTATAGTGATTTTTCTTCCACCGGCTAAAAATAAAAGAAAAAATGTTAACTTATATATTAGGGTGCTTCAAAAAATTAAAGTTATTTTTTTATTTAAATTAATTTTATGGGTCGACCAAAATTTATTTAATGAAGAATGTTTATTGCCCTTGAAAATCAAAGATCGGAAGGTTCTCTAAAGCAACCCTTCAAAACGCTCTCATTGTGGACATGGAAGGATGACGATGATTACAATAAAGCTAAGATCTTTGTAACTCTACCGATGAAGAGCAGAAGCAATATTTATTCAAGGCGGATAAAGATTATTGACGGAAATTTCTTGACTCAAAAATGTTTACGTTGCTCTCATCTTGAATAATTATTATTTATTTTGATATATTTATTTTTTAAATGTTTAAGTAATTATTTCATATATTTTAATCTAAATTTTAATGTAATTTTTGTGAAAATTTGCTTAAATTTTGTTTTATAGTTTGTATACCAACAAACATTTCTTAATTGAGCCCTACACTTTCACAACTGATAGCGACCACCTTGTAATTTTTTAGACATTTGAAAACAAATGAAATGTAGCCCCAGAAAAAAAAAAAATTTAAAAATTTCATACTTTTTTGAAGCACCCTCCTACAAATCATTTATCACTTTATTATTAGTAAAGTTTAACAGGATAATCATTATAGGGGTGATATCGATGATATCATATATATTAACAGGATAATCATACGAGAAAGACGCCGAAATCTTGCAACAATATTGTTTTACCACTGTGCTTACAATGCGGAAGTATATACTGTATAATATAAGTGCGTACTTACTATTAAAAAAAATATTTTTTTATTTATTCTTGGAATTATTTTTTCTGAGCCAACCATGAGATTCGCTATACATTCTGCGATCAAGTAAACCACATCAAAATCAAATTTAACTGTATCATCACGAGTAATAAAACCTACCTTTGTAAAAAAAACAATAAAGTAATAAACCGTTTAATGAATCATTTTATATGAAATATAATATAGCGAGTCTTGAGACGGCAGAGAACGAACGCTGAGTGAAATAATTATTAGGATTTATTCGAAGGGTACGAAGGATATATCACAAAACTAAGATTAAAATAATGTACAACTTAAGAGATAAAAAGATAAAAAAGGAAAGAGTTTATCTGTATAGTTCGGATAGAAAAAGAAAGTGGAATTTTTAATGTTTACCGCAAAAACATTGAGGATAGTCGCCTTTAATCCAATTTATAATTAATTTTGTTTTTAACCACTTTAATTTATTTATAAAAGCCAACCAGCTTCGAAAACAATGCTGCCATTCATAAACGTAGATGAAGATTGTACTGCTTCATAAATTTTGAAAGCGGGTCACAGGGCATTTGAGATGTTTAGATAATCATGGTTTTTCACAATTTTTTAATCATTTAATAGAAAGTGATTACGCATCCTAATAATAAAAAATTTTAACATAAATATTTTATGTATTAAAAATGTTGGTCGTAAATAATTTTGAAAGTATTTATAAATTAATAAATATCATAAATTACCAACTTAACTTAACCACCAGTCCTATCGCATAAATTTTTCCATTAATTTCCGATCAGTAATGTCATTTTATTATCATATCTTCTTACTCTTACCGAAGCAATACTAGCGATACACAATGAAGCTCTGGTACTAAAACTGAAGTATGATTGTGAAGCTGCCTAAAGTTGGCAGAAGAGGAATTAAAGTAGAATGAATACAATTGAAATAAGATCACTTGGACATATGTGTTGTGACATTAACAAATTGGAATTAAAAGTTAAAAATCAGCTTGGTTAATAGGACTAAATAATCCTCTTATACTGATACTTATTTGTTGAGCTAACGAATGAGGAGAGAATAGTATGAAAGATATATGAGCTGAGAGTTGGCCACGGAAAACTTATCGTCATCAGATAAACTAAATACTGGAAGACGGTCCTAATGGAAATCTCAATAATTGATGAGTTTTCAAGAGAAGATATAATATGTGTTGTAGCGCTGCATCCTCTTTGCCTACCCCCGTAAAGAATCCGGGTGATGGCAAGTAATTTAATGACTATTTTTTAAATTTTGGGAATTGGGAAGATAATAATATTTTTATGTTTAGAATATTTTTTTATTACTTTGATGAAGGAAATGGATTTTAATCAGATAAATTTGATTAAAGATGAACTAGCTTAACCAATTCTCTCTGCTTACCTGTGATTGCACGCAATAATACGATGTATTTATTCCAATAAATTCTGAATTTCACTAGTTCCGACCGCTCGATGCCGCTTAAAGTCGGCAGCTACGTGTTGACTCCGTAAACTTACATAATAATTAAAAATTCTCTGTGAAGCAATGAATTACGGTCGAAAATCACTTTGAACTAGAGCGAGATGAAAAGGCTATGGGGATGAAACTAGAAGGAAAGGGACCCTTCTGCTTTCGCCCCTGCGTGAATTACGGGGGTGGGAGTTATACCCCGTTTTGTTTTCGTTGAATCACGAAATATTACGGAGTAATCGCCTGCCAGGTCGCCAGTTTATGGCGGTCCGGGTGAATTTTGCCGTTTGTTAAACACGAAATTTTCAAGTTAAACCTTTTCATTTTCACTGAGATCCATAAAGTCGGATTGAGACATTTTTATTTGCCGGTCATTTACCAGGAGCAGGATCTACCGCCAAGGATTTTACAACTCACCGTATACATTTGGGAACTAACGTTTTCGTTAAAACTTCTCTTATTTCTTTGATCTCAGTATCTTAATCATCGATGTCATCATCACCGTTTCTCCGCAGGGGATAGGCAAAGAAGATAGAACGCCATACTCTTTTGCCCCGATACACCACTGTTGCGTCACGTTCTTTGGTTGCTGATAATTTTAACTGGACCGTCTTCGAATATTTGGTTTATCCGATCATGTCGCAGACATCCCCTGTTTCAGTTTGACGATCCTCTGTTTCTGTCATGACTCTGTAGCTCAACTTTATTGACTAGGCCGTCATCCAATTAACAATTGGCGCAATTAGGTACTGGCCACCCTTACCATTAAGGAGTACAAAGTATATATATATATAATATATATATATATAATATATATATATATATATATAGAGAGAGACTGAAATTCGTTTAACATTGTCCGATTCCAACAATTTTCTCTGTCAATTATCAAAATGGATGGAAAACGTAAACTATGTTATCTCAACTTGATTTTAATTTTATTATATATTTTACTAATAATACTTCTCAATCAAAAAGAAATAATTAAGAAAAAGTGGATTATATATAAACAGATCACTTGTCTAAGACCACTAATGAGTTTAAGACTACACGACTAGTTTCGACAACTGCCGATGTTGTCATCAACGGGTGAAATATGAAATACTGGCTGCAATATGAAATACATCGGTCAAACCGCGAAAAATCTTAAAATTAGAATTAAAGAACACCGTCGCGGTCTTGTTAGTAATTATTTTTCAGAATTTTCTAACCACATTATTAACACCAATCATCCTTTCCATTCCCATACACTTAAACTATTACACCCTGTTAAATATAAAGGCCAAATAATGAACAATCTCGAAAATTTAGAAATACAAAAAAATTTAAATTTAATGTACATTTAAAATATTTTTAGAAAATCATTTATATATTCATCATAATTATTGTCGATATTACCCTATACACAGCCACAGGCCCGGACAGACCATCAACACCTGCCTCAGATTCGTCAGCGGTCCATCCAGCAACACGAGGATGGCGAGTTCGGTGCCCCGGTAGGTACCACCGGTCACAGGAACGCGTCAGATGCACGCGTCAGAGCACGAGCCACGGGTGACACAGCGGACGTGACTAGTACTCCTTGCACCACGCGCCTCCGGACATACAGGAATCTTTTGCTCAGAAATAATATTTTAAAAATGCGGTCTCCATTGTGGGCATGTCAGACCGTCACCTACCTCCGGCGGCGGCCGGAGACTATGGCCCTTAGTGTATCTATCATTGTCTTTATAATCATACTCATTTATATTTTGTACTTGTTTTATCGACATAATAAATCATCAAATATTCTACGCCTTTGGAGCTTTTCCATCGCATGACGGTGGTGACCCGAAAAAGCAACTGCTCCTAACCATCTCCCAACCCCCAAATTATATTACAACATCTACATGTATGTGAAGTATATATATATAAAAAATCATGTGATTTATAAACTCATTCTCAATATAGCTTACGACTTTATGATATTATAACTTCAGGAATAACAAAGAAAAAATTAAAGATAATACATTTGTTAATTTTCAATTCACGTTAATATTTTCACCAGAACGTTGTATTTACTTAATTTGAATATTACCTGTAAAAAAATATGTATCTACATATTTAAAAAGTTTTCAAATTAATTTATGTATAAATTTATTTCGAGGCGTAGGCAGCTTTTAATGTATTTTTAATTAATTTTCTTAAAAATTTCGTATTTTTGTTAAAATGATAGGTTATAAATATATTTTTATTCAGAAATTAAGTCAGTTCTTAGAATATTTTTGACAATTTTTTAAGGCCATCCCAAATAATTTTAATTCATTGAATGTTGAAGATTTTTCCATTTACTTTCCGATTTAAATTAATCATTTGGAACTTAAAATGTTTATTCCTCAGTCAACCGACAGTATTTCAATTTCAACATCTCGCTTCTGCTTTGGCATTATTAGTTCATATTCAATATCTGGTTTATGCATGCTGGTCATTTTTATCCTTTATTTTTCATGTTTATAGGAACTATATTTTCTTAATTACTTAATATTCTATGTAAAAGTCTGTACTTAGAGTTAAGTTTAAATTGTACTGTCCTGAAGAATGTTAGTAAAACAAAGTAAATGAAATGCAACTAAATTATAATTTAATGTGCTCTATATTATGATTTTCAATATTTTTTGTATCGTATTGTTTTTAAGATAAACAACTGACGTTACAATTCTAACCAGAAATGTTATGTACCCTAACTCCAAGAAAGCCTGGCTTAATGTTACCTGACCATCGCGTCTCAGGATGCGGTTATTATGGTCAAATATTTTACATCGTTCCGTTCACTATTCGCTTTTGCAAGTCAAGATGTATTCATCTCACTGGTGCGGCACATTGTTAATAACTTTACCGGTGATCGGATGGATGGTTTTATTTCTAGAGCAATGCCTGGTACATACAGGACCACATTTAACAAAGTACCGGAGTTATCGGGATTGATGGTCTTCGCAAAATACCTTCATCAATTCTCAACCACATATGATCTCACAAATCCATCAAACACAGTGGGTGTGTAGCGATGCCCGCCACCTCCATAAACATTCACAGAACACACTAAAACTATAATTACCACAAGTATCTGAATGCCAATTTATCATCAAATATTAAAATGGCAATGAATCTCCAGATAAGTATTTTTCATATCATTCTTCTTTGAGGAACTCCTTTTCTGTCAGTGCACTCCCACAATATGTTCCTTAACTACGAATTCTGTTTAAGAATATCACAAACTCTTCATCGAGTGTGGATTTTTTTCTTGCGTTCCCTCAGAACACCCCCGTTTAATTCTATCGGTTCGACATAATCTTTCTTACTTTCTTCAGCATATCGAAAACTTTTTACTTCTCTTTATTTGTATTATGATTAAATGAATATTTTAGATATTTAGACGGTTTTATATATCTGATTTCAATATTATAATTCATAAAAATGCAGATGACATTAACCACAAACTTATACGCGCACAAACATGCACATCGATGAAAAAAGCGAACGTAATAAAATATCTGGGCATTTTAATAGATAAAAATATGAAATTGAAGTCACATATAAACTCTGTGGTCAAATGAATTATAGGTATGTATATATATATATATATATATTTATATATTTTTTTATTAGACTTATTTCGTAGCATCACAGTGGAAAAAATACAGGAAGAGCAATGTGGCTTTAGGAGCGGAAGAGGGAGAGCAGACCAGTTATTACCTACAGCAAGCTATCGAAAAGTCATGGGTGTTTGTAAAGTCTATATACACAGCATTTCTAGATTAAGAAAAGGCATAAATATGATAGAGTTCCACGTCAGTTACTATGTCCTACAGGAATATGTAATAAACGGAAATATATTAGGATCAATCCGAGCCTTATATAAGGAAATTTAAAGTTGTGTCAGAATAGCAGGTCGAAAGTCAGGTGAATTTACCATCAAAACAGGGCTCAGACAAGGATGTACAATGCCAGCTATCTTGTTCACGGTACTTATGTACAAGATCAGCCGAAACAGCATTCCACATAATGGGGTGAGCATCAGAGAAGTGGAGGTGGGGAGACTGTTATTTGCAGACGACGCCGACGTCGCCTTTCTGGCAAAATCACCAGGGGAGTTAAAAATAGCCGTCGACAAATTTGACGTGGAAACACGTGGCGAAGGGATGAGACTGAGCGCTGAGCGAAGTCATCGGCAGAAGCGAAGACTTATATAACAAAACATGCCAGAACAGAGGTCTAAAAAAGGGGAACAGTTTCTAATAACTCGGTGTAATAACATCTCAGAATGGAAAGAAAGAAAGTGAATTGGATAGGAGGATAGGAGCCGCAAGTCAGGTAGCACGATCACTGTATTATCTTGTACTTGGAAAAAAGGAGCTCAGTCAGCAAGCAAAGTTGTCAGTATACAAATCAGTTTTCCGCCCAACCCTAGTGTACGGACACAAGCACTGGATCTTGCAACCCGCTCAAGACTACAGGCCGCCGAGATAGGATTTCTACGAGGAATAATAGGAGTTAACAGAAGGGACAGAATCAGAAATACTAAAATAAGAGAATGTCTCTAAGTAGAACCCTTATTGACGTTTATTGAGAAATCACAGTTACGGTGGTTGGGACATATCTTGCAGATGCCAAAGCGGATATTCCAGGAAAGACTAGAAGGCAGAAGACCAAGAAGAGGTGGAGTCTAGGAGAAGCTGGCGGAAACAGTTGGTGGACTGCTGTGAAGCGAAGTTGCAACTAAATTAGGCTGACGTGAAGAGCGAAGCCCAAGACAGGAAAAATTAGAACCTTTTATGAGGCAGGGACCCAATTATCAATAGGATAAGAGGTAGAATAAGGAGAAGAAACATTCTATCACTAAAGAAAATTAAAACTGTGTATTATGCTTTAATTCAATCAATACTGATTGGGTGGGGAGGATCATATAAAACATTATTAAACACACTCTTCATATCACAAAAAGCATGATTAAAGTTATTTTAAAAAAAGAGAACCTACCCTACAAATCGATTATTCCAAGAATGTTGTGTGCCTACTGTTATGATTTTTTTTAAATATCATTACTACAAAACTTTAAAAAAAATATTATTGATTCTGTAACTTCCGGATCTACAAGAACATTTCTAAATTTAAAAACAGCCAAATATAAAAGAAGCGCGGCCCATAACATTATTCATTCATAGGAATTAAAACTTAAAATTCATTACTCGAAAAATCAAAAAAAAATCAAGTCCTTAAGTCATGTAAAAATTAACTAAAAAAATTAAATAAAACAATTCCTTGAAATTCCCATGAGCTTCACTATTTTTTTTCTTATTTTTTAAAAAAAATAGAGATGCGAACACGGAATACGTGTCACATCAATATTCTTACTATTTTCAAACTAAGCTAAACGCTTGTGCTATGAAAATAGGACTAACCACAAGACCAACAAGCTACTCAATATATATTCATATACTATATATTCATATATTTTGTTTCTCAATATTCTTAACACCTTATTATTGCAATTTTAATATTCAGGAAATGGACTTTTTTATTGTATGAATGTATTATGGTATTCATGAAATTATGTACTATGATATGACTATAATAAATGAATCTTACTGAAAAAAAATATTAAATGAGTCTAATAATGTCTTTTTTGATAATAAATGTATATTATATTTACAAAACCCATTGAACAATACAGTCAAGATTACATGAGAACATTTTGTGACGTGATTGATGGTGTCATCAGAGCTCTCTAAAAAGATCTCTCTGATCTGGTATAAAAGAGCTTTCAAAGCGGCGATCAGTTTACTTTGTATTGTAACTTCTCCGCGCAAATTTCGGGCTCTTAAATGGTAACCGAAAAGTGAGTTGAGATTTAAATCGGCAACTGGGAATTCTCCTGGTGATAAAAGGATGCATTATCAGAAATGCACTCAGAAAACTCTTTTAATCAATCAAATTTTTAATTCATTTTGAGAAAAAAATAACTACATTGAGGAAAACTCAAATATGATTTTTTTCAAAAATATGTGACAAATAACCGTGCTAAGAAGTACGTATGTCATACTTGTTCCTATATATTTTGTTCAGTAACAGTCCCATGATTAATATCTGCACTGAAATTACTTAATATTTTAGATTAAAAAATAATACCAACCTAAACAAAGCACGATGCTCATGAATCGTTTTCTGATTTATTTAATTTTTATTATTAAAATGTCAATAATGAATTTAATAATATTTCATTTTATTAAAAAGGTTTTAACATCCATTCAGAATCTCCTAGTTTGAGTTTTAGGGATATTCTGCAGTGTTTCTACGACCTTTCTGGCCGTCGTTTCGGATCGGATGTTGTATATCATAATATATCAGTTCTAATGATGGATCGTGCAATGGGATCAGAAACGGCGGTCGGAAAGGTCGTATAAACACGGCTTAATATCCCAGAAAACTTAAACCAAAAGTTTCGTTATATTCTTTCTAATAGACATCAAATACAAAACATACCTTTTATTTTTTACATTTATTAATGAACATTACCTTCAGTGAACTGATTTTAATTACTTAATTAGTTTGTACAATTTTTTCATAAATATTTAACCGTGTACTTTAAGGAACTTAAGGAGAGCTATTCGAAAATATTCGATCGTAAGAGATTTCACAAAAAAATAATTCAGAAATGAATCGTTGTCACGCGATTTACATATGATCTATTTCAGTATGGATACGAGATATGTGTTTTCGCGTTCCGTTGAAAAACCTTGAACTTGAAAATCTCTTCGATAGAAACACGTAAGCGATTATTCTACGTTCCTCGATTTTGAGTAGGTACCTACGTCAATCTGAAATTTTCTTTAAGAAAATACTTTTCACGTCAAATTTGGATAACATTTTCTTTGAAAATCGAAAACACTTAAAAAATCAAGAATCTTGTCAGTCGAAACTGTCTGTTTAATATTGCATATCACCATCTAACGCAAAAGGGTTGATATTATATTACCTTAAAGGATATCCGGTATAGGATTTCGGATAAATTCACCGAAATTTACCATAAATTCGCAATGCTTCACCGATGATAGATGTTATAAATAATACATGTAAGTATATTTTACGCAAGTTTTCTCGGATTCAGAGATACGATTAGGTAGTTTCGGGTATTCCATTTTCACCCAAACAACCTAACATGCTTCAGCCGACTATAGATAAAGCGATGATATTTCAACCACCGGCCGTTCTTTCAACCAGACCTAACCGTTATTTGAATTTTTTCTGACTCTATCGATGATTGGTAACAGTTTTTGCGAATTGCGACTGGCAACAATCAGTACTAGACAACAGTTATTTCTCAGTTACCAATCACCGATACAATCAGATACACAAATGACAGCATCATATGTTTAACCAATTAAGAACGGTTTGTATATCACTTATACACATCTCAAATGGTAAATGCCCAACTGACTCTATTGACTTGATCCATGGCTGCTTGCTTATTTCGGACATTATTTTTATATTCATAGTTCTCGTAATGTTGCCCTAATTCTTGAAAAAAATCAGGTGGCGTGGACACGCGAAAGAAGAAAATCTTTTTTTTTGGGTCGCAATCCTAGGATTGGTCTGCAACAAGCACTCGCTTTCTCCACTCCTCTCTGTCACCTGTCAGCCTCTTCATTCTTGGTAGATGCTACAGCGCACATCTCAGATATTTTGGTGTACGTAGTGTAACGTAACAAGAAGATCTAGTGATTTATAAAACTATGAGTAACGAAAAAAAGATAACTACATAGAGAGGAAATACTGACGGCGATCTGAGTCTCCAGGGGTGATTTTAACAAGTGTCCTATGTCAGTTAGTCGTCACGGTGGTGACGTCACAAAGTGGTGTGGAATGGTATACCAGGGATGTGGCGTATAATATAGACATCGGACTGTTTTAGCGACCTGATGCTATCGATGATGCTAACCTAATGCGACGGAGATGCTTCTAGCTAATAAATAGGACAAATGATTATTAAATGAAAGAGGATGTCTACTTACAAGTTTATTGTAAAATAAGTTTACAAGCTTTTTTAGATTTGACTAACTTAAATACACTTAATACTACAGTATGCAGAGGCTGTAGGCCAGAAAGAATCAAGTGTTTTGCGAAGTGCATACTAGGAGTGGAAAACATTAGATAGTGTTGTAACGGTTGTAACTATGGGTTTTTATATGATTGTCTAAACAAATGTTTTAATTTAGTTGTTTTTTTAACTATGATAAGCTGTCCATGTTCCTCAGTTTATTAGGTATTAGGTATTCCAAAACTTTGGTCCAACCATCGCGAAAGCATACTCACCGAAATTGGTTGTTATGATGCTATAAACTAGGTAGGTTAAATGCGGAAACAACACATATATGAACAGATTACTTGTTGTTGAAAAAAATAGATCACTTAAATCTCATGATGTTAAAATCAATAATTAAATGAATGAGTAAAGGCTTTTGTCAAAACAAAAAAATGACAAAAGGCTCTTCTGTGTATAGTTTTCAGGGATATTCTGCCGTATATATGTGACCTGTGAGAGGTCACGTATACACGGCATAATATCCCAGAAATCCATACACAGAAGATTCTGAACGGCCGTGAACGGAAAAGACATTTTTATGACAAAAGGCTTTTGTCAAAACACAAAAAAAAAACGTTTGTGGGATTACGCTCGAAATTTTTATAAGCTGGGTACAATTTTCCACAGCACAAATAAAGTTTTCAAGAATGTCACGAGGTCTGGACGGAGAACTATCTCGTAAAGAACTCTCTTGTTTCAAGTAACATTCTTCGTTGTTACTTTTATCTTTCATTACGTACCGTAATAAAAGTTATTGTAAAAAATACAATATACTGTCCTTTAAAAATACCCTTTAACAGGGTTCACACGAAACATCTTCACATAGATAATGATAAAAATGAAGCGACATTTAACTAAATTAATTAAAAATAACCTTCAGAATATTATGAGCATGTTCAAATTTTTCAAGAACACATTATTGGATTTTGTCCCCGGGGGGATATCTTTATCAAGTTATAGTAAAGATGTCAACGAAGCTACTTTTTATGTGGGCAATTAAGTATAAAGACTTTTTTTGAGTGTTCATGGGGCTTACGACCTGTCAAATCGCTGGCTTAAGTGGTCCCTTTACACAGTATAATGTTCATCAATTCTAATTCATCAATGATAGACGACCACATCTATCGATTTTTTTGGAAGTTGTATATACATACATATATGTTTAATTTGCACACCTCGTTTCTAAGAGTGGCAACTGAAAGAGGAATTCTACAGATATAACTAAATTCCTACAGACAGGCAAGATCCGCTCTGGGTTTTAGCGCAGCTGATGATGATGATGACTAGTCCATAAAACTACATCCAGGAGTCACTGTACCCCAGAGGGCATATTGTACCTCTCCGTCTGCGTCTGTGTGAAATCCTCTTCAAAAGTACGTGTGTTTATTATTGTATTTTATGTTGAGGGACTTTGTGGCCAGCCTGTACCCACATTCCTAGCGTTATTTGGTCCCATAGGTGGGGTAACCCGGCTATCCATTATGGAACCAGGTGATAGGACAAACAAAGAGAGAAATTTAGGCTCCCTGCTCCATTCTCCATTCTCCAACGAGTCGGGACTGAATGTATATGACCATCCACAGGATGAGAAACTAAATCTCAAATTCAATTTCATCTCTTGAGTCTTTTTGGAATACAGTTATAAGATTTTTTGAATTATTTAACTTGTACTTTCATTCGTTTTCGGAGCAAAAAAATTTTTTTATAATATCCCCACGCGACAAATCAAGTACTTACATAAAATATTTAATGTACATTAAAAAACCTTTTTATTGCGTACAGGAATATGTATTTTAAACACAGGATTATTGTGATTAATGATACCAGAAAATTACCGCAATAATCAGAATCCCAGAAACTTAAAAAAAATGCAATCGTTACTAAGACTCTTTATTTTTATTTTTTACATCGATTATATATTAATTTAGTAGTATATACAAGTAGATACACATTAGATCACTAGATATTGAAAAAATCAATTTAACACAATAATTCAAATAATTGTTCGCAATTA
Organism: Agrypnia vestita; assembly: GCA_016648135.1. Lineage (NCBI taxonomy): Eukaryota > Metazoa > Arthropoda > Insecta > Trichoptera > Phryganeidae > Agrypnia > Agrypnia vestita. Next base: position 658,085 of record JADDOH010000085.1, on the reverse strand, counting down.
ATTGCTAATGCTAATTTTGTCATTCATTATTTAGGCCCGAATAAAGAATCAATACTTAAATGATTTAAAGGTTAAGGTATACCTTAAAACTGTAATTTTCACTGCAAATTACGCTTTTAAAGCGTACTTTATTCTTTTAATCATTAAATATTGACTGTATTCGAGCCTTAAAGATGTGAGATAGTTTGCTATTAATTTTTGGATTTAACTGGTAAAAACAATTCTTTGTAATTATCACGTTTCTTCATTTCTTTTAAAAGTGTGTATTATTATAGTTATATTAAAACAAACTAAGAATTGATAATTTAAATCTTTTGCCTCCTATACTCAGTTCGTGTGAATAACAAATTCGATTGGGACAATTCACCGGTGTCGTTTCGCCAACGAAGATAGATACATTATTTAAATATAAAAGCCTAGTGTAAGCCTAGCAAAAGTTTCAAGCCTATTCATAAAAATAAGAATTAAGCTATGTATCTAAGGTATATTATATGTTAGGTTAGGTAAGATTAATAAATAAACAATTTCTACTTGTGAACCTAAACATTCCCAAACTACATGGCTTTCTTAAAATCTATAGACCCAAGTCAATAATCCTACAGGCCAATACTGTCGTCGAACTTACTTACTTACCATTACGCCGTTTCAAGCAGAAAGAATAGAGTGCCTCACTCTTCTGTTCTGACACACAACTCTTGCCTCATCCACATTCATACATATTCGCATACAAGCTCCACGATTGTTAAGGTTCCTAATGTCGTAGTGTAATTCTTAATTTATCACAAAAGCAATATATTTTTCTAATGCATATAAAAACAAATACTGAAAAATTAATTTCATCTAATAGATAATTTGAAAAATATTAACTTTCCGACAAACCATTGGCGGCGAAATGGCCTAAACGTCCTTTCCAAAGCTCCAGTGTACTGGGCTAGACATAAAAGATGTGTGCGTTTTAAATCACAGATATTTCAAGCCCAGTGTATACTATTTTAAAATGAATAAAATGGAACTCCAGATCGTCTGCCAAGCTCCCTGATATACCGAGCATTGACATAATAAAAATTAGACTTGATGCTCCATATAAACAAAGGACGGCTCACAAACTATATCAACCCCATTTTTTTCACCTCATTCAAAAGCGCAGTTTGCGCAATTCGAAATTAGAGTGTGAGCAGGAGGGGGAACCAATAGAAAAAAACTGTAATAATAAAAAAGACTTCAGGAATTACTTATCGCTTATAAGTTTGTTTTTTGGTTAAGATTAATTATAAACGTCTCACAGAAACTAACCTATGAAAATGATAAACGTGTGTAAAAGTATTTTTATAGGATAACCCAGGGCTAACAACTTGTATAAACTTGCTTATGTGATCACTCTACACAATGAAACATTAAAAAAATTGATAATGTGTGAATGTTCTTACGATGGTGTTGGTTATATGGTTAATAATTATAATCGGTCGAAATCCCTGGCTTCAAAGAAATAGTTTTGTCTTTGTGAGTCTTCTAAAATTTGTCATAATTAAATATTATCCCTCTGTGGACATTCAGTAATTGTGTTCTTAGAACATACGTATAAAAAAATTGTTTGTTTTGTTCCCCACCGCAACGGTCTTGTGACAATATAATTAAAATAGCGATTTATAAAATAGTTTTAAAGTATATCAAAGGAACTGATGACAGCGGTGTACTCGCGCTCTAGGTCGCTTGTCGAACTCAGCGATCTTTTATTCGCAAATCAGTTGGCAACTGACAGTCTAATGGAGTTCAATTTATTGATATTTGCCATTTGGAATGGGGATAAATATTTGAGATACGAATAGCAGATCGTACCTTTAATTCCTCGCCCTCAGCATGCGACGCGTTGAAGCCAGCTTTGGAATTAGTCGTGCTCCGAACCTTTAAGTTTTCCATATTTTTATAATGTTAATTAGCTCCGACAAGCGGTAAGGCGTGAGCCGTGACATCGCACTTAGATTTGTAACTTGGAATTTAAAAAACGCACGTGAAATTAAGTATCCTAAACTCTAAATTACATTCCCTAACTTACTGAACTAAACAATAAATTAACAAGAGCGTTTGTTACACGTTTTAAACGTGAAATATTCTCAAAATGTACCAACGCCACGCGACGGTATACCGTAGTAAATAGTTCAATAGCCTAAATCAGGGGATCACAAACTACCCCCATACGAGGGCTACATTCAAGAGAATGGCGGTTATATTATACAACACAAAATAATTTTTAATTCCGTTTTCGTACCTTAGTTTATAAAGACTATTTTCTAGGAAGGTCTTAATTTTTTTTTTCACACGAAGCAAACACATTGCGGTGAGACAATATTTTTAAATAAAATAACTATTTGTATAACACCACTTTATTGAGTTTACTCCAACTAGTTTCAACTGACAGGGTTCAGTATTAACTAAAGTTAATACTGAACCCTTGTGAGTTGAAACTAGTTCAATAACTAACTCAATAAAGTGGTGTTATACAAATAGTTATTTTATGTGTAGGTATGGTAATTAAAACTAATCACCTCTTTGTGACTTCAAAGCCGCATATGGTAGCATAAATAAGAACGCATTATACAATGTAATGAATGTGTTTGGAACACCACGTAAGATGATCAATCTGGTGAAACCAACAATGTCCCCAGTAACGTGTAGAGTCAAGGTTGGCAGTGATTATTTGTGTTAGAAAAAGTTATTCGTGACTTAGGCATTGAGATAAGAGCAACGATATTTGATTATTAACAACTATTGGCGTACGTTGATGATATCGACATAATTGCAAAAACTCCAGATGTCTTACGCAATGCCTTTATAAATCTTTTAAGTCCTGCCATAAAATAATATGGGTCTCATCAATCAGTCAAACAATTAGCAGAAGACCAAATACATGACCGTAGAATACACCCAATAAACCCCAATTCTCTTATCTGGAATTCAAAATTTTGAAACGGTACAAAGATTTAAATACCTAGAATTCCTGATAACAGACAACAATAATACTACACATGAGATCCAGAGCCATAGTGAGCACAAATCATCTTTTCATATGATGACCCAGGGCTTACAATTTTTATGAACTGGCTTAAATTTTCACTCTAAACACACTACACAAACAACGTTCACCAGTTCCATTATAAAAACATCCCCATATTATTAAATTATTAAAAATTCTATATATATTTAAATCCGAGAATCTTTCGTTTATTTGAATGGAATATGCTAGAGACATCTGCAATCTTTTCTCATGAACTATAGTATACATAGATTTTAGCAGCAGGTCATGATGCCTTTATATTTTTTAAAGTATATAGACTAATAAGCAATATACTTTTTAATGTATGCATGAAATTCTTACTAATTATTTTAACATATATACTGGAATACGCCTGAAAATCAGTATTTTAAATCCTGAGCCATCGTTTGAAAAATGAAAAGACTTCCACACACGTTTCTCATATTCATAGCTTCGTCTCTGCGAGCCTTCTATAATTTATCTTTATTAATTATCCCTCTGGGAACAAAATCCAGTAACTGTATTTTTAAAACATACCTCATCATCGTCATCATCACTCTTGGCTCTACAACCCCTGGTGGGTCTTGGCCTCCTGGAGAGTCTTCCTCCACTCGTCTCGGTTTTGTACCAGCTCTCTCAGTTCAGGAGCTCCAAGGCAGATATGTCTTTGAGGACGCTGTCGCTCCATATAAATTTTGGCCTTCCTAAGCTCCTTCGCGCTATCGGTCTTGAGTTCAGCAGGGACTTTGGTGCTTGATGTTCGGTCATTCTCTCCACATGACCCAGCCACCGAAGTCTTCCAAGTTTTATAAATTTTGTGACATTTAAACAGACATCCTTAAACGGAATAGTTATAGAGCTCATTTTTGTAACGTCTGCGCCAATATCCATTTTCTAGAACCAAAGTCCAAAGATACACCACAAAATTTTCCTTTTAAAAACGTCCAGTGTTCGCTCATTCTTCTTAGTTAGCACCCACGTCTCAGCTGCGTATGTGAGATGTGGTCTAATAAGCGTTTTGTACACTTATATCTTAGTATTTCTGGATAGCAGTCTGGATTTTAATGGCTTTTGTGGGCAGAAAAGTTCCACACACGTTTCTCATTTTTGTAGCCTCGTTTCTGTAAGACATTTCATATTTTTCTGATTTCTTTTCTTGCGTTTTTTATCACATTTTTGTACAAAAATATATCATTTTATTTTTTATTCATCTGGTTACATATATTATTAGGTCCTTACATATGAAATTGGAGTTTAGTATGGGAGGAACATAAAGCCGATTTTTTTTTTATTATAATATATTTATTTAATCAAAGTATGTACCATTGCTATCTATGCACTTTTGCCATCTCACAGGTAGTTCATCGATCCCTTTACTAAAAAAACCATTCGGACGGGAATCAATAAAATCTTTGAAGGCGGTTTGGACTGCCCCATCGGAGTTGAATTTTTTCCTTTGCAAGAAGTTATCCAAATTTCGAAAAAAATGGTAATCTGTTGGGGCAAGGTCCGGAGAGTACGGTGGATGTCTTAGACATTCCAATTGAAGCTCCTCTAATTTGGTAGCCGTCTGTTGTGCAGTGTGTGGTCTAGCGTTATCATGAAGCAGCAGTGGCCTAGAGCGATTAACCAGCCTCGGTTGTTTAGCAGCTAGCTTTTCCATCATGGTTTGCAGTTGCTGACAATAGACATCTGCCGTAATCGTCTGGCCAGATTTAAGAAAGCTGTAGTGAACGACACCAGCACTAGTCCACCAAACGCTCACAAGTAACTTTTTTGGAGTCAATTTTCGCTTGGGGCATGGTTTGGCTGGTTCGGCAGGGTTCAGCCATTGCGATGAGCGCTTCCGATTATCGTACAGGATCCACTTTTCATCACAGGTAATGATTCGATTTAAAATCCCTTCATTATTGTGCCGGTTGAGTAATGCAACGCAGCAGTCAACGCGCGTTTGTTGATTTGCTTCACTCAATTCGTGAGGTACCCACCTTTCAAGCTTTTTCACCTTACCAATTTGCTTCAAGTGGATTAAAACAGTTTTATCACTAACACCGCAGCCTGCAGCTAACTCGGATGTGGTTTGCGATGGATCCGCTTCCACAATAGCCTTCAATTCTTCATTATCAACTTTGGTCTCCGGCCGTCCACGGGGCTTGTTCTGCAGGTCGAAATTTCCAGAACGAAAACGTTGGAACCAAAAACGCACTGTGTTTTCTTTTGTGGCACCGTCGCCATACACATCATTAATCCTTCGAGCCGTTTCTGCAGCACTGGTGCCACGGTGGAACTCGTACTCGTAAATAACGCGATATTTCAAGTTTTTCATTTTGTAAACTGAGTGACGCAAAGAAAAAAACAATTGAGGAAAAAACAAATGAATTATAATTTTCAAAACACAAATACATGAGTAAATAGCTGTATAAATTTGGATTTGGAATTCCTAACCAAAGGGAAGATATTTGAGATCAAATTTGCCAGTACGGCAAAACGCCAATTTCATATGTAAGGACCTAATATAATTAATTTAAAAATTACCAAGCCTACAATGTTTTAAAAATGGAAAAATTGCTCCACTTTGTGGGTCGTTTATAACTGAATGGCCTCGTGAGATATTTTTAATTCAATAATATGTATCACAAAGTAAACAATTTCTTAAACTTATTACAATTATTGCAAAATCTGTTAGTTTGTTTACTTACAATTTATGTTTTAAAAAACACTGTTTTAGTAAGTATAGAATCATTGATGAATAAATAATGTAAGATTTACGAATAGCAATTAAAATGTGAAACATTTTAATTATTATTTGTAAACGTAAAATTGTTTAGCCCGTCAAAAATGACGGTACATACATGTCGGTTCCTAAGGAATTAGTAATTATTTAATTACATAAAAAAGAAAAAAAAAGCTTTTATAAAGAAAAAAATAAGAAACAAAAAGGAAAAAAAATGAAAAAAAATTACTTAAAATTTATTAATTTCTTTTCGTAAAATTTTTATGTTTTTAAGAAAAAAAGTAAAAAAATGCTATAAAGAAGTTACGGACATTACACGAAGTTTACAGGGACACACAAACAGACAGACGGCCGAACTGTCAGACTGACAAGAAATTATTATAATTGGGATAACGTATCCTAAGCAATAGCAAAACATTAAGTGTTTCTTCACTTGGTCTGGATATTATTTTTATACCCCGAGATAAAACCTGAGTTTATTCATAAATACTGTGAATTGGGCCGGAATCCCGTATTATATATGTTACGCACGTCGACCCTTGCAACTCCACACGGCAAAAAACTATGGACAACGCCATATATCTATATGCATAAATCTATGGACGAGGGACGAAGAGAAATCGCGCCAATTACCAAGCCAATACCCCTTCCTTGTTGCGATGAGCCACAAACATTGCTTCCGTTCTCTCTGTGCAATGTAACTTGTGACAATTCTCAACTGTTATATAAAGTCATGAAGCACGTGAAATATTTATGTAGAATTTAAATGTGAAATGCTTCGTGTAAATAAAACAGAATCGTTAGTACGAATATTTTATTTAGAGAAACCTGTGCCATCACTCTGATCTTCTATCTACAGTAAGTGCCGGTAATAATCTACATCATAACACTACGTAAAATAAACGGAAAAGATTCCTTCATATAAAAGATATCGAGAGGAAAATCCGTTTATCAAAGTATACTATAGACCATCGGATTCCTGTACAACTTGCGTAACGTGTGTGATTTGAGGACTAGTGATCTACAGCCAAATAGGGGCACATCAATTATAACAGCAGCAGACGTCATCCTCACGTACAATTTTATCGCCATATCTTTAAATATGTGACTTTGATTCGGTGAACACAATGTCGGTGTATTTTTAAATATTTAGGTCGTACAGTTTTAAAATATTTATAAACCCCTGGCTTAAAGTTCAGAACCGACAAAGCTTCCAGCAAAAAATTCCCAACATCGAGTGGAGCTAACGTTGATGAGTTGATGAGCAACGAGCTCATTAACACCCTTGTTGCCTAACATGCAAACATTTCGATACTTGTATTATGTAGTCAGAAGACAAAGGCATGCCTAGCATCGGGAGGTTAATAGTTACAGGGGTGTGGAAGTAAAGTATAGCGATATTTTAACGATGATTTTTCCACCGTACATGGCCACCGAGGATAACTTTGCCGGGTCGCCTTCCACTAAATACGCCAATTATTAGTTCATTAAGAATTAAGGAGCACTTAAAATCTTGAAAAAGAACGAACTATTTTTAATTTTCTATTCACCTTTTGGAAACCACCCATTATTTTGATATTAAGAAGGGTTTTGAAATTTTATACACAATTAACATACCGAAGATTATGGTTAGATTAGAAGTTTATCACCAGATTATAAAACCAGGTTATTGAAGAATAGCGGCCGGCCCCGGCTTCGTACGGGGATTTAACAAAAATTTCAAAAATTATAAATTTTAACATACATGGAACTTGGGAATGGAATAATTCAAAAAGTAATTTACAGGTAATGATATGAATACGATGTGATTTATTTGGATGGAATACTTGAATAATTAATACCCAGATACGAATAATGTAGTTATTGTGACATAACTGTAACAGTTAGACATATGGTATCACGGACTTTTTGTATATATTGATGTCCTCTATAAAACTGTAGTACATCACTTTGCTCTACTGTTAATAATTTCCGCAGCGTACGCGATATAAGTTTTTTTTTGTATTTTTTTCACACGTTGGGTTACATTATCTAAGTTTTCATACGGATCCTTAACTTTTTTGAAAATATTCTACCGCCTAAGTTCATCAGGAATAATGTAGGATTATAAATGTGAAAAAAAAATTAAAATCGGTCCAGTAGTTTGATGCCTATTCAATGCAAACAAACAATCAAATCTTTCCTCTTTATAATATTAGTAAGATGTGCGCTGTAGCACGTACCAAGAAATGAAGAGGCTGGCAGGTGACTGAGAGATCGAGTGCTTGGTGCAGACCAATCCTAGGATTGTGACCAAAAAAAAGAAATTGTAGAAATCTGAGAATCTGTTAGCAAATTGAATATTAGAAATAATGAAATCATTTTTGCAAATAGTCATCTTTTTAACTATCTTTTCATATTAATTCCATATTATTTATTCAGCAAATAGTGGTTTATAAAAGGTGTTTTCTTTTTATTAATATTAATTCATTTCTTTCTTTATTAGTATATTAAAATCAAGAAAAAAAATACAAGTATTCATATTATATACACATACTAGCGGTGCCCGCGCGGCTTCGCACGTGTAGATTTTTAGTACACTGTTTGGATCGTCATAGTACTTTCGCGAACCTCCTAGAACATTCTCCTTCCAGAACTTTCAAGAAATGCATCGAATGTACAGGAACCTTCTAGACACACCGACAAATTCCGCCACTCCAGATCCTTATAGAACTTTCGGGACTTTTCCAGAACCTTCTCCTTCCAGAATTTTCTAAAGCACGTTTTTCCGGAACCTTCTAGACTTACCGACTCGGACTACGACGTCGGAAAGTCGGCGGGCCCATTCTGGAACAATCTGAAGTATTTTCGGCCTTCTCATAATAAAACAATGTGCTAGAATGCACATTTTCGTCACCCACGTAAAGCCACCCCCACCAAACTCGCACATTTTCAATGGGACACCAAGGGCTATCCACCACCATAACCACCTGGGGGTGGTATTATCTGGTTGTGAAGAAAACTTGGCGGATAGGGAAACACGGGTTTCTTTTTTTATATATAGCCCTAATTTTTATATATATTGCAAAACGATTTGCAAGACTATTAGGGCTTATTTTAAATGTAATTGGGTATAAATGTTATTGAAATTATTTTAAAACGCTTAAATTTATATTTCATTATAATTTATAACCTTTTAAATGAGCAGAGATTTTTTGGATAACATTGTCAAACAGAACAGGAATGCATTTATTATGAAACTATTAATCGGCTGCGTTCCGAAAATAGGAATATTGGGATCTTAAGATTGTTATCCCAACACTTAAAAAGACGAGAATAAAAAAATAAATTAACGAGACGTAGGTATACGTCGGTGTTCGGTGTTCGTCGTACTCAAATAAGGAGATTTCTATATTTTCTCATATCTCTCTCAAATTAAATACCTTTATTTACAATGCCCGATATCTGCAACACCTTTAGAAAAATGATTTCTCTGATGCCTTCTTATCCAGGCGGTGTGGTCTGAAGGATTATCGAAGTACCTATCGCAAACGTAACCTCACAATTCCCATGTTCCCACTAAAATTACATGAAATAAGTACTAATGCTGTATTTTAAGATTACAGAAAAAAGATTACTTCATATGCACTTATTATTTCTTCTCCCACTGCGTCCTGATTATGGCAAAATTGTCATTGTCGCGTTGAACTCGTATATATGTATATTTTGATGTTTGACGAATAACCATCATGTCTGTCGCATTGTCGCGTTGAACTCGTATATATGTATATTTTGGTGTTTGACGAATAACCATCATGTCTGTCGCATTGTCGCGTTGAACTCGTATATATGTATATTTTGGTGTTTGACGAATAACCATCATGTCTGTCGCATTGTCGCGTTGTCTCCCTCTCTCTCAAGTAGAAACTGACGTATCGTTTATTTATTTTTATTCTCGTCTGTTAAGTGTTGACATATGTCTAATAATTCATTTTTATCGGACATTGACCTCAGAATACATAATATTTCATTATTTACTATACGTAGAATAATAGGACCATTTACTCAAATATAAAAATGTTACAATTTTCAAATTGTAACTTGTTTCTTACGAATGTAAACACAAAGTCTGCCGTGAGGCAGATAATTACCTAGACGATCGGACGTGGACAGAAGAAAGAATTGTATTTTTAATTGATTGTTAATAACAATTATGCGTACAAACATTTAAGGATAAAAATTAATTACCGGAACACATATCATTTTCAAGCGAATGTCGTTTGTCAAGTCAAACCACCCAGACAACACATAAATTGGTTTTCATTAACAAAGGCATTCTTAAAATAATATATCGCTAAAACTTAAACACTGTATCCATTACTGGGTTACTTTTCCTAAATATAAAGAAAAATTTCATGTTGGCTTTCTCCCGCTCTGGCGTGGATAAATGCTTACCGAGTTGTCATACTAGAACGGTAAAATATTATTAATGCCTGCAACTGCGTAAAGAAAAAACACTTTATTTTTAATAAACGGGTTTGTGCCTAAACGAAACATGCCTAACTTTGAATATAAGTAAGAAATACTCAACAAAATATAAATTTCTCAGCAAAATAAAGTGAACGTATTAAAAAATACCGTAGTTAAGAAAAATAAATTCTTTACAAAATGTATTTTTAAATCCACTTTGTTAAGAATTTAAATACACTTTGTTAAGAATTTAAATTTAAGTTCAAGTAATTGATTTAAAAGGCTTCTATTTTCTGATGGAAAATATTGAATGAATTTGAATCATTTGAAGAAGAAATTATTATATTGAAATGATTATATTGAATTATTTTTTTCAGAATGAATAAAATATTTTAATTTTTGTCAAACGTGTTCATTGACCACTGCTATTCCATTCGTCAGTTGGGTGAATTTTGATAATCCAATAGGAATTAAAAATGTATTTAAATGCCTTCCTCTTGTCTAGTTTTCAGAATAAATACTTGAAAGTATCTACGATTTTAGGTAACATTTTTGAAGTTATCTTCTTTTGGCGCATTAAGGATAAAAATTTTAATGTAAATTTTAATGTAGTGGAATTTTAATTTAAAAGGGTAAAAATTTTAATGCATGCGCAGCGTGCGCAGTAAGTACAGGAATGTGATACTACGAAATACGCGCGCATCCAAATATTGACGACCATCTCGAATCGAGTACCAATCAAAAAAATGATCAATTCAAAAGCTGACGAATGATTGGTTATTGAATTGAAAATTAGAACTATTTATTGAATTACGATTTTAGCCCTGTACGTAATCGATATTTCAAAACGGAGCTTTTCGTTCAGTTTTCTGTATTTCATGTTATTGTCGGTGTTTTTTAAGATTTTTTTTCATTTTGTCATCATGCCAAAAACATTTAATGTTCGATGTTCGAGAAATAGTTTATTGCAAAAACGACGGAATTGTCAGATATTCCTTTTCAAAACAAAAAAACACAGTCATTCATTCAACACTCAATGCGGCATTCAAAGTTGTACAGTTTCGATACTTTTGATTAGGGAACGGTTTTAGGCCGAAAATCGATAAAACATGAAAGTGGTTAGATACTTACATTGACTTTTTTTGAAAATGCACACGTTTTTTTGAAAAAGAACAGCTTCTTCACAGCTTTTTTTATTTGGTGAAAGTTACGAACGTCTTTTAAGTAATTTTTTGTTTGCCCCAATTATTTTAAGTATTCGAGATGAATTGATTCATGTACTGTCATCGAGAATACGTTCTTGTGCCAAATTTCAGCTCGATTGCATATTGGTAGGCAGGTGAAATATCGATTATAAGATTCCGTCCAGACAGACGAATGAATAATAATAATAAATGAAGCTAATATAATTGTGGTAAGAAAAGAGTTTTTTGTAATTTATTTCAATATTGAAACGACTTGGCAAAAAAATCACTTTATTTGCATTATTGCTTTATTTTCTTACTGCTCTGCATAATATTATATTATTTTACACAAATTAGGAGATCACATATTCAATTATATAAAGACATTCAATTTCAATTATATATATAGGTACATTCGGTTTGTTGCGCAAATTGGGACATTGATGCATTGCAATGTGATCCGTTTGGTTGTGTAAATTTAACTCCTTTCCTAATTCCCCTCACGGTATTGCATGTACAACCAGAATCACTAGACACTGATCGATTCGCTTTACAAAATGACGTGTCATCAAGTGAGCAATTTAATGTAATCCTATCTTTCCTAAACAAAACAGCGCTCTAAAATTATTCTGTTTAGGAAAATCAATTCTGTTCACGAGCGATACATTAAAACGTAGGTATCTGTTGAGTTTCAAAACAAAGAAAGCACGTTCTTCTAAAACCATGGAATTTAATCGACTTACGACATAGTAACGACATAGGGAATTTAGTTTAATCGGCTTAAGAGGCCCCAGTACACGATTTTTGTATTTGCTCTCGATTTACTAAATTTAACGTAAACTTACATTATTGATTTCACTGTCATTAATATAAAAATATATTATACCTCTTACTCAAGAATATTTAGGTAGTGTATTGTTTGGTCTGAATTCATTACATTTTTTGTATTTTTAACTTTTGTATTATTGTTGTTGTTTTCCAGGATTTTGGGGAGACCATTTTTTAGGCTTTTGTTTATGATATTCAGTATTATATTTCCAGTTTTTGGCAATGAATATTTTATAACATTTATGGTTATTCCATCTGGACTTGCTTTTGATTTTATGCGGTTTAGTGTTTGTAAAAGCTTGTTTTCATTTATTTCTTCAAATCTGAATTTATTCATTATGTTTAGGTATGTGTTCCAGATTGAGATTTATATTTATTTGTGGTATCGATTGATTAATGCCGATAATACTTTTTATAAAGTATTGGTTAAAGCTGTTAGCAATATTCACATCATCTATTATTTATTTATTTTAAATTGTATGTTCTCATCAATTTCTTGTGTTTTTTTTTTGCTTGGTTTTATTATTCAATATAATATTTATTACACAATTATTTATAGTTCCTCTTCATTTAAGAGCATTGCTCTTGTGTTCGGACAAGGAACTATGAACTTACATTTAATTACTTACTTTATCCATTTTCAATATATTTTTGACTTCGCTACATTTTTTCGGTTCGTTCCATCCTTTTCAAATTCTTCTTTATAATATTTGCTTTTACATCTTTTTATAGAGACACAGTACTTATTTTGTTATATTTTGTATATTTTCCAATCTTATTTCCTTCCTATAAATTTGGCTATTTTATAAGCCATGTCTCTATCTTTTTGTTTATTTTTTAGTTCTTCGGAGTACCATTTATTTACTTATTTATATTTTGTAGTTGTTTCTGGTAATACTAGATATAATCTGTATCATCTTTAATATTCTATACTGTTTTCTCTACCATCTGATCCAACGGAAGATTTATTATTTCTGACCAATCGTTCATCATATTAGCATATGCCATAAGATTTAGGTACGAGTACATAGTACTATTAAAAGCCGACATATTGAAAGTAAATAGCATAGCCTGTCCACCTTCTGATATTAGTGGTGTGTTTGGGTAATATAAATGGATAATTATGTACAGCTACCCCCGCGCCGCCTATTGAGTGGAAACTTTAAGCCTTTGGATTCGCGTTAAATACGCCCTTTAAACTGGCTGGGACAAGCAAAGCAGAAGGATTCAATATAAATTTATAAAGGCCCCGGGACTCGGGACAATAGTTGATTTATGTGTTTGGGAATTATACCGCCCCACTTCTGTGTGACGCCCACCGTCGTTGAAAAATTACCCGAGGTATTGAATTTATATGAAAAATTTGCCGGTAAGCGCATGTTCAACGATCGCTTAAACGTTGGGTTGTAATATAAATCCATTATTATCACGTGAATTCATAGTCTGATAAACTTTTATTATTAGTTTGGCCATGAAATTATTTCTTAAGCTTATTGTGTATAATGGCCGATTGTGAAATAACTAATCATACGTTTTTATCGATTTCAATCACACTAAACCTTTTCTCAAAAAAACTATTTTAGTCCAACCCTTTGCTTGAATCCATTTTGTAAATGTTTACAGTTACTATTAAAGTTATAATTTTAATATTTAATGTACCCGATTATAATTTGTTAATTTTAATGTAATCACATTTAATTAGCGAAGTTACGTTTTTTCAAAATACAGTTTTCATGATAATTTAAACAAATTTAAATAAACTTAATCAAAAAAATAAAGGCATCACGGGACTCAAGCTCGAATTATCTATAGTCGGTTGATATATTTTAAATTGTTAAACAAAGAAAATCTTTAAAAAATCTGATTTCTAAGTTGTTTATCTAAATTTGTGTATTTGAACCATTCAGTTCCGAAATAAAACCGTAGTGATTTTAAAGAGAAAATTTTTTGATTATTCATCGTTATTTTGATTGTATTCAACGGTATTGTTGTTGTGTGTTGAAATTTCTATAAAAATATTAAGTAAGTTATAAAAAGAGAATTTCCATAAATATGAAAATTCTCCTGAAACTGAGATTTTTCATATGACTAATATAAAAATTCTTAGGATTCTCACTAGCGAAAATAGTTTCACTATCAATTAAGAATGTAAGTAAGGGTAGATTTTTAAATAGAAAAAAAAGGGAGAGGAAAGGAAAAAGTGGCAAAATAGAAATCTGGGGCAACTTATCCTCTCTTTTTGCTTGTGTAAGAATTTAGAGCATGCTTATTTTGCCTGAAATAGATTTAATTACGAATTTCAAAATAAGTATGAGAAGATATTTTATGTGTATTTTGGCATTGAGTTAGTCGCGAATAGTGTTAGAACGTAAATCGCGTTATTCATAAAAAAATATGTACATATTCAAGCATAAATGTAACATTTGCATTGAATACTCATAGAATAAAAAAGATAAAAATTTTATCACTTTTTCCGCACCACCTTTTCAAGTATTTATAAATTCCGTACAAAACAAAATTCCCACACGTATCGTAATATATTGACTTTTCAACGGTCGATTTAATCAGCGGTTAAGGTTTTCCTATTCCGGACACTTGATCTTTTTTAAATTACACAATGTGTTTATTAATTAAGTCATAATTAAATATTATTATTTAAAATAAACATTCTCCCTCTGTCTTAACTCGAGCCCGTCATAGCCCATCACAAAGAAAGCATAACTGCAGTATGGCATTATTGGGTGGGAGGGACATACGATAACGTAATGAGCCCACTAAAATTTATATAGAGAACGATTATCATCCCTGCAAAAAACTCAATTTATTTTTCTTTATTAAACGTATATACAAAATATGAAATTATATAAAAGTGTAAATCCTCTCCAAGCACGAAAATAGTCTCTTTTCGGAGAAGTACAGCGAATAAAACTTATTGTATTAATTACATTTTTAATAGACTAGAATAAAATAAAAAAATCATTAACTCTATGTTATATTAAAAAAAACAAAAAAAAAAAATATGTAGGGTGATTACTTAAGCCATCTCATACAGGTTTTAAGCCCTGAGCAATCATATAAGTGATTTCCATCCACTTTTGTGAGATTTCTATAATTTATCCTTAATTTAATATTAAATAAGTTCCGTTGACAAAATTATTTTATAAATAACATGTAAAATATTTAAAAGGTGAATCTGGATTTCAACCATCAGACAACACTAATTGAAAAATGTTCTCTCTGTATAATAATTCACATGGAATATTTATTATTAGGTAAGTGGAATAATCTGTGCCCTATAACATAGCATAACTTTTTGTTCGCATGTAAATAGGCACTTTTTGCTTTTTGTGTGGGTATTTATGTCGATTTGAAATTATATTATCCATATTTATTCCTAGTGAGACGTTATCATCTAGCGAGCGATCTCCGAATCAATTTTCTTAGCTTTGCAGATTAGGGAAAGATATCATTGTTCCGCTGTATTTTACCCTTTCTCTCTCAATCGCTTATTCAAATCAAAATACACCCTTACACGCTACCACCTACGTTCTATGTCCGTGAAAGGGAGAAACACCCTCCCAATTTTTAAACCTACCATTCAAATTGATATGTTATCATGGCATACAAACCTTTTTCGCCGACTCATCGATTTGATTAACAAAAAGGCTTTCTACACAAATTCCAAATAAAATATCTTCTTTCAAGAAAGCCTGTATTGCTTTTCTTAGTTCTCACGTCACGCGAGGTTGTATTCTAGGTATTCTAGAAATACAGGTTAAATTTTTTAGTTAAACTTTCTTACATTACGTTAAATTCTCACGCGAAAACATCTATGTTTCTACACCTACACCAATCTGCGTGAGGCGCTCGTCCCGGGAGGTAGCGTCTGGAGCGCGATACATGTAATCGCCTGCAGTCTTATATCTTCAAAAACAGATATTTCACTGTTTTCTACGATTTTTTTTACAGTTATTTTTTTGTTTAAGAAAATATGCTTTGTTGGCTTTATAATAGACACTTTTTTAATATTCTTGATTTTTTTAAATGGTTTTTTTACTAGAAAATAGTATTTTTCCTGGTTTCCTAAACTAATATTTAACACCCAGTATTGACTTTTATGTCTACTTTTTTCAAAATATGATGATAAGTGGACACAACAACAAAAAATATCACAAATTAATCAAGAATGTATAATCCATCATTATTTATAACTTCTATCCAACGTTCTACAAGTTTTTCTATGCCTCTGTGATAAAAACCACGCTGTCTTGGCATTCTACTGACTGCCTGTAATTAAATTAAACAATAAATGTAACGTAAATGCAAACACAATATCTTGACGAGCAGAAAACTTTATTTCTATTGTTTTAAAATTGATTTCAATGTATAAAAAAATTGACATTACCAATGATATAATAAACTGTAGATACGTTACAGGCGTGAAATCTTGGCAACTCAAACGTAAGATAATTCTTTGACCTTCTTTGTGATCGGGCGCGACGCTACGCCGAAAATAAGTCCCGGGGAAAAGGAACAGAGTATCGTACACTATTGTAAAAATGAGTATGTTATTTTAGTCACCGTGACTTCAAATTACCTGATTTTTCGATCTACACGCAGGACGTTTGTGAAATAAGTGTGCCGTTATTTGCGTATATATATATTAAATATATATATTCAATGCAATATTTGCTACTTATGAAAATCGGCTAGTATGGGAATAACGTGTCTATATTATAATACGTCAATGGACATAACTTATGTTATTACTTAACATATTTATGATTTTCTTTAATGTATTAGATTTTAATTTTTCACTAACAAGTGCAGCAACAAAAAATCATAGAGTTAATGACTCACTACCAATTTCGGGAAATTTTATTTTTGGCCTATTCGCTTTTAATCAATCTGATGATGTTGCACGATCCAATTACAGTGGTAGCAGTCAGTCATTTTTAGTCAGCCATTGCCTTGCTGCGTACTCGAAATGTTTTAAGTTTGGAAATGTTAAAATAAGGCAAGTGGTTACCGAGTAGAAGAAGAAATAGAAACGATAATCATTCAAAAGATGTCCACAATTAGTGCCATCTTTCAAAAAAGGGATATTTATCCAAAGTCACCAATCGAATTTTTATACTTAAAAATCAAAAAACCATAATTTTATATATATCCGATATATATAAAAAAAAATTGATATATAGCCAAACTCCTTTTTTGCACACGTCGATTGATACAAACTCGAAATAATTATGAAAAATATTTTTTCTTTTTGTACACGAATTGTTATTTATTAAATAAACGAATTGCATATTGAAAAAAGCTAATATATGCAATTAATATATATATACCTAAGGTATAAAAGTTGCTCTTTTTTATGTAGTGTTATGGGTGTTTGTTTCATTGTGTGAAATAAAAAACGGATTGAATGAAGCAAATGAAACTAAAAAACAACTGTAACACTTTTTAAAATACAACTAGCGCCATCTAGCAACGACCGCAGAAAGTTTTTTTGGTTATATATAAAAAATAAAAATCAAACCATTAATATCTTGATATATATCGAGATATATATCATGATATATATCCGCGGATATGTATCCTTGACAACTGTAACACTTTTTAAAATACAACTAGCGCCAACTAGCAACGACCGCAGAAAGTTTTTTTGGTTATATATAAAAAATAAAAATCAAACCATTAATATCTTGATATATATCGAGAATCATGATATATATCCGCGGATATGTATCCTTGAACCCTGTTTAAAATGTGTGTACTGAATTCTAGATTTTATTTATCTCCTTCCAAAATCATGTTTTCTATTAATTCATAGGCCATATTTTTTTTTAAATTTCAGTTTCAGTACATTATAAATCAGTAATACAGGATGAATGCATTCGATTTTATTTTTTTGGGTATTGGTGCCTTTGCACTTATACCCCACATATGTAAAAGAGATGTAATGAACCTAGGATATATGAAAATATTTTCAAAGAACAATTAAACATTTTCAAAAAATTATAAAAGAATACAAACCATGCAGTCGATACTTTAACACCCAGTACAAGGATATAATAATATTTACTGTGGCATCTGAAGGGTTAATATTTTCCTCACTTATTCTTTGAGCGTGTTCAAATTGTATAGCGCCCAGAATAAAAGGTTGAAAGCAGTCTGTATTCTCTTTACAATATTATTTTATAATTTACGTTATTATTGTAAGAGTACTTACGAGTAGAAGTGGAACTATGCTTTTGTTCCGACCTACAGTGAGAGAAAATCAATGAAGTGATCTCGAATGACAGGGCACCAAAGTGGTGAAGTAAGATTTCAAAGTGTTTTCAACACTCGGGAAGACCTGACGTCAAATGAAAGACGATTAAAGACGTGTTGAAAGAATGTACCATTTCCTTTTCCGCTACCTCTTTGAGTTTTCGATCAAATAGCTTCACTTTGGCCGGCAAATCTTTATTTCATTTGAAATTTTCAAAAAATATCAATGGATACGTGTGGCGACGAAGTGCGATTTTACAAGTAATAAATTTAATAAATATACTGTTTGAATACTGCGAAGGTCTCCCTGTTAAACAAATATACCATTATAAAATAATCATGAAGCACTATGAAGTGGAAAAGGAACTAGTAAATCATAGCCATAGAACTCGGCAAATCACAAACAGGCAACTCAATGTGAAAAAAATCAACAACTTCTACGGAGCAAGAACAACAGAGAACACAGTACCACGACTCTTCGATAAAATACCGGAGCATGTCAAGAATATCACCCAATCTACAAGAAGAGGAAGGGAAATAAGGAAATTCCTATTAAATAACTTGACTCTGGAAATCTACATGACAAGTCACATGCCTCATACTGTTGGCCTCAATGCTTTTTCATTTCTACTTTGAGCTGTTCCATGATTTTTTAATGCATCTTGATCCCAGTGATTCATATTGATGTTCATTTTTTTTTTTATTATATATTATCTGATACCTAGTCTCACTACTAAGTTTACTTTTAAGTCTTGTTATGTTCATATAATATCATTATTCTCTATCATTATTATGACCTAACCTAAGAGAATGGAAGAGATATAACTCGACAAAAACAGTTTCTACGTATGTATATGTAAAATAATCTATAAGCGGTATATCATTTCGTTAAAACTGAGGCCTTGTATCCATTGTACGCTTGCTTGGAAGTAAACAAAAATTATTTTATTTGTTTTTAATTCACTAAATATATTATTTTTGCTTTTTTATTAGTTCTTTTAAAATACTTAGTTTCTCTGACATAATGTATATAAATAATTTCTTACATTTTCTGAGTCAATATTTTTGCAAGGCGTGCTATCTCTCCACAGGAGGTAAAATATCGCAGTTAGAGAGAGAAATCGTTTACGTTATAAAACATAATAACCCTCTACCCTTCAGACTACCCTTGGTATGACATACCAGCATGTCTAGGGTGTAGGGTAGGGCATAGTGCAAATTCAAACAAAAATGTTAGATGTTATTTATATATATTTTTTTAACGTAGAAATAGCAAATTTTGCATTCGTAATATCCACTCATTCATCCTATTCGGCCAAAAATCCTTAGTAGTCTCTCGTCGGGGTCTTTACAAAAATTATCTATTAACGCAGAGCTCGCTGTGTATTACAGTTGCTGCAAGCCACAGATTTTATGCACCCTGAAACGAACGGTGGGTTCTGTCGCGGCAAACACAACACACGTAAACTGAAATAAATTATCTATATCTGTCATTTATTGACAAATTTCAAAAAACATTTCACTGGTTCATTATTTTTCAGATATATTTTAATTCCTTTAAGTTGAATAAATTGAATTATCAACATCATGAGACTTCTGCATTACTTTTTGAATTATATCATTGTAACGAAATGCTAAAAAGAATTTACGCACTATGTCCCTCGTCACAAAACTATCGAAGAATCGAGAACTAGGGTGATCCACAACCTTCCAAAAATGCCTTCAAACGTCCAGCAACGCCTAGAAGCGACGAAAACGTTCTCATGAACACTATATAAATCTAGAATGTTCGATATCAGCATTTGCGGATATAAAAACAGCGCCGGCCGCGGCGCGATAGTTTTGTAGTCGTGTTTCACAGGTCGCTGTGAAGTCGGTCAGCAGTGCGATATTCCAAGCGATAAAGAAGAGAATAATCGAGTGAAGTACTTACCTGATTGGCGAAATAAACCGGAGCGATTAAAGCAGTGAAAATCGAATGGATTGTTCTAGTAATGTTAAATAAAGTGTTCCAGCAATAACAAAGTCTTTATTTACGAGTAATATATTGCAAAATAGTGTAATTTAAAGAATATAGTTGAGTTTAATAGTGCTATGTGACCTTGTGCATTTAATAATTTATTTATCAGTCGTATAAATAAGTAATAAATAAATTAAGTAATAAATCGCTAATTAATTTCCAGGACTTTCATTCAAAAATTATTTACAATGCTTTTTTTCTCTCTCACATTTTATATGGCACTATTATTTGGTCTCGTTGTAGTTCACAGGCGTGAGGAAAGATGCAAAGATTTTAAACAGAATCCATAAAATAATCTTCAACTTTAATTGATACACCAGAACCACTGACTTGTACAAAATGACCGACTTGCTTAACCTAGAATATCTGAAATATGTCAAAAAGACAAAGATGATTTATAAAAGAATAAATTACTAAAAACGAAAATCATCTTTTACCAGAATAGCGACGTACATTATTATACACAAGAACAAGAGACTTTAATAAGAAGTGATGTCCGAGGACTAATAGAGAAAGACATGGATTCCTATATACTGCAATCGACTATTATAATGGAATTTCCAATAACATAAAGGAACTAAATAATGTGAAACTATTCCATAAACAACTAAAAAAACTTTGTGTTGGGGAGGAGATATAGTTTTCAACAAATCGATGTGCGATAGATAATACGTGTCTATATAATAGTGTAACCTATATAATAATTTATAATCTTTTATATAGAGGTATCATTACCAGCTGCGAAAATCTATGTATACACAAGTACTCGAGAACAGACTACAGATATCTCTAGCATAGTCTATTCAAATAAACGAAAGATTCTCAAATTTTTACACATATAGATCATTAAAAAATTTGATAATCTGTTGATATTCTTACGATGGAATCAGTGAAAGTTGCTTTGTGTAGAGTGAACATTTAAGCCAGCTCATACATGTTGTAAGCCCCGGGCCATCGTACAAAAAAACTTCCACACACGTTTCTCATAACCTTAGCTTTAACTCTGTGAGACTTCTATAATTTATCTTAAATAATTATAGAAGTCTCAGGGAATGAAATTCAGCTACCGTGTTCTTAGAACATTTCTACATATAAAAATATGCGCGCTTCATTTTACTTTCTTCTTAATTTTCCCCAACACCAGCACACTATTGCTGTCTGGGAACTTTTTTTTTTCATTTTTTAATATTGTTTATAGACGTATATACAGATTGTTAATTAAGTAAAAATTCCTATGTATCTACTGTTACTACCTTCCAATGAATAAATATTATATTATAATTAATAATGACACCACAAAATTATTTTGCACTTTTTGAAGAAAGTATTATATTGATCGGAAATATCCTGAGCCCTTGGAAACATTTTCACCTCTTAAATTCGCTCACCTTGGATCGTAATGAAAGTAATAAATTCAAATCTGCTGCCCTGTATCATTGTATGTATACCCAAATTGTTCCGGAAAGGTGTCCGACGATAACCTCAGGATGGCGTAATACTTCCGCCAAATCAGCGTTTAAAACACCTCCGCCCGGAGCTGGAGCCCTGGTCGGTGCTCAGCTTAGCACTTTACTGCCGCGACGGGTTGCCGATGAGCCTCGTAAAATGTTATATGCGCTTTGTATTAAACACTGTCGAAACATTGTGACACAACTTTACGGTGAGGATGTTCGTGGCGCGGTGTCTTCCGTGATGACGGGAAGCGATGAAGTGGACTAATTGTACAATGTAGCGTGACGTAGACGCGAGTAATTAACGAGTTTACGATCTTAAGTATGTTTTGCATGCAATTCCGATGCAAAGATTTGTTCGCAATAAACAGTTCTAATGTACATGTTCACAGAAACGGTAAGGTTAGTCTCGGGGATATGTTGAGATATATTTCAATAAATGCCTTTTGATTTTGGCATAGAAGTGAACTCAAAGATCAGGCTGAGAAAACAAGCAAAACTTATACAAGATGTTCGTACGTCAAAATCCTTCAGGATTCGTCTTGTACTGTTTTATTTTTTTTTTAAATATTCTTTTTTTCAATCTTCTTCTTCATTTTCTTCTTTATCTTCATCATCATCCTTATTATCATTTTCATCATCATCATCATCTTCATCATCATTTTCAAATGTAGCTATTTAAGGGGAATGAAAAAAGCTTTGTATGCCGATCGCGCTAAGGATTATTACAACACATATACGGAAAATTGACACACATAGTATACTATCATGGGTGGAAATGGTGAATCAGCCGTATGATAGGTCGTAAGCCCTATGAACACCCAAAGACTTCCATACCTACTTTCCCATAAAAATATAATTTCGTCTGTATTGAATAATGATGTCCCTGTGACAAAAATCCAGTTCTGTGTTCTGAAAAATTTGAGCAAACTCAAAATATTATAAATTTGCATGTTGAACCCCGTGTGAGAAACCCGGAGTTCATTAAATAAACCAGTTTAATATAGTCATGTTGATTTTTTTCTTCCATCAGTATAATATGTCTTAATGCTGATATTCTTGCAGATATTCTATCATCAATTAAAAGATCACTCCTATATAACATCCATTTTCTAAACAATAACCTGAACCCGTAGAACACACAATATCAATTCTTTATTTGCATATTCGTACATGATCATGATATTTTGCATATTCGTAAACGCTACATTGATATATTAAACATTTATGTATATGCATGTTGCTAGAGCAGGCCAAAAATCTTGTGATTGGGATAGCGATCTGAGTTTGATATAAGTAATACAATATCGTTTTTTAATTAATTTTTTATCAAGTATTCTCTTAGCGTCTTAGGAAATTTAATTATAATTATGTATTTTTCTACTCAAGTTTCGAGAGTATCAGAGAATATCGTCTCTCTTCGGCAGGTGAAGTATTACTAAATATTTTATATTTTTCACTCAATTTAATGATCTTTATGAATAATCTCTATAACTTTAATGCCAAATCGATTAACAAGAAATTCATACATTTATTGATTGTGAATAGTTATAACTAACAAACATTCTTCCGTTTTAACCGTGAACTAACGGGACGTGTATATTCAAAGGGCTGAAATTCGACGTAGAGAAAGCGTGAACCGAAACGCCAGACAGTAAATTTGTGAGACACGCG
The DNA here is from genome assembly GCA_016648135.1 of Agrypnia vestita. NCBI lineage: Eukaryota > Metazoa > Arthropoda > Insecta > Trichoptera > Phryganeidae > Agrypnia > Agrypnia vestita. Next base: position 634,441 of record JADDOH010000085.1, on the reverse strand, counting down.
GACTTCTCAAAGTTGTCTCGCGAGAATCGTAAGGAGAACAAAACCCTTAACTCAGAAATTGTCTCGAGTCAAAAATCTCATTAAATTTTATTTCGTGGATCTTAAGAATCTTCGATGCTGTGTGTGCTGCACCTACAAGTCATACTTCTTTCTAGATCGTCATTTTTGTGGCCGTGCTGGGCGTCGTGGTAACCTGATTCTACGGGAACACGGCACACAAGACACCTTCTTACCGTAAAATTCCTTCCGCCCTGGAGTCTTATTAATTACAAGCGTGTAGGAGAAGTAAGCCACTGCTGGTGTTGAAAACACTAAGTTAACGAAGCAAAGTGCTGATTTACAAAACATTTCCCAGGCCAGTTACCACTTACGGTTGAGGAACATGCTGAATAACTCAAAATTAAGAAAACTAATTAATACATTTTTATTGCTAAATGTAGAATATACGTACATACATACGCTAATCCACAATACTTTACAGGTAGATTTCTGCCTTGATTATGAGTCGAAAATGTTCATATATTTGAAAACATTTGCTTAGGATTGTTATTTTCAGTTACTTTTTATCATAAATTTTTCTGATACTTTTTCATTTTTATTAAGATTTTTGCTATAATTTTTAAAATACACCACCTCATACATAACTTTTATTATTGCAATCAAACTTTTTATCTGAGCATTTATTACAAAGATTTTTTTAATTATCTTTTCTACGAGCCTATTCACTCACGGGACAGATGAGTGTAAAGATTTCGTGAGGAAAGAAACCAGGAGAGCCAATCCGCCTAATGCCCGGCTTCTAAGCGAAGGAGACAAAGGAACCATTTTATCCTGTTCGAAGGATTCCGACCGCCTACCGGTGTTAAGGTAGGTGCAGAATTGGGAACGACAAACAGCAAGAAAAGTTACACCCGCTGTTTGTGTGACAATGTAATTGTATAAGGAAACCAGATTACAAGACTTCAAAATAAAGCATTGTGAAAAATTTACATCCCGTAAACATATATTTTGAAAAAAAGCGAAATAAAATATATATCTTACAAAATATTATGATATTTTTATGAAATGGTAAAAAGATGACGACCATCTAGTACCGTCTAGAACAGCCAGCACTCTAGTATTTAATCTACAACATTCGGGAAACATCTAAGAGGTTCGAAAAATAAGCGCTTCGCATATATAAATTGGGACTGACAGCGGTGCAGAGGGTTGTTGTTTTGACATTTAGATCAGTTCGTAGTGCGCGCGGGATGACGGCTGTGTGTTCAATCGTACAATTTCGGAGCGACAGATGTCGAGCAAAATAATCGAGCGAGTTCTTACCTAAGTGGCGAAATAAATAAATGCTACTTTCACAAAAAGAGAATTGGATGGAATGTTCTAGCGAATGTTAAATAAAGTGTTCTCAGTGATAATAAAATCTTCATAGACGATAACTTACAAAGAAATGTGATTTAAAGAATAGCGTTAAGTTTAATTCGTGTTAAATGACGTCCATTTAATAATTAATTAATCACTAATTAGTAAATCACAAATCAATTTCCAGAGTTTTTATTTTTTCCCAAAGCTACGAACAGTAACAATTGTAAAAATCAAAATTGTTTTGTGAATTTTCCGCACAGTACGAAGAAATATATATTTTATTTAAATTTATCTCACAGAAATTCAAGTTAAGTAGGTCCGCGTTTTATAACTTTGCTCTTTTGAATATTTCGAGATGATTATATCCTATCCTTGTCGTGGTTGGTGGCTGGCGCGGGTCGGTAGTCAGTACGCATTTGATTTTCGATTCTACACCACGATCTTACATGACTTAAATCATGGTTCCCCTAGAGCTGGAGAAAAATTTCCTAAATAAAATGGACAGATAAAATTAATCTGGGGATGCCTCCATCCACCATTAAATACTAAATCTTAATGATTAAGTGATAACCTAATCTAAGTGCTAGGTTAACTTTTGTTTCACATACGTAGGATCAAGGTTCTCAAGAACCATGATTTTTTTAAATTGAATCATGAAGATTTCATGAGAATTTACAACGGCTTAGTACGATATCTATCCAGAAATAGAAAAGGCACTTTGTTATTTTATTTTAATTTGCCAAAATAAGTGTGCAGATGTCAATACATAGAAATATCTTTATTGAAATTTTAGTCCATTTTACATATAATTTGTTGAATTATACACATGTAATTTAATTGTAATTTTATATAATCAATTAAATTGATGACAAATCATTGTTTCATTGCGATATTATTTTATACAATCTTAAAATGCTTTTAGACTTCAGCTTTGTAATATTAAACAACAGATTTTAATCGTGTAAACTCCCGATATCTTTTTATTTATTTTTTACATTTATTACAAAATCAGTGTCAGAAAGTAAAAGAGTGTGCGAAAAAAATATGTGTGTTGTTACGATGAAAAAAATGAATACAAAATAAGGTTTTCTAGTAAGAAACTAACCTTTTTTTAACTTATAAATATACATTTATTTGGAAAATCATATTGAGGCTTGTAATACGGGCCTGCCAGGCAACTTTCTCCCGCTTTCTTCTTACCGGACAAAGCTAGGGAATGGTCTTTTGATTGTGGTCTACCTATAGTAAACGACCTAAGTTATATATGAACTATATTAATATTGAAATGATGTGAAGTGTATTTTTATGATAATGACAATGAATAATTAGTGATTTGTATATATATTTTCTCTTTCTCTTTTCTTAATTTTGCTATACATATTTTAAATTTGCTATGCAAATGTATGCTACTTAACAGTTAATATTTTACCCTAAAGAAGCTAAGGTCGTAGCGAAATCTGGTCAAAACAAACATAGTGGTGTTCAACTTAGTTATTTTTATTCATTTAATTAGTTTAACAGGAAGTTTACATAATGTAAATGTTAAATAATGTAAATGCTTAATGATACTATATAATTTCAAAAGGTTATTGGTTATTAAACATATTTTGAGGTATTTTTACAATTTTACTGCAACTTTTAGCTAAAAAGGGCCATGATGGGCTGAAATTGGTACGATCAAAAAACAATAAATAGTGGAAAAAAGTTAATGGTTTTTATTATATGCCATATTTGTGTACGTGTATTGTTCGAGAAATTGTCCTTGGTAGTCTCTGGATTTTGGACTGTAGATATCTATGGGCGTTTAGTTTTCTGTAAAAATTGCTACGAGCACAGATTATTTGGTCATCCCGGTATAGATAAGTTAAATTTACGCGGCAGGCCCAAAAGTTTGGTCGGATATATATTAGTTTTGTGTACGTAATCTCGCGAGTTTATAAGAGTTTGCAATCAGCCGGCAGATTAGCGGAAGCGAACTGCCGAAGATCGACATCACGGCGGATCTCCCCGAAAAACTGCTAAGGGGTTATTTACCGTATCTAGAGAATATTCGTTTTCGAATTTCCCAAAGCCAGAATCGAGTGTAAAATCAAGGGATTTGCTTGTACATATATATTCGAAGCAAATAACTTTGACTAGAGGACGCTTGCGTACATTCTTTGCTTGTTTTTGCAGAATTGTTACATGTAACAAGCGTACTGTTTTTTGCACACGCTTTCCTTAACTTTTCTGTGGTAAGTGTTTCCTGTTGTGAAACCGCCCTTGTCTTCCTCGCGTGAATGGGGGGGGGGGGTGAGGAGAAAAACCTTATTCACAGGAATCCCACACTGTGCTCTCGAGATTCACGATTGCCCGACAGTGCTGGGGTTTGTTTATCAGATCAATTTCTTGTTTTCATCTAAGGTTAGAGATGAGCAAGTTAGTGGCGAGGAAGAAGATTATTTACCTTACCATAAAATGAAATCCCAGAAATGACGCAGTATTATTTAAAAGTATTTTTATGACAACTGTAATTAGGTGTACTTACTTGAGCACTCTGACCTTTGATTTTTGCTTTCCTCTACCCTTCGTGATTCTGGGATTTCTTTAGTGTGACGGGTAGCGAGACTGCGGTCTCTTAATGAAGATAATCTCTCTTAAGATATACCTCTCCTATCATACATTCTCCATTGAGCACTTAATCTTTCCACGCTGTCATCTCTTCTAACGTAATACCCAAAGCATCAATGATTAGAAACCTACCGAATTCCCAGGACCTTTTTATGAGCGACAGCTGACATTACGGTCCTACTCATGCGTCGCCAGGTTGTCAATTTTTGACCATCTCCGCACTTAGTCGTGTAAAGGGCGGCTCGGCAAGGAGAGGCCTTCAAAAATTAATGACTGTTTCTCACCAAAAAAACTATTTATTCGTATTACAAAAGTATCAATCAAATAGTAGGCATTAAATTAAAAATCATGACTAGCTTTTTGGTGTAATGGTGATCGTCTAGTGATCTGATGACTTGTGGTTGGAGCTTCCAGGACACCAGCAAATTAGTCCTATTTTTAGTTAAAATAGTAAGAATTTTGATGCATCACGTATTCCATGTTTGCATCTATATCAAAAAAATTGTATTTTTACTTCCTTTCTTTTAACACGTGGCGTCTGTTAGCCTGACGAAAAAACTTTGGATCAATTTTTAACTCTTTTCCCGTGATCCAATCGAGCTGAAACTTTGCGAGCAGACTCGTAGCGACGATCAAGAAGATCTGTCAAATTTTCGTTAAATAATAATAATAATTATAGTATAATTTTAGATTTTTCAAATTTTTAATGTTTTTTTCATACAAGTTGTATGGAGATTCCGACGCATAAGGTAGACACGAAACCCTAAAATGAGAAAGGGAGTATTGTAAAAACTTCTTTTTTATGGGTTACTTTTTTTACATGTTGCGAAAAGCCTGTTTTATACACAGTTCCTAAAGAACAGAAACTGTCGTTCTTCTCACGGTCTATAGTATGTCTATATATCTGTGTAACACATCACTACATCTCAAATATGTTAAGCCTATTTTTTTTTAATTAAATTTATTTGGTAAATGAACAAACTTAAGAGTGTGTTCAATATAATATAATTAATACACATTTATTTTACACGCTTACCCACTTTCAAATAAGAATTTATTCTCATTTTCAAAAGTGGGGGCAAATATATATATATATATATATATATATATATATCTATATATATATATATATATATATCTATATATATATATATATTATCAATGAAATCGTTAGTGTAAGACATTAGATTAAATAAGTTAGATATAGACAAAGAAACATTACATTAGAAACATTATGTATTTACTAATCAAGGTCCTTGATTCAACTACAAATGAAGCTACGGAAAGATGCATAACGCCGCCAAGTTTGCTATTATAAAGTATAAAATGAAGATAATTAATAAAGATAATCTAAATACTTACATATTCAATTTGATATTTGAAACATGTTGGTGTATTCACTCAATTCAATACTATCATGATCAGATATTAAGAACGCATCCATATATTCGATGCCTCGATCATATAAGAGCAAGCTTGAGCTGATCATTGATCATGTCAATAGCGAGGGTTGTTTGTTAAGGGAGGGTGGAGAGCTCTCGTCGCTGCCTGCTTCGAGACCGAGGTGCGGTGACAAATAAATGAGAAATCACGATCGGTTCTAGAATAATCCACCGCTCATATCACATCATCGCCTGAATATACATATTATTTGAATGTCTATACATTTAATGATTTGATAAGCGTATTTAAGCTAACACACCATTGTAAATAATTGCTTTTAGTGTTGAGCGCCTACCGTCAGGGCAAAAAAAATATTAATATTTCATTATCTCAGTGTGTTCGGTAATTTTCAATTAATTAAAAAATATGTAGCCACAATGTTTTCCCGTACACAATTATTCGATGGCAAAAAAACAAGATTGATTGCAGGAAGAATTATTGAAATACCCCATATTGACACGTGTAGTCGCTTGAATTGAACAAATCACATCACCACCACCCATCTTAAAACGAGTCAAGTCATTGACTTAGTTTTCTCTCTTTTCAAAGTAGAATAACTGAATACAACTCCACGACACTCCTATCATCACTTACGCGCCAGCACCTGTCTTCAACAGCATATACAAAACATAGTACGATAGAATACAAGTTATAAAAAAGTAACCCATAAAACCAAGTTTTTACTATACTCCCTTTATTGATTTTGATAAAATTTGAAAAATCCAAATTTATACTATAATTATTATTATTTTTTAATGAAAATTTAATAGATCTTCTTGATCGTCGCCACGAGTCTGCTTGCAAAGTTTCAGCTCGATTGGATCACGGTTAAATGGTTAAAAAGCAATCCAAAGTTTTTTCGTCAAGCAAACAGACGCCACGAGTTAAAAGAAAGGAAGTAAAAACAAATCAATTAAAATCATACAAAATACGTCACCCAGGGCAAAATGCATCGTCCAGGACGATGCACCTTGCAAAGATGCATCGTCAGCTCAAGACAAACACGATCATTCAATGATTTCAGTAATTGTCTGCAAACTTACACAGATCTACCTTCCATTCCGAGCAATGCACTCGATCAGAATACCTAAACGACATGAATACCTAAAAAATAATATCTTTTTCTTCTTATTGGCACTGTCCCAACTCATTGTCTAGGTAGGCTGTTTGCGTCTTTTCGTTCTCAGGCTGCATCTTCTTCAGTTTTGGGTGTCGGTTTCATCTAGGCCGTTTCTCTGCAGGACTTTGGAGCATAGAGTCATTCAAAAGTTCTTTGGTCTTCGGATGGCTCGATGAAGCTCCACAAACAAGATCTGCTTTACCGTGTGGTCTAATGGTCTCCGTCTTATGTACCCGTACCATCTCACTTACTTACGTTCTTACTATTTATTGTGCGTGATACGTTTTAATATCATATTTTAGTGATACTCCTGCTGACCATTAAAGCATTTCTGCTGTTTCAAGTAGCCTAGAGTAGGAGTAAAATACATAGTCCATCTAAAAAAATATATAAATAAATTTATTAAAGCTAAATTATTGTAGCCATTTTTATTACCCTAGAATAAGGTGACATTGTAAATAAACTGTCCGCGCCTATGTAATTTAAACGTATTATACAATTTTATTTTTATTAATTATATTAATAATGTCACCACAAAATTATTTTGCTCTTTTTCAAGAAATTTAAACATTCTTTAAATTGCAGTAAAATATTTATAGGGTTTCACTCTCGGATCTGTATTATGATGATGGTAAGTGGTAATATGGTGATAATATGGTGATGGTAACTCACCATTAATTGAGATTGTATTGATTGTTGGCAGCTGATTTTTGGCTGAGGGGCAACCATCGACACTAGATAACATATATCATAGTTACCAATCATCAAAATCAGATACAAATCTCCAATAAAATTACCATGTGTAAACGGTCGAAATAACGGTGTAACTATGACTAGTTTATTATAGTATGTATTGGGTAAAAGTGTCAAAGATATTAGAGCTGATGCACTTTAAGTACTTTAAGGACTGTAATTTTTGACGGGTTACAGCTAGTATTATAAATAAAATCACATTAAAATTAAAAAACCTGATATTTGCCTTATTTATTAGTAATAGAATTTAGCCATACTCACCGGTAATTTATTTATTGACGATTATTAATTTATTGACGCATTCTTACTATCTTCCGATCGAAATATATTTAGAAATCCGATACTTGCAAGTACATTCTATGCTCTAAACTCAACGCCCAAATTTTTAATTCCTATATAAAACGTATGTAGGTAATATACCTATTAAATTTTATAGTTTCCATTCAATTCAATGCAAAAACTTTTGTCATTAATATTTGATTTTTTTATGGCCGATGAGAGTGTAACAGTATGGATAAATTGTAAGACCTTTGAGCTAGTAAACGTGGGAAAAAATCAGTCTTGCAAATGTGCTACAACTTAATTGAATCGGTCAATCGACCGGAAAAGGTCACAAGGGTTGAAATATTTTTTAGAGCCGAAAGCTTTCTTCTTAATGTTCGATTTTGTGAAATGTGATAATGCTGTTCATGATATTTGAATAGAATTGATCATCATTAGTAAATATGAAAATTTTGGATACAATACTAAGCGTATTAGATTAATTAAATAAAATCAATAATGTAATCTTGGAAAGGGTTCGATCTTTTAATGATTTAGGTTTCACACTAGACTCGATTTTAAAATTTCATTTCAATTATAATGATTTCGTTATCTATCTGTCCATCCGTCTATCTCTCTGTCTGTCCCCGTAATTTCTTGTAACTTCCGTAACCTCTTTATAGTATTTTTTTTACGAAAGAAATTTTTTTATTTTTTTTAATGCATATTTTTTCGAATTTTTTTTAATAAAATAAATAAATATTTATTTCTTAGGAATTGACATGTCAAAGTATCGTCATTTTAGTTTAGACGGGTTAAAGCTAATATTCATATAAATATTATAGCAAAAATAAAATACTACTACACTTCTGTATAGTACATGTGGGGTATAAAAGCAAAGGCAGCAATATCCAAAAAATTAAAAAAATATTTTGAATGCAGTCAACGAGGACTACTAATTTAAAATGTACTGATTTTTAGATATTTTGTATCTATTCCTTCCAAAATCTTGTTTCCTTTAAATTTATAGGCTATGTTTCCTGTAAAATACGAATTCAGTGGATTATAAATTAGTTGTTATCTTCGATGACTGCATTAAATTTTTTTTGGATATTGCTATCTTTGCTTTTATACCCCACACATGATGATTTCTGTCTCGTAAATACTTTATCTCAGTCACGGCGGAAAAGCTCCGCAGGAATGAACATGACGCAGCCATTTTGTTTTTTTAATAAAAAAGTAATAAAAACAGTTAATGTGTATTTTAATAAAGTTCATAAAAAAAATCACTTCCTTGTTAAAAATCACCCGATTTTCACCTAAACTACAGGCTCCCAAGTTTAGCGTAATCCCTTATACTTTGTCTCTTACCTTGGTCCTATTAATCAGAATGCGGGACTTTTAAAATAAAATTAATGGGACAAGATATATGGACCAAAATCGGAGAATGAAAAAGATTAAAAAATTTGCGGTTTAACACTTTGGATATCCTGAGAATGGTGAAAGAAAAAGAACTGCATTAGCCGTGACGTATAGCGATGGTAGATAAATGCACAAAGTACACATTTAATCAACCCAATACGCTTGTAAGGAAGAAAGAGTCTTACACGGCAGATAATTTCAAATACCAAATAAATTTAGAGATAAATTACGTACGATACTTTGACAACCACGATGATTGAGTCTGCATCTGATTATCATTGGTAATGAAAAGTGATTCTGAACAGTAAATGAAAAGGGCGAAGTTGTCTCCAAGAGAAACAATAATTTCAACCCTTAAAGATGGCCGACTTTAAAAATAATTTATTGCCTTCCGGTACCTCTAATAAATAGCCCATTCTGACGTGGAACCTGCCTGCTTGAAGATTTATAAGATAAGCAACACAAAAAATGTATACCTCATTCATATAATAGTAATACTGGTGCCTACGATTCCCTCTCTATCCTTTCAATATCAGAAAAATTAAAAACGAAAATCACTGAAGGACAAATCTCAAGCAAAAGATATTTTACATATCTTTTTTGTCTCACAGAGGAAGCTATTAACATGAGAAAGCATGCGTGAAAGTCTTTTTTTGGCGTTTACAGGGATTACAATCTTTCGTTGACAGGATTGAGCGATCACTTCACAAAGTGTAACGTTAACGATTCCACCCATGATCGACCACATACGTATCAAACTTATAAATTTGTATACATACAAATGTTTTTTTTACCAAAGATGGCGATAGCGCAGTTTTGTTGAATAAAGTAAGCGAGGTAGACCTCTTTTCATACAAGAAATGCAATCGAATTAGTATTTGTAAGCCGTGCGTACGAGGCACATCGTTTCGTTGTTGGTACACAACACAAGAAACAATGTGCGTCATATGCACGGCGTACACATGCTAATTCGGTTGTCTTTCTTATATGAAAAGAGGTCTACATAAATATTTTTTTAATCGGTGAACGTTACACTATGTAAAGTGACCACTTAAGCCAGCCAATGACAGGTCGTAAACCTTAAAACGCTCAAAAAAGTCTTGCATACTGCTTTCTCATATAAATAGCTTCGTGTCTGTGCGACATCTGTCATTTATCTTTATTAATAGTGATTTCTCTAGGGACAAAATAGAGTAGTTGTTTTCTTAAAATATGAACATGGTTAAAAAATATGGTGATAATTTTTTCTCTCGAAATTCAAGTATTCGAATTTTTACAACTTTTCAGACATTGAATTAATTTTACTTTAAAAAATTACATCCTCGCCAATAAAACATGTATTTATTATTTTTTATCTGTGAATCTATTTTCATTTACTTCATAACTTGTTTTTAAAGAATTAAATTGAATATTACTGTTTCCGAAGTAAGCTTGTAAAACTCCATAATCACAAGTAAGGAAAACATTTACGTTTTTTACTCTATTTCTTATTCGCCTTAAGAGGACATTGTCAATCAATGAGGGATTGATTCCTTCTAAAGCGAAACGTGTCTAAAGTAAATTAAACGAGAAAAGTAGAAAAAAAAGTGGTTTATTTTCAAACCTATTGTTTTTATTTATATTTTAGTATATTTTTTTTATATATAATAAATATCGTATCAATAATACTCAAGTTTCCACAAAAAATTACTCTTTAAAAACCAGAAGAACATTTTAAAAAATAATTAATAAATAATATTGCAATGAACGACGGGGCACAATTACTGTATGAAAGAAGAAATATTTTTACTCCCTTTATATTAACTCGTGGCGTTTGCTTGCTTGACGAAAAAACTTTGAATCAATTTTTAACACTTTTCCTGTGATCCAATCGAGCTAAAACTTTGCAAGTACGTGGAGACGATCAAGAAGATCTATCAAATTTTCGTTAAAAAAATTAATAAAATTTTGGATATTTCAAATTTTTCATGGTTTTTTCATACAACTTAGTAAGTTGTATGAAAATATTTCAACGCGTCTGGTAGACACGGAACCTGATTATAGTATAATTTTGGATTTTTGGAAATTTTTTATTACTCCCTTACGTAGCTTCGCTCGACCGAAGCCCAACGCGTAGGTTAAGCGCCAAACCAGTTTCCACTAGTAAATGAGAAAGGGAGTATAATAAAAACTTGTTTTTTATGGAATTGGTTTTTATGGAATAAAATGGTGTATTAGAATATAATGGTATATAAATATACTATATTTGATTTAAATGATCCAAAAATGTTATATGATAGTTACGAATGCAGTAACATATCAAATATACTAATATTGGATTTAAAAGTCGATATCGTAAACGGATTTGCCGTTAACGCTGTAGAGATTATTCACGATGATGAAATTCATTTACTTAAACTATTATTTTCACCAACCATCCTCTCCTCTCAATATTCCCGATACAACCATCTCTACACCAGATACTACGACTCATTTTTTCCGTACCTAATCAATTCATTACGTGTATTTCTGCCTAATCCATGTAAAAAATCTGTTTTTAATGTAGTCTAAAACTTCACCTGTCGATGAAAGCTTTTGGTACTCTTGAAACTCGAGAAGAATACAAAAAAACTCAAATAGAGATAAGATAGTTTATGTTTTCCATCCATTTTAATGATCATTAAAAGCCGATGTTGACTTATGCAATGACCCAAATAAGTACAAAAAAATGCTCGACTCTCTTTAGCGTAACCCAGGCAGATTCATGAGGGACAACCAAATCACAAAAGTGGATTTTATTCTATTACTAAAAGTGAATGAATTTCCAACAGGACTTTAATTACATTTCCATGGTAACTCCCGCTTCCGTTGAATTTCAAGTACAAACTTTTATTTTTATTTGTTAAAGCGATGAAATATTTGCAATGTTTTTAATTTGGTTTCACTCGCTGCTATTTCAATATTTTTAAATATATCTTTTCAAGATTTTTCGAATATGAAACGTGAAAGAGAAAACACATTAACTTTTGTAGTCAAAACTAACGTGAGTTTTAAGTCTGCCATTTTTTAAAAGTACAAGCGGATATTATGATGGGATGAAATCAACAGTAATTTTATTACTAAGCCAAACTTTAAACAAGCTTAAAGCAAGACTTAAAAAAAGTTGATAGCTTAACTGTAAAGGGATTGTATGGAAAAATTGGCCATTACATATTTTATTGATTTTTGAATCTTTTTTGCAACATAATAAGAAATTAAGTTCTTATATCAAGTGAGAAAATGTCAAAAGTACAGGTGGAGAGTATCTTCTTCTTATAGTGCCATCTCCTGTCGGAGTTGGGCGATCATATTGGCAGCCATTTCCCTTGGATGATGAGTTTGGTCCTCTCATTTTATGTCCAAGATACTCAAGCTTTAATTTGATAATCCGCAGTACTTCTCGACCTTCAACATCTGCAACTCTACGAATAATTACCCAGGAAACTCTTAGTATGAGTTTATAGAGCCATCTCAAAGGCCTTAAGATAATTCTTGGTTTACTGTCCATGTCTCTACCCCATGTTACATCGAACCATACGTGTTCTTGTATCGTAAAGTGCAGACTTAGGTCATGGTTAGATTCTTTAAGTAAGGTCTCTTTTTGAGAAACGCACTTATTGCCATCTCTATTCGAGGTTTTACTTCTTGAGATGGATTTTGGTGCACACATGCACCCAAGTACTTATATTGCATGACTCTTACTATTGGTTTGTTGTTGATGATTAAGTTTATTATAGGAAGCGATATTTTACTATGGAGAGCATAAATTATATTATTCTGAAGTTTAAGTAATAATTATACGAGTTTCTAATTTTATTCCCCGAACAGCCTTTCAGATATAATTGTATCGAAATCATGTGGGTATTCGTGCTTGTATTTAAATGTGCATTAATTTCAAGCTGCTAAAGCCATTTGGTAGTTAGCTATTGGAAAGGCAGTAACATGATATCTGCTTGACATAACAGTAGGTATGTGCATGAGTACTAAAATAATGAGCTTAGTCTGAGAGATTATCCATTTTCCCTACTTGATCATTCTCCCTGCAATTTCTGGCTACTTCCAAAATTATAAGCTTCGCTGAAAAGGTGAAGATTTTTCTAATATAAATGATATTCAACAGAATACGAGGTCATCATCATCATCATCTTCATCCCATTGTCCTAGTAGGGTCGGGGGCCCACAGACCCATCGGCTGCCTTTCTCCCGGGGTTGCCAAGAGGATACTTCTTGGTACTCGTTCCTCTGGAATTCTTATCATATGCCACCTCATTTGTGATTTTGTATGTGTAAGGGCAGGGGTTCTATGCCGAGTATGTGCCGTATGTCGGCACTTCTCACTCTATCAGTGTAATTCCCGCTACTCCCCTTAGAAAACTCGGCAGTCTGAACCATTGCTCTCATTCTTTCCATTAGGATCCAACTTTGTTGGAAATATATTTGGGTGGGCCTGAACATTGATTTGTAAACACTTAGCTCAGATTTTCTTATCACCGCACTTTATAAAAAACGTAAAACTATCTTTGTCACTTTCCTGCCTCCCATCGCTAGAAAATTCCTATCGCTGGAAAGTCGCTAGAGTATGAGGTAATCAACCGTATTTCAGACTTCATTCCAGAAATAAAAACACCTTCTATCCACTTATATGTAGATAATCAATGGGAGTTCTTCGAAGGCTACAGCAGCCATCGGTATACACTTCAACATGTAGAAGTGGCACACCTCTTATATCGTGTGATGTACAATAGCCAAAACTTTATAGTATCTCATACTTAATGAATTTTCAACAAAGTTAATAAGTCTGTCCATATTTCAAACATTTACACACGGACACGAATTTAAAGATTAATAATATTTTTAATTATTTCATTTATTTATTTCTTTAATTTTAACTTATAAGATTAATAGCCTACGATGGTGAACGTTTTCACAATAATAATAATACTGAATAAAGAATAAACCATACCAGAAGCGTAATTGAATGTATTTTTTTCTGGAGTATTTTCTACCACGGGTGTGTTTTTGTTATTGCCAACGATCCGGTCCACATTTCAAAACAATCAATTTTTTCGGTATTTTGACAGTTATTGTATAATATTGTAATACCCTCAATTTTATCGTTTTAAGTTTGACAGGTTTGAAATTAATGAATTTGACCAATCAGAAAGTTCTAAAACGTAAACAAACGTTAAGTTATTTACAAATTGTGAATAACTTTACCCTTAATGTTTGTTCCCGTTTTAGGTTTTAGAATTCATTAATTTCAAACCTGTCAAACTTAAAATATCAAAATTGGCGGCATTACAGTGTTATACAATAACTGTCAAGATACCGAAATAACAATATTGCATATTTCAGCCGATATACGGGAATTGTAATCCACAACTCACCAGTGATGGTTGGGCAAATCAAGTGGTCGAAAGATTATACGCTTGTGCATTTTCAGAAAAAAAAAGTAATTTTAATTTTAAAAATAATTTGAGTCATTATTCATTCAAAAATTGACTGAGTTATAGCAATTTGAAGCTAGTGTGGCAAATTAATTTTTTAATGAATTACATTATTATTTTCCATTTTCTCAAAACTCCCTTTTTCGAACTTATGATAATAATTTCTCAAAAACTATTAGGCTGATTGTATTCAAATTTTGCATACGGGATTTTATTAATAAAATGCGCCGTTGGCTTATTATTATGAATTTTTAACTTCTTATTTTTAGAAAAAATAAAAAACCCTAATTTTTTCGATACGCTACACCATTGACAGTACATAATTTAATATTTTTATTTCACTCAAATAATGATGACATGATTATCTCTTCTCCTACCTGAGAAGGACCTTTGTAGGACAGTTCACAACTTCGCCATTTGGAATTTTTAAAAATAATTCGGTAATGAAAATTTTTTAACAAATGCAAGCATGCTGTCAACAATGATAAAACACATTTTAAAATGAGCAATGGCAGTGAGATATCTATAATCAATCTTATTAATGATTTTATTCCTCTGTTGACAAAATCCAGTAATTGTATTCTTAAAACACTAACAAATATTTTTAAAAGGTTTAAAAAGGGAATAAAAAATGGAATATAGTTCTGCAGTGCTTTAGATTTAAAATTATTTGATGAATATTATACATATATACATTGAAAAGAATATTCATACTCTAGTCAAAAACTTAAATGTAGAAGCCTCATTTACCATCGGCGATAATAAACCTCTATTTCATTATTAATCTATAAAAAATATTTTACATATCATTTTATCATGAAACTATGTTTGTTTATATATTATACATACATTAGGGCCAAATATTTGGTTACACTACTATGTATTATGCTTTCATGTATGCACGTTAATAATTATTTAATTTTGCATTTCAATTTGTTCAAACAGGCCCCAGTGGCTACACAAACAGACCACAGTGGCTACACAATCAGGCTCCAGTGACTACACAAACAGGCACTAATGGCATTCAGCCAGTATAAGAAGAATTCGTTCTGATCTTTCTGGGATTTGTAAGTTACGGTGGGTAGTCAAATTGTAAATCACGCATGTGATGAGTAATTGAATTCAAAATAACAACTGATGTATTGTTTTTATTTTACATCATTATAATTTTAATACTCTATACAACATATTTGTACAATAAGAAATCAAAATAAAATATTTATTATTTTTCAGATTCTAGTTTTGTTAATATTCTAGTTTTCATAAGATTACACAGTGTTTGCCTAATAAATCAGGCTTGCTTAAATGTATGTATTTTTAAAATGCTCAGTTTCTTTCATAATATATTTTTTTACAAAATTTACAAAATTCACAATATTCTTTTCATTTCATGATATATTATCATAATATTGCAATCTAACGAAAATATTTTTATTTCCACCGTGATTATTCTTCTCAGTATTTCTAACGTATTCGACAGATTGATTCCGATTATACTTCTGTTCATTACTCTGCATGAGTCCTCATATATTATTTCGGCGGGCAAGAAACCTTATCTTAATTTTTCCCATTATGTGTTAACTTATGTGGAAAATATAAGGCTAACACGTTAGCTTATATTTTCCAACTTACTTTTATATTAATATACTACTTATATAATATAATATATACATATATATATATATAATACTTTATATATATATATATAATATATCTATATATTACTATATATATATATATATATGTATATATATCTGTTATAAACTGTTATTTATTTTGATATTATCAACGAAAATATGATTAAATCATCATCGTTTTATGATGTTTTATAAATATAGTGAAAATTGTTGAAGTATACAATATTATCAATGATTTGTTGATTTCTAAAAAATCAGACATTCGTATATATTTTTGGGTACAAATATTGTTTGGGTCGTGGGTGTGCTGTACCTGTAGTACACGTGTTATTATTTTTACGTATAATAATACAGTAGAAGTATTATGTGTGCAACTCACTGGTTAAGGTTCCGTTCGTTGGAGGCTGCCGTGGACTGGTCGTGGCGGCGCTCCTTCTGCACGATGCCCATCAGCTTCAGCCAGGGGTTGTTGGCGGCGTGGCTGCCCATGCCCCCGCTCTGCCACATCGTCATCCTGAGGCGATGCTCCTACACCACTGTGGCTATTTTAACCTCACTGACGACATGTCGCCTAATATTTACATTGTACCACCACCGCGACAGGCGTCAACCCTCGGCGTCACAGTGACGGGCTTCCGGCGCTACCGTGCCCATCGCGTTTTCCGACAACACGAACTTAACCTCGCACAGCGAGCAGATTTTTGACGGTTTACCGAGTTTATTTTTGACGGTTTACCGAAATTGTTTTAGATGTTTTACCGAGTTTTTTATTATTTCGGCACGTTTTATTATAGAAAGCACTGTTTTATTTTAATAAACAACGTTCAGATGACTTCCATCTTTTATATTCTAAATCTAATTTTTTATTTAAATATTTACATCAAATTTACATAAAAATTATACCTGCAATATGTTTATAAGAAATGCTTGCAATTTATATCTTAATCTCAATAAACACTGCGTTTTTGTGAGAGTTTGTGAACGATCTAATAATATATTTAAAAAAAACTCATTTTCATCATATATAAAATGAAATTATCAAAATAAATACTTGATAATTTAAGCATTCTCGTATATAATTCATTTTATAATAATTTTTACCAATGCTTACTTTACATTTACCAAATTTTAAACTCAAGGTAGAATCCCACAAGTATATTTTTTACAGTTCAGATGAAATTAAAGATTTATGGAACATTTAACACCGCAGCATTGTATTGTGATAATTAAAACATTTTATCGAAATGGATCATCCATTGCGAGCACTCCATAAAAACTTCAAGATTTTTTTGGTTTAAATCAAGTTCCTCCAAAGTCCACTATTCAAAGTGGGGTCTAAAAACAGAAATGATGCTGTAAGAGAAAGTGCCAGTACAGGAATCTCAGGTAAAGGCATTTCATTAACATCTGTAAGGAATATTTTAAATAGACATTTATTTTTATCCTTACATGATGCGAGAAACGACGAAAAGAAAATGGTAATGAAATCAGTCATCTACGGAGTGCTTATGTGTTACATTTTAATATTGAAGACTTTGATTTTTTAATTCAATATTGAATGATAAAGTTATTGGAACTGGGAACTGAAAATTCTAGCATTCATCATGATCGATCTCTCACCCTTCGTTAGGTGGTTATTTTTTTGTGTAATTTGGGCTGAGAAAATTAATGTCCTTTTTCTAAAAAAGGTAACAGAAATGCTGTTATTTTTATTGATTTTTTGTTATGATTTGTTAATTTTTCTAATTAAAATTCATTGACATGATATATGTACTCGTATAATATGTGTGGCTTCAGCAGAACGATGTTCCACATCGCAGGCAAATTCTTCGGAGCCACTGGTTGGGTTAGGGAGGGAGCAGACTAGTAAATAGGAAAATACCAACATTGGTATTTTCGTACAAAATAGTCTGCATATCTTCGAGCACTTCTTAGCCTTGGTATCTAAACTCAAAATGGTTTTATATTCATATTTTCAAAAAGAAAAAATTGTAGCTAACTATATAACTATACATTTTCTTGTCTACAACGTTAATTTTATCCATATGTATTTCAATGTTTGAATTGAAAGAAGTATCTGGTAAGTGATTTCTCTCAGTGTAACATACGTAGAAAAATTACTGACACAACTAAAAAATATTTTACTGTAATTCTATTATCTCAGTAATATAGTTTTGTGGATTACGATAAATTGGAGCCTCAAGTAATAAATGTTTAGATAGATATGCAAATACGTGATGAAAATCGCTGAGCAATTAAGGTTTAAGAAATAATATTCAACCTACCAAATATAAATTTATCTTTTTTTCAATTGATTCAGCAACATTGTAGATTGATATTTTAAAAAAATATTGATTGTATTATTTGTATATATCTACATCTTTTATTTGATTAATCACACCAACATGAAACGGATAGATGAAACGGTTTTTCTGAAACATGTTGGTGTAATTAATCAAATAAAAGAAGTAGATATATACAAATAATACAATCAATATTTTTTTATAAGTTTATCGGCTACACCCAGGCAGGTCCATACATATACATACACTGATCGTAGATGCCAGTGAAAGCCCTGGGTCATGGGTAAGAAAGAACTGGCGTAACTCAATAAAATAAACTCTCTCCAGCAGATATAACTGGAAGATCGCGATCAAGAGTCCAAAAATGGGAAATTAGATAGAGGGGACCACTTAGAGGGTGTCTAGGAAGCTTTCCAAAGAGGGGAGACAATACAATGTTTGTTATGTTACTACATGACTACTTACTAAGACTTTTAGTCTACCTGTTTCGAGACGTACCTGCCTCTAGGTCAGGACAATCACTACACTAGCATGTAAATACCACTACACACCATAACCATAGTATTTGTCACACATTGTATTTTATTATCCACATATCGTGTGAGTAATACTATGGTTGTGGTATTTACATTCTAGCTGTGGTTGTCCTTACGATGAGACGGGTACGTCTCGAAACCGGTAGACTAAAAGTCTCAGTAAGTGGTCATATACCAACATATCTAACATTTTGTTAAACTTTATGACCGCATAGTTGATGCTTTAAATATTAAAAATATGAATAATAAAAGTCTGACTATTTGGAGACAGAATTTGCGTAGAGGTGTATCGAGGTAGAATTTGTGCTGCTACATATCAAATGAACAATCCCAGATTACTAAAGTCACCCGTGGAATATCCCAGGAACCTAGAATACTCAATAGGATCAGTGGTGCGAACTGCAGTGACCGCAATAACTGTAACCGAGATGAAGCCAGACAAGGACACGGAGATGCCGCGCAAGGTTTAGCGAACCCGTCAAGGGAAGGAGGAATGGACTAGGATAGGGAATGAATTATTGGCACTTCACACAAATTTGTATGAGAAGCAAATGTGTGGTCTTTATCTTCAAGTGAAATACGTGCGGGTCAAAAATATACTTGTCAAAAATATACGGGTCAAAAAAAGGTACTTGTAACAATACAAGAAATTAATTAACTTAAAAATAAAAAACCTTAAATGGTAAAGGCTTCAAACTAAAGGATTTTTTGTACTTTATAACCTTATTTTCGGCTTATAAAAAAATTCTCCCATAAATCTTTTGATTGTTTCTTTCATTCATAATCTAACTCTTATTTAATATACGTTTTCTTTAGTAATATGCTTACTATGTACGTTGCTTCACTGAAAATATACTACGCTGTAAATCAATCAGTGAATTTGGTAGTATTTATTTGGTGAATAAAAATTTCACGCTATCTTTTTTTTTATTTTATCGCGAGTGTAATTAATGAACCGCTGATGGTTGGATGTTCTGCGGTACGCTTGTGCGTAACGAATTACTAGAAAATGTATCGTAAATACATTTTTATTTCTCAGCGAGAGGCAAATTCAATCAACAGATATTTTTCAAATTGGCAAGGGTAACAGCTGTTTCTCCAACATGTTCTGCTATAAATTAACCACGAGAGTCAGAAAACTCCCACTTTATCAAAACTCCGTTAACTTGTTTTATATTGGGAGCTATAAATTATTTTAATATTCCGTGAAACGTAGCTTCAAGCAGAAACCGAAGAAACTCATGATACATGTTTATTATGTAAAATTTATATCAATACAAAGAATTTCTTTATATTTATTCTATAATATCTTTGTTAGACGTAAAGTAAACCAAATAATACTGGAATAATTTGTCGCCCGACACACTAAACATTCTTTGTGTCGCATTATATCGTACATTAAAAGTAACAGCTAGTTTATTCGTTGGTTAGTAAGTCGCTTAGGTACCGAAAGGTCGTACTACTATCATAGTCCCGAAAAATATACCACAAGCGCTTCGGTTAGTCGAAAAATAGTAAGAATCTTAATTTAGTAAGTATCTTAATTCATTTTTATAATCTAACATTTTCACGAAGTATTTTTTAAACACTAAATGAGTTTACTTTAAATCGTATTGAAAAAAATCTGGAAATAGAATCGAACGAAAACTGTTATTTTTAATGGATAATTTTTTATCAAAATTATGAAAATAATGTTTAAATGTGTTTTTATTTATTTTTTGGGCTGTGATAACCCACAGCCACTATTTAGAAATTAATGTAAAATTATATGTAAAATTTGAGAAATTTTACATGAATTTTTCAAAATATTTTATACACAAAAATTTTTTTTCAGAAAAAATAGTTGTAAACCTAATTTAATTAATTTTAAGAAAAAAATTTATTTTTCAAAAAACAATTTTTTACGGCTAAATAGTGTGTAGTGTTCGCGGTGTCACATGGGTGGCTCGCGGCGCGATCCGCTCGCCCGCCGCCCGCGCGCCGCGAACGTAGTTTGTAAACAAGCGCGGCCGCGTTGCGGGCCGGTCGCGACGTTCAGCGCTCAAGGCTCGCGCTCGGCGGCGTCCGGCGGTGCACTGGCCGGGCGCGGGCGTCGCATCGCCGGCGTGCGCGCGGCGTTCGCCGCATGTCTTCTGCATGCGCCCGCCCGAACACCTCCTTTGTTCCGCCGTGGCGTGCGCGGCGCAGGGACACTTGCCGAGCGCCCGACGCCGCGCCGCGCCGCTCGGAGCGACTCGCGGGCGAACGCCGCTTCTCCGCGACGTGAACGTGGAATAAAACACCAATAATCATCGCGTACCGACACGTCAAAGTGCCGGTATCTTACCAACGGATGATTACTTCGAAAGTTTATTTATTATTGAAATAAGAAGATTAACAGGAGAGAAATATTGAATACATTTCACATAGACAAAGAAATTCAAAGGTTTTTTTGAAAAATTGTATTAATAATTTCTGAAAAAAGAAATTAAATAAACATTTTTTCGTACTTCCTGCATACTTATTTATACGTAATTAAGGTTTTTATATTGAAGTATTATTAATTTACAAAAAGATGAAATTAAGAGTAAATATTTATAAATTAAGCAATCAAAATAAATGAAATAAAATGACAAACAGTATTAAGGACGTTTAGCTTAATATTTGCTATCATATTTTTTTATAAGATAAGCATGCTACTTTTACCCAACATATCCATAGAATTACATTAATTACCAACTTTATCCAATCTTTTCAAATATGAGTTGTTCATATAATTATGCCATAAAATACTTGATTAATTTAACGTAATATAGCTTTAATGGAGAGAATAGAAAAGCATAAGTTATCGCACCGAAATATTTAATAAAATAAGTTAAAATAAAAAGATAGAGCTTTGAAAGTCATATTGGAAAACCAATTAATTTATAAATTTTTAAATAGCACTATTTATCTGTGCGTAATGTTTAATATAACATAATAAGTTCCAATTTTTATTTAAAGTTTTAAGCATTGGAACATATCCCAAGGAGACATCCTGCTGATAGACTAAGAAATAGTTTAGTTTGGTCTTAACCTCTTCTACGAAACGTTAAAATTCAATTCAAAATGTAAATTCGAGATATAGTTGGACTAGATACCGGTGCACTCATCCAAACAAATTGATAATTGAAGGTTGACAGCCGATTTCTGGTTTCACACATGGGAAGTAAACAAATACGAATTACGATTTTAAAGAATCGCATTACGAATAATATTATTTTGAGCACTGGAATTGGAATATTATTTTCTTTTCAATTTAATTTACTTTAAGTTAAAATAATCATTAACATTAAAATTCATTTTAAAATAATAATAATCCCGTACATATTTAATGTAAGAAGTAAAAATTGTAAAATCACTGTACTTTACTTGTTTGTAACTAATTGGATAAATTAATTTTTAAACTCTGCCTGGCTGACTTTTTAAATCACCTTCGAATTCCAATTGGAAAACATTACAATTGGAGTTTTCAGACATTTTATGATTTTTTTAACTTGTTTTGAAACGAACGAATTTTTCGTATTCGACCTAAGTCACTGTAATGATAGTCCAACGTTTTACAAAAAAAAAGTCAGAAATATTTTTTAAAAAATGCAAACTTTGATGTCGCTTATCTCCATAACTATTAATATGGTTGATAATGGTTGCTCGAATATTTTCGACTCACAATCAAGGCAGAAATATAGTCCTGCGTGATTCTTAATGTTTTCCAAATAACCATTTATAATATGTATGTTCTGAGAACACAATTTACTGCCCACTTTGCCCACAGAGGGCTATTTATTACTTAAGTTAAATTATCGAAGTCTCCAGAGATCTTTATAGAGTGGGCCAGGGTTTACGACCTGTATGAGGTGGCTTAAGTGATCATTTTACACAACATAACGTTCAACAATTCTACCGTTAGAAGTCCACACATTATCAACACACATAGTATACATACATTTCCCAGCTGATAATGATACCTTTTTTTTTAAAGTGAAATATTTAGCAATATTATTTCTAATGTCATACATATCTAAGTTATTCTTCCGAATTTAATATGTTTACATAACTATGTCATGGTAAGGACGATAGATGTCTCTGGTGTAGTCCATTCGAATATATGAAAGAAATTAATTTAGAACATTTTTTTTATTTATTTAATTATTAATATATAAAATATTTTATTACAAAGATACTTTTAAAATATTTACTAATATTTTTTTTGTATGTGTATACCTCACCAAAAAGAATTACGATTCTTGTGTGTGGTGAGGGATAACCACTTACAATCATATAGGTAGGTAATCGAATTTATTGGGCAATCTGAAAGGTAATATATTATTTATCTAATATATCAAAACTCTTA
Organism: Agrypnia vestita; assembly: GCA_016648135.1. Classification (NCBI taxonomy): domain Eukaryota; kingdom Metazoa; phylum Arthropoda; class Insecta; order Trichoptera; family Phryganeidae; genus Agrypnia; species Agrypnia vestita. Next base: position 611,157 of record JADDOH010000085.1, on the reverse strand, counting down.
ATTAATAATACAACACAATAATACAATACAGTCAAGTAAATAATAATATAGAATAAGTAGTCAAAAGAGACCAAATTCAATCACAAAAGACAATTCTACAATAAATGAGAACCCATTCGGCTTCGTTCAATATGCACACAAGCTGGAACCGCAAAACATTCACCGTCATGTAAAATTATACACAATATGACAGTTATCTTTATTAATTTTTTCTGAAGGCTTAAAAGGAATCGGCAAATTTCAAAGTGTATAATTCAATTATAGCATCTTTGTACAATACTTCTTTCTTCAGTCAAGTTTTCTTGAGTCTCAACAACTCAATTATCGAATAAAATAAAGATATTTTCAAGTATGTGTACAATACTGAATATCCGATACCGACGTCCTAATATCGTCCAAACTGAATTGCTTTTTAACGATGTAAGTATGTATGTGATATAGTATATACCGATGTATGTACATAACAATGTATGTAAATCTATATGACAGGCGCGTGCAGTGAGAACGTTGAATCATGACTTTTACGCAAATATATATTTTAGAAGAAAAATAGAAATTAAGTTTTGTCTGACGAAATATTATGATATATTAAAATCTATTGTATCTAAATTATATTATTATATTTTCTTATATTGAATCATGTAAAAATGTTACCCATAAATCTCTTAGGTTTCCATTACTTTTTAAATAAAAAAATAATAATAAAAAAATGAATTATTTGATAATAATTGTGATAGGAATTATTACAAGATATATGTTTTATTTTGATTTTTTTTCAAAATATATGGTTACATAAATGTCATTCTTTAATATTCCCACGTCCCACAGCACGCCCCTGGTATATGATATGCACGGTCACATATCCAGTTACTATCCATCCAATAACTAGTCAATGTTTATTAGTCTCTTTCTATTTCAAATCTAAACAAACTATAAATAAAACGGTTTTCTCGTGTACAAATTATCGTTTAAGTCTGCATGTATTATACCTACGTGTATGCCTTGAACGATTCAACTAAAAAAAGGTGGTAAGATGTCCCTCTCGAACGGTATAAATTGTTAGAGCATACATAAATAAATACTGAAAAGCTAGAAAATACCAAACTATCAACCAACAAATCCTACCTCACTCGCACGTGGACCCCACGGGAAAAACCTTTGGCTATTGCTAACGGAGAAAGGTGAAGAATGAGCTTCCTACGCTTCAGTAACAGGAACATAGCTATGGGAAGTAAACCCCATAACAAGAATAACCTACCAACCCGTCTGAGTTGTTGATTGCATAAAATGTCTTGTTATGTAAACCCATCTTTGTTAATCTGTTGCAACTTGAACTTGTTAATATGAGAGGCTATTGAGAGAGAGTTCAGTGCGCACATCACCAAAAGGACCCTGAGATTGAAATAGAGGAGTAAGGTTAGTCCCATTCTTCTCCGATTGAACTAGCTGGTGATGACGAGGGGCTCAGATCATAAGGATCTGAACTCCACGTCATATAACGGCTCCATGGATATGGATGGATACAATGGAACTCCACGTCATATAATATGTTAATATCGTAACACCACCATGTGACAAACAAAAAGTTTAAACAAAGCAATAAGATATCGCACGAAGAGATAGGACAAGAACCATGTAGATTATAAATGACTATAGTTAGGCCACTTTGCTCGGAAATCAAACAATCGCTAGATGAATGCAATCATCCTGAAGAGAATCGAAAGGTAGACAGAACGCCATAAACTCTTGTCCAATAACGATACCATCCCCCACATCTGGTGACCCCGACGTGATCTGTACACGCAACTTTCTGATCTGAACAGCTGAAATTACGAAATCACCAAATTCTGCGGAATCCATGTGCGCGAAGAATAAAAATGAACAGAGATGGTAGGCAGGAAAGAGCTAAAATGATGATACTCAATAGTTCTTTGTTCATCTTTCGAGTTTATGTATAATCTTGTCATTGCGAAGCTTTGCCCTGAAAATCATTCAGAAGTTGTATGTCTGTATTTATTCAGTACCTTATTAAATGTGGGGTATGGAAATAAAACCTTCACATATATATATGACGAAAATAAAGACAACGTTGAGTGTGATTATCTGGCAAAGAGTGGCAATTTCACAATTGATAACTCATCTTAGAAGAATTTTTGTATATTTATGAAGCATTTTATGAAAAGTATTTAAATTTTGAAGTTGTCGCTCTATAGTTTCAAGGTCCATCAAACACACAAAAATAAGATAAAGGTTTCAAAAACCTTTATTTAATTTTTGTATGTTTGATTTTGGCGGTTTTGCTTCTAAACCTCTCAGATAATATTGCTGCAAATATTGCTAGTTGGCAATTTCTTCCAACTGACCGCACAATTTAGTGGAACAATTGAGTAGCTTGTTGGTGTAGTGGTCATGACGCTCGCCTAGTGATCTGATGGTCGGTGATTAGAGTCCCATTTCTGGACACCAGCAAGTTAGTCCTATTTCATAGCACGAGCACTAGTTCCATGATAACGAAATTAGGGAGAGTTTGGAAAAAACAAAATTGCTTAAGTGCTTTTTAAGATAGTAAGGGTTTTTGATGATGCGATGTGCGTATGTCTAGCCTGAAGAGCTGAAGATTTCACTACAATAAATGGAGATAGATAATGAAATTCTGCCAGCCGAATGGCTTGGGAGGCCATGATTAGATAGAAAGTTGAATTATATTTCAGGTACCTACTGAGTTGAATGAGGATTGAAAGGGACATAATAAAGTAGAATGAATGTTAGAGCATTGTCGAATTGTAGGCCAATGGAGAAGATTGCGAAGTGTTAAGAAATTTTTGAAATTTAATTTATGATTTTTGAAATTATGTAATTTAATTTAATTAATGAAATTTAAAGAAATTTTTGAGGCTGATGATACGAGAAAGAAAAATATGATTTCGAAAATTAAAATATATCCTTTGTGAATTAGATTAAGTCAATAATTTTATCGTTTCAATATGTTTACGATTAAATTTCAATTATTTTGAAAAGAATAATTTCAAGATTAAACAATTATGTAGGGTATTAAAAATAATTATTTATGCATCTCTCACGGATATATTATACATAATATTTTGGATGAATAATATTTGCGTAAGGAATTTGGGAAACTAATATAATGTTGTACATGGCCATACACATAATTTACTGTAAACTAAAATGGCCATAAACACTTGTTACCAAAATATTAATTCTTTAGTCAAAATATTGCGCGAGCTTTCACCGCCGAGAACTTTCAATTACCCTTCCGAGTTGAGTTGTTAAATCAATTTATATGCAAAACAAATTGGTTACTTGCCGGAGCCAATCTATGTTCACATATTATGATAAACAAACTCTTTGTTTATCCATATGCTCAGTCTGGAATAATAAACCGACCGTTCAATATGCTAAAAACATATTTGTTTTTAACCCCTATAAGAACAACAGATCGAGTTTTTTATTTTACATTTCTCATTTTAAAATAGTTTAAAAATTCATATGTTGATTTGAAAATATCATACGTCTCACCCAAATGTATCTAAAAATAAGCTAAATATTAATTAGGTTATTTTTAATGACAATATAACTGTGCAAAATAATACGTAATCCTATATCTCATCAACAGACAAGTTCTGGAATATCAGTGAATGGTACCCACCAAGGTCCAAGGTAGCTTCAGCATATGCCACAGTCAACATTCAGAATGCGTCCGCGCACTTAATTTTGTTATTCACACAAAATTTGATACAGATTCTTTGACCCATTTTTTGGAATATGCAAAAATCGAAGACGAGCCAAAATACGTGCAAACAAGCAGCTGTCAAAAATGTGAGAGATATAAGTACCAACATAACGCCATAAAAAAATCTAAAAATTTGTTTTAGACCCCTACGAGGATGTAGGATTGTATAGAAAACAGGCAGATAGACTACAGCTTCATGTACATATGTAAATGGAGAGTGCGGAATTCTGTTCAATACATAACATATTCCTGTATCTTATTCTCCAAACTTCTTCTTTACTGATCCATAAATTCTCCGCCGCATTATCCTTTCAAAACTGTCCAACATCTGTTGATTTGACAGCGGTAATTCACGCTTCACGCCCGTAAGTCAATATAGAACGGATGGCAGTTTTATCAAGTTATGGACAATTACTACACGCAATAATTAGAAGAAAAAAAATTCTTAGAAATAACCTTATATTGCAGTTTAATGGTAAAATTATAAAAATAATATTTAAGTGTATAAAATACGGGGCATATTTAAGTATATAAAATACGGGGCACATGAATATCCAAGGTCAGGAGAGAGAAATCACGCAAAAATTTATTTCCATTTACGAAAGTCAATCGAATCAATACGTGTAAGCCGTGCGTACGAGGCACACTGTTTTGTTGGTTGGCGTCTATACCCGTAAACACCAACACAACGAAACAATATGCATCGTACGCACGGCTTACACATACTAATTCGATTGTCTTTCTTGGATGGAATGAGATATAGCGTCAGTTTATTTAAATCCGACACATAGCAGATACCATCAAAAAAATTTTCATATCAATAAATATAGAAAGATAATTGTCAGTATCGGACTGTCCACTCTCTTCCAACCCCTACGGAGCTTGAATGAGATTATATAAAAATACGAATGAAATATTCCCGAATAAATGTTCACAATCAATATTAGAACAATAACCTCGATTTTAATGGGTTTTGTGCTTAGCCATGCGTTTTCTATAGCTTCAGTGACAAAACGACAGATCGACATAAAATAAAGAATGATAATGGTAGATGTGATGAAATATTCTGCTGTTAAGGCTCCGAATACCCGGGGGTGTTTCCCCTAGTTAGGAATTCGTAACATCCGCCTGTCAAAGCCAAAATCGATAATGTTTCCTAGGAATGGTTGTAATTAAGGAGAACAGCGTGATAGGCTTCTGTCAGAGCCCCCATCTGAACGTTGTCAGTTATTCTCAACGTTCATATTCGGGATATGGTTTCATTTCAATTCGTATTTGATATACATATATTTATCTTTATTATTACTATCCATCCTGATACCACAGTCGCGTGTTCCGTGTAGCTAGAAGTAGAATATTATACTTAGCTTTGAAATATAAACAACGAAGAACATTTTCCTCACTATCATAAATAAATAAAAATTATTTGGCAAAACTACCGTAATTTATGTTTTTATTTGGTTTATTTATTCCAGCGACTGACTCTATTAAGTCTTAACTTCTTAACTTAATTCATACAATATGAGAAATGCACTTTGAAAAAAATATATTGCTAGGTATATAAATATTTATAAATAGATAATTGTGTGAAAGAACAGGAATGTACGAATATAGGAGCGTAAATGAGCGATTTGATTGTATGCTGTTTACTGTACGCGGATGATGCAGTATTAATTGCATATAGCGAACAAGACTAGTAAGCAATACACATGATGTATGCAGGGAAAGTGACCTTAATATGAATATCAAAAAGTCAAAAGTGATGGTATTCGAAAAAGAGGAAAGTAAGACACCGTATAAAATTCATGACAATGAATATTCGGAACGAGTAGATGAGTTTGCGCATTTGGTAAGTATGTTCGATAGACGAGGAAAGACTGAGAAAGATATCAAGAAGAAAATGACTATAGGAAGTATAGTGAGCGGTGAATGCAATCATTTCAATTGGGAACATGTCACCCGAGGCAAGACTAACGGTATGTAATGGAATTCTGGTACCAACACTGAGTATAGAAGTAAAGCCTGGAGCTGGCAAAAGAAGAACGAAAGTAAATAAATGCAGGGAAATAAAGTTGTTTATGAAGTGAAGTATGAACAAATTAGGAAAATATATAAATCTGATCTAAGCACAGTAAATAGAATTGAAAGGAGCTCGCTCAAGTGGTTTGGGAATGTTGAGCGGATGGAAGTTTTATTGTCGGTGCCAAAAAGAGAGGCCGCCCGCAAAGGACTCGGCATTACAGACTCCAGAAACAGGAAGATGGTCCCGTTAGGGGCCTCACCAATCAGCGAGCATGTATGTATGCAAACGTTAAAAAATGTTTGAATGAGGATGTGACGAGAATGGTGTGTTAGAAAAGTGTGGCACTATATCCTCTCTGTCTCCCCCCGCGGAGAAACGGTATGATAAAATCAGTATAATTACTAAATATTCATATAATTATAAAAATTTAAAAACCGTACATTTATAAATTCCTACTCAGATAACGTAAATTAAAATATTAACTTAAATAAAGCAGTTGATATCAAATAATAACCAACAAATAATTAGGATATATCTTGTATAGTATTAATCAATATATTGCAACATTGTTGCCAATCTTTGAGAAAAGACTGCACATGAAGAAAAAGAAAATAATATGTAATAATATAATATAAGTTCATTTCTCTCCTACATGTGATAAAGGAATTATACAAACTTACCTCGAAAACAGAAAAGAAAAAGCATAATTATATCGTTTGTTTATAAAAAAGTTAAAAAGATATTAGTCACAGATTTTTTTTTATTTATACAATGTACGCCATTGGTGTACTATAAAAATACCCTAAGAAGGGATAACAATAATTTTACAGTGCACAAAAGATATTTTTCAATAAGGGGATACCCCCCTAATGTTATATAATTTGGCAAACAATCAAAATTATTTTGCATGTAGATACATACATATCTGTTTCTGTGTGATAATTTGTAAAAATTATCTTCATATAAATGGAGGGATAATTTTTATATTCAATTATCAGCTCGTGCATTTATGTAAAGCTAAAATAATATTTTAAAGCTAAGTTAACATTTAATCTTCTTTTTGCTTTAAATTTTCGTCGTTCATTGTTAATTTGTGTTTAATTATACTACGTTAAGACACGTTATTTCCATGCTAGCCGGCTTTCATATGTAGCAAATATCGCATTGAAAGAGACAACAAATCATGGCACACTTATTTCAATAACGCTCTGCGTGTAGACAGAAAAATCAGGTAATTTGAAGTCACGGTAACTAAAATAACAAAGGTAGGTAGGTACTCATTCTTACAATAGTGTACGATACTCTGTTCCTTTTTCCCGGGGAATTTTTTTTCGGCGTAGCAACTCATCACAAAGAAGGTCCGTTCGATAACGAAAGAAAGTAAGGCAACTACCTTAGTTTTGAGTTGCCTAGATATCAAGCTTGTAACGTATCTACGGTTCATTATATTATTGACGTTAAGTGGTTTTTTTTATTTGCGCATGAGTCCCTCAGTAAAATTCTTCACGAAAACTGCAATGGAAAAATAATCCATATTTGTAGCGTCGCAAGATTATACCCCAAAATGGATATTTATTTTTAAGATTGGGTACTGCCAAAAAGACTATTTTGAAGGGTATACGAGTACTCTATACATAGGACTGAGATGTATAATTCGTTTTGCTTATTTTATAGATTATTAGCTGTGCCCGCAGCTTTGCCGCGTGGAATTCAGTTTGAAACTGTAAGTGTATCTGCGAAAAATCAAAATAATCTAAAGTACTCATCCAAACAATGTTTTCAAAAGGTAATTTTTATCTACACAAAATTTTCCTGACGAAAAACAAATTTATTTTGATAATAATTTAATATTACCTACTTAAATTACCCCCGACAGATTAAAATTAATTAAAATATATCTTTTAGACATATTTTTTTAAACATATATCTTTTAGATACATTTTATCAATTTGTGAATTAACCTTAACATATAGATATATGTAGAATTTTTATAGGCCATTTTAAGTTCTACAACTTCTCTATGGAAAGCATTCATTTATCTCTAACTGTTAAGACAGCGTTCGTAAGAAACGCATTCGCTCCACCGTTTTTTCGTCGACTTTAGTTGTAAAAAAGGTCACTACGAAAAGCCTTTTTATTTTAACTGGAACATTTTAAAATAATAAAATCATTTTTATAGGGATGCCTTCGTTTACACTTATTTGATAAATTAGTCAATAAAATAAAATTAAAATTACTTAAAAACAGCATCAACCATTTTTAAATTACATCTACATTACTTGATTTGTATACACATTTATAAAAAAATATTCTTATGACCTTTATAATCCTCGGTTATTGGATTATTCAAATAAAGACTGGTCTCAAAAAAACAAGTTAATGGATATTCCTCTGCGAGTATACCTCTAAACTACTCATTACGCTTGAGATACCGTACCTAACAAGGCTTTTACTGAATAATTAACTCATTCATTCGTTTCTCCCATTGTGTCTTCGGTGCCCCCCGCAGTCCAACGGGCACAATACTGGTTTTTCGTACTAGGGATTCGGGGTTGATCCTTTGAAAACATACATTTCCACTACCAACGTACCAACTGGCTTAGAAACAAGAAGTATTTAGGATAATTTGTTGAAGATGATGACCCTATAATTTAGAATTTGACGGGTATGGAGATTTTATAAATTATTTATTTATTTATTGAAATCAACGGACATAGTCCAATAAACTATAATACATAACATGAATAACATAAAATACATCAGAATAAAAGTTATAGCAATTTAAAACAAAAGCAAGGACAAAAGTACTAACAAGATGAAGACAAGAGCTGGGCTATCTAACCAGAGATTGTTTGAATCTGGACAGACTAATAATGAATTAATTTTAAAATGATACGCTAGATCTCCATATTATTGAAGACATCCCTGTTATAACAAGAAAGGTGAAGTTTTACAGAAAGGTGTTGTGTAGCAGTCTGTAAAGTAAAAACATTATTTTTTGATAAGTAAACGAACGATAACATGTAAACTGACTACATTAAGATAAATATCTCACTAAAACATTATATTTTTATCTAACTAATAGAATCCAGCTATTCTTTTCCGTTCTGGTAGCAGGAAAAAATATTTCACTAATACCGTAATGATTAATGGCGAAAATTGTTAAATTCCTGGTATACGATGTATGACCATCAAGCGAATAATATATAATATGTACAACAAAATTATAGCTTACGTATTACAGAAGAAAACTAGCAGACTGTAATGAAGTATACAGGGTAATGACTAAAATAATTATTTTGCTGCAAAACCCTCGGAAACTATTACTTTTATTTCTTATAATATGCTCATTTTAACGCTGCTTATAGTTATTAAACAAATAGTTTTATTACATTAGTACAATATACTTCAATACCACAGATACGTAAAGGGACATCCAGAAATGTATCACCTCTTGCATCTTATATTATTGGAGGGAATTATTGGAAATCGGAACCATATAAGTAAAAAAACATCACGGCTAAAGAACTTGAAGTTTGTGGTGACATACGCATACACTGTGATGGTGTTTTTTATTTTTTTTAATATGACTTGAACTATCTCTAACTTTCTATTTACTATACCATCTTTAGATTAAATTTTATTTCCCTTAATTTGTTCTTGTTTTTTTTTCACTTATGTTTTTAGATTAATTTAGACCCTCACATCAAAAAATCTGCTGGAACTGGAAATACAATTTCTGCTATAGTGCAGTAAAATGCTGGTGTATTAGTAAGACACTGAATAAATTATTTTACCTTACTACAAAATTTGTGTATGTCATGCTTTTTGTGATAAAATGTATAAGTTAAAAAAAAATTCTTCAATCAATGGAAATGAAAATTTGAGTAAAATTAAACAAAATCGGAAAGTTTTCACTTTTGTTTATGGCGTCTTATCCCATAAATATATAACCACCAATCTAGCTCACATACACACAAACTTTGCGAGTCTGCTGCGTAAACAAAAGTGAGGCACAGCACGAGACAGCGACACAGGGCGATGCCCAGAGCGTCGTCAACACACACACACACACACAGTTAGACTTCAAGAGAGTTCTTTGTTCTCAAACATATAAAAATAGCCAACGCCCTGCACGGGCATGTCAGTCTCCCAATTACCCCCAGCGTAGCCCGGAGGCCGTGTTCCGTCGAGTCTTTATCATTTTCTTTATTATCTTAATTATGTATAACTTCTAATAATTTTATCAGTTAATAAATTAATCAAACATTCCACGACTTTGGATAATTCCCGTTACATATCGGGTGGTGACCATAAAGCAATTTTCTCCTCATTCATCGATCACCGCAAAATGGTGACTACCGACGCTCACCTTTTACCCCCAAACGTTAATTTTCATTTTTGGCACTTTACGTATTGTAAATTTATTTTCTAATTTAATTTGAGTTAATTTCTTTTTGTTACTTACTTCACCTATTGCTAATTTTTATTATAAATATAATTTTACATTTTATTCCATTACTTGGAAGGTAGGCTTCACTGGTCACGTAAAGATAATATGTTTAGACACATTATGTATTGAACTGTACTATCTGTTTCCTTCAATAAATAAAAATAAAAGTAAAATTAAGAAATCTCAAAAACTAACAAAGTTGTAGAATTTTAAATTTGCGTTTTGCATGAATAATTTTATTCCGTCCGGTGGAGTCGCGTGACGTCATCTCTCGTACCCGATGTACATCACGGCCCGTGCTCCGAAGCTCGCGGCTCGAATTCAATCATTCCGCGCTAAAATACACTAAGTTTAATACTCTTTTTCAGTGTTATTTATTTTAAAAAATTAACAATGTTATCACTAATTTCTTAATTTCGGTCTATATTTTATATAAATGTTACACAGCACTATGAAACTTCTCCGTTATGTTAATAAAAAAATTCATTATTGTTATCTCTTCTCGTACGTGTCTCGAGGGCTCTTTACACAGATGGATGGACAGATCACTACATTCGAGACAAAGGACCGCCACCGATAGTTTTTCTTAAAATAAAAAATATATAAATTATTCTTCGCGCTGTTCATTGAGAGTAATTAGTAAGTTAAGGACGTCGCACTATTATGATAAAGTTTTGCGGCAGGAATAATATTTCAAAGATATTTTAAAACATCTGCTGGATCATTGAGAAGTTGAGGCGCTATGATCATTCGTTTACAAACCTAAGTAAAGCTGCGTCTATCATTAATTCCTTTGAAGTTCCGAAAAGCTCCCGAGATTTAGTTTTTCTGGAATTCTCCGGTTCCTGTTGCTCCCAACATTTGTATAATATTTTTTTCCTAATCCTCTCCTCTGTCTTGCGCTCCGTAAAATATATTTACATCTGAAACATTGTTAGTCATTTTCATCAATATTATAATTGACTTTGCATTCAAACACTTTTTTTTTATATTTATGCTGGAATATATTATTAAAATTTGATTTTAGTTGACAAAAAATAATAATTTTATCAATATTTTATATGTGTATCTTCCGAGAACATAATTACTGAACTTTGTCCACAGGGAGAGACGTTGCATTGTTTAAAATGATCAATTAAGTCAGCTAAAACAAGTCATAAGGCCTGGGCCATCCTATAAAGACATTTAAACTCATCTCCCTTATTTGCATTTATCTTCGTCTCTATAAGATTACTATGATTTATCTTAATCAATAATAATTTTATCTTTAGGATTAGTTTTTCATCAACCTAATAAAGGAGTGGATTTCTCCGTATTCGAATTTCATAAATATGTAGTTATTTGGTAAATATTAACTAACAAACATTTGACATTTTGTTTTATTTTTTATGTATACCTACCTAATTATTTTTTTATATAGCGCACAATAAATGAAATTTTTTTTAACAATTGTTAAATTATTACTTATTTACCATATTATATATACACCGCGGGTACTAAAGGTAACGTACTGGTAGAAACCTGAGTATCGATCAGTTCCGGTTAGATGAATGTCACCTCCTTAATAGATTTTGGTATTTCTCATTGGGAAATATTTAATAGAAAAATTCCTTAACACGTGTCTACCTTCTTTTCACCGCTGGTAGAATGGAAGGTTGTCGCCAGGGGTGAGAAAAAGGCTCCTACGCTCGAGAAGCCCTTACAAAGCCGTCTGTTTTTGATTTACTTGTTCACCCAGTCTGGGATAATAATACGCACCTCAGCTTTTGATATTCCTGAAGAGCATATTTATCTTCATCCCTAAACGGCATACAACCGGCTTTCCCTGCCGTTACAGCTGGACTCTAAGATGAAATCTATAATATTAATTAAAAACTTAAAATAATAATAAAATCATCATTTTAATTGATATTTAATTTGATGCAGGTAAGCAGGCAGTAAAAAGCATCTTTTGCGTAAGATTCCAGGTAATTTATTGTTAGCGTGGGAATAATGAATTGCAGTTCTATCCAAACTTGCTAATGATTTTAGAAATTCTAAATTCCCTTATGTACTAGCCATATGAAATTATCCTATTTAATGATGCATAATTTTTATTTTATTTTATTTACAAAATTATATTTCATGAAATATAAACTTCAGTTTGTAACTGAAACGCGGTGTTCATTTATTTCTTTTTTTAATATGTATTACATATATTTTTTTCTATATAAATTTTTACTCGAGATATTATGTCGATATTAATTAATAATTAAATTTATATACCAGAGGATTCTAAAATATAGCCCTGTTCAAAAAAAGCTTTAGGCCGGATCTTCCGTCGCGTCTTTTACGCCGCTACATACGCTTCTTTCCATACAATATGCGCTTATCAAATACCCTGCGCGGACGATCGGTCGACCCATTAGCTTTACTGATTTTACGCGACGGAAAAGACGCGGCGGAAAATCCGTACAGTGTGGCGCCGACCTCAATCATTTTTTTCCAATTCTAACATCTAGAGTTTTAAGAATTTCGGTAGGTTTTAAAAAATTGTGGCATTATGTTTTACACAATGTACGTCTTATGTATATTATTGGAAGATCTCTAAAATTATAGGTATGGATACAGTTCATTCACTGGTAAAATATATATTCAATATATTTCATTATTTAAGGTTTAGGTACAACTTTAAAAAAAATTATTATATATAATAATTAACTGGCCCGTATTTTTTTTCAAGGTATAATAAAAAAAAATACTTTTTTTTTTAATTATTTTTATTTTTTACATTTATTTACAAATTTATAAAATATATTTATAAATTTACAAGTAATTTACAGTTTTTTAATTTAAATATAAATAATGGATACATGGAACCAAGTCCAATGTTTTTAGACAATGGTCCGCAGTACTGATACTGCAGTGATAAATGGTGCGCTTTAATGCATGACATTCGACAAAGGGTAATCATTAAAATGAATGGAAAGCACAAACTATGTAACTTCTAGTTGGGTTTAATTTTTACTCAATTGATAGTCAAAAATAATTATATAAAATTGTAAAAGAAAATATATCGGTCTAACCACTAAAAATCTGAAAGATTAGACTAAAAGAGCATTGTCATTGTCTAATTCTTTATTTTAGTACCTAAATAATAAATTATTAATGTATTTCCACCTAATAAATGCGATCTTTTTCTATATTTGAATATAGTCAGATTAATACTTTACCTGCTGCTGAGAGATTCTTTCTGAGAAACTATGACGCTGCTTATCTCCGTAACTGTCAACATTTCGCAAATTATTCAGTTTTAAGAACAAATTTAATTTTTTGCTTCTAGCTACGATACATCCTGTATAATGGGCACAAGACACGATTGTAAGGCACAAACCAATTAGTTTAGACAGGAATATTTCAATAAATCAATCAGATTCATCTTCCTAACACCCTGTACCGGCACACCGAAATTTCCAAGCTACGTTTTTCACAGCACCAACGTGGATTGTACCAACCAAGACGCGATATGGCGCGACTACTTGTTTGAGGTTATTTATATTCCTGTCGTGCCTTGCTAAGTGATATTCTCAACCCGGCCGGGCTGGCGCGGGTCCGGGTGACCCACAGGACTAATGGCATTTTTTATTCCGAATAATATATATGTTAAACTTATGTAGGACATATAACATATAGAGTGTATCAGAAGAACGGCCCTCTTCTATTATGCATACCGTTCATTATGTTTTATCAGAGGCGTGCACTCATGCACTCAAAAAAGCCTTGCATAACTTAAATTTCTGCGAAATAAATCTGTATAAAACATTTATTTTTGTTATGTTATTTATTACATATTAAAAATGTAGGCCCCGCGCTAATGAATAAAATCTTTCTCAAATAGAGTGAAAAAACGTAAAATGTGTTTCCACTACATGAGTTAATTAAGTAAGTAAAATAATAGTTTTATATTTTATTAATATTTTGACATGTATATGTTCTGAGAAAACGTGTTATCTGAATTAATAAATCATCCCTCAGAATAAAATCCAGCAACTGTATTACCAGAACATAGCTACATATGAAAATATTGTTAAAATATATACTGGTGTTTGAAAGGATTTAAAATAATTTAAATACCGATTTTCATGCGTATTTTAGTATATAATATGTTAAATAATTCGTAAGCATATTATCATGCATAAATTGAAAAGAAAATTGAATAATACTCCATTTTAAAATATAAAGCTATAATTACCAGCTGCGAAATTTATGTATAACTAGTTCAAGAGAAAAGACTACAGATTTATAGGCCCTTCAAATAAATGTGATGATTTTAAACATATACAAAACAAAAAAAATGATAATGCGTGGATGTTCTTACAATGAAATTGGTGAACGTTGCATTGTGTAGAGTGATCACTTAAGCCAGCTCGTACAGGTCGTAAGCCCCGGGTCAACCTATAAAAAGACTTTTATATATGTTTCTCATATAAATACTTCGTCTCTGTGAGACTTCTACAATTTATCTTAATTTACACATAACTTTTTGCAAATACCGCCTCAACCATTATTCTCTCACTTCCAATCTTATCCTTCTATTTTGCATTTTACTTATTTTTTTATTTATTTTGCATTGTAAAGTTTTTCTATCGTTCGTGTATGCCTTCCTAGGTACACTAGACGGGGGCTTGAAATAAACGAACTCCGCGTCTTCAGACAATGCGTTTATTAATCAGTATAACGGTAGCAACACCTATTCTATATGAGGCCCCGAAATCGTCTGCGCGCTAGTGATGGGTCCGCTCTGTACTCACTACTACAATGTAGTACCACATTACATTGAAGTGCACACTTCACACGTTTTGAAGTGTAGTGCACACTACAAACTACAAACACTAAAGTTATTGAAAGTATATACTAGTACACTTCAAATAGTACACATCATAGTACACACGAACACTACAAAGTACACACATTTCAAAGTTATCGAAAGTATGAGAAACATACTTTAAATATTGCATTTTTTACGTGAAATTTTTGGGAAGTTGATGTAGATAAATGAAGAAATCTCTGGAAATTGTAACAACCCCCCCCCCCCCCATGTTTGAAAAATTGGGACGAATAAGAAATCTTGGAAAATGTAACAACCCCCCCCCATGGTTTGAAAAATTTTGGGACTCGAAGAAGAAATTTTTGGGAGTTGATGTAGCCAAAAAGAAATCTCTGGAAAACGTAAAACCCCCCCCCCCCCCCATGGTTTGAAATTTTTTTGGAATCGAATGAAGAAATCTGGTTGGCTTTTTTTTTTTTGAGGTCGCCAAATTTTTATTTGGGAAAAATATATTTAGTTCACTAGTACTACAATTTTGTAGTACAATTACTTAATTTCATTACTTCACTTCATTAATATTAGGTCCTTACATATGAAATTGGCGTTTAGTATGGGAGGAACATAAAGCCGATTTTTTTTTATTATAATATATTTATTAAATCAAAGTATGTACCATTGCTATCTACGCACTTTTGCCATCTCATAGGTAGTTCATCGATCCCTTTACTAAAAAAACCATTCGGACGGGAATCAGTGAAATCTTTGAAGGCGGTTTGGACTGCCCCATCGGAGTTGAATTTTTTCCTTTGCAAGAAGTTATCCAAATTTCGAAAAAAATGGTAATCTGTTGGGGCAAGGTCCGGAGAGTACGGTGGATGTCTTAGACATTCCAATTGAAGCTCCTCTAATTTGGTAGCCGTCTGTTGTGCAATGTGTGGTCTAGCGTTATCATGAAGCAGCAGTGGCCTAGAGCGATTAACCAGCCTCGGTTGTTTAGCAGCTAGCTTTTCCATCGTGGTTTGCAGTTGCTGACAATAGACATCTGCCGTAATCGTCTGGCCAGATTTAAGAAAGCTGTAGTGAACGACACCAGCACTAGTCCACCAAACGCTCACAAGTAACTTTTTTGGAGTCAATTTTCGCTTGGGGCATGGTTTGGCTGGTTCGGCAGGGTTCAGCCATTGCGATGAGCGCTTCCGATTATCGTACAGGATCCACTTTTCATCACAGGTAATGATTCGATTTAAAATCCCTTCATTATTGTGCCGGTTGAGTAATGCAACGCAGCAGTCAACGCGCGTTTGTTGATTTGCTTCACTCAATTCGTGAGGTACCCACCTTTCAAGCTTTTTCACCTTACCAATTTGCTTCAAGTGGATTAAAACAGTTTTATCACTAACACCGCAGCCTGCAGCTAACTCGGATGTGGTTTGCGATGGATCCGCTTCCACAATAGCCTTCAATTCTTCATTATCAACTTTGGTCTCCGGCCGTCCACGGGGCTTGTTCTGCAGGTCGAAATTTCCAGAACGAAAACGTTGGAACCAAAAACGCACTGTGTTTTCTTTTGCGGCACCGTCGCCATACACATCATTAATCCTTCGAGCCGTTTCTGCAGCACTGGTGCCACGGTGGAACTCGTACTCGTAAATATCGCGATATTTCAAGTTTTTCATTTCGTAAACTGGGTGACGCAAAGAAAAAAACAATTGAGGAAAAAACAAATGAATTATAATTTTCAAAACACCAATACATGAGTAAATAGCTGTATAAATTTGGATTTGGAATTCCTAACCAAAGAGGAGATATTAGAGATCAAATTTTCCAGTACGGCAAAACGCCAATTTGATATGTAAGGACCTAAATATTACAATTACTTCATTACTTTACTTCATTTCGTAGTACTACAATTACTTCACTTCATGTACTTTTTACTACAATTGTAGTGTACACTTTGAAGTCTTCAAACTGGTGAACGTGTGTGTGTTGTAGTCTTCATTTTGAAATGTAGTTTTTCCCTTCGCTACTGCGCGCGCTCCGCGCCGACGGGCTCTTCAGTCCGCGTCCCCACTAACCTCCCGTGCTGCGTGCGCATCTCACAAGTTGCGTTGACGCCGCACGCATAATTGGAAGAATCTCACTACACAGATAAAGGATATTGCTAACAAACTCCAAAATCAAAAAATAGCTGTCTCATTAGTGACATCTGTGGTCATTTAAGAGGAATGAAAAAGCTTTGGTTGCCGGCCGCATTGTTGCAACTCATATATGAAAGATGCCGTATAATTTAAATATATACAACTTCCAAAAATTGAGTAGAGATGATATTCTATCATGGATGGAAATGGCGAACGTTACATTGTGTAAAGTGATCACTTAAGCCAGCCGTACAATAAATAGGTCGTAAGCCCTATGTACACGCAAAGACTTCATATACATACTTACCCATAAAAATACAATGATTGATTTATTTGATATTTTTTTTATATTTAAATTTATTATTCTTATATAACTGGCCTTTACTTTCTATAACTGTGCATTATTTTCTTTAATTTGATATATTTCTTTATTTTGGTTTTTATATCATTTCTGTTATGCTTTTGATTAACGATTTCATGTTCAAGTTAATTTATTGTATTATTGCTGAGTTCTCTTCTGTATCGTGGATTTTTGTTATTGGTTTACCAACTGTCCATTATTACTTTTGGTATTCCATAAATAAACTAATTAACTGGAACCCTCTTGCGGAAGACTTTATAAAAGACAAGTAAGTTTTTCGCAAAATCTGCTTCAAACATTAACCGAGTAAATTTTATAATACTTATGTCTCCAGCGACGCGCGGTGTGTGTGTTGATGTACATCTCTGCTTGAATACATATTTCGAATGAAGTCTCCGATTTTTTCGGAATAGAGAGGACAAAAAATATCAAAAATTAGTAAATAATTTATTCTCCTTTATTAATTCTTGCCAACGTTCTACAAGTTTTTCTGCCTCTGATGCCTGAAAGATGCCTCTGCGATAAAAACCACACGGTCTTGACTCGAACCTTGTCCGCACGACAAAAGTGCTCACTTTTGTTTATTTGACATTACATTTTGACGGCCTGTAATTCAATAAAATAATAATTGTAACGAAAAGCTAACACATCTTGTAGAGCAGAATTTCTGTCGAATGACATATAACTTCTACCAATTAGTTTTATTTTGGTGCGCATTATAAAATTTAAAAAAAAACTGACACTTCTAATGTTAACATCTAATAGGACTTAAATGTGTTTATTTCTATAGACTTTTAACGTTTTATTATACAGTGAACGGAATTATTTTAAATTTTAAAAGATTTTAAATACAAATGATGTAACGTACATATATTTTATTATAATTCTGCGTAAAATGCGGTTGCGTGGTCGACTATGGTGAAAAAATGGGAATTAAAAATACAGCAGATTAATTAATATACATTACATAATCATTTGTATTTTAATAAAATATTTTTAACTTTGAGTTGGGAGGTTAGGTTAGGTTGTCTATCGAAAGCATCATAGCAGTTATCAAAAACAATAATAAGTTTTAGTTTTCTAACCCAAATTAAAGTTTTTCTAAAAAACTTTACTTACTCACTAAATATCAGATTGTTTATTAATTATCTAACATATTTAAAAAATATATTTTAAATTATTATATTGTAAAAAAACAAAAAAACGAAATCAAACTTTGGCGGGTTGGTTGTGATGAGAGAAAAGAATTCTCACTCGATCGCGAGAATTCTTTCCTGTTCATGTATATAAATGTTTGCCTTTGGCAAAGCTAATAAGATGGAGCAGGTCAAGTCGGGGCGTAAGTAATACTCACTAGCTGAAGTTGCGGTTTATCAGAACAATCTTTACAGGATGAGCTGTGATCAGCAATATTACTTATATAAATTACAATGATCGCCGACGTACAAAATGGTCATTGCTATGGCGAGCAGGAGGCAACACGTTGACAGTATTGCGGTCGCTGCGAATGAAGTTTACAAAAAACAAAAACATATTACAATTCATTTTCAGAGGCGTAGTCACCTTCAACCTCCCTTTCTTCTCATTTGCTTGGGCGCATTTGGCGGTTCAGTGTCCAGAGTGCAACTTTCACAGTTCTTCCACAATCGCCAGGAGGGCCTGGTCATCAAAATTCGTAAGTCGACCCTTTCCTGACTTACGGTCTAACTGGTTTTATCAGCTTTGAACCGAACAAATTACTCTTTTTCTTCGCATCAGTTTTCTACTCCTTCTCGAAGTGGTAGTGGTACAGCATAATGTAGCGTATATGTGTATGGTTTTCAATGTGCATTTTAATTGTCTAACCCTATTCTTCTTATTGTTCTTCCTGAACCTTATCCGTTTAAATGACGTTGGCTACCATCACTTTATATACTGCGGCCCTAAATAACTCTACAGCAGACTGGCGAAACCATTGTCTCCGGTTTTTCAGCCATGATGTTTTCTTTCAAGTATTAAGTAAGCACCAAAGAGGGGTGGCGAGTCTTTGCTTAGCTTTTTTTTGATGACATGGGGGTGAGGGGGTCTGGTTGGTAGGACAGGGTTTGCTGCACAACCCTTTAAGCGACATGATCTCGATGGAATACCAAGATGTTGAATGGCTCAAAGAGAACGATGTCGATATCCCGAAGGAATACAGAAGTGAGCAGACACACCATTTCGAGCAGCAAGCATCCAATGTCATCGAAGTCATGGATTCAAGGATTCAATTTGAATTTCCTAAACTTTTTAATAAAACAAAATAAATTAATATCATTTATATATTAAGAATATAGTATTTACGATGTTAATAATTTGCTTGGATTAATTTTAAATATGCATTAAATCCTTAATAGTCTATAAATTCCTTATTTTTAGACTAGATAACTGCTGCTCATGAATAATAATAAAGAAGTCTGAACAATCCCGGTAGCAGTCAAATATTTTTTCGTGGATTTGATTTTTCTGTATGTCTTTCTAATTTATTAATTAATTTGGTTATAAATCTGAACAGGTTTAAAATATATATATACCAATTTTTACGTAAGCATAGGAGGAAGGAGAAAGAGCTTTACTTACTTTTGCTAACAAGGGGGAGAAGGGGTTCAAAATTACTAAAACTCTGCGAACGTAAAACCTAAATGGCCCCTTATGAGGTGCAAGATCGTACCTGTCTGAATGTCTAATTACATGTCTGAGATATTGAACTTTTCGATATTTTTGAGATATTTTTATTGTTTCGATTACTTATTTTGCTTTATTCATCCGAATCATAACATCTTCGTTGGTAACTCTATCCTAGCCCCATAAAAATTATATTATAATAGATGTCAAGTAAAGTATTGCTAATTAATATTTGAGTTGTTGGCGTAATGATACTCGCCAAGTGATCTGGTGGTTGGCGGTCGGAGCCCCATTCCAGGACTCCTTTAGTTTAGCTTAGTTTGAAAATAATAAGAATTTTGATGCGACACATATTCCGTGTTCGCTTCTCTATTTAAAAATAAAATCAATCATGCAATCATTCTAAAAATATGAAATGTTGATGAAATAATTTATTTTTTTAATTTAGAAATCTTTATATATTTTTGGTATCTAAAATAAACAAAAATTGAATCAGGTCATAATCCGGCGTGGTGCGAGGTGATCAAATCCATAGCAGACACGGCAAATGCTTTTTAAATATAAATATTTTTTGAATATTGTTTTGCTATCCAGTAAATCTCCTTACATTACAACATAAACAAATATAATAGGTGAAACGCAAGGCATCCTACAGTTGTTCAATAATTTAAAAAAAATAATCGATTCAATACGAAAGTAAGGTCCGTTGAAGATGTAAACAATTTGCTTAAATGTTGGTGGAATTATTTTTGATTTTGGAATTTTCTTTCAATTTATCAATTTTGTTTTCGTTTTTCCAAACTACAGCAGTTTTCATAAAATTTTATGTGATCCGCAAAATTTTGGTGACAAATTGATTTGATTTTATTTAAATTAAACCGCTCTCGATCCGTTTCTTGGAGCTTATAAATTATCCGTATAATATACTGAGCATTACTTGGAAAAGTCTTTAGGTTTGTCCGAATATAAAAGTAATTCCATTATTTCCCTAGCCCTATTCATGATTCAGCTCAGCCGTAGCGAGCCGGGCGAGTCACGTGATGAGACGTGAGGAGGCCCGCTGGATGAAACGACTATCGGAGTGGCGACCGAGATGGTCGAACGACATACGTGTTGCAGGAACTATGCAGATGTCTATCGCAAGATACTGACCGGAGAAGGGAAGGGGAGACATGTTCGAAGATTTACTATACCTCTTTTATTTTTATTTTCAGATTTCTGTTTATTTTTAAACACTGCATATCACGCAATACATCACACACTGGCACCCAAGCTTCAGAAAATCATATAGAAAAATTGTGACCACACCGAAACCCTCGGTATGATATTTTATTTAACTAATATTGCTTAAAATAATTTTAAAAAGCTAATTTTGTGTTTCAGGATAGACCCAACTTTTCAAAATGACAAATTGCCAGCATCAGCCTAACTACGCCGCATGGAATAGCTCCGGCACTCCGGCGCAGTGTCCTGCTCAATCGAACTTTTCGCCGAGCACCAGCTACTTCCAGCCACACCACCCAGCCCCAAGTTACTCCCAGCAATATTCCCAGCCCGATTGTTCGCAACAGCATTCTCATTCGCATCATTCCCAGCAACACGCCCAACCAAATTATTCCCAACACGCCCAACAAAATTATTCCCAACAACAATCCCAACCAACTCATTCCCAACAACATGGCCACCCCGACCGTCCCCAGCAACGTGGCCAACAACTTCAACAACCAGATCCAGTTATGTCTCAATCAGATGTGGATGAAGTTTTGAAGAGCATGAAAAACTTCGTCTGCCCTAGAGGCTGTTTTCCACCGGGCATGGTCGATAACATGACATACAATCCACATAACTCTATAAATAACACTCGGAACCCAGCAAGAAATACCGGTCTCCAACAAAACAACTCGAACAATCAAAGTTTAATGCCCAATAATCACATTACACATAACGCTAACATACCCCAAAATCACAATTACTCTCAAGATGGCCAATGTTCCAATAATTATACACATCAGAGAAATCACAATAACATTCCTCAAAACACAAGTTACCAAGGATACCAAAAGTCACACGATCAGTGTTCCCATAACAACCCGCAAAACAGGGAATTCTTAGCGCATATACCTGGGCATATGAAACCGCAGCAGGTTTACCAGCATCCGTCAGGTCAAGAGGTACCGCACAAGGCGTCTGGCCTCGCGCAGCAGAATGAACCACATTTTTCTGCTCTGCAGCATCTCCATGATGGACAGGAGGTTCACAGGTGCGCGAAGACTCTTGGGAACATGTGTGGCGAAGGAAACATTAGCGTAAATAAAAGTGAAGACATGTTTCCTGTAATCTGCAGAAATCAAATGGCAGAACTACAACCTGTTGACTTAAAAAAAAATGGGGTAAGCAAGAAGCTCGACATAAAATTTAAGATTATTCTTTGATAGTTAAAGATTTATCTTGTAAACTAATCCCTGATCTGATATATTTTCTTGTTCATTTCCAGTTAAGAGCTGAGAAAACCGACGGGTTGCAGGGGAGAAGGACAAGAGCTGGTCCTCCAAATAAAGGCTGGCTCATCGGCCCTTCAATCCCAAAACCGAGACCGAAAAGGGCGTATTGTTAAAAAAATCAATTCAATTTGGTTACGTTATTTACTATACATTTCTGTGTTGTAAACAGTTTGTTACGGCTGAAATATGCGTATGAATATTATTACGCTTGTATAATTTTATTTAGTAATTATATAAATGTTTTCATAGATTTTTTTTACTTTTATTTTCCATCCAATATACCTACCTTTATTTAGTAAAAATAAAATTACTTACAAAATGTCGCATGCACGAAAAATAGTTTTCAAACTTCATGACACTTTTAATCTGATCGTAACACCCAGAACTAAATCCACACTTGGAGAAAAACACGCTATTGCACCGAGATGTATGAATAAACTTGAAACAGAAATTGGCTAATACAGGTACTAGGAATTAATTATTTTAAAAATTTATGATTCAAAAATAAAAGGACAGCACTTTTGATTTTTGAAAAGGTCGAAATCAGGAGCTATCTATTCCCTGAGTAGAGTTTTTGAAGCAACATTATTTTTGTTAGTATATGACATTCATCCGAAATATATATGATGGTCAAAAAATTGGATATCTATCAACGGCGACATTTATATTTTCATGAGCGTGATAAATTTCAACCACAGATGACGTTAGTAAATAAAACTCATATTTGAAACGAGTTGTATAAATTTACCGTATATACAAGTTCCAAAAATTTGATAGATGTACTTAATAGTCAATCGCTTAAGCCGGCCCGTAGGTATGTCTAAAATCGCCAAAAATAAACTCATACCTTTTATACCTACTTTCCCACGTAAATAGTTTCTTCTCTATGAGACTTCTATATCTTGATTTCAAATATGTATTCAGATAATTTCATTGAGCATATAACACTGAAAAATATTAAAGTTCTGTCCTTGAATAATTTTGTTAGCAAAGTTACCCACAATTTAAGCACGCAAATGAACCCAAATTTTGGCAATTTTTTGGCCAACGATACCGCTAAAATCAAATATCCGCTAAAAGTTTCAAAGTTAAATTTGTTACAACAGTTTCAAAGTTGACACCTGATAAAAACACAAATGGTTCTTGAACTAAAGAAAAAAAATTGTCGAAATAATTCAAATGCCGAGGGCATCAATAACCACTAAATTTAGGCTAGGGGTACAACTAACAAAAAGCTCGAGAAGAGTCGAACGTTCTGGTGTTTACGAAAATAAATAGACGACATTTAAAGATTTCAATTCATTTTTTCTCTTTAATACTTTGTATTTACTGGCGATATTTTCTTTTTATTTTTGCTCCGGGAGACTTAACGCGTACGCAAGGCACGGGCCTGGAAACCTTGTCCATTGTCCACAAATCATGCCGAATTATGGCATTTGCTGATGAATAGATATTACTATAATATCAGAAACGGAAGATGAAAAATTATTATTAAAAGAATGTATATAATAGTGTGTGAAACTTATAAACCTGATCACGAAATGAACGGCAATAAAACTATATACGTGTTAGCCTGCAAACGACAGATTCGATGCAACATGAGGGTGGTATTCGAGCTGGCGCCTTTGAAAAACAAAGTATTTTCACGTACGTGGGCTCACTGCCAATAACGACATAAACACAGAATCAGAAACGAATGTTGCATTAAGGCAACCCACTTGCTGACCTTAAGGTCCAGATTTACAATATACTAGTGAATTTGGTTCTCGTTCATGGGTATAATTATTTGGTCATCAAAGTTACTTAGAGTGATCAGAGCCCACACCGTATTGTTGCACTATTGACAATAGTAAAAATTTGATTTATTGTTTCTGAAAAATATAATTTATTAGACAACATTAAAAAGGACTACATGTAACTTGGCGAAAAATAATTCTCGGTGCCTAACTAGAGATATCGTTTCTACGCCCGCACGCCTCCACTAAGTTTAAAAGGATGGCATGCTGTTCAGATGGATCGGAATGAACGGCATCGTAGCACCACCGAAGTTCGTAAATAAGTCAATTAAATTATTATTTTAGATAGGTTAGCAAATATGTATATTGAAATCTTGATCTTAAACACTAATTAGACAAAGTGCATCCTGTATTGGAGTTGAGCAATAAAATAAAACAAACACAATTTGCCGGGAAATTTCATTTATTGCTAAAAATAGTGAGTAATAATAAGTATTAAAATAATTTACTAAATCAGTGTTTTTGTATTTATTTATTGCTTATTTTTTTGGGATGTCATCACGCTTAGCGGTCGCCGGGAAACACAAGAACACCTTGCCCTTGTGATCATCCTTCCTGTCGTCGTCGGACAAGCCGTCCGCCCTCTTCAGGACGCCCATGCTGGCGGTCTCGGTGCAATGCTCGCAAAGCCTCCCCTTCTCGGTCGGCTTCATCTTCATGCCGCACGCCGGGCAGACGGCGCCCGCGTCGGGCGGCGGCGGCGCGGGCTGGCTGCCGCCCTCCGGCGCCTGCTGGCCGCGGGTCTGCATGACGATGATCACGTCGCACTCCGCGGCCTCGCGCTTCCCGCTCTCGGGCCTGCTCGCGCCGCCCGGCTTGTCGTCGCACCTCACCTTGAAGTGGTCGGGGTCGCGCTTGATCTTGGCGTTGGGGGCGTCTCGCACCCTCTGAAGGGCCAGCCTCCCCGGCAGGCACGTGGGGCCGCCCTTGGTCAGGCACGCGGCGCTCCCCTGGCACTGGCTCCTCTGGCAGTCGTCCTGCAGGCCGTTCCTCTTGATGCAGTCGCAGCCCGTGTAGAGGACCCCCGCGCGCAGCTCCCTGCTGACCGCTCCCTTCAGCGCCTTCTTGTCCTCGTCGCTAGGGTGAACCTAGAAAAGTAACGTCAATAAGTAAATCAAAAACATCAAAAAGCACCTGCGGGCTTTAAAAATAATCAATTGAAGGGATCGGTAAATGGCTGTCGTTGTACATCCACCTTGCCCGCAAACAAGCAGTTAGTAGCGATCACAGAGCATTAAATTGTACAGTCATGAACTAAACAAACTTTAGGCGAAGAAATTAAGTCACAGCGGAAGTATGTCATATATTGAAGACACATTTATATTGCAGTTAAAGTATTTATTCTTAGATTTTTTTTACTTTAGACGTTGTTTTTTTTAATTCTTACCAAACCGAGTGCCTTCAAGTAAAAACATATTTTTATAATAAATTGTTTACTAAAACATTATATTTTTTTGTCTTCATTTCTATATATATATCGATGGTCTGTGATGGCAAAAAAGTGTGACTCGGGTATTGTATTTATCTTATCGCGGTAATTAGCCAACAATGTCCGAGATTCGGTTAAGAAAATCAATAGTGCTACGATTTAAATCGGAAACTGACGCCGAAACTCGGGACACAATATCGGTAGGTAACACAATGTGACTCTTACCGATTCCTGCCCGGCGTTGCCAATGTGCGAGCAAGGCGGTCTAGCCACGTTTCAGCCTTACAGAACGCCAGCACCACTCGTCTAGACTAGCAAGGTCCGCAACAGGGCGCGCAACACGGCGCGCAACAGGGTGGGCAAGACGACCTGGACTGGCACAGGTACCTTATACTACCGTACTCGGAGAACACCCGGTCCTGGAGCCCATTTCGTTTGAAGGCGGAGAGTGGAAGTTTTCTTAGCTGGTAACAAAAAATATTCTCTTCATATCTATTCTCAAATAAAAAAAAGTTAGTTTTGTAGATGTACCCAATGACAGCCCGACTAAAAACACATGTAGTCGATTCGGGACAGTGAAAGTTTTCATATTAAATTTTGCTAATGGTTTACTATTTTACTCATGTTTGTTGACTCTTTAATTTTTACATTTCTGTGTTAATTTTTTATTTTAAAATTATTTTTTTATAATGTGTGCTCCCTGCGTGATTGTTATTTTGATTGCTTCCTTGTATACTTTTTCCTAACACTGTTTAAACTGTAAGCATGTCTTTTTGTATTTTTATTAATTATATCAATGGATTATACATAAATAAATAAAACGTTCAGCGATCAGCTCACAAAGTACCTATTAACATTAATGTAAAAGGATTTTATTTTTAAACTTAAAATATCTTTTTGTATTGTAAGTTAAAAACAGAAAGAAAGCTTCGTTACTTAAAAAGACAGGAAAAAACACTATTACGAGACTAGAAGTTCAAAAAATTAACTCTTACACATTTTTTTACATAGATTTAGATAGATTTATTTATTCACATTCAAAGGTGACAAATACGTTTACAAATTGAATACATACATGAATTTATGCGTGTGTAAAGCAATATACATTGCACAATCACATATGAAGGTTTACTTATTAAAAAACGGTCAAACTGATTAATTCAAGTTTTTAAGTTAATCAAACTGTGTACTATACACAAACACACTCACAATTGAATTAAATTTTTATAACTGCAGCTGCTGTACTTCGTTCCTTCGACAGGTATAAACAACAACTGAATTATTGATAAGGATGCACGAAATTTTTGTCACGCTAAAAATATATCTCTGTTTTGTGTATTACGAAATTCTGTTGATTTATATACATTTAAAAAATAAATAATACAACAATTTATGGTGCATTATAATCATTTTGCCATGTCGATTGATTTATTAGTACATTTAGCTAATATTTAACGTCGGCATTACGGGAATACGTGATTAAAAAAAGCTTCAAATAAAAGGTATTTTAAAAATATTAAAATCATATTAAACATGCAATAATATAATGTATGATAAAACGAAAGGATGAAAAACTGAACAAGACATTTACCCGCCGACTAATTAAGGGATTACCGCACCCTAAGTGACTGAAATTTAGATTAAAATTTGGTCACAAGGAGGTGATTAATTAATAAATATTATTTTTATTGGCACTTATTAAAGTACATATATAAAAATATTATTTCACTGGTAAATTTTTGAAAAAAAAAATCAAAAGCAGTGCGCCATGTCCATTACACTGGGCCATATCTGATATGGAAAAAAACAATTTTCCCCCTTTCCCTTTTTTTATTGACGATTGTTATCAGCTTATCGGATTAAAAAAATCCATGTTATATTATAGATATAAATTCCTGAATAAGTTACACGACTTTCTTTTCTATCTCGGACAAACGTGCACCGGAGAACATTGCATCTCAGTCACGGCAGAGGAGTTCCACAGGAATGAACAAGGAACGACCATTTTGTTTTTTTTTTCAAAAAATTTCTAAGGAAAATAGTTTAATATGTACGTTCATAGGTGTAAATAAAAGGTATTAAATTAATCACCTCGTTGTAAAAAATCACCCAATTTTTTAATAATATTTTATTTTTAACTTTAAAAAGCCACGAGGGTTTATTGCCCAGGCTTGATAAAATCACATTATTGTGACCTCAACGGGAACCCGGCCCTCAGTATAATAAGCCACTGGACCACGAGGGTCAGCAATTATTTATTGTACGCTTCGTTTTCTAAAATTGCATAAATCTCGTAGGTGGCTACCATCTCGGAAAGGATTCCAATCAATAATTTAAAATAAATAATTAATCCTTTTTTATTTACCCAGACGAGTTGTTACAAACTACATTAGAGCACTATAAATGAAAAATGAACAAAAGTTTACAAAAGTGTTAGCTTTCCAAAATGGTTGCAAATTGTAAAACAAAAGACTTACTGGTGAACCTCTGTCCTCGTATCGGTAGCAGGGGGACTCGTACGGACAAGGCGTGCAACTGAAAATATAAAAAAAATTATCTCACTCAGCTAAAAATATAAAACAAAAGCACGTTTATCTCACTCGTTCAATATGACTACCGCGAAGTCATTGCTACACTAAATATCAAAGGAGTATTTTAAATATAGGTACAGGGTTATTTGGAAAACATTAATAACCTCGCAGGACTAAATTCTTGCCTTGATTATGAGTCGAAAATGTTATCATAACCTATGTCAATAGTTGTGGAGATATGCGACATCAAAGTTTACATTTTTTTCAATATTTCCGACTTATTTTTTGTAAAACATTTGACTATCATTACAGTAAATTATATCGATTACGAAAAATTCGTTCATTTCAATACAAGTTAAATAAATGATAAAAATCCTGAAAATTTTCAAATTGGAATGTTTTCCAATTAGAAATCGAAGGTTTTTATCATTTTATTTTTAGTTACTGTAATGATCGTTCAATGATTGTTTATTTGATTAGTCATGGTTGCTTGAACATTTTCGACTCATCAAGGCAGGAATATAGTCCTGCGAGCTTATTAATGTTTTCCAGATAGCCCTACATATACACTCGTATGTCAGGGCAGACAAAAAGTATATCTCAATATGATATCTTTATTTCACAATATTTGTAAAATCAAATTTAAAATTGGAATTCTGTAACAGTTCTGATTCTGATTTTCAGGATGAACCGTGGATCACTGACGTGTGTACATAGAAATTAACGAGGAGAATTTAAATAAATAAATTAAATAAAAAATGAGCCGTGCTCATCAAAGGAACAATCAAGCCTGAGGACTTCAGTAACGAAAAATTTTTAGTGCCCAAAAATATTTTTCGTATCTAGATTAGAAAGTGGTAATTTTCTTATTAATTTTAGATTTATAAACAACGCCAGACAGAACAAATACAATTTTCGTTAAATATTTATATGTACATAAATAATTAAGGACTTTCTGAACCAAAAATTAAGTAAAAAATAATAACAGATTGACACGTAATAATTATAACGTGAAACAATATTATTATTGTGTATCCGAAGCAATAGCAAAGCACAAAGTATTTCATCATTGAGTCTTGATCTAACTTTAATAATGCACAATATTATACCAAGAGTTTCGGGATTATACTTCCTAATCCCGGGATTTGTAAATACTTTTATCTAGACTGGGATACCGGAATTGTATTCCCCAGTGGCCACTATCTGTCGCAGTATGTATGTATGTATGTACTCGTATAAACTGTACTAGCAAAAAACTCGTAGTTCAAACAAAAATTATTTAATTTTCCAAATTTTGCGTTGTTCTATCAAATACAGTAAATTAATAAAGGCCAAACTAATTATTCACCCATCTGCAATGCAGATTGGGCAATGGGATCAAAAACAGAATTGATTGTTTATTTTAATTTTTCGCTTAATTTCTTAATTGCTTAAATCGGACGATGGGTGATGCTGGGAAAGAGAGGCCAAACATGAAAAAGGAATTTCTTGGTTTTTACTTCTCCAGGAAGCAGCGGAGGTGTCTGAATCACATTCAGAGCTGCTACAAGCTTGTGTACATGTTAATTACATACATTAATGGATGAACTTGGCCTAAAGTAGTCGCAACACAGTGAGTGCGTAGAATCTTATCCGTTGTAGGCTTTTACAGGAGGCATCTCAGAAGTCCATTAAACAACCCCAGACGATACTTAATATGAAGCATGCCTGAGCCACTTCAATAATCTCACCCCTATTGTTTTTGATATTTTATATTTAGACAGTCCAGTAATAAAAATAATAATGTTACATAAGATATCTAAAAACGCATTATCGTTGATATTTTCGTCTTCAAAATAAAATTGAATCTCAAGTATATGTATCAGAGACATGGATATATCATGAAAAATGAGTGTCTTGAGCGTTTTTGAGAGAAAATTTTTAGAAACAGTGATATAATTATATCATTCAAAATATGGGTCCATTATAGAAAATTTTTGCATAGACACTACAATATTGTGCGCCACAATATATTCATAAAGCGAAGCATCTCAAAAAATCATCGTTCTCAAAGTTGTACGTATTTTATGCAATGTTAATAGGTATAGAAATCCTGAGGCATACCTCGCCAGCTCGAGAAGGGCGAGTTCTAGAGATAAATATGGTCTTTCACAAAATATATGATCTTGCTAGATAAATGTGTTGTTTAATGGCTTCTATTCTACAGTCAAGATTTGATTATCACACATTGTTTGTACACTTACCCAGGCATTTTCTCAGTTTTTATTATTCGTTTTTGTTAAAATGAAAATGTTTCTTATTTATTTCTTTCTTAGTTACACAGTTAATTTTGCACTATCTAAAAGATGTATGTTTTTTTAAAAAAATCAACGACAAATTTTAAAACACTCCGACATATTTTCACAATTTTTCTGTAATGATATTTTGTTTTGTTTCAATTTTTATAATATTTCTAGAATTTTATTTTGTTTATTTTGATAAAAGAACGCAATATCGTTAGGTAGGTACTTGCCCGTAATACACAAAATTTAATTAAGCTGTGTTAGATTTTTTAGATAAAACGTGTAATATTTTGACTTTTTTGAAAATGTACACTGTTTTTGAAAAGGAACGTCTCAATAACAAAGACGTATTGAATTCTCGTCAGCTGTCACATGCTGTTTACATGCGAGTTCACGAATGTTTCGTTGGTTTTGTAAGAAAGTTTTTGCTTGCCCCAGTCATTTTAAATATTGGAGGTTACATTTCTGTAAGTATTAATATTATTTTTTTTTATGAAACTCAATAAATGATCAGTGTAGATTTTTACAGCTAAATGGTTTGAGCGTCATCAATATTTAATTTGTCTTTTTTTTAGTTTTTAAGTTTAACTTCTACCGCCCGTACCTGAATACACGCACGATTTTTTTTTCAACAGATTAAAAAAATTCTCATGATATCTCTATATAAATCTACACCGTTTGACCGATCTGACCCAATTTTTTTTACTTATTCTTTAGGACGTGGCGGGTTAGAAAGGCAACATTTACTCTCTCCTCGAACACACCTCTCCTTCTCCGATATTTTTTCCATGCAAATCTATACCGTACGACTGATCTGACCCAAATTTTTCCCTTTTTTCCCCCTCCACGGAGGGATGGAGTTTTCTACGTCCCGCTCCTCTTTTTTCTTTTTGGTGTTTTTTTATTATTATTATTTGATATTACTTATTGTAGAACCATTTTACAAATAAAGATTGATTATGCGCGGGACAATGAAGGTTTTGCGCGACTGACTCGCCCGGTTTTCGTCTCTGCGTGTTGTATTGACAAATGCCGAGCGAGGAGGTCGCTTTAGCATAAAATCATGCCAACCAGGCGGCGAAAGTGCTGGGCCGATATGGACACTTTTGCGCATAGAACGGCTCAAGGTATGTGGTGGGTACCTTCCATGACCCAAATTTTATATACTTATTCTTTAGGGCCCGGCGGGTAATATAGGCGGCATTTCCTCCTCCTCTTTATCCCACCCTCTCCCCCTGATATATTTTCTATACAAATCCACACCGATCTGACCCAAAATTTGCATACTTATTCTTTAGGACTAGGCGGTTAACACAGGCGACATTTATGCCCTCCCTCTTTGCAATAATAATAATAATAATAATAATAGTTTTTTATTCATATTTTATTGTTTGTGTTGTATTAAACTTCGACTGCCTAACTAGAGATTACCTGTTTGAAGGCAGTCGACTATTTACATGGCAAAAAGAATTTAAAAATATAATTTAGTATACAACAATAAAACCTTTGTTTTACCCGACAAACTTTTTTTTAAACTTTATCCTTGATCCACAACGCCGGGTACGAATGGTTAGTATAAAATAATATTCATAAAAATTATTGTTTGTCAATTATTTTATACACATTAAGGATCAATTAAACGTAAAAAAAATATTTATCTTAATATTTACCTAACGCTCTTGGCTATGTGTGACTCCTTAACTGAAAGGACGCGGCCATAAAATTCCTTTCCTGTGTGTTAGAAATCGTCCTTTGTTACGGAATTTTGTTATGAGTGCAATACCAACATTATACAGATAAAACTGTGCTGGAGTAATAATCTCTCCCATGAGGATCCCTATTTAGCGACCATAAAAATTTTAAAACACATTGGCTGGTCCCGGACTGAGAGTTGGTCTGGTCCGAGTTGCTTTATTGGAGACTAGCTGTTTATACCCGGCGTTGCACGGGTTAAGGATTAAGTTTAAAATAAATTTATGTGGTTAAACGAAGGTTCGATTCGAACGGTATAGATTTGCATCGAAAATATATCAGGGAGAGGGGAAAGGGTATAATAATAGGGGGGATATGTCACCAATGTTAAACGCTGAGTCCTAAAGAATAATTTTGCAAATTTTGAGTACGATTGGTCAAACAGTACAGATTAGCATCTAAAATATATGAGAGGGCGGGTAAAAGTAAAAGGGGAGGGAAGAAATGTCACTTTTGTTACCCGCCGAGTCCTAACGAATAAGTTTCCAAATTTTGTGTCCGATCGGTCAAAAGGTACAGATCTGCAACCAAAATACATCAGAGTAGGGGAAGGGTTAAAAGAATAGGAGGAAATGTCGCACATAATACCCGCCGAGACCTTAAGAATAAGTTTACAAATTTTGAGACCGATCGGGCAAACGGCACAGATTTGCATCGAAAACATATAAGGGGAGGGGAAGGGTTAAAATAATAGGGGGAAATGTTGCATGTTTTACCCGCCGAGTCCTTAAGAATTTCGAATTAAGAATTAGAAAGTTTCCAAATTTCAGGTTAAACGGTACAGATTTGTATCGAAAATATATCAGCCGAGGGGAAGGGTTGAAAAAATAGGGGGAAAATGTAAAATATATTACCCGCCGAGTCTATAAGAATAAGTTTCCAAATTTTGGGTCTCATCAGTCGAAAGGTATATAGATTTACATCGAAAATATATCAGGAGAGGGCTTAAAATAATAGGGGGAAATGTTCCATATATTACCCGCCGAGTTCTTAAAAATTGAGTCCGATCGGTCAAACGGGGCACATTTGTATCGAAAATGTGTCAGGGGAGGGGAAAGGGAATAGGGGAAAATGTCGCTTATGTTACTCGCCGGGTCCCAAAGCAAAGTATGCAAATTTTGAGTCCGATCGGTCAAACGGTTCAGATTCGCATCGAAAATAGGTCAGGGGAGGGGAAGGGGTAAGAGGATAGGGGGAAAATGTTGCCTATGTTACCCGCCGAATCCTAAAGAATAGGTTTCCAAATTTTGAGCCTGATCGGTCAAACAGTACAGATTGGCATCGAAAATCGTCATCGTCAGGGGGAGGGGAAGGAGTAAGAGAATAGGGGGTAAATGTTTATTATGTTACCCGCCAAGTCTTAAAGAACAAGTTTCCAAATTTTGTGTCCGATCGGTCGAACGGTTCAGATTCGCATCGAAAATAGGTCAGGGGGAGGGGAAGGTTAAAAAAACAGGGTAAAAATGTTGCCTATGTTACCCGCCGGGTCCCAAAGGATAAGTATGCAAATTTTGAGTCCGATCGGTCAAACGGTTCAGATTCGCATCGATAATAGGTCAGGGGGAGGGGAAGGGGTAAGAGAATAGGGGAGAAATGTTGCCTATGTTACCCGCCGGGTTCCAAAGCATAAGTATACAAAATTTGAATCGAATCGGACAAACGGTGTGGATTTGTATAGAGAACATTGACAGACATTGAGTTTTATAGGTATAGATACTACCCCGACCGCGCAATGAACTACAAAATTTCAGTTAAACAAATGACACGTTTCCTCTGTCAAATATTTATTGCAATTGCTTGCTTCTTTTAAAACTAGTAGCTTGTTGGTCTTGTGGTTAAGACTCTCGTGATCCAAAGGTCGCAGGTTCGAATCTCACTCCAGACCAGTCCAGTTAGTCCTATTCTCATAGCACAAGCGTTTAGCTTAGTTTGAAAATAGTAAGAATATAGAAAATAGTAAGATATTTTATATAACCCTAGATTGCTATAAGCCGTTCTCGATCCTTCATTATTGTGACATGTTACAAGAAATTCAGACAGCGCGCAATTCCTTCTGCTACCATTTTGTTCCAATGATATATGATATATGATTATTTAGTATTAACACACCATTTCGATTCTACCGATCCACCTCCTTGCGACAGCAATTAAGATTTTCCTACTCTAATCCATTTCTGTGTGATCCAATCCCAAAACCCAATCAGGCCTGGAAACAACTTTCATCCTGAAACTCAGGGAACAGCTGCTCCTAGTTAAATGGAACCTTCACATTTACAAATTACATGTCCAATTGTTGAAATATTCATTCTGTAAAGCTCAGTTGCGTAGCTATCGAACAGTTTATACAGATCTCATAATTCTAAGATAAGGTACTGTTAAATTATCTTACAAATCAACTGAAAGTTATATCATTTAATATAACTTTTTTATGAGAAATTCTAGTGTGTTTAAATATTGAGATATTTTAGAATGTGTATAAGCAACCTTTCAAACCATCGTTGTATAGGCACGTAATAGTATTTTTTTTTTCGAAGAAGATTTGTTCTTCTGAAAGAAGGTTTACACTTTTTGGTGATATATTAATTTAATTAAATTTATATCTCATCAGTTATTAATTTGATAAAATTATATTATTAATATGAAATATTTATACATACGTTTATACTCGTCATATATTTCGTCTACAATATTTGCACATCTGTTAATACTTTATTCCCCGTTTCTTGTCTCATCGATTGCCATTGAAAATAATCAAACACTCGGTAAGTACTCTCGTAATTTATTTCACTGGTCAGTATAAGGCGCACTAGATCGCCGTTAGACTGGTTATGCAGCGATAACTGGCTCGTTTTTATAGAAAATGTTTTTTTCCTGGAGCCTTCCCATATATTCGCGTGGGTTCTCCGTGCAAATTGTCGTAGATGTGTCATTGCCTATCGTGTGTCATTGTAATCCAATTGCTTGACATCAAGCAAAATGCACTATCAGAATAGCTATAACGTCGTTTATTATGTATCAAGGATTTACACCACTTTGACATATTCAAGAGCCCGGGAAGCGACAAAAGAGGCAAAAAACTGAAAAAAAAAATTCGAGAACATTGTGTCTACTGGAAGAACAAATGAATGATCCTGGAATGGCAGATTGAAGATATTGTAAAAAAAAATTATAACAAATGAAAAGAAATGATTTTTTTTTTGCTTTTGTATTTTTCTCTAAAGTTCTTTTTCAAATTGGCGGATATGATGCCTATATAGCGCAAATTCAAATGGACGTCTGGCGGCCCTGTAGGTACCTACCTAAAAGATGACTTTTTAGTAAAATGATCGACTACCAGCACAGTCACCTACCTACTTAATTTTAAGAAGATAAATAGATGGCAATAAACGCATAAAAATGTTTACATTAACCTCATAACGTTCCCTTCGGAACAAAGAATGTTTATATTAATTTAAAAACAGAATCTAGAGTACAAATTAGGAAGAGAGGGCGAAACATGATATTAATTAATTTTTCCCTCTAACGTCAATTTTTCAAAGCTTTTTTGTAGTAACTTTCTGAAATGATGAAAACTGTGTTACTAATACACACTCGCAATAGATGGCGGTAACGCGGAGCTCGAATTATGAAACAAAATTCTCCGCACGGTTTATCGACCTTCGTACAAAAACATCCTCTGATTTATGTGATCAATTGACGAGTTCGTTGTATACTTTGGGCCTAAAATTATCAACAGAAGATCTTGCGTACGTTCTAGATTTAGGAATACGTAATGTTAAACTCACTGATTTGTATTCGGTGCATCGCAAATACAGAAATGAGGATAACGTCATCGATGCTTACATTTTCTAGATCATGACAGTATATTTAATATTTTTGGGTTTCGCAGCATCATAGCATCACCGTTGTGCGTAGCTTGACGGAAATGTTGGGAGCTTAGATAAATACATCGTTCTCATTTCTCCGCACATTGTCTATAAATAAATTATTTCGCTAATGAAGTGTTTATAAATTCTATTGATCGGGTATCTTTAGAAGTTAAAAGATTATGGCTGCCTAGACCCAAATTAGTATGACGGCTGTTTTGGAACCTCCACGGTACACATTACTTCCCAACTTTTCAACTTTTCAAAAGCCTACTGTTATGTACATACCTACCTATATGACACGTTTACGTCACTGGACATGGCTTTGCTGAGGCGAATGAAAACAATAAATCAATTTAAAGTTTTATTTATTACCAAAAAGTCACTATACACGAGTTAAATCGAAGTTACGCTCTTAATTTTATAGTCACTAAATGTTTCCAAAATATTTCACACGCTTATTAATCTTCAGCTATATTTCTATATTTATCTAACGTGTACCTAGATTACATTTTATTAGATTTATGCAATATTTTATGTTCACTGCAAAGACATGTGAGATGAAATAGCATTCGATATCCTTAAAGCTATTACCTCATTCCTCCTATTTCTCATATCTAATCTAAACATTTGAGTTTTATCTTCCAAAATGTAGGTAGGTATCTAAATTGCTTTACGCTTTTAAATATGTTCTGTATACGGATGTACCTAAATTGTAACAAGATTATAAACCTACTCGTAATTTTGCGAATGAATAACGAATCCCACATGGCTCTTATATCTAGAGTTGTGGCTTATAAACCATACTAAGATCCTTTGGTAGTCAGATCATATCTGAACGTAAAGAACTGATCGTAAAGAACTGAAAGTCTTGTTGTTTCGAAAAGTCTCCAATAAACAACGCATTTTTTTG
This sequence comes from Agrypnia vestita, assembly GCA_016648135.1. NCBI lineage: Eukaryota > Metazoa > Arthropoda > Insecta > Trichoptera > Phryganeidae > Agrypnia > Agrypnia vestita. Next base: position 573,911 of record JADDOH010000085.1, on the reverse strand, counting down.
TACTTAGTGTTTAGTGTTTAACTGTCTTTAATAACAGTAACTGCAAAATGACACCGAGTCGTCATTCTAAAATCTTCCTTGTTGGCGTATAACACAACTTTCCGACAAAAAATATTTAATTTATAATTTGTATTTTTACGAAAATATGCTTAAAATCGTAAAAAAAAATATATTAAAGAAATATTTTTTTTAGATTCTACTACTTTGGTATTTGTTATTTCTTGTAATAAAGACAACCTCTACAACTGTATATCATGAGGTACATTTTTAAAGCAATATTTGGATGGTAATAACTAGGGAATGCAATCCCGATCCCGCGAGATCTCGAGACATTTTACGAGAACAATCCCGAACCAAGAAATCGAACGAGATTATCGGGATTTATCAACATTTTTTAGGTTTTGTGTATTTAATTGTGTATGTCTATAGAGCTTTTAGTAAGACTTAAAACTTATGTTCATGTCACATTCAAATAATGAAAATAACTTTGAATAATATTTGCTGTATTTTATCAACCTAACATAGTAATAAAAACTACTACTAACTCTATTACATTGACTGATTGATGTTTGGAAAAAGGTCTACAAAAACTTTAATGCGATGATTAATAATGAACATTTTATTAAAATTGCTGAGCAAGGCGTTATCGTTAATTTTTATCCCGATCCGTAGGGATCCCGCGGGTTTGGAAATTTTAATCTCGAGGGATCCCAAAAGGGTAATCCCGACTCGGGATTGCATTCCCTAGTTATAACAAACTTAAGGCCGTAAAACTTCCTAAAATGAACTCTCGTAGATTGAATATTTTCAAATCACAAAATGTGACAATCCAGCACTTTAAATATTTTATGGAATGGTGAAAATATCGTACATACGTGTAGACACCGACAATATAAATTCTGTAATGTTTTTCGCAATAATAAAACAGTGCCGTCTTCTCTCGCATAATCATGGATCGAGTGTGTGAATCGGTCAAATTATGAATGGACAATCTACGGAGCCAATAAAGGCCAGTTATATCAACTTGGTTACTACTAACTAATAAAGATAAAGATATTTTGAGTTTATCCAAATTTTTCAGAACAGTACAGAATTTTTGTTACAGGGACATCATTAATGATTGATTAATTGTATTGTGGGACATCATCAATGATTGATTGTATTCTAGTGTAATACTAATAATTCATTACACATATAAAGGATATTGCTAAAAAACTCCAAAAAATCAAAAAATAGACATCTCATTAGTGACATCTGTGGTCATTTAAGTAGAATGAAAAAACTTTGGTTGCCGGTCGCGCTGAGGATTTTTGCGACACGTATACGAAACATGCCGTATTATTTAAATATATTCAACTTTCAAAAATTTTGTAGACATGGTATTCTATCATGGGTGGAAATGGCGAACGTTACATTGTGCAAAGGGATCATTTAAGCCAGCCGTACTAGGTCGTAAGCTCTATTAACTCACAGACTTCTATACCTACTTTCCCCTAAAAAATATAATTTGGTCTCTGTGAGACATCTATAATATATTGAAGGATAAAGATATCAAATTGAGAGTTATTATTAGTAAAACTATGAACCACTCAAGATAATCGCGTCAAATGATGATGATGTACCTACCTAATGAAGGTATTTTGTTTATGCTGACGATACTCTATTAATTTATAGCGGCGATGATAAAAGTAGCTTACATGCCAAAATTAATGACGATTTGCATGTAAATAAAAAGAATCTAAAGCAAAAAAAAAAACGCCTTTACGCCTAACACTTTCTCTAAAAGGAAATATTGTAAAACAAAGTAAAATATCTGGGGCTTGAAATAGATGAGAGACTCTGTGGATGAATTGTATTCGAGCCCTTTTTAGAAAACTAAGACCTATGGTAGGAGTGATGAAGAGAACTGAACTATTTGATACAAGAACTAAAAAAAATATTTACAATTCTTTTATTCTCTCTCACATTATATATGGCATTTTTATTTAGTCGCGGACGAATAGAGAAAGACATAGATTCCTATTTACTAGTGATGCAACGAAAACGAATACGAATATTCGTATTCGACGAATAGTATATATTTACCGAATATTCGTATTCGTCGAATATCATCAAGAATATTAACTAACAAACTATTTATAATTGAACGCAATGCGTTTGACTGTGCACCGTGTATCCGAACACACCTACGCACTTACTGTTTTATTGAACACACTACATATTATCAGGGACTCCCCTAACATTGAATGAATGGATTTGTTGAGTTGCCAAGTTGTCAATTGTTATTTGTTTCACAGCATAACATGAGTTCTTTCGTCTAGTTCCGTTGCTCATTTTATGTAGTTTTTGTTTTGTAATACGTTTTGTTCGTTCCATTTTATTTCCGTTGTGTGTAAAAGTGTTAACTCTTATAAAGTTAAATGAATAAAATTAAATGATATCTTATAACATGACCATTCGTAAGCGTGAAAAAAGTGATGTTTATTTTCGACCGCTGGGAATGTACACACGTATAAAAGAAATCGCCTAACGCCTGAGAAGTTACAAATGTTGTTCTTTTTGAACATGATTTTGTCAGTGGTTAATTTTAATTATTAAATTTCTTTGTAAAAAAGAACAGTGGTGTATTATTTGTTACCTTGTAGAATTATGTATTCGCCGAAGGCTTGATATTCGTATTCGTTTTCATATTCACCACATAGTAAGCTTGATATTCGTTGCATCAGTACAATTTATTGCATCGACTTTTATAATGGAATTTTCAATAACATAAAGGAACTAAATAACGTGAAACTATTACATAAACAATTGAAATGACTTTGTGTTGGGGAGGAGATAAACTGTTTAATATATCGATGTGTCGATAGTTAATATGTGTAGGTACTTAATTTTATTACATTCTTCTTATTAATGTTCCCTTGTACCAGCGTACAATTGCTGTATGTGGACTTGTATTTTAATTTTTTTATATTGTTGTTTGTTATAATATTTTTATTATTTTCTAAAAGTATTTTTGTATTTTTCAATCATATTTTGTAAGTTTGATGAATATATTAATTAATTAATAAAAAAGGGTTCAGTACTACTTCTTGTGTATGCAGGGTATATGTTACGTTGAATTTGTTAAAAGATTGAATATTGGAAACTAGTTATAAAAGAATGTAAAGTAAAAATGTAAGTCCATGTATTTCAAAATTAGTCTAAATAAATTAAAAAAGAGATATTTTTTCACTACGTGCTAATAATGTTGCTCCGTATCAACATAAAATAAGATAACAGGAAAGAAAAGTTATATTTTAATTACACTTTCTGTCATAACTGTTAATGTTTGAATCTTTGATACTCTTGTATAATTATTATAATAATATATTGTAATTTTTGTGAAAATTTCAAGACATGGGCTATGAACAAAACTCTAAACACCCATATTGTAATGGTTGAAATCTAATAACTCAAGATCCAATAATCTATTATGGTTCTTGTTCTTCCAAGGGAATTATAAAATAGAATATCATAGATAAATTTTTGTAAATCGTAAATAATATACTATTATTTTTTTTTTTTAATATGTTTTTGTAAGAAATCAGTTGTTAGATGTAAAATAAAATAAATAGCACAAAATTTCGCGTTTCAGATTGTCTAAAAGCAATACTGTTCCGCAAACAACAGTAGTAAGCTCGGTCGCCTTATATTCATTTCACTCGAGCCATAAAATTGGAGCTGGCGCTGAGACGAAAAAGGAGCAAGCGAATATAAAGGAGTACTTTGGGAGTACGGTTTTAAAAGTAATACAGTTGGTCCCCTTAATATAAAGCGGGTGAACGAATGAATACAGAGTCTTGATAGACCTGGCATATTAAAATGGAATGTATTCTGAAGAAAGTAATATCAGTATGCGGCAGTGCAAATTATATGGTCTTATGTAGATAAATAATAATTTCACCTCGAGGACACACAAAAATTGTTTAACCCTACACTAAAATTTAAAATTGGAATCATAATAAATAATATCGAATTTATTGAAATTTTTTTTTTCAAAAAGGTGTGTTTAGAGATAAATACATAAAAACAATACATAGATACATAAAATAGATAAATAACTAAACATAGATAATATAATAACATAAGATAATAAAAACATAAATAAATACATAAAATACACTCTCCAGATACACAGAAAAGAGATCTATGCCTTTGGGCCTGCCACCGCAAATGCTCGTTCACTAAACTTAGTCTCCTGGCAATGGTTGATCGGTTCTACAATCCTTCCTGCAGCTGAAGTAGTGTCTGATTCCAAAATTTGGTTTCTATCATTTAAATCGTCTGGGATACAGAGCTCTTGGAGATACAGAAGCGCCATATGATGTGTCGCCTTGTACATTAACCAACTCAACTTAAATTCGACTCTTTGAGGGAAACAGAACCAATGTAGTTCACGCAAAAGTATAGAACGTATCAAGCTGAAATTTTTCACAAGTGACATCACAAATGCATTTATGAGTAAACGGGCGGTCTCAGGGAAAACATGTCCCCGAATACTTATAATCTGTGTCAGTTGATAAAACGATGTAGTATAAAACTGGTAAGAATTTGTACTTATTTGTTTACTCGTGGAGAGATCTGAATTGATATGACGGCCCAACAACTTATGTGCTGATTTAGCATTCACAGACATCAGACGTTGATTTCTGGATTAGATATTGCATTTGTAGCGATACCCAGCCGATCCACGCCGTGTCCCGACAGCGAGGATCCTTTTTAATTGTGTTAACATAAACAAATCTTGCGGGCCGTCGCCTGCAATGTAAACATATGAGAACAAAGGATTCGAGCTACGGACACGGCGACACCACACCCACATCAGTTGGGCCTCTGCCGTAACATCGGGCAGGCCTGCGCCGCGTTAAATTATCTATTCCTTTGTTCATCATTTATCATTTACTTGTACATTTTCACTCGCTCCCGAGGCTTAACTACGGGAAGAAATAAATATTTACATCTAATAGCTCTTTCATTCCATCACCCTAAGAACATCTTCTAAACATTCTAGATGTCGCCGCCTATAGTAACTTGTCTTGGATGGATTCTGGAAGTCAGTCTGTTTTGCACCATCCATTTGCCTATTTTCTCGACGCATTTTGCAATTTTATTTTAATTCTTCTGCCCCATCTGGCTTGTAGAAAAAGTACATTTGCATATCATCTGCGTAACAGTGATGAAACGATCCTGAAGATGATATTATATTTTCAATATTTATAGGTAGGGGAAGGTGGTGTCAAAAGTAACAAAATAGACATTCTGGTTTATAACAAAATAATTAACCGGTTAAATTACCTGATTTTTTTTTTCAAAGCACTTCCATATATTTAGGAACTAAGTGTATGGTTAAAAAAATTGAAGGTATTAAGAATTTTTGTTTATTTGAAAATTAAAAAAAGAAGAAAACTGTTACATTTGACACCACAGTGGTGTCGATAGTAACACTCGTGGTGTCAATTGTAACATAAGTCGCACAAAACATAATGTATCTACTTATTTTTATTAGGTATATTTTTATGTACTAAATGACTATAAAGTTGTAAGATACATAAAAACAAAAAAAATTATCTAATTATAAAAACCAAAATTTATAAAATAATTAGAAAAAAATCTAATTTAATATGCTTCCCTAAAATAATTTTAATACCGTGAAAGTAGTTCAAATTGCTCAATCATTATCAGATTCACAATTGAAACACATAATTTAATTGTTTGGTTTGGGCACAATTCTCATGCGCCCATAATTTACAGGAGGAACGCTGGATCCAACCCTCTTTGCTTGTTGAATATGGTTTGGTACAAATTAAACATAAAGCATCATCAGTTTCTTCTTTTTTCTCGGTTATTATACAAGTTTTTGTTCTTCTTTTACCTTGCTTATTTTTTGCAGCTTTGTTACTCAATACGAAGGATTCCTTCTTATAAATGCAATCAGCTAATCTTTCGAAGCCATACCAACTTCATCCCAACCAGTGGGATATGTCAGAGTTGAGTTGTTGATGTTATTGGAGTAATAGTTGTTGATAATTTATTTTGACTAACAAACAAACTAACCATCACGCCGTTACCCCGCAGGGGTATGCAGAGGGGATTGAACACCACACTCTTCTATCCTGGCACACCACTTTTGCTTCGGCCACATTTATACATCTTTTCATACAAGTTCTACGGTTGTTTGCGGCTTTAAATAGGGCCATCCTCAAATACTTGTAGTATCTGATCGTGCCAGGTCTTTCACGGACGCCCTCTATTCCTATTGCTTTCAACACTCACCTCTTGTATGCATGAGCCTCATGCAATTATGGCCAAAAAGAATCTGTCAAAGGAAGCAAGACTAGCGGTACATAATAGCGTTCTAGTGCCAACCCTGATGTATAGAAGTGAAGCCTGGAATTAGCAAAAGAGGAATGAAAGTAGACTGAATGCGGTGGAAATGCGGTCACTATGACGCTTGTGTGTAAAATCTTTGGTCGATAGAGTGAGGAATAAAAAAAATTAGAATTTATTAAAATTCACAGTAGTCAGCTAATTCTTTTTCTGATTAGATAAAAGCTTGTTGTGGAGTAAATATCCTAATACTGGGGCAGATCCATCTTTTTTGATGCGTTCCATGTATGTATGAGGAGATACGTGTCATATTTCGATATGCTTGGCTGCTTTTCTTATTGACACGTTCCCATTTTTTTATAAAATCTTTTATAAAAGTGTGCCTTCTCAAAAGTTTCTTTGGATGTTTTTCCCCATTTGTCTTTCGTTCTCTAGGTTTAACCATTTTTAACAACCAGGAACCCAAAATGACATTAACTTCCAATTACATTACATTATTATCTCGAAGGTGTCAATTGTAACATGTTACAATTGACACCCTTTACACTGTTACAATTGACACCTTTCGCCACATTGCATTAAGGTTATGTTTTATCTTAAACTATTAAAAAAACCGTTAAAATATATACACATCATGATAATAAACGATATTCTGATTACTAACACACAATAAAACAATAAAAAATACTTACAATTTGACGAATACAAAAAGATGACTATTTAATGATTTTCTTACTTCACTAGGCCGAAATACGATGATATCCAATATACCGATACTTTCAAACTGATGTTAACGCAAAATGGCGTTCGTTGATAGCTATTGATCCCGTCTAATAGATGGTACTGCTTGTCCCATTAAAAGACCAATATTTAAAAATATACGGCGACTGTTACAATCGACACCTGTTACTATTGACACCACCTTCCCCTACCTATACGTAAGGTTCTAACCCTCATGTCCACATGATTAGTTTGATTGTGTGAGTGAAGTGTTTTAAAGCCACGATAAACGAGTCAGTAATCGAAACAAAATAAAAACAAATTTATCGACAGTGCAACGTACTTTTATCATACATTAGGATCAATTTTACAAAACGCAAAAATATTACTAATTTTGTTAAGTTAGGAATTCATATTTTCATACTATTGAGAGAATGTTTACCACCTAGCTGAGAGAGACTATAAAAAATAATGCCTACAGATAAAAAGATGACCAATCAGTACCTCACACTCCACCAGTGATGTTCAACCTTTGATTTTCGAATTATATTTGTGAACAGACATATCTCTAGAAATAAAATAATAAAACGCTTTGTTTTTACCACGATTAATTATTATTTTAAAAAATCATCAAAAACCAGTTTTGGTATAAAAGATTTTGAAATCTGTAAATTAAAAAAATGCTTACATAATATTATTTATGGTTGCATTTATTTCCATTTTTTCTTGCATCTCACATGACGGATTTATATTTTTAATTATTTTTTATACATGATTTTTACAGTACGTATTGTACTTACTAAGCTGGTAAAAAATAATTTTAAAAAAAACTTTCAACCAGGTATTACTATATATCTAGCGATGTAGGTAGTGGCCGAGAAGCTTACTGCGTATTGTCCTATATTTATATGCATGTATCAAGCAATTAAATGCCATTTTCATGGTTATCGGCAATCATCGGTACTTGAATGAAATTAGGTGATTCGCAAATTCTGAATAATCATTTCTGTCTAGACATCTCATCGTTTTACTCTCACTAACATTAGTCATGATCATAGACTTGCATCTATTCCGGTTCACGGCATTTCTTCTGCAGTCCTGGAGCGGGCTCTGCATTGTCCTGGCCAGGACGGGTCTGTCGTGTTAATGTCCTTCTATCCTCCCTCGGACCCTCATGTCTAGTGACGTGCGAAGATCTTCTGGGGTGATCTTAATCCTTAGTTTTAGAGATGTTTATACAGGCACATCGACACAACCATTAATAACAAGAAAAGAATTAATGAAAGAAACGTCACAAACGTTAAAACGTCTGTGGCGTTTCTTTCACGTTGGCTTCATAAAAATAAATAATATACAGGTGATCAGCAGATCGTAAATGATCCTGGGTTATAGGGTTAGAATGACATTTAAGTACACTGTATATAATATTTTATTATAATTAGGGGAATAACATGTGATGATAACATGAATACATCTTTTTTGATTATTATAAGCACTTATAAATGAAGATTTTTTGAAGATAAATTGCAAGAATAAATTAAACGGTTTTAAGGGTATGTTTTATTTTGATTATTATTGATATTATCGTGAAGATTTTGATTAGCTTTTTACTTTCTTTCATGTATAATTTAATATTTCATTGAGTTGTCCACCACCACTGACATCGCAGACCACCTAGGAAGCGACTTACAACATTAATTGTTTTTTTTAATAAAGCAGTCCTTTTGTATTTTGCTTATTTCCGATCGGATATACGGCTCACAAGGCACGGCATTCCGAAGTGGACTGAGAGCGCACCAATTAGGGTCGCTTACGTAAACATTCGCGCTGGATTTTTTGGCATATTTTTTTTCAATATAATACAACTACGACATGAAGATTTTTGATCAGGTTCTTCATATCTCGAACCGATTTTAGAACATATTTACGTCAAAAAAAGTTTATTTAAAAATTATTCCTGCGCGCGAAATATTTTGAAATATGCACATCGAAGAAATATACATTACGAAGACATCTTATTGATCATCTGCAAGCGGTCCATTTATAAACGTGTCACATTTATAACTCTTGAAGTGGACTCCAAGACCTCGAGTGAGGTGGTCTCTAATAATATCTACGACTTGTGAACGAACTTTATTTATACTTTGGATAATTTAACACATTAATTCATTGACTAATCTGTCTGAGCATTGTGACTGTTAGTGCATCGATGCTTTTATTGTAATTTAACAGTCTGCTTCGACTTCTGTTCTCATAGAAGCACGCAGTAAGTATATGCTGAGTACCTACTGAAACTTTTTTGCATTTTTACTTTGTATTGCTTCATCTCATTCTTTCTAGTATTTTAATTTTTATTGAATGAAATAATTACTATTTTATCCTTTTTTACTTTTACGTATATTCCATATCCATCTACTAGTTGAAAACCTGTAGTGATTATTCGTGATGGTCATTATTTGGAGGGAAAACATAAGCTATGTTATCTCTTCTTGAATTTAAATATTTTTTTATTTAATACTTAAGTTTCGAGAGTTTCATAATCTCTAATCGACAGGTGATGTATTAAAGAAAACATTGTATTCAAATCTAGATTTTATTTTTATCTGGATTAGATGGAAATACAAATAAATATTTAATTATATACTAAGTATTTAATTATATAAAATTTAATTATTTAGTTAAGTATTTAATTATATAATATTTAATTATATAAAATAAGGAGTGAATTTTTTCAATACTCCTTTGTATTTCTATAAATTATCATGTACAAACTATAAAACATGATATTACGAATGTGTTCATTATAGTTCAATGTGTAAAAATGTGATGAATTACTGAAACTAATACAATGCAAAAATGAATCTTAAAAATTTTGTTTTAAAATAATATATATAGTATAGTGAATATAAAATTATAATAGTTTGCCAGTTTTTCTGCTCTGTGTAATTTTTAATAGAAAAGTTGTTACCAAAAGAATTTAGCAAATACGTAACGCTAGCATGTGTGCTTCCCTAATGACAAATAATTTTTTTTTTGCAAGGCTCCTTGGTTCTTAAATGTTCTTCCTGAAAACATTAGATGCAAATACATTGTCACTATTTAAAAAATATTGAAGTATATTATGATGACTTAAATGAATCTTACATTGTATAAAGTGATCTCTTAAGCCAGCTCACACAAGTCATAATCCCTGAGCCACCCTATTTTATTTACTATTATTATATATTATTTAATACTTGTATCGTCATGATCGTAGAACAATGACGGATGTGCAAAAAATTCCACAATGACTTTATTAGATCGTTAAAAAGTGAAAAAAAGAAGCCATCTGATGGTATATAAAAAGTGTATTTTTTCTCATTAATTTAACTGTTGTTTATACGAAGTCGGTATAACGACGATTTGCGATCGTAGAACAATGCAGCATGTGTAAAAACGTCGTTGTACTGCGCTGACTATATTTGAGGTTTGAAATAACTAACCCGAGTTTCAAAAGAAAATCTTTCGTAGATATTGAGCTAAGACATAAATCGTATTTATGTAAATAAAACTTCAAACTGCTCTCCTGCAAACTTGAGAAAAATCACATGCGTCGTTATTCTGCGATCATGACGATATTGTTTAATATTTGTTTAAATTTAGTAGTAGTAGTAGCCACGTAGAATCACCTGTTGCCCGTCGCTGGCCCGGGCTACACGGAGAGGCGAGGTCTCCACGGCCCACGACAGAGCTCGGCACAGTGCTTCAGTGAGGTCAGGCGCGCGGACCTATCTCGGCTCGCCAGCTGCGTCACCCCCTTGACCGCACCTCGTCTGGCTCACCTCACACGATACCTGACCGCCGAGCCGCAAGGACAGGACCGCCGACGGTGACATCATCACCAGCACGTACGTTTTACATCACTGCGTAGTATTTTATTCTTGTGGTTTCCGCTCGCGAATGTGTGATTTCATTTTGCCGTTTTTAATCTGCATCGTTCCATGTTGTTCCATTTCCTGTGTTTATGTACCAGTTAACTTCTATCCTTCCGAAGTGCTGCAATCTTCAAAATGTGATGTTTGTGTATCATTTTTATTTGGCGTCGACTTTTAAACACGCCATACGTTTTGAAATAAAATATTTACGTGGTAATCTGTTGATGCTTAGCGCGTTCTTGAGCTCAATATTTGATGGAAGATATTTCTACAAGAAATACAAATTCTTGTCGTAGAGCGATGTTGTGTTACGCCCATATGTGAGCGTGCAAAAACAACACAACAAAACTAAGCGGATATAATTCACCCGATAGATTATTTACACAGCCCATCCCATCTTACTGTTTTTGACAGGTATAATAAACATTTTATACAGCATCGTCATAATGCATTTGTAAAATAGCCGAACAGTTGGTAAAGATAAACAATAAACACGACAAGAATGCTTTTCAGTATTCCAATTGGATAAGCGTTATTTCTCGGGCAGTATTTTGAAACTGTTGCAAATCGATTATACTTATCTGTCCCTTGCAAAATAATGTCCTATAAATTTCATATTTTACAGACTATGTTTCCTACAAAATCACAAATTCGTTACATAATAAATTAGTAATCCTCGATGACTACATTTTTTTTATATTACCTTTGCCGTTATACCCCATAATTGTCATACATATAATAGTAGTATTATGTGTTACTAATTTTTTCGATTTTTTATTTTTTATACCGTATTATATTCCGATTTATATTTGAGAACATTATAAAATCTCTTATTTGAATGAATTTCATCATGTATCGCATAATTAGTAAAGCTCAAATAAAAGTTGTTGAAATTCTCTCACCTTAGTCTTGTTCTTCTTCTCCCTACCCGGTTCATCCAGGGTCGGGCCTCCTTGTACGAAGGCGCCAGGATCTTCTGTCCTGGGTTGTCACAGTGGGAGCATCTTGTGCTGTCAGCTCCCTCTCAATATTTCTCACCTTACTAATATGAAGTTAAACAAAATCAAATGAGTGCAATCAGAATTCTCATGTACATAATATGTTATGCGAACAATTTGGGCAAAATAGCCCAAGGAAATACTTAAATTTTAATATGTTTAATTTTGTCATTTAAAATTTCATTTTTTAGAATGCGTTTTTTTGCATTATACTTTGTCTAGATAGGTAGGTACTAGGTGTGTTATATTATTATATTTAAATGTTGTCCAGGTACTGACCCATTGAAAACAATCTGTATATCTAGGGTACCTACGCGTATATTTACTTAGGTGTTCATGAGAATGCTGTAAACGGCTTATGGATTCATTATCAATTTGAAAAAAACGTTTTCATTACAAATTTTTTTATAAATTCGTGTTATACCTTTTTTCATAAAGTAAAATATATGGCATTTGCTAAGAAAATATGTAGGGTTAATATTATCTTTGTTACTCTGACGGCCATTTGGCAAGGAGGTCAGCATTCAGTGTAGGGGTAGGCTTTAAGAGTATTGACTTGAAATGTCTTTTACAAGCTGAGATCTATCGTCCACAGGTGGCAGAAAACATTTTTTTTAAATATGACAACGAACATCTTTTTGAAGTCGAAAATTGCTGGAATGACGTGCGCAGGTGGCTTCTATGGCGTTTGAAAGTTTTGTTTAACACAATCGGAATATAAGAACATACTGTACTGTATTATATGTATTAAAGTGTTATACATGCAGATAGGTTGCCGATGAGAGATGAGACGTATGTATCGGGGTCACATGGTTCGTATTATTTACAAATGTTGATGTTGTATTGTTATGTAGATGTATCACTTGCAGGATGTATATCTATGTATAAGTACATGCATGAGATTTTTTATTGCATTGGTCTCTGCGAACGCTTCAGTAAAGGTTACAAATTCCTCATTTTACGGTTCTCTCAATAGAAATATATAAAAAAAATACTATGGAATGAAGGAATACTGTAAATATACTTTGTTCAATGAAATAGTCATAATAGAAATAGAAAGACAACACTGTGTTTATACCATTATGTTTATAATAGTGGTATAAATAAAGTTATATTTATATAAAATGTTGCCACAAAATAGTTTTGCTTTTATTGAATAAGCAATAATAATACTGTCGCAGAAGTATGGTTATAACTAATTTAAAAAACTAAATAACTTAAGTGTTCCTTCACATCTTTTAATTATAGTCTGTATTATAAATTTATAAAATATTGACTAATTATTAATTTTAATTAACGATAATTTTAATTAATTACGACCGACCTACTTGAACTAAATTACTAAATGAATAATAATTATGGTATTTCAATTGACACTATTATTTTTAATTATTATCGTAGATATAGATTGTTTACATTTACCCAGTAGTATCCTTTAGAAGACCATAATATCGCATAAATGAATTCAGGTTACAACCCATTTTTTTACGGATGTCCTTTATTTTTCATAAAGTTTTTATTTTATTTACTAGCTGTAACCCGTCAAAAATTACGCTACTTTTACATATCGGTTCTTAAGAATAAGTAAAGATGAAAAAAGAAAAAATGTATATAAAAGAAGTTACAGGAATTTAGGAACAGACAGACAGACAACAAAGAAATTATTATTTTTGGGATACCCCGTAAATTCAATTGATGTAAAATAATTTGTATATTTATGTCGGCACTGCTTGGAAATACATACCTACGTGTATGTACATAGATAAAGCGCTTTCGTTTTGATTTCACGTTTGTGGATTCGTTTGCTATGGGCTGTACCTAGTCTAATACTTTTAAGAAATTACGTTAATTTTTATAAATATTCGTTTGCATCATGCCTTTGTAAAATTGCCCTTATTCTATTAATTATGTGAAATCATTTGACTGTGCACCGTGTATCCGAACACACTTACGCACTCTATTATCGGGGAATCCCTTTACATTGAATTAATGGATTTGTTGAGTTCTCAAGTTGTCAATTATTACTTGTTTCACAGCATAGCATGAGTTCTTTCATCTAGTTTCGTTGGGTTATTAACAAGGTTAGATGCTCATTTCATATAGTTTTTGTTTTTTAGTAGTATTTTTCGTTCCATTTTATTTCCGTTGTATGTTAAATTGTTAACTCTAATAAAATAATTTCAAATTAAATCTAATAACAAGACCTCTCGTAAGCGTGAAAAAAGTGATATTTATTTTCGATCGCTTGGAATGTACAAACAAACGGATAAAAGAAATCGACTAAAAACGCCTGAGAAGTTACAAATGTTGCGCTTTTTGAACAAAAATTTGCCGGTGGTAAATTTTAATTATTAAATCTCTCGGTAAAAAAGAACAGTGGTGTATTGTTTATTATCTTGTTAATTTATTCGTATTCATATTCGTCGAATAGTAGGTTAGATATTCGTATTCGTGAAACTAGTATTCGTTGCATCACTAATTTAGGTATATTGTTAAACTTTTATGTCGGATATATTAATTTGGGCGGTAGAATACAAGACTTTTTTAAGTGTCATCAAAGCTGGATAGACCAGTTTTTGTTATTCGAATAATTCGACTTGAGTTCAATTATAAGCGGAATTTCTGTGTGGTATTTTTACCATTTCACATATTATTTTATACATACATACCTACTTTTTTAATACATACATATCTTACTTTATTTTATACAAACACATTTTATTTACACATACACATACCTACATCTTTTTTGGTTAAATTTTTTACTTAAAATTTTAACAAAAACACTTTTTATTTGTGAAATTGAGATTTTTCACAACATGGTTTTTGTATGAACAAAACAAATTAGATATATTACTTTGAAATTTACGCAGATTGCCTAAAAAACATTTTTGCTTGTGATTTGGTGGTTGATGTCAGATGACTACGTAGTCGATACGAAATCGAGAGATGGCTAGTATTTTAGATTATTTATCACTTGAATTAAATTGAAATTTAAATGGAATGTAAACAATTTTAATAGATTTACTAGGCGACCTCCGCGAAAGCAATTTATTCGAACCTTGAGTGACCTGTTATGATCTAGACTTGATACATAACACGTTGATTGTGCATATTTACAGAGTTTAATGCTTTTCTGTAATATTTTATATATAAATTTTATATATATATATATATATATATATATATATATATATATATATATACAATAATTTAAATAAAAAATATAACATTTTTAAGTGATGCTCAATTGAAAATTGAAATAAAAATGAGCATTTTAAAGGCAATTTTTGAAATCTTTTTAAGAGAATCGAAAAATTTTCTTTTTCTTAGAATGGTACAAGAAAAAATATATTCTGACAAATAATACATGATGTGGTTTATACTAAATTAATCCCCGCGTGCGCATCAATGCATAAATCTATAATTATTTATGTATTTCTATTAATTTTTCATTATCGTATTTTTTATGAATTGGATAACGTCTGATTACGTCACATGGTGGTTTAGGCCCGAATGCGGAGACAATACTTAGTGATTTAAATGTTTAAGTACGCTTTTAAAGCGTAATTTGCAGTACAAAATAAGACTTTTAACTTTTAAATCATTTAAGTATGAACTCTGTATTCGGGCCTTAGAGAAGAATCGTTAAGTTTTTATAATAGTTACTCAATTATAATAGGTGTGACATAACACAAGGATTTAAAACATAATAATGTTTTTTTTTCTTTTCTTTTTATTTCTCTCTCCCTCAAACTTTTCTGTCTTCGCTTTAGTCGTGTGAGAATTTTGTAAATATCGTGTCTTTTACTCATTCTTTTTCACTCCTCTCCCTCTCCTAATGACCTATTATGTAAAGATAAATCTCTATGTATCTGTATCCTGAAATATTTTCCTTTAATGTCTCTGTATCCTTAAATATTATTTTTTAATGTCTAGCTGTTTCTCATGTTCTAGTATAGAGCCTTCACTCTTGCATCTTTTTAACCCAACTTCTACTGCCATTAATAATAATTCGTATAATTTAACAAACGCTGGTAATAAATTTATTTTAAGGTGCCAGCGTAGCAAGCAATTGGCAATAAGTTACGTTAGTTAAAGACGTCTGCTCAATACATGTACGGGGTGTCTCGTAGGTACTACATCTTCGGGAGATTAACTATCAATAAACTGATGAAAAACAAATAATTCTTATTAGATAATTCAACAAATTCGTGATTTGAATAAAGAGTTTTCTTGTTAATCATATAAAATTGCTTCAGTCTGCTTTTGAAGATATTTATGGTCTGTAATGATGTGCACGCAAAGCTGTAGTGATGATGTGTACGCATCGAGTTGAGTATACGTAAGACGTACCCTACAGTACCGTACAGTAATATGACGTTCGTACGTACCGATCTGGCAGACTCATCTCTCAAATAGACACCGAGTCAACTCAAGTTGCGACTCGAGTCAGCCAACATTTCAACTCGAGGTACTCGAGTTAGAAAAGGACGACTTGGCCCATCACTAGTGTACGCATAGCTGTAGTGATAATGTGTGTGTGCATAGTTGATTCCGCAGCCTAGCCGAATGCACTTCGAATGGGAAGCTGAAATTTTCAGTATTATGAATGGGAATGGACAGTGAGGTACTTTCAGCCAGATTAGATACTAAGTTGAATTTAGATTTGAGAGAAGAGAGATACTGAGGTGAGGATTGAAAAGGACATTTTTAAGTAGAGATAAAAACATGAATATCAGATATCATTAGGAAAAGGATTGTAGGCCATTGGAGAATATTACGTAAAGTTGAGATGTTATCGAATTTTTTGAGGTTAAATATAAAATGCATCAATTAGGTTGCCTAGGTTTTTCACAAGTTTAGCTTAGGGTACGTACTGATTTTTCATGAATAGTAATGGAAGCGAAGAATTTTTAAATGTAGATGTCAGTTATTATCATCGTCAATATCATAAATGTCTTAAATAATACATTTTTCTTTACCTCAAAAAAATGGTTACAAATTACGACTGAAGACAATCTGACGAGAGCATTATCACTCGTTTCTATAAATTGTTAAGTGAAATGGTTTAGGGTTTTATTTTATAGTATTCATATTTACGTAATCCTCGGTTACAAAGTACGTTACGGTTACCACGACAAGAATATATGCGTCCCTTCTTTGACGTCATTCACTGTTATTTCAAACAATTCACACACACTTTGGGCATCACGAGGATCGTTAAAGTGTTAAGTAAAGCATTCCCCCAGAGCCGGCCTAAGGTAGGTGCAAAGTGAGCTGCCTCACCTGGCCCTACGCTTAGCTTAGTGAGAAATAATTGATACGATTTTTTTAATTGTCGTAATATAAATATACGATTATCATAATTAGTAGGAGATACTTGCCGACCTTATGATGTGTATATTTTTAAATAAGTGAGAAATTACTTCTTCTTCTTTAGTATGGTGGGGGATCAGAGGAGGACATCTTAACTAAATAATTAAAAATTTGTTCTGTAAAAAATGACATAAAAAATATTTGTCTAAATTTTTCACAATTTATAAAGCTATGGATAGCACAATTTATAGGCAAATTCATAGGTGCACTGGTTTTATATAAATATTAATTTATTAAGAAAAATATCGGCCAAACTTCGGAATTGTTATGGTTTGAATTTTCTGGGATATTCTGACGCGTGCAACGGAATATCGCGACTTCACACCATAAAGTCGCGATTCACCAATCAAAAGCTAAGATGACGGTTTTCCGAGTGATGTACCAATAGCAATTCTTATAAGTGGCAACATCAAGACGTTTGAAAATTGCATACGCTCCGTGCGCTGTTGTTTATTTTCTGTTTGCTGATGTTTTTTGTTCATAATACGATTGCGATCAAATTCATAATATGTAATTACAGTGATTGAATTAAGTGCTCACTGTTTCATGTTTTCTTTTTCATACCAGCGAAATGCAATTCGGTACGTGGGTAAACCTCTTTCTTTCAATTTCAGCAAGAAAATCATATTAATATGTGTAAGCCGTGCGTACAAGGCACATTGTTACGTTGTGTTGGTGTTTATACCCATATACACCAACACAATAAAACAATTTGCGTCTGTATTTAATGCGTGTTTTAGATTTTTTACCGCTGAGTAATTCTAGTTTATGTTGTATACCTTGAGTTGGAATGCGCATGTGCATTCTACCCAGATATGATTCAATGCAAGCTATGCAACACAGCACGTAGTTTTTTATGTATACCAAAGAAGTTTTTTTCTAACGCACGTAGATAAGTACATGCACCCAATTATTTTTTATTGATATGTTTTTGAATATGATTTTATATTTTAATTTTTTTGGTTGTTATAATTAGGTCAATAGGTGCCTATTTGGGTGTCTTATTATGTCTTCATTTTATTGTCACTTATTTCATTATGTTATTACTCATTACTATTTCATTACCTCATTATGTTCACTTCTTTCATTCTATTGCTACTGTTGTTGTCTTCTATTCAAATATTTCAAATTTGTTTCTATGTGAAATATGTTAGGACACAGGTAGATATGTTCGATTCTGATAACTCGTGCTCTTATTCATACATATCATTAACTCGCGTCTGATCTATTTCCGAATTAAATAAATAATGGATTAGATGCCTCAACCGTTACGTGTACAAATAAAAATGATGAGGAGGCCCCAAACTCTGCGTCCATCCCTGTCGTCGTAACAAAAGAATGTAAAACTGAAGAGATTCTGCGGCCGCGGGTTGTGTGGGATGCGGCGCCCGTGAGGCACGCTTTATTTGAGTAGATGTGATAAAATTGAAGCCAAATAAGAGTCAACACGTCGCGCGTGCCCGGCCGCGATATCCCGCCCATGTGAAGTAATACAATTAGCGAGTGCGGGATGGGACGATAGACCTACGGCCATACTTGATGATGACAAGATTGTTCATTGGCGATTGTTATCCCAATAATAATAATAATATGTTTATTCCAGCGTGATAACCAGATCGAAGTTGCAAGACCTGGTCCGCCACATAAATGCCATATAAAGAAACATCAAGACATCTGTCAAATGCCAATACTTCTATGATTGAGTCGAAAATATTGGAATATTTTTAGTTTGTCCAAATTTTTCAGAACTGGATTTTTGTCACGGCGACATCATTAGTCAATATATATTACAGATGTCTTACAGAGACGAAATTATATTTTTATGGGAAAATAGGTATGGAAGTCTTTGGGTGTTTATAGGACTTGCGATATATCATATGGCTGACTTAAGTGATCACTATATATATATAATATATAAATAAATCCTTAGGCTTTGGCAACAGAATGTTTTCTGATTTCGCAAATATTTACACTATCAAAACTCTTTGCTGTTCACTAATCCGTCCTATCTTAGAATATGCCCCTGTGATTTGTTCTCCCTTCTATATAAACCAAATAAGTCACATTGAATCCATGCAACATCGTTTCTTAAGAAAAGTTTCATGAATGATGGGCTTGGATATAGGAGACTACTCGTACAGGGAAATTGAGTCAAAAGTTAAAAATTTATAACCTCCAAAAAATACTGACTTAATCACCATATACAAAATATTAAATGGCCACATAGATGTGCCTTTGTTACTGGGCCAAATAACATTCAATATCCATTCCCGTAGACTCAGAAATAATGATCTGTTGTTCCTTAGCCATCATAGAACCAATTATGGATTCCATGCTCCCATGTCACGGTTAAGTCGTCTTATAAATTCAAGACAGGATCTGGACTTCTTCAGTGTAAGTCTGTCCAGATTCAAACAATCTCTGATTAGATAGTATATATCTTGTCTCCATCTTGTTCGTACTTTTCATTTGTCCTTGCATTTCATTTAATGAATGACTTTTATTCTTATGTATTTTATGTTGTTCATGTTATGTAATATATTTTATTGGACTATGTCCGTTAATTTCAATAAATAAATAAAAATAAAATCACTGTACACGATGTAACGTTCACCATTTCCACCCATGATAGAATACCATGTCTATAAAAAAAATTGGAAATTGTATATATTTAAATTTTACAACATATTCCGTATATGTACATATTGTAATAATCCTTAGCGCGGCCGGTATCCAAAGCTTTTTCATTCCCCTTAAATGACCACGGATGTCATTAATGAAATATCTATTTTTTATGATTGGAATTTTTTTAGCAATATCCTTTATATGTGTAATGAGATTCTTCATGATGAGAGTGAGATATTTCATTTCTAAATAACTACTTAACTTTTTTTGTCTGGGGCAAATGGGCACCGGGGAAAATTGCATGTCAGTCACGGCGGAGGTGCTCCACGGGAATGGACGGAATATATCAATTCTTTAAAAGAATTTTATTGGATGGACAGTAAGTTAGTAAGTGAGGGTATTACAAGCAAAAGCGCAACTTTACATATGATGAGAAAACAGCGCGGCGTGCTCGAGTATGATCATTTGGCAAAGAGTGTTGATTTGCAATTGATAACTGGTTTCAAAAGTATGTTTGTGTATTTTGGAATCATAAATTTTTTTTCAAACTTTAATCGAATTTTTCCGTTGTATAGTGGCGCTTTTGCTTCTAATCCCCTCAAGCACGATTGAGAAATAATGGATAATTTTACAAAATCGTAGACATTAGATCATTTATGTTTCTCTGTACGTCGAGTTTTATTAAGCATCAATTCGATGTGTGTAATTCCTCTTCAAATAGTATTTTATTTTATTTTATTTTCATTTATTGGTTTTCTTACAGCCATATAATTAATCAATCTTGAAAAAAACAATAATTGATGTACAGAGTTTTGGGCCAATTACAAGAAAACACATATATACAATCGATAAAAAAATAAGAAAAAACATGTCCAATAGTGAGTTTGTGTGAGTGTGTGTATTTGTGTGTTTATTTATTTATTTTGTTTTGGGAAAAATTAACAGCAAAACAATCATAAAAATTTTCCACTATCTAAAAAACACTGCAAAAATTTTGTATATAGATATTTGGTCGTGATGAAAACGTAATGACACGTTCTTGAATATTTTGGCTGTTAGAAATATTCGTTATTCATGTCACGGAATAATTCAAGACATAAAACCGTAAAATTAGAACGAATGGAATCCCTAAATACACGTGGTGTTCTTTGTTCCCGTTGTTGAAAACGTGAAAGCCATAGAATTCCAGTAATTCCAGATTTGTGAGTTATTATTAAGTTCGAAGCCAGGTTACATACTAACTAACCATATAATGGTTTTGAATTTAAGCCAAATGGTTGGACAAATCCGTTTTGTGGTGTCGAACAATGTTGTTTCACATTTTCGAATTAATAACAGTGGCAGGTTAACCCATAGACGCTTGGAAGGCCAGCCAAAGCTGCGAAGCTCATAAAGACAAAAATATTCTCAAGGAAATACTCGTATTATCAATTTTTTTTAATTATTTGAAGTATATTATTGCACATTATATCGTCAAAAAATTGAGCCTCGTATATAAATGTCATAAGTTACGACTTTGAATATAAAAAAAGATCACAATGATGGTTCATCTACTTTGTAGGTTTACATAATTATCTAAGTTTATTATTTATATAATTAAATTTATTCTATTTTACACGATTTTATTTACATACCCTCCTTCGCTTGTCTGTTTGTTTGTCTCCAAATTTAATACTCGAAATATCAACAAATTCTCGACTACCTAGAGCTCAACATTTGTGTATTTCCAGTGACAATGCAGTATTCAATTGTTTCCAACATGATTTGTTTTAATTAATTTTAGTCTACTCATACAAAAATTCATTCATAGAAAAAGTAATTTGTTAAATTAGTGTCTATTTTTGCGATTTTTTTTATCACCCACTACTAAAATTAGTAATTAATATTCTAGTTTTTTATTGTTGAAATTAATCTTGTAATCCAAAGCAAACGTTTTCTAGTTTCAAACATAAAAAATAAAGAGTGTTCTTAAAAAAATTTAAGCACATAAACATGACCGATGGCAAGGCTATGAGTTATGACAATGTTTCTGCAGAGTTCATTAAGAGTGGTGGTCTAATAATTCTCTCGTGGCTCTATAGACTCAACCAATGTTCAGAGGAGAGCCATACTGCAATGTTTAGAAAAGGGCTGTTATCATGCCACTATACAAAGGAATAGTGTCGCGCATAAACTGTGCAAGCTATCGGGCCATTAGCCTATTGAGCCCGGTTGGTTGCGTGCGAGAATTTTGATAGAAAGAGTAAGGATGACAATGAAAGAAAAAGCGTGAGATGTACAATTAATTAGTTAGTCCTTATTTTCGTAAATTATTATTTTCCCTTATACGTACGACCGTATGTATAAACTCGTGTATACACATGTACAAACGAAAAAAGATATTTTCGGGAAATTTATATTTACCGAATTTTTGTTCTCGATTTTTTGTTGTGTCACCATTTAAGATTTCTAATTGAAGAGGCCCCTGTTGAATTCAAAAATAGTTCAATTTCGATTAAATTAATGCTTACAATTTTTTTAATTTGCTTGCTTACAATGTCACCCAAACATATTCACAAACACACTCCCTAGGGCGCCAAGTAATTTCGGTCTGCGCCTTTTTTATTTACGCCTCTGTGTGTTGCACAAATACTGAATAAATACTAACGAAGCGACAAATAAACGACCCCGACAATCGAGGAGCCGTTCCGCGTTGTGTATTCCAATGGAATGCACTTTTTACTGCATAAATGTATTTCTGGGTTAGATTTAAACCCACGTTTACGAATCTGTGAGAGGCATAAATTGGCATTTCTGCTTCTTACACGGCACGTGTTGTGTTCGCCATAAATACCATTAGAATCCGACTGCTGCATTTGTATTACGTCTTGTGTGCATATTCAAAATATTAAAAGAGAATTTACGTCTTCGGGCGGCGATTTCTCTTACGCCGTACGAAATGGGAGTGTGCCCAAAGGTAGTAAATATTTCCGTAGTAAATTTATTGAGTGATACCATAAAACCTAATCACATTCGCCACGTCATAGGGAATGGGGTAATTTCTCACGAATGTTAAAATCTGATTGCTTAGAGTGTTTTGGGCAGTACTTAATAAACCAACTGATTAGAACTGTCTTAGTTAGTGTTAAGGAAATGTCGAAGTCTCAGCCAATGTGATTTGAAATGTGCTCCCGTGTCCATCCGCATCTTAATATAAACCTCATATATCATATATTCATTTAAGTATTAAACAGGCATAATAATTTATAAATCAATAATTGATCCTCATTTTCAAAACAGCTCCACTATTTTGTACCTACTAGAGTAACTAAGAACACATAAAATTTTTGAAATTCAACAAAACAGATTGTTGACAATCATCCTAAGGAGGAGTATGTGGACATTCTAAAATCTAAAAGATAACATTTCGGTTTTCTCCGAACAGTTTGTTGGAGAATAAACCTAAATAAAAACATTTGTAGTCAATTTTATGTACTTTCATTTTGAATAGGAAAATTATTTACTAAAAGTTGATCGTTTTCGAGTTATAAGCAAAAAACCGCCAACATAAATTATAATATTTTTTGCATTTTTTTTTCAATGTTGCGTCACTAAATTTTATTAGCAAACCTTAGATTCGGATTCAGCACCCCAAAAAGATATAGAATGGAAGAATGCACCCCAAAAACACATAGAATGGAAGAAATCATAACTTTCCCGCTAGAGGCCCCTTTTGAGTACAAATTGACTGGACTTCTTATGCTGTCAGCTGACAGCTCTGTCAGTTTGTCCTGCGAATTTACTTTTGTAATCGACCCACCGCTTCTGAAATCTTGCTAAAGGTCTCCAGCATTGCACCGTATTAGCCCAACTATTTACAATAATTATCTACCATTGACGGGCAAGGTAATCGTGTGATGTCCATTTTATATCGTAATAGCCTTCATGATATGTTTGGTTCGTCGTCGTAGCGCCAAGTATGGACCGCTCCATCACCCATTGAGTCGTCATAGGTCAACATCGGCAGACTGCAACCGTTGAGCAATCAAAACTTCGGACCATTAAGGATTTTTTTAATTTAGGATAACTCCCCTAAAGTCTCGCATCTTAGTTTTCCTTCCCCAGTTTTAAAATACGACCAAGGTAGCTGGATTATTTTACGTTATTTGAAGTGATTTGGGGTCGCAAATCAAAAGTCGCTAGTCGTTAGTCTTGTGTTTTCTGTTTTTTACTCCCTTTATATTAACTCGTGGCATCTGCTTGCTTGCCGTCAACAAAAACTTTGGATCGATTTTTGACCCTTTTCCCGTGATCCAATCGAGCTGAAACTTGGCAAGTAGACTCGTGGCGACGATCAAGAAGATCTATCAAATTTTCGTTAAAAAAAATTAATAATTATAGTATAATTTCGGATTTTTAGAAATTTTATTGGATTTTTCAAATTGGAATCATTAGAAAAGTTTGATTACGGCGGCCCGATAACGTCGCGGAATATTTTCTAAATTTGAATTACTCTGTCGGTATGTATAATAGGTACTTCACTACGAATGTAGAAAATCTAAATTGACTTACAAATGTTTTTAGAATTTAATCTTCAAAGCATGAAGTGTCTTATCAAAGCGCAAAACATCTGACATTTTAGAAATATATTAAATTACTGTAAGTTGAGTGTTATGTTATATGTTTTAATTCGTCTTTAATTGTTGTTATATTTTACAAAGAAAGGGAGTATAATAAAAACATGGTTTTTATGGGTTACTTTTTTAATCACTTTTTTAATTAAGTCTTTATTTTAAATATATTTTTTTCTTTAATAATTAAAAACAAATTAGATTGATCAGTTAGAAATTATATATCTCTCATAAAAGTATACAGAAACACAGGACTAACGGAAAAGCAATTCATCATATTAAATTTCCCTGACGGAACCGAACTCCTGTCCTTCGTGTGGCAGGCGAGGATACTTACCACTGCAAGCCGACAAGCAAGCAAGACGTGAAAAAAGCAGCTTGAAAATGACATAATTTCTTTAGTAATTACCTACTAGTTTTTTTGTATAGTTCAGGGGTGGTAATTTGTTTGTTTTTTTAATTTTTATATTAAATATTCGTGTTGGCCTAGAAATTCCGTAATAAAGTATTATATGAATAATATAAATCAAATATTTAGCATTATATTATTATATGATAATTTGGTAGCACTGTCTATTAAGGGTAACGTTAAGTTGGCAGAGCCCTAGAGTCACATAACAAGATGAGAATATAATATGTGGGGTATAAAAACAAAAATCCAAAAAATTAAAATGTTTTGAATGCAGCCTAATTGGAATTTTTCACAATTTTTATTATTTTATTTAACTTTTATTGAAACGAATGAATTTTGCGTAATCGATATAAGTTACTTTCATACACGATATAAGTTAAGTTCGTGATATTTCAACGTTTTGTAAAAAATAAGTTAGAAATATAAAAAAAAGGAAATTTTGACATTTCATAACTCCATAACTATTGATATTAGGTCATGATTGCTTGAACATTTTCGACTCATAATCAAGGCGGAAATTTACCTGTTAAGTATTGTGGACTAGCTTTGTTACACTCTGTGTATACAAAAATATTACAAAATTTTGTTGACAAATTTTACTGGGGATCAGCTGTAAACATATATTATGAATTCATATACTCATATATACATATCCATGGTGTTTCGTAGCTAGTATCAAAATCTTCGGAGTCTTCTTTACACTTTTTTACACAGATTTTTGTACATAGTTTTAATCATTTTATTTGACTTGAATCAAAACGAATTATATTCTTTCACGATAGTCTAAAGTTTTTCAAAAAAATAAGTCAGAATACAAACTTTGATGTCGCTTACCTCCTTAAGTGTCGACATTTCACCCAAAATGTGAAGAATATTTTCTATTAAAAATTTAATGAAGAAGCCTCCCTCGCATTTTAGTTTGAAAAAAAAACATGGTATTTGTATTTGTGGCGGGTTAGGTTTTGCACTGCCAACCCTGTTACCCTGGAATATTCGCATGTATAGAAAATGCAACATTTTGAATGAGAATCATGACAAAGTGAACACAACTCCAGCTCATTCGCTATTCTCCTCTGCTCGCCAGCATACCGCGCATGCGCCATGACCTACTCTTGACAGAGCGACGAGGTCAAGTAAGATTCTCTCGGCGAAAGTTAAAAAGTCATACTTGAAAATTTAATTCTTAATTAACACCATATTTTTATATGTTTGTTCTGTCCACAAAATCTACTGGACGAATTCATTATTTCTGTTCTCAGAACATGCATATAGAAATATTGTTAAAATATATAGTGGTCTATAAAAGGAACTAAAAAATTGAAAATATTGAATTTCAGGCGTATTCCAGTGTAAATGTTTAATAATTAGGATGAATATCATATAACCTACATTAAAAAGGATATTGCTTATTACACCACTTTAAAATATGGATTTATCATTACCAGCTGCAAAATCTATATATACTATTTTATGAGAAGGACTACATGTCTCTAGCATAATTCCATCAAAAAACAAATTGTCAGATTCGGAATACTTTAAAAAATTTGGTAATATGTGGATATTCTTACAATGAAATTTGTGAACGTTGTATTTAGTAGAATGATCATTTAAGCCAGTTCATACAGGTTGTAAGCCCTGGGCCATCGTATATAAGACTTCCATACGCGTTTCTCATATAAATAGTTTCGTCTTCTATAAATAATTCTATTTAATTTGAGGGACAGATATCTATAGCCCAGCAAAAATATAATAAGACAAAACATACAATTTGAATAACAATAATTTCGCAATTCTGACAAATATTCGCATCACGTATGTAAAGTAAAACAATACAAAACAAGTAGATAAGAATTAAGTGCATGGTTAACTTAAACCAAATTGTAGAAACGAAAACGAAGTACAAAGACACTGACTGTGTTCTCGATTTGATTCGGGGTAAGTTCCGGAATCAAAACAACACAAATCGACTCGCATTTTCCTATAAGATACTGTGAAAATTTACGATATTTCGGCAATCGTTATGAACACTTATCCATCTTATCCACTTATCCATTCATTATCCAAAATTACAAAATACCTGGCATGTTAACGAACAATACAAAACATGGTACGTACCATTTAAAATTATTGAAAAATAATATATAAGTACGTATTATTTAGTTTAGAGGGCTTATTAACTCATTTTTAACAAAAATGTTAGTTAACAACTTCTTGCCATGGGGTCTTCTAAAATCAATTATGTAATATCAAAGTTTGATTTTTTTTCAATATTTCTGACTTATTTTTTACAAAACGTATTGAAAAAAAAAGTGAACTTAGATGTCGCATATCTCCATAACTTTTTATTAGGTCATGGTTCCTTGAACATTTTCGACTCATAATTAAAGCAGAAATATAGTCCTGCGAGGTTATTAATATTTTCCAATTAATCCTCTTTAACACAGGGCATCTTTATCTTCGAACATGAAAAAAACTTACATATCTACATTTAAAAACAATATTTTTAAATGTAGATATGTATAAAAAATAGAACAAAATTACTGGATTTTGTCCACATAGGGATAGTCATCAATTAAGAGAAATTATAGTCTCACAGAGACGAAGCTATTTATATGGGAAACATGCATGGAAGTGGAAAGGTGGCCACAGTTATATATCTTGTGTATGTGTTAAATAATTCGGAAGAATATCATACATATTAAAAAGAATTTTGCTTCATATTTTCCACTTTATAACAGATTCAATATATCCACTTTTTAATATGTTCCACTTTAAAATTATAGAGGAGTTATTACCATTATACTATGTCATGGGAATCACATATTTTCGACCAATTTAAAATAAGACAGATAAAGAACATAAATTATACAACTTTCAAAAATTTGATAACGTATGGATGTTCTTTGAGTGGAATCGTGAACATTGCACTGTGCAAAGTGATCACTTAAGACAGCTAATAGAGATCATAAGCCCAATATAGACAACCGTACACGTTTCCTATATCAATAGCTTTGTTTCTATAAGACTTCTATAAATTATTTTAAAAGGTCTATTTACTTATGCTCGTTTTTAATATTTTTAACATTTATCAACACTTATTATTCATTTTTCTAAAGTCGTTCATGTTCTATAGAATATTTCGACCATTACAATCAATATCAAACTTTACGCTTATCAATATTTAAAACTTAGAAAGCAATCCCTTTGTGGTTTGACGTATTAGATTATATAAAACACAATCACTTTGTATGAAATCACGAATTTTATTAAATACAATGCTAACCGGTTTCGCTTAGCTCAGGCTTTGTCAGGGTGCTTTTTAAAAACTAATTATTTTGTTTTACGTACGCCCTGGCGAAGTTTGAGCTAAGCGAAATCTGTTGGCATTGTATTAAGTTAAATTCGTGGTTGTATACAAAGTGATTGTGTTTTATTTTATTTAATCTAATTATGTTTAACTTCCACGTCGTTAATAGTGTGGTTAGATACAATCATTAATTTAAAAGAGTAACTATATGTGCTAACCGCGTTCATTACCTAGACGTCGCGCGTCGGCGTCGGCCGATTTCGTTATCACTTTATCTCTGTCAGAACTAACATAAACGCGATTTTAGTTCAGTTTGATTTGAGGTATTATTCATTATTTTAAATTAGTGTAAAGCCATTCGTTGCCACTTATTGAATTATTAATGTTGTAAAACCCCTCTCGTGAAGGACAGGCTTCTTCGTACACGAGAATACCTGTCCTTCATGAAGAGGACGCTAATATATTGACGAGTACAACAGTATAAAAAAATGTTTTGAATGCCGAGGATTACTAATTTAGAATGTAAAGATTTCGAGAATTTAACGGAAATATAGTTCTACCCCTTCCAAAATCATATTTCCAAATCACTATTAAAAGCAAAGACAGCAATATCCTCGTAGGGTGAAAAGCAAAGGCAGCAATATCCATTTCAACCTATCAATTCAAGGATGTGTCACGTGACAAAATGAAAAAGCAGCAATGGCCACTATTTGGTAACAAACACAGCAATATTCATTTTGAAAAGTTAAAAAAAAATTTATACACGTAATAGAAAGGAAAACAGCGGTGGTAATTATCTCCAAGCAGCAAAAGCATGCTGGTACAAAAGTTTATTTGTATTCATCTCAGAAACATCTCAGGGGGATATTTCTATCTTTGCTTTTATACGCCATATATACAGGGTCCTGCCTTGATTATAAGTCGAAAATATTAAAGCAGCCATGACCTAATAATATCAACAGTTAATATCAATAGAATTATGCAATATCAAAGTTTGCATTTTTTTTTCAATGTTTCTGACTTATTTTTTTACAAAACGTTGATCCATCATTACAGTAATTTATATCGATTATGAGAAATCCATTCAAGTTAAATAAAATGATAAAAATCCTCCAGAAATTCCAATTGGATTCTTTTCTAATTGGAATTGGAAGATTTTTATTATTTTATTTGACTTGTATTACAGGGATATAAGTTATTGCGAAGTTGTAATCGATATAAGTTACTGCCAGGTTATTAATGTTTTCCAAATAATCCTGTATATTAGGCTACTAATATATTAATTAATGGGCTCACGTAGTCTAGAGCCATGATTTATGTCATTCGGGGGGTGAAAGGTTAATTGTTTATCTTTATCTTGTACAATATAATATTATAACAAGGTTAATGTTTCCCAACGTTATATTAGGTCCTTACATATGAAATTGGCGTTTAGTATGGGAGGAACATAAAGCCGATTTTTTTTTATTATAATATATTTATTAATTCAAAGTATGTACCATTGCTATCTATGCACTTTTGCCATCTCATAGGTAGTTCATCGATCCCTTTACTAAAAAAACCATTCGGACGGGAATCAATAAAATCTTTGAAGGCGGTTTGGACTGCCCCATCGGAGTTGAATTTTTTCCTTTGCAAGAAGTTATCCAAATTTCGAAAAAAATGGTAATCTGTTGGGGCAAGGTCCGGAGAGTACGGTGGATGTCTTAGACATTCCAATTGAAGCTCCTCTAATTTGGTAGCCGTCTGTTGTGCAGTGTGTGGTCTAGCGTTATCATGAAGCAGCAGTGGCCTAGAGCGATTAACCAGCCTCGGTTGTTTAGCAGCTAGCTTTTCCATCATGGTTTGCAGTTGCTGACAATAGACATCTGCCGTAATCGTCTGGCCAGATTTAAGAAAGCTGTAGTGAACGACACCAGCACTAGTCCACCAAACGCTCACAAGTAACTTTTTTGGAGTCAATTTTCGCTTGGGGCATGGTTTGGCTGGTTCGGCAGGGTTCAGCCATTGCGATGAGCGCTTCCGATTATCGTACAGGATCCACTTTTCATCACAGGTAATGATTCGATTTAAAATCCCTTCATTATTGTGCCGGTTGAGTAATGCAACGCAGCAGTCAACGCGCGTTTGTTGATTTGCTTCACTCAATTCGTGAGGTACCCACCTTTCAAGCTTTTTCACCTTACCAATTTGCTTCAAGTGGATTAAAACAGTTTTATCACTAACACCGCAGCCTGCAGCTAACTTGGATGTGGTTTGCGATGGATCCGCTTCCACAATAGCCTTCAATTCTTCATTATCAACTTTGGTCTCCGGCCGTCCACGGGGCTTGTTCTGCAGGTCGAAATTTCCAGAACGAAAACGTTGGAACCAAAAACGCACTGTGTTTTCTTTTGCGGCACCGTCGCCATACACATCATTAATCCTTCGAGCCGTTTCTGCAGCACTGGTGCCACGGTGGAACTCGTACTCGTAAATAACGCGATATTTCAAGTTTTTCATTTTGTAAACTGAGTGACGCAAAGAAAAAAACAATTGAGGAAAAAACAAATGAATTATAATTTTCAAAACACAAATACATGAGTAAATAGCTGTATAAATTTGGATTTGGAATTCCTAACCAAAGAGAAGATATTTGAGATCAAATTTGCCAATACGGCAAAACGCCAATTTCATATGTAAGGACCTAATATATATCAAACTTCATCCCTTTGATAAACTCGGGTTATTCTGTCGTAGACCATTTCTCTTTATTGATAATAAATTATATTTTTAACCTGAAAATATAGATTCTATTTCGATACAGATAAGCAGATTATATAAATATTTTTACAATATTGGCCTTGGAGCTTCCACTAAAGCTGTCTTCAGGGTCTAGTAACTAGCAATAGGCAACTGCCGGCAGACGTGAATTACGTTATAACGTCCGTTGCACATTTTCCTCACCATTAACGTGCCGTTAAACGTTTAGGTCCCGGAAAAAGATTTAAATTCAACATTACTCTCAATTTCGTAACTATAGCAATGCGGTGAATAGGGGAAGCCGT
The DNA here is from genome assembly GCA_016648135.1 of Agrypnia vestita. Taxonomy (NCBI): domain Eukaryota; kingdom Metazoa; phylum Arthropoda; class Insecta; order Trichoptera; family Phryganeidae; genus Agrypnia; species Agrypnia vestita. The sequence continues at coordinate 542,533 of JADDOH010000085.1, read as the reverse complement.
GGGCTGCCAATACATTAACAGAGGGGCCTCCCTTAATCTCCGAGTTATTTGTTTTATTAAGCGAACGAAGAGCGGATTTTTTTACCCCTTCGTTTACAATTATACACAATAATTATTAAGGCAATCATATGCTACTTTGCTACTTAATATACACAAGTAATACACAATACTTTACATGTAGAGTCCTGATTTAATTATTAGTCGAAAATGTTCAAGCAATCACGACCTAATATCAATAGTTATGGAGATATGCGACATCAAAGTTTACATTTTTTTTTAATATTTCTGAATTATTATTTGTTAAACGTTGCACTATCATTACAGTAACTTATATCGAATATGAAAAATTCATTTCCTTTAAACGAGTCAAATAAAATGATAAAAACCATCCAATTCCAATTCTGCAGGGTTTTTATCATTTATCATAGCTATTATACAATACATAGTTTTTATCATTAACTTAGCTATTGTACAATATATACTAACAAAATAATGTTAAAAAAACACTATAAAACCATAATCTTTAGATTATCAACATGTTTCGGGGCTAATGGTCTCATTATCAGGATACAAGGTATACTAAATTAAAATTAGAAGTATAGACATTAACAAAAACATAAATAAATATAATCTTCCAATTCCAGTTGGAAAAATTCCAATTGGAATTTTCGCAGGGTTTTTATCATATTATTTAACTTTAATAGAAACGGATGAATTCGATATAGGTAAGTTACCGTAATGATATTTCAATGTTTTTTAAAGAATAAGTCAGAAATATTGAAAAAAATACATAAACTTTGATGTCGCATAACTACATAACCAATTGATTGGTCGTGGTTGCTTGAATACGTTCGACTCAAGACAGGAATCCACTTGTGTTATAATTAGCTCTGTTACACCCTTATTACATTATTAATTGGAATTTGCTTAATAATATTTTAATCAATGTTGAAGTCATTTATAGATAAGGGAACGTTAACTAATCTACTAAGCATAAAATGAAAAGTTGTTAAGTTTTGAGAAACCGATGATAGAATTTTTGAGAACCGACTGTAATGAAGTAGCTATACACTTATACGTCTGTATAAGTATCTTTACGAAATTTATTATATTCAAGTTTATTTTTACAAGTAACTTTTTCAACTACATGTTGAAAAAATTTATGCTAGAATATTTTATTTTTGCGGTTAATTGAATGTTTTTATGGAATTTATTTAAAAAATTAAGGAAAGTTTTTAGTTGCCTTTCAGTTTTCAATACCGGTCTACATGTTAATTGTTCAATAAATAGTCATTATATTCAAAGTTTTATTTAATATTAATAAGAATAATGTTTACCACAAAGTTATTCTGCTATTATTTTATACCTCTAACAATTTTATTTAAAAATTCTATTAAGGATGGATTTGTGCCAGATATCTGGAAATCGGCATTTATTACGCCAATTCATAAAAAAGGCTCGAAATCTGATGTCGCAAATTATAGACCTGTTTCTAAATTGTGCACAATTGCTAAAGTTTTCGAGAAGGTTATATACGATCAAGTCTATGCAGCTCTTCATCACTCCTTTCATCCAGATCAACACGGATTCATCAAAGGGAAATCAACCGTCTCCAATCTAATCCTCTTTAATGACTTTCTAACTGATAAAATGGATAAAGGACTTCAAACAGATGTGATCTATACTGATTATAGTAAGGCGTTTGATAGAATAGATCATCATCTGTTGATTAATAAGCTTTTCTTGGCCGGAATACGTGGTGACTTGCTAAGATGGTTTGCATCCTACATCGATAATAGAACTCAGGCTGTGGTAGTAAGCAATTACATGTCGAGTTGGGTTGTAGTTCCCAGCGGAGTACCCCAGGGATCACTGCTGGGGCCATTGTTGTTTATAATCTTCATTTCCGATATTCACGATTGCTTTCGTCACTCTAATGTCCTAATTTTTGCTGACGATATGAAAATTTTTAAACCAATCTCTAGTATTTACGATTCGTTCGATCTACAAGATGATTTGCTACGGTTAGATAATTATTGTAGATTAAATAAACTTGATTTGAATCCCTCAAAATGTTCTTGTGTAGTTTTCACACGCAAAAAAAATATAATACCATTTAACTATATATTAAAAGGAGAACAATTAGAAACAGCTACATCAATCAGAGATTTAGGGGTGATCAATGATAGAAAATTATTATACGATGAACATATCGATTCTATTATAAGTAAGGCTTATAGGGCTTTAGGTTTCATCATGAGAATGTCTAAAGATTTTAAGTGTGTAAAGACATTGAAAGTACTTTACTGCACTTTTGTCAGAAGCAAACTCGAGTATGCAACGCAAGTATGGAACCCCCAGTATATGATCTATGTAAATCGCTTGGAACAAATTCAAAAAAAATTTATTCGCTTTCTCAACTTTAAATTCAATTGCGTTTCTGACGATTATGACAGTTCATGCAAAAAATATCACATCCTACCTTTATACAGACGTCGGGAAATAGGTGATTTGATGTACCTACTAAAAATTGTATCAGGCAACGTCGACTGTCCTGAACTATTAAATAGACTAAAATTCCATGTTCCCTGTAGATCTCGTAGACACAACCCAGTCTTTCACATTGATTTTACCTCATCCAACTATCGTCGTAATTCATATTTCTTGAGGGTATGCGATGCATTCAATAAACTGATAAGATTATTGGATATTGATCTGTTCGAGTGCAGCCACACAAGATTAAGAAAAATTTTGAGTGCTGAATTTTTTTCCACGTAATAATTAAGTTTCTTTATCTTTTGTTTAAATTTTTTATTCTTTCTTTCTATATAATTAATATGCCTTAGTATATCATAAATATTTATCATTACTGACATATTTCTGTTTGTTTAAATTTTTTATTCTTTCTTTCTATATAATTAATATGCCTTAGTATATCATAAATATTTATCATTACTGACATATTTCTGTTTGTTTAAATTTTTTATTCTTTCTTTCTATATAATTAATATGCCTTAGTATATCGTAAATGTTTATCATTACTGACATATTTCTGTTTGTTTAAATTTTTTATTCTTTCTTTCTATATAATTAATATACCTTAGTATATCATAAATATTTATCATTACTGACATATTTCTGTTTGTTTAAATTTTTTATTCTTTCTTTCTATATAATTAATATGCCTTAGTATATCATAAACATTTATCATTACTGACATATTTCTAAATGTGGAGACCTGTAATTGGCCATCTATATTGTATCAATGTTTTCTATGCTTTTTTTTGTGCTGTTGGTCTTCCATAAACATTTAATAAATAAATAAAAATAAATAAATTATTGAAGAACATACTTAAATAAATGTATAATATATAATAAATCACAATAGTTTCCACAACGCTTCTAAGTACTCGCAGATAAGATGACAAATAAATTAATGTTAGTATAAAACACACATCGTTCACAGCAAACTGAGCTGAGCAAACGAAAGAACTCAGAACAATGGGTTGTAACTTCTCCTTAATAAATGATACTACAAAGTAAAAGGTATTTGGAAGTATAAAAACCGGGCATAATTACGCCAAAGAGGAAAAATGTGCAAATGTGAAGTATGAGAATCGTTCAAAGCAACGTTCACTGTTGCGTTGAACATCTAAGAACATCTGGAAGTAACGGCGTTTGTAAGCATTGTTTCTAACAACTATAGGTAAAAACCGGAAACAATAAAAACTATCAGTACGCTTTGGCGTCGCGAAATTTACAAAGCGTATTCTGTCTGGAATTTCTTGGTTGACGCGAATTTTTTCAGGCCGCAACGTCATTTTTATCATCAGCTATAGTACTTTCGTACACACCACAAGAAAAAAGATTTCGTAAATAGAGTGATAAAATCTATTGAGGGAGTCGAACGGCTAATCTTCTGGGATATTTCTAGCTATCTTTTCAGATCCCATCGTAGTGTAATGTCACCGGGGCTGATGTAGTCAGAATAATGGACTCTGCGATCGGGGAAATAATTCCATAAAGAAGATTCAAAACGGAGGTAAAACTTGAAAACATTTTTAGGAAGAGCAAGATACAAATTCAATGTCAAAACCACTTTTTTTCAGTTAAAATTATATATAATAGATATTGCTATATTGTACCTACGAACGAATTGGTCTTTTTTTTGGTGATACAGATCCACTGATACAATTCTCTGAATGAAGGGATCTCACCCACGTCTAATATTTAGACCCTTATAGCATTTGTAATTTTCATGCACGGTGTCATTCAAAGGTCCTGCAACCTCGAACTCAGTAATTACTTCCAGTGGGCCAGTTATGGACAGGCAGAGTTGTTGATTACGCCATCTGGATGAAGTTATCCGACTCCTCGGAGAAGTGGGCTGTGTGGTCGGCCTCCCACTCGGTCACAACACAGGTCTATTAATAATTATTATGAGCATTGAGGCAGTGATTCATCCGGAGGATTTTTACCGTGACTCGACGAAAGGTCCACGGACACTTGGCCCAAGAAAAAAAAAATTCACGCTAAAAGGCCCGCGCGCCAAAAGATCCACTCCACACTTAGATCCATCTTACAGTAATACCTATAAAATGTAAATGACTTACTTAAATGTGATGTGTTTAGTGTGGGGTATATAAGCGAAGGCTGCAATATCCAAAAAAAATAATGCAGTAATAATGAAATGATAATTTATATAATATACTGAATTAGAGATTTTATAGGAAACATATCCTATAAATTTATAGGAAACATGATTTTGCAAGGGATAGATACAAAAAATCTATAATTTCATACATTTTAAATTAGTGCAGTGAGTTGTTAAACTCGGTGAGTGCATTCAAAACTTCTTTTTTTTGGATATTGCTGCTATTATACCCCACATATTCAATATTTCTACCATTCATTTGACCATTTACGAAAGAGTCTCAAAGATTTTGTCACCAATATCAATTCATTCATTTATTTATAGCTCTTTGATAATATAAAAACATTAAGAAATGTAGTTTGTGGTTATTGTGTGCTGGTCCTTGCACCTTTTATTGTGGATTTAATTTTTATTGGTTTCTTGTAATGGCAGTGTACGTGGATGAGGTTTTAGTGAGATTTTTGTCTCTGAGATTTGAATACGTCAAATGTGAATCCATTGACCGTTAATTTTACTTCAACATTGGTTGATTTTAAATCTCCCATACTGCAGTTGAAACATGCTAAAAAAAACAAACAATCATTTTAATAAATATTTGAAATTTAATGCCTTCGTCAATGTGGTTTAACTTTTAACATTAAATTGTTATTGGTATCTATGGATCTAGGTGACAATTGTACCTTGCTTCGATTCTCGCTGCCTATTCAGTTCGGTTCTTTTAATCAATTTATATAATTTAATTGATTAATTTATTTTTTAAATTTTATCAATTTTAATAATTTGATTAATATAATTAATTAAATTAGTTTAATTAATTTTATGCATAATTCTTAAATAAATTAATGATTATTCACAATATATTTTATCATTAAGTCATTATTTATTATTAATTAATCCTAAAAATTATTGAGTAATTATATAATATTCAAAATGTTCACAAAATATTCATACCACGTACGCAAAACGGCGGTATAAAAATTAACATAAACATGACATAACATTGTACTCTAATGTCACTCTAGGAAACAAAAACAAACAATAGGGTCAATAAATACCTGTCGACGGTCTGTTTGTTAAAAAATAAAATAAAAAATTGCTAAAATATATATTTGACAATAAACCAGGAACGAAAATTTTCTAAATTATCTAGGCAATAGCAGTAGAATTATTTAAATTATATTTTTTTAATTCAATCAAATAATGACATAAATAAAAGCAATTGATTTAGAACACCCCGCGACAATGAAATGGCAATCGGCATGCCATATAAAACCTCCTGGTCTTATGAATCGTTAGACACTGCGGAAATATGTGACAGCGAACAACGATGATAAGAGGTATGTGAATGACGCAAGGCTGAAAATTTTAATGAAGGTGTTCAAGAATGTATCTAGGTGTGTGCGTCTAGATGTGTATGTAAGTCTTCCTAGGTACAGACTATGATCTAGTTAAGTTAAAAAAACGTCCTTAATGAAGATAGAAAACATATTTTATGTATAATTATAAATAAAATTTTGTAAATTAATACAGCTTTCTCAATTTCAATCAATTCAAATAAAGCAGTCCTCTCCAAAACTTACTCACTTAGAAGCGCTGTGCTTATTCAAGCTATGTATTAAATGAGTGAGAATCCTAATTGATGATTAACATAAGACACTCACCTAGTTATTTAGTGCTCGGTGATTTGAATCTCATTTTGAGAAACCCCCATATTAGTTCTATTTAGTATAGCACAAGCGTTTCTTTTTTTGTGCCTTGTCAGGTCTCCCCGATGTTGGCGAACACTTACGCGAATACCTGTCTGATCTGAAGCAAATCCTCCACCTCCCGTTCCAGTCCACTCTATGATGTTGAGGAGCCAGGACACTTGCCTTTGCATTGACCAACTCCCTGTCTTCCTTCTATCTCAGCCTTGAGTATTAATGTCTGAAGAGGCAATATTCATTCCCGCAGAACACGTGATACAAATAACACGCGCCTAATTTAGTTTAAAGTATTCTACAAATATCGATGTGATGTAAATACCGCAAACTATTACCACTGTTCGTGTTAATATGCAAAGCACAATTATCAACAAATTGTGAGCTTAGCCTACTTAGCATGAAAAGGTAGCAACTGATTTTCATTTTGACAATTTTGTCAACCTACTCGCTCTGTTGTGTAGACTTTCTTGGGCAGATGATCTCATCATTCGTTAAGACCTCTTTATTTGTTAAAATACGGCCTGTAAATCGACGATACAATACTCAACGGTGGTTGCACCAAGACAGAGATGAGAGATATAATCTTGAATACATTAAGTGACATCATTGAAACCAAACCCATCATTCGGGATTATTATTTTTAAAACAAATATAAATTGTAAATTGCTTAAAGAAACTGATTTTAAATTATATATACGATGGGAGCTTTTATACATATTGCATATATGTATAAAAGCAAACGCAACTATATCCTTCTGAGGCATTTCTGAGACAAGTGCAAAAAACCTATGAATCTACGAAACCAACACCCTATTGGAAATAAATTTTTGAAAACAATTGTTGCCTTCGTTTTCCTTCCGTACATGTACTATAAATAAATATTTCATATACCTACATATAACACAGCAATATCCATGTGGATATTGCTGTGCTACCGAATAGTGGACATTGCTGCTTTTGCTATTTACATAATTAGATATTGCTATATTTTCTGTGATATTTCAGTCTAAAATCGACATTAATTCTCACTTTAGTTATGAAGTGGTCATTTTGTCACGCGATACCTACATCCTTGGGGGTTGATTGGTTGAAGTGGATATTACTGTCTTTGCTTTTAATAGTGATATGGAAACATAACTTTGGAAAGGATAGAGCTATATTTCCTATAAAATGTACATACATATATTCAGTACATTCAAAATTAGTAATGCTCTGTGACTGTATTCAAAATATATTTTTTTAAATTTTTGAATAATTGCTGACTCTGCTTGTATACCCCTTATATTGTTTATTTTATTTAATAAATTTTTCTATTTTTTTTTACTTCATGTACATTTTAACATTTTTGGGATGTACCTTTATAATTTATTACATCAATAAAATATTTCATTTGTACTTCATAAACATATTACAGATTGATTACATAACTTTAATTGCATTACACTGTAAGCGAACTTCCTCTCTAAACTTGAGCATTTTTGTTTTCTTACAGGTGCAGCATGAAAAATTTTTTTTGGTACAATTATTAATATGTTCATCTAATTTAAATATCCCATTGTACGGCACATTCACTGCAATTGCATATTTCGGCGTTTTTTATAGAAATGTGGGTTTTTATTATTCATTTATATCAGAATATGAAGAATGTATACTCTATGGTGCAATTTTTGTAGGGCAACAATTTAAATATAACCTTTGTTATTATATAAAAGTAATGGACATTATTCATAATAATTAATAAAATATAAGCATCAATCAAGAGGCCGCGGCCAAAAAATCGTTTTTAGTGCCTAGGCGGCGCTAATTTTTAATGAATATTTTTTATATGTACGTTCATGTACGTATAAAAACGTATATGTACGCATAATACGTTTTTAATACGTTTAAAGTATACTTCATTATCTAGAATTTTTACTAAGGAAATCATGAAATATTCATTAATTTAAAACATTAATAAATATAATGTTTTAAATTTGCAAGAAATTTTTACGGCTTTTGTTGATTTAAAAACGCTTTTTATTTATTTAAAGAGATGATTTTAAACACTAGGTATATTATATTTATTCTCTTATTTTGAGGCTTTACTCACTTAATAAAAGTTAGTTTTTTTTATAAAAATAACTTAATTATTATTTAACAATAAAAATTCCAATGTATGAAAATTCTGTATTATAAATAAGTCATTTATTGACACATTTCATACTTTGGAATTTTTATTTTTAAATATCAATTAAGGTGTTTTTATTTAAAAAACTAACTTTTATTAAATGAGTAAAGCCACAAAATACGGAAATAAATAGAATATATTGATTAAAATCGTCTCTTTATATAAATAAAAAGCGTTTTAAAACAATAAAAAAAACGTAAATATTTCTTGCAAAATTTAAAGCATTATAACTTTATTAATATTGAATATTTCTTTATTTCCTAAGTAAAAGTTCTAGATAATGAAGTATACTTTATACGTATAAAATACATATTATGCTTATCTACATATTCTACATATAAATATTCATAAAAAAAATATCGCCGCCTGGGACACCAAAAACGATTTTTTAGCCGCGACTTGTCGATTAATGCTAATATTTTATTAATTATTGTAAATAATGTCCATTTTATTACTTTTATATAATAAAAAATATTCTATCTAAGTTATAGCCCTTAAAAATTGCAGTCTAGAGAATACATTCTGATAAAAATGAATAATAAAAACCCACATTTTCGTAAAAAAAAAACGCTGAAATATGCATTTGCAGTGAATGTCCGGCCTTGACTAAAAATAAATAAATTTAAAAAAAATGTGCGTGTATGATTTTAAAACTTAGATACTTTTCTTTGCACAATTCAACATATTTGCTAAAATGTTCACCTTGCGAAAGTATTATCTGAATTAGAGAAGTATTTTTATGTTTTTATGAATATTCACTGTTGCGATATTCTGAAATAATTTCAATTATATGTTGGCCTGTTGCTATATTTGCTTCCCATGTGCGAATTGTATTTTAATTCATATTTATGATTTTATTTTTTCTCTTAGGCTACATTTCAAAAAATCTTATTTGAAATTTGATGAAAGACCTGAAAGCTAATGAACTAAGTGGATGCCTAGAGAAGTCATAAAAATAGGTGGGCTAATCAATAAGTAATTTATTAACATTGATAAATAACAGCCAAATACAGATAAATTTATGAGTATTTAGATGTTAATATCTCCGATAGTACATGGACGGGAGTCTCCCAGACAAGCGTAAAGGACTGCTCAAAGTAAATTCAAAAAGATGCACATTTACCTATGTTATTTATTCAAATTCAGTAGTTAAACAACTATGTACACACTTTCTTTTAAATACATATTTCATTACATTATTTAGTAGAATTCTCATCCATTTAGGATATTATTTATGATATATTTGTTAAATATATTAGGATTAGCGTTACATGCTAAAAAGCAAATGCACGTATAATTCACTAGTTTTCAATTAGCAAATGTTGTTAGCATATAACAAACAAAAGAAAAAACATAAAATACACAAAGAATGAATGCAAAAGAAACACAAAATATGCAGAAATCGTGAGGACATTATTATCACACAGGTGTGTGAAGATTCTTTTCGTTTTGCGTAAATAGTTGCTATGCATATATGACAGAAATTATAAGGTTGAGGAATGAATTAAAGAATTTGAAATTTTAATAAAATGCATTTTTTGAGAAGTATATGAGTTAATTACAATGTGTGTAATATCTGCATAAATCAATAGCTATCCTTTTCATTGTGATGTGTTATCTCTCTGCAATAAAAATCTTATGTTAAATGAGAGATATACAATAGATGAGTACATATATGTATATATACCTAAAGTGCAATTATTAATGTGAACAAAGACGCTAAATATAATGGCCAAAGTAAATATAAATAAGAGAATATTTAAACCATGTAAACAAAACACCAGTACAACCCGACTTCCTTTATACAGTAAAACCTCGTTAATTCGAAATTCAAGGGACCGAATTATAGGGGCCCCGTTAATTCGAACTTTTTGGTACAAAAATCGCGGTGCCATTGTGAAAATCACCAAAAGCATAAAAGTCTTGAAAAAACCGTTAATTTTGTTAAATTTTGCTTATATTTATAGAAATCACTTTGAAAACGCAATATTTATTATTTTAATGCAAAGATCTCGACAATTTGACATATTTGCTTTTTTATTTGCATATTTCCGTTACGTCTTGATGGATAATCATTTTCAAAAATGTTTAGTTATGCTTGAATTTATGGAATGCTTCTTCAATCTTCACACGAGTTTAACTTTTGATTCCGTCTTTTTTCCGACTCAAATACGTGAAACAATAAGATAAATAAGTCTCTAATAACATCTTACAAAGAAAGTTACACATTTTAATAACACAAACACAGTTATTAGGAAAAATGGAGCTAAAATTGAAAAACATTAAAAACAATTTAAACCGCGTTTAGGTACGAGGATTAGCGCAAACGCCGCAAACTAAACTATCCGCGCATATCTAGGCAGCCAACTGAAGAAAGCATACACAAGATTCCTCAATTTTAGAGATCGCGACACAATATGTATAGAAAAGGGGCATTCCATAAGGTACTGTTCATGAAAAAGCCATAAATTTTGTGAAAAATTTCTGTTTTTCATATTTCAAGAAATCATTTCGAAAACGCAATGTTTATTATGCTAATATAAAAATCGCGACATTTCAAAGTACTCGACATTGACATATTTGTAGTTCTCACTTGTGAAAAAATCGAAATATTTTTTCAATTTCGTCAAATTTCAAAAAAATTTCGAAGTACGCGAACTAAAATGTATTTATTTATGGCGCAAGGGGCTAAAAAATATTTCGAATTACGAATTATAGGGGTTTTGAATTATCTGGGTTAATTTACTATGAAATTCACATTTTAGGAATTTCGAATTATCGGGGTTCTAATTAACGGAGTTTTACTGTATTATCTGCATTAAAAAAATAGCGGCCCTCATGAGAATAAATCTATGTAATTTACTCAAGCTTGAGTGTTTTTGTGATGTAACAACTGCAATAATTGGTCCTCTTGCAGGGCCTGTTGAAGGGTTTAAATAAAAAAAATAAACTCACTCAGGTACGGAAAATAGCATCTTTCTTTAAATGAAAGGTTTTCCTTTTAACATTTCAGAGTATCAATACTAGCAATACCAATTCAACATGACTTAAGAACTTGTAAAGTAAATAAAAGTAAAATGGCATTTAAGACATGCAATTGTATGTAATACGCCAACTGATTGGACCTTAACAGATATTTTTATTTCATGTACACAAAATGAACTCCATTCCTTATGCAAGTTGAAAGATCATTGAATAATTTAATACAGGCATAACTGAGCCGTAGTAATATTAACCTTAAGAGTTTTTATCCTAAGTTTCCTAAGCATTTGACTGTAATCTTTGTTATGCTACTCTATTATTTTTAAAGCCTATTTTAATATGATCCATATGATCAATTTATGTTTGGAAGACCCGGAACTTACATTCAGGATGTATTTCAATATTCAATGTAGGTATATATTAATATATTTAATATATTTTTCTAGTGTAACGTCTTAAGCAATATGGGAGGACTACTTAGTAGGCAAAAGAAAGATGGAGGGGAACCAGCGGAACGTGGAACGAGAAAATTCTATCAGGTAATATGCAATGGTTTTGTCATAAAAAATTAATTTTATTTCATGATCATATTAATCCGAGAAGTCAAATATGATAGTCTTTTAAGTTAAAGGAAAACAATATGAGTTTAGAAGAAGTAAGAGTTAATTACATATGATATTATTTAAAAGAACACTTTCTCCAATAGTAATAATATTGATTGATATATAGAAAATTAAATTTGGCTAGTAAGAATTTTTCATTTGTGGCATGACTAGCAAACACACAAAGTTTTTTAATATAGAAGTAACATGCAAAACTGGCAAAAGTAGAATGAAAGTTGACTGAGTGGAATAGAAATGGGGTTTGCAAATTTATTTGTTAAAGAGTAGGTATTAACTGAATATACATATTATTAAAAGTAAGTAATTAAAAGTAAAAAGTATCTAAGCATAAATCCTTTTTTATTTGCATTTTTAGGAAATACAAAAATGTTTAACATATTTCTATTCTTAATATCCTAGTGGTTCTTATCCTTATTAACTCTGAAATTAAAAAATTACAAATGTACTACAATTACATCAGAGTTATTTGTTCAAGTATTAAAAATAAGAACTTTGTGTTACAGTTTTGGTCGAAAGAGCCACAACAAGCAGAAATCTCGCAAACGTAAGTAACCCAGCAACCAATTAACATATTTTATATTTAACAATTATGTACATATTTTCTAAACATCAGCCATTATCAGTCCACTTTTGGATGAAGGAATGACTCTTCCGCTCTCTTGGGTTAGGTCAATGGTTGCTATGTCACTATTCAGTTAAAATTATCAGAAAATTGACATAGCAAATCTGATAATTGTATCCGAAACGAGATTTTTGGTGTTCTCTAGCTTGTTTTTTATATTGTGTAGGTAAATCTGTCAAGGTTATTACGTCCATCAATATTATCAATTTATCTTTCGTTCTTGTTTGAGAGATTAAAATCTACTTCGCTAACGTTTTGCAATTGAATTCTCCAGGTCCATTTTTAACGTTACATTATTACTATTATTACCTTCATACTCAATAATTTTTACCTCAAATTTAAAAAGAAAACCACCCTAGGACTAAAGTCCTTCATATTTTAAAATGATAGTTCTCATTTTGATGAAGCCTTTGGAAGCTGTTTGTTATTTTTTGTATACATATTCTCATTGCTGTATAGTGGTATTGGTGCATGAATTTGTGTGGCTAGCAATTTTTTTCTATTTGTATTTTTTTTAATTAAGATACAAACACAGAATACGTGTCACATCAATATTCTTACTATTTTCAAACTAAGCTAAACGCTTGTGCTATGAAATTAGGACTAACTTGCTGCTCTGGAGTGAGGTTTGAATCATTGACCTTTGGATCATGAGCAGAGAGTCCTAACCACAAGACCAACAAGCTACTCAATTGATGTAATAATTTATGTTCTTGAGATCTCCTTTAATTTTTTCCCTTAATAATGTTTTGTAATTAAACTGATTTTTGTGGTAGGTATGGTAGATTTATCATTTAATTTTTAACATAATGGTTTATACACAACGTTTTATTCCTCTAATTTGAGTTATATAAGCCTAAGGGCTTTCGATGGGCACAACCATCATCTTCAGAGGCAATATTATTCTAATATATATTATTCTAATATATAATATGTATTATTCTAATATATAATATATATTCTACTCTAATATATATTATTATAATATCGCCTCTGAAGATGATGGTTGTGCCCATCCAAAGCGCTTAGGCTTATATAACTCAAATTAGTGGAATAAAATGTTATGTATAAATCATTGTGTTAATCATGAACTTCCACTCTTGATCCGTGATCCAAAGGTCGCGGGTTTGAATCTCAGCCCAGACTAGCAAGTTAGTCCTATTTTCATAGCACAAGCGTTTAGCTTAGTTTTAAAATAGTAAGAATATTGATGTGACACGTATTTCGTATTCGAATCTCTATTTAAAAAAAAAAACGAAACAACGCTTTATTTATTTTATTTTATTTTTGTTGGAAATAAAATTTATGTTTATCTAAATCTAAATTATTGTAGTCTTAATAAGTGCCATGGCATGTGAATTAAAAATAAACAGCTCAATGAGTGATGACATCCATAAAATTATTCCAAATTTTCTATTGAGAAGGATTTTAATTTCCGAATACACGTATGAAAAAGTTGCTCTGACAAATGAAGTCAATGTTGTAATTTGTTTTTTCTATAAAGACTTTCTCTTATAAACTTGAAAAATTGTTATTATAATTTTAACTATTAAAATCATTTGTCACCCCATATTTTGCATGTATTATTTCATATTTATTTGAATGCAGATTTTATCAAAAACATTACATTTCATAATTACTTTTTCAACAGGATTCCGAAGCAAGTATTGTCAGAAAGCCCTCCGAAGATAACTGTGGAATGGACTGATGTTCCCCTACAAGTACCAGATAATATGAAACTTGAAAAAGTAACGGAGGTACCTATTCCTCCGCCAAGAAAACACAGAGGTAAATCACCACCCATGAAAAATGTTGCAGATTTGAATACGGCCAAGGAAATAAAACCATCTAGGGCTTTGCCTCTTATTCCCGTTGAAGAACCGATAATTATTCCTAAAAAAGAACCGGTTCATATATGTGATGGAACTCATCACCATGTTACGAATATCTCAAATGGTAAAGTTATTCACAACACACATATCACACCCAAAAGAGAACATATTCATTCGAAAAACGAAAAGCCCGTGCGACCGAAAAATACATCTACTGTTTCACTTCCAAATTATGAGGAATTATCTATAAAATCAAACAAACACAATAAGAACATGAATAATCCCAATGCATCTAAGAAAAAAGCAACCAGACATATCTCGGTTATCTCCTTACCGACAGAGGGTAAAGTACACCTATCAGCAACTACCGCTGCTAGGCTTGAAAATTACATGATGAGATGTAAGAGCTTCGGGTCTTTACCCCCAAAACAACTTTTGGAAAAACTTCAAAATCAAATGGAGTTTAGCAGTGACAGTGATGATTCTTGGGATGGTCTCGATGATTGGGATATGGAAGTCCTTGAACACAATATCGTTCGTCATTCGCCTTTGGTGCCTCGTTGTAGGCTTAATGCTCCCACAAATAATCCAACACTCGGAGCACATTCTGAAAATCGATTACCAACTACAATTGAGGAAGTTGATGAAGTATTGAAGAAAAATGTGCCACTCCCGCAAAACAAAGGTATCATTACATTGAAAAAAACGGAAGGTCGACGAGAAAGTATAGATGACTTTTTCGATAGCAAAGCTGAGAATCCAATATCAAAAATGGTAAAGATTAAAAATGATAATTTTCTTGGTAGAAGAGGTTCAGAAGGTTTCTTTGGGTATGACCTGAAGTGTTACCCATTCAAAAATGCTGAGGTTGATCCATCATTCAAATCAGACACATTTTTCTCCAATTCTCTACTGCAAAGTGAAACTGACAACTCGCAGAAAGAAATGTTAAAACAAAGGAGGAAGTCAGCAGGTGCTGCCTTACATCGAATTGACTCTAATGATATTGACGATGATGAGATACGATTAAAACCAATAGTGAAAACACCTGAAGAAGATGATGAGCTATTGAATACTTTTCAAAAATTTTACGAGCATAATAAAAAAGATCAGAGCTTTAATACAGAAACAAAAGAAAGTAAACAAACAGAAAAAGAGCCTGCCAAAATAAATTTAAAACATGAACCTGAGATTGTGGCGCAAAAACTTCCAGAACATATTCTGGATGTAGGACACATTGACAAACCAAGTATCAAAACAGAAGAGCATCAGAAGAATGAAACAGAAGAAACAAAAGAAAAAGGAACAATACAGAATGATTCTGTAGAAATCAAATTAAAAATAAAACCCGATATTGATGTCCACACTCCTTCGAAAAATCACACAGAATCAGCACATCATGTCAAACCAGTTGAACACTCTAGTCTTCTAAAATTCTTTCAAGCAAATTCCACCGAAAGGAATATACACACCCCGATAACTGCATCAGAGAATAAAACTGCACAGGAGTCCCCGAAAACTGAACTAAAAGATGGTAACAAAACAGACAGTATCAGCATTTCTCAGTAATATGGATAAAAGAGACAAAATAAGGTATTTAAAGATATAAGAAAGTATTTTTTTATGTAGATATGTGAATAATATTTTTGCAGTAATTTAAATCTTGTAAATAAAAATAATAAATATATAAAATAGTAGCAAAAATGACTTTGATTGAAACCAATTTCTTGTATTATTTTTTTTGTAGTCTTGTGGCCCATGGCATTAACTTCATACATATTTTCAAAGTTTAATGAAAGAAATATAATGACATAATAAAGAAATATAATCATCTTTAATTCCTAAGAATTATTATTATCAATCATTATTATCAATATTATCAAGTAGGTGTAACCCATCAAAAATGACATACATATAAAATTTAATCACACATATAAAATGTCAGTTCCTAAAGAATAAGTATGCAAATTTGGTTAAGATCTGTCAGACAGTGTAGATTTGTACAGATAATCATCCGTATTCTGAAAATAACAATGTCTGGATCTTTAAGATCTTTATCCCAACACTTAATAGACGATAATAAAAATCAAAAATGTCCAGAGCGGATTTTGTAATTCAACGGCTCAAATACACTGTATTAAAAGATGATATAAGAAAGATTGTTTCTTACAAACGTATTAATTTCTTCATCTACAGCGTCCAGATGAAATATCATGGCTAAACTTGACCGCGTTACCGCGTATTCAAATATTCCCATCTTGACATTTGACAGATAACAATTTACATCTTTCTCCCTCCCTCTATATCTATCTCATGTAGAAACTTACAGAAACAAACACCGACGTAAGCTTATTATCGTCTATTAAGCGTTGGGATAAAGATCTTAAAGATCCAGACATATCTGTCAAATGTCAGGATGGGAAGATTTGAATACGCAGTATCGCCGAACACGGTTATGACAAGTTTAGCCATGATATTTCATCTGGACGCTGTGGATGAAGAAATTAATATGTTTGTAAGAAACAATCTTTCTTATGTCATATTTTAATACAGTGTATTTGAGCCGTAGAATAGCAAAATCCGCTCTGGACATTTTTAATTATTATTATCGTCTATTAAGTGTTGGGATAAAGATCTTAAAGATCCAGACATTGTTATTTTCAGAATCGGGCCAAATGTATCATGTGGAGAAGGTGGGTGAAGGGGAAGGAGAGAATTTCGTCTGTGTTACTCGTTGAGTCCTAAAGAATAAATATTTATTTATATTATTGATAGATTTAGCGTTTCCATTTTAGAGATTTTTCATGATGAATTTAAAAGTATTCTAAAAGTAATTCTAAAAATAAGTTACAGACAGACTGACAGACAATGAAATTATTATTATTGGGATCATCGTTAATGGTATATTCGTTTTATCAATGTTTCAAACCATATTTGAATCATGGGTATAATTGATTGTTTGAAGAATATATTTTACTCCTGAATGAATTTTTGAACTTTGTGGTGACATTATTATTAAAATAAAACACAAATCACGTTAAATTCAAGAACACATTCATATTTGTGAAGTTGTAATTTTTCAAAACAAAGTTCTGTGGAAGTTTTTAAAACCAAATTAATTAATCGATTAGAAAAACATATAGAAAAATCTAATACACAAAAAAATATTTTAAAAACAAATCACGTTGTTTTCACCACTTTATTAGATAAAAAAACTATATGTTTCGAGAACAATGTTCTCTTCTTCAGCATTGTTTGTGTACTAAAATTGAAATATAGATGAACCACGCAACTGTGTTGCGGTGAAGGGAATGGTGTGTAGAGGGGGAGGGTCGGAGGTATTAATTAGTTAATAACATTGAAAGGGGATGGATTCTTAAGTGGAAATTATAATAATAATAATAATTAGAGTTGCATCATTTATATAGCGCCGTTTTCGTGAGTAGGTACTCACCTAAAGAGCATTTCACACAAAACAACTTACTGACTTATCTACTATTACGTACTAGATGACATGCAAAAAATTGAATTAACATTTAAAACTATAATATTTGGGAGTGCTAGAAAGAATCAGGTATTTTCGCGGAGTGCATACTGGAGTGAGAAACATTACGTACTGTTGTAACGGTCTGATTCTATAGGTTTTTAAATTATTATCTAAACAAATGCATATTTAGTTGTTTTTTGAACTGTGGTAAGCCTGTTTGTCTCGGTTTATTAGGTAGTTTATTCTACAAATTTGGTCTAGCCACCGCGAAAGCACGGTCACCAAAATTGGTTTTGTGGACGCAATTTACTCCAACTAACCTATTTGTTTTAGATGTTGATGCTGAGCGAAGAGTTAGTTGTCTGTTATTTGCGGAAAATGGAATGCAGAAGTCAGTAATAGTGGGTCCGTCAATAGTCAATTGTGCAAAAAATGTTGTCTGGTTATTTATTATATTTTAATCAATATTGACCTTTTCCTAATTTCAAATATTTCTAGATTATTTATCTCTGCGATCTTATAACTAGGATGTAAAAAATTTAAACCTATATTAATATTAAATAAATTGTTTTATCGTCACTGTATAATAAAGCCAATGTGCCGTTTAGTACATTCTGAGATATGAACAAATCAATTTGTTGATTTTTCATATAAATAATGGAGATATACTAAAATAAACATTGCCGTTCATCTGGAAAGTCTGCCTAGTAATTTATAAAATATTTTTATAAATCTAGTCTGTGTAATTATTTCACTCGCTTCAACAGTTTCATTCGTTTATTTCAGAATATTCTAAAACGGCACATAGGATTAATTATACATATGTATGATATTCTATTTAATTAGTAGGATTAATTATACATATATATGATATTCTATTTAATTAGTCTCCAAGCAGATAGAAGCCAGTTTTTGGTAGTACTCCCACGAAAAGCCAGTTTTTGGTAGTTCTCCCATGAAGAAATTATATTTATAATATTTATTTTTTATACTTACATTAAAATTTAAAAAAAAAATTAATAAAAGAAAAACTCACACCCAAATTAAGAAAATGCAAAGAAATCAGGAGTGTCACGAAAGAAGACACCTTCCATTAAAAACAATTCCTGCTATCAGCTATCATCAGTAGTTCCCTTCTGTTTTTATAGCGAGGAAGCATTGGAAGGAAGGAGGAGGCGAATTTAAGTAAACTTGAATAAAAAGTATCTAACATTGTCTGTGTTCATCATTTTCATAAGACCCTTCTAAAATGATCAATGACATTGTCATTAAAGACATTGCCTCAATAAAAAAAAGTAGATATGTAAGTGCAGCATGCGCCGAACACACCACTCATCACGTTGTATTACAGATAAATGTGATTAAGACACGACAAACACTATGGATACGGCATGCGCCCAAGCAGAGTGCATTGTGATTCAAATCCGAATCTAGGTTCATATGTAGAGGTCAAAGTGGGATATGAAAAAAGTTTTATGTAAAGTGGTTCGTAAGTCAAGGTACCATTGTATATGAAATTTTCATTGATGTATATAAGCGACTTAAATATAAGGTAATTTTAAACATTATAAAGTTAGCGTAACTCAAGAAAACAAAAGCTGGAGCCCAGAGAGATAGTATTGAAACCCTGAAATATATATCTCCCCGAGTATAGTACAATTGATTTTTCAAAATAATATAAAATGCAAATTTGTTTCTTGGTATGATCTAAGTTTTATATTGAGAAAATAGCATAGAAAATATGCAAGTTCGTTATCTAGTCTATTAGAACAAAGTACCAAATGATTAGTTTATTTCTTGTTCAATAACTGCAAAATGACTTTGTGGTAAAATTATTTATATAATTAACAAGGAAACACTTTGTATAAACCACTAATGTAATAATAATAATTTATAGTATTTAGATAATTGATTCATCATCTTCATCATTGGTGCTACAGCCACCGTGAGCCTTGGCCTCCTCCAGAATTTTTCGCCATTCCACCCGGTCCATCGTCCGCTTTAATAAGAGCAAATGCAAACCAAAACCTTATTACAGACATAATGAGAGACGAAATTTTAAAAGAAAAAATATCCAAGGTTGCCTAGACCACATTGTGGTGGAAAACCATAAAGACACGATGCATTAAAAATACAAATAAAAAACAATACCAGTTTGCACAATACAAAGATTTGGTTATATGTACTCAAAATATTGTGAATCATTTGAATGATAAAGAAAGTAGGAATAATATTTATAGATTTCAAAAAAGCATTCGACACACAGGAACACGAACGAGATTTTACTAACAGTAATGGATGAATGTGGAATACGAGGACCACTAAAAAAATGGATGAAAAATTACATGACAAACACAAAACTTACATTGTGTTGTTGAAACTATCTATGGTTGAAATAACAAATTCGTTCTTAAACCATAAAAATCGACAGTTCCAATGAACGAACGAATATTCCAATCTTCTGGGACTGACTCAGAGGTCTATACCGTACTGATTATATTATACATGAGCTCACCTGTTATGCCATTGTGAACTGGGGACTTATTATTTATAAGGAGGAATAGTGCTTTAGTTACTTCTTCTAAAGTTGGGTCTACTTGGGTATCTTCGTTATGATCTGAGAAGATATTAATTTCCTACTCTCCTGCAGTAATATTACTGTTCAGCAATTTGTCAAAGTGTTGCACCCAGCGCTTAAGTATAGCATTTCATCCTCCTTATTTCTAGGTTTGAATTCCTTTGTTTGTTGGTTAATGCTTTGATTGAACTTAATACAGTCGAACTCGGTTATAACGAGAGCGACGGAACCGACTAAATTTGTTCCTTATTGCCGGGACTCCTTATATCCGGGATAGGTAAATTTCACATTCTTAATTTTTTTGATTGTGTCACGTTTTTCGACTTTTTTGGGAACCAAGAGACACTTTCGTTTGTTAGTGGACATGTTTCCGATAGAACAATTCGCATTTAACTGATTAGGCTTTTAAATGATAATACAGTAAACTGCTTAAAGTAAACTGTCACTTCAAACATTTTGGAAATCCCCAATAATCGGAGTTATATAACCAATATTCTCAACCTTCAGTTCGGCATTTCTTTGATAAGGAATGCCGATGAACTATTGTTTGCCTGCGCATGTGGCATTTTCAGACACACAAGTTGGTGTACATCATAAAATGAACCCTTATTAAGTGTGAGCCGCTTTAAAAGCAAAGTTCATTGTTATGAGTACATATTTGTTTTTTTTCTGTAACCCAAGCACATGTATGTATGCAGAGTTTCTCAAATTTGCTTTGTATATCCGGGAATCGCGCTCCTTATAACCGAGTAGATTGTTTGGGAATATGCACTAATCAAAATCAATTCATAGTTTTTCTCATTATAGCCGAGATCTCCTTATATCCGAGCTCGTTATAACCAAGTTCAACTGTATATAACTTAATAGATAATTAATTACTATATATTGGCAATATATTTAAGTATGTTCAAATATTTCAAGAAAACAATTACTTACAGGATTTTTGTCCCCAGAGGGATCGTCATTAATTAAAATATATTATAGACACCCCACAGAGGCAAAGCTATTAATATGGGAAAGAAGGTATATAATTTTTTGAAATGTAAAAACTGGTCTTAAAAGGAATAAAAAATTCAAATAATTTTCAGGAATATTTTAGTGTATACAATAGAGCGTCGATTATCCGAACGCCGATCAACTGAACGACCACTTATCCAAACTACTTCACCCGCCTGACCCGCGCGTGCCTACCCTCTCTCGCCTCCTGCACTACAGTGCTCGTGCACTTTGTTAATTATACTCTTATGTCACCTCCAGGTAGTCGCTATTCGATAAAATAAATTTTGCCGCAAGGAAGTAGTGAAATTTCAGGAGTGGTAGTCCGAAGATGGGATACAATCTGAAGGAAAGAAAAATCCTACTACTGGTGAACAACCACCCCATCAAACGCAATCTTCAGAATATCAAGCTGCTTTTTTTTCGCTGCCAACACGACAAATATTTTAGCGTTAATTGCCCAAAGAGTTTTTAAAAACTTAACAAGATCGTTAAATCACGCAGGTCTCGGAACACAAGGTCTCTAATAATACGCTGGATGCATGGGTTCTTCCAAGTAAAGCCTGGAAAGAGATGATAACAACAACCATCCATCATTATTTTCGCCATGCAGGGCTACTATCTGACTGCTCCACAAAACTAGAATATGAACCGCCACAGGATCTGTCTCTTATATTAATATGATATATTAATATATCTATCACCTTTACTTCCGAAGAGCTGAAGGGCTTCGCTGCAGTGGATGAGGATCTGGCCACAACAGCTAAGATGACAGATGAGGATTTCTTGAAAACTATTAAGAGAGAACAGGATCAAGAAGACAAGGAGAAAAAAACACAGGAATCCGATCCACCCAGCTTCAACCAAGGCCAAATTGGTTGAATTTTTTTATTAATTAATTAATTTTATTGTATTATTCATTCCTTATGAAAGATATGCCTATGTCAAATCAAGATTAAAAGTTTAAATATGCAGCATTTTGGAATAACAGAAGAGTGTAAACAAAGTTGACTGACTTGTTAAAGTTTTAATTTGCATAAGTTCAAAATAGCTAGTGTAATAGAACGTCTAACAAAAGCATAAATAAATAAATTATTTATGCTTTTGTTAGACAAATACAAGTTAATTTTGTTCCTCACTCTTTATAGCGAAAACTCTCTATAACAAAATAAATTGCTCGGTCCATTGGATTTCGTTATAGAGTGACGACTGTATTTAGCTGCTTTCTAAGGCACTACTTATGTTTCCTTTGATGGCAGAATTCTCAATTTTAACATATATCCATATTGAGAATGTGTACTCATTCAGGCTGACATTTCCAGACTTTTGTAACCATGCACACCGAGAATGAATACTGTCCATACTTCAGTTTTAAAATTATTGTACAAAGAAAGCATTGAGAACAATAATTCTCAACACAATACACGGAGATCAATAAAATATTAACCGCTTAATGCTTTTGAACGAGTCACGCTCACGCGCTAAATGCGTTCCAATTTCTGCTAGCCCAAGTGACGCTCGCAGGTTTCGACTTGCAGCGTTCTATTTTTAGCTAATACGAGTAATGCTCGTGAAAGAAAAATCTCCCTTTATCAATATTTTTACAAAGTAACTTACACATAACCTACCTAAATGAAGTATTGTAGAAGTGACTAGAATATTAATTTATTTATTTATTATTTTAATTTAGATAGATGTACACTAGCGAAGGGCAAAATTACGTTTCAGAATGTAGGCTGCAAAATGCACACTTTCACCAATTTGAAAGATTCAAAATGAACCCTTCATTGTCTCTAGTTGGTACCTCAACCCATCGTGACTCGAGGGCAGGTCAAATCGTGCACTTTGTCTACCACAAAATTGTGGGAGTAGCCAAAGGATTTATAAAACGGACTGTAAAGTAATGGAGGGATGTGTGTGTATGAATGGTATGTAGCCCTTAAGCACATCTATTTGGCATGCACACCTCGAGCATGTTAACTAACACAACAACAGCGCTTCACTTGTTAATTATTTATTTGTGTGTGAATCTTCTGTAACCCATACTTCACCGAGAGTCACACTGGGGGTGTTCGCATAATCATGGAGACTGCTGTCTAAAGGATTGAACTGGATGTTAGATTAAAACCGTGTTAAGTGTGCAGTGGAGTATAATGTAGTACTACATTGTAGTACTTTGAAGAATGCATAATACATAATCACTAATGTACCTATATTGCTTGACCACAATAACTTGGCGTGCGGCGACATTGGAACTAAAACCCGCCCCGCCCGCACCCGGCGGTAACCCGTCGCCCTGTTAATCAGTACAAATTTGTATTTTCTCGGGAACTGTGACATCTTGATTACCAATGTACACTGAATTATTATGTCAAAAACATCCTAAACAGTCTGGGATGGTGCAAGAACAATTTCCTATTTCAGTTTCGCAATACTTCATAGGCAAGTTTTGCGAAACTGAAAAAGTAAATAATGGACCGATATTACCGTCTGACAGTTTGACTGATAGAACGGCCACCATTACGGCTTGGTTTCTTTTGTGCTGCCTGACCAAATTTCTGTTAAAGGCTACGACACCGGTCACCGGACATTCTGTAAATTATGTATTGTGTAATAAAATTATATAATATTGTGTAATAAATTACACCCTGGCAACTTCTGTTACGCGACAAGGACGCCCTCTCTCGCTCGCCAATTTATAGTGGTCGCATTCTACCATCGAGTGGATAACAATGTGATATGTTGTCCGGGAAATGAAAGATAAAAGGCTTAAATTTTGTATTTAAAAGCCAAATCAGTAATTGCACTGGATGTTAAATGTTTAAAAATCTACATTAAACAAAATGACAGATTCCATAAAAATACAATTAACCCTAGAAGGCTTCTTTTAGTCGTTTCAACTAACACGGCAAATATTTGTGGCGTTTTGCTATGTGCCGTTAATCAAACACCCAAGTTTCGCCGACGACAATAGATACTCTTTGAATGTGGCTCTAAGTCAAGGCAGCGACAGTCGAGAGCCCTGCGCCTGTAATGTACCATGCACCAAATAAAATGTTCGCCCTTTAGGCCTTGCTTCGTTATCGTTATCAGTGCAGCATTCTTTCCAAAAATTGGGACTTTTTTAAAAAACGCGGAACAAATGTTAAAAATTGGGACTGTTCTGCTAAAAGCGGGACTTCAGGTCACATTCATTTAGTAGAATCTTGTTCTTGTGCATGTATAAGAAATGTAATTAAAAATATTATAAGTAGAATATTTTCAAACCATTTCACTTCATTATAACACAAATTTAACTGGGGTCACTTTGTATCACACTCTGGCCCTGATCCTATTATCAATTTTCTATTATAGTAAAGAATAATTGAAGATTCTCTAGATCATGCTGCAGATTAGCTGTATGACACATCTCATGTTAATATTTTGAAAATGTTGGATTTATGTTCTGAAATACATCCCATTACGAATTTTTCCCCATTTTAGATTACTTTCAGTATTTCTTGCACAATTCTTCACCAGCAAACTTTTTTGAATAAACGACTTTCACTGAATGTTTCAACACCTGTATACAGATGGCAGTATCGGATTCGTCGATGACACGATCCCACGTTTAAATAGTAGATAAAAGAAGTTTTCATAAGAAATATATTTTTCAGCACATAGATGGCAGTAACGATGCACGTGTGAGTCTGAGAACGTAAACATTTGAAAAATCAAAATGGATACTAAAATCGTATTATCAATTTTATGAATAAGTAATAACTGTCAAATCTATGATTCCATCATTTTTAAATTCATCATTATTTAAAATGATCGAAATGAGAACAAATGATAGTAAATGTTTACTTGACCTTGTATAACACAACATTGCGCGGCCTGACCTACATAGGAGCTCTCGTGAAAGTATTATGCAATGTATTTCGTAATTTTTAAAGCAAAAGTGTTTTTTTATATTTAGATGCAACCTACTTACAGTTAAAATATCAATAATTACATTTATCAGCAAGTTTGAAACGTTTCATTAAAGTTTTGTGTACAGTGATTTACGTATCGAAACCAAACACATATTTCTCTTAACATATTTAAAACTTAAAAAACAATTTTCGAAATAGAGTTTTCTCATTTTCGCCCCGAAATAGCTTGTCCGCAAATAATATTTTTTATTTGCTTTTCCTATGGTTTCAATGTCAGTCATGAATACGGACGCCGTATTGATTCGGGAGTAATGTCTGAATGTAGAGTGTTAAGTGAAGTGGCCTACAGACCTACATTACGAAAGTTTGACTTGAACCCAGTGAAATAATAAAATATCGACAGTTATAAGGTCACTAATTACAGTTTGTAGCTTTTTGTACTCGCAGGAGTACAAAAAAGGCTAAAACACTCGATCGGAGGTGAATATTGGATTAGAATGCACGAAGAAGCTTCAACGATGAGCGCTTCGAGCTCCTCTGTTGCCGCATCTACAAGTCAGCCCAGAGCAGGTGTACGCTCGGGCCTCGTTATATCTTCGGATGCCATAGTTCCTGATATCGTTGACAACTCGGACTTACAGCTCCCCTATGACGACGGATCGACTGGTATGTCCAGCATTGTACGCTTTATGTGTTATAATTCCATCTTTCTCTGAAAACCGTGCCATGTCTCTGTATTGTGATAACGAAAATAACAAACAAACATGTGCAAGTACATGACATTTGTTGATGTTGCGAACGATCGACACAGCACTTGAAATTATAATTAAAAACAAATTCTGATTTTTTCTTTTTTTGTGAATAATTTATTTCTCGTTTTTTCCTAGAATCGCTACTTCGAGTGTTGCAAATGAAATTCATTTTATAAATTAATACACATATTGTGGATTTGTAATGGAAATGCGTTGGTAAAAATGCACTTTATAACGGTTTAAGTCTGGATGTTTACGATTTTGTTGAATGGAGATGTTGTCTTCAAGGAAAAATGTTGAAAATCTGATTTTACCTGTTTTGAAGACGTTTTTATTTGACAGAACCCTTATTTAAAAAAAAGTTTACACTATTGTCACATGATTCATCATTCTACGCAAGTAAATGTTCTCAGACGAATATAATTCTGATATTTTGCTGTCATTTTTTTTATTAATCGAAACCTAAAAATCGTGTCGCGTTATATTGGCAACGTATTATGTTCGCAAGCTTTACGATCTTTGTTTTTGGAAACTTTTAGGTCAGTCAGCCGCTCAGCCATCAATCATATTATAGCAAATGTTTATATATAATTGCATTGGACCTTACTATTTCCGTAACCGGCCTGATCAATAAAAAATATTCACAAAGACCGATTGGTAAATTATTGAAGAATGACATTTGTGTTGAAATTTAAATAATAAAATTATTGGACTCGCTCCAGATGGACTCGGCAAAGAATTTGAAGACTCCGCCTCGACAACGGGGGTGGCCAACCACCTGACAGGCGTATTAAAAACATAATCTAGTACAACGGTCACGTGGAAACATCGTGCGCATGTGCGTGTATGTGTTCAATTCACTGGGGAAGAATGAAATAATTATATTTTATTAAAATTATTTTTGACATTTTATTACTAAAATTTCATTTGTTAGAAAAATGGTTGAATAGCATTGTATTTTGTGTGGGTTATGAATTATGTTTAAGTTAATTTTTTTAGCTATATGCGACGCATGACGCAAAAGGACGTATTTTAATCTTCGGACATTAAAATTTCAATTGGTATTGAATAAAATATGCACCCACCGTGGTAACGAATATGAAGTTCGATCACTTCTGTGACATGACAGCGATTTTTTGCGCAATAGATACAAAGGAAGCAACATTTAAAGATATGCAAAGCAAATTATTTTTACTAATAGTTAACGTTAGGCCCTGGAGGCGACGTCCTGGCGTCTGCGCGGCCATTAGTGACGGTTACGCGACCACTGGCTCCGCAATTGACTATCGGCTATACGCCACCTATAGTGGCCGCTGCGCGGCCATTAATATCTGCGATTAGCTATCGCTCATTGTCTGATGCTAGTCTTTAACATGTTTTCATACGATTTGGTTATTTTCATAAAGTAACCATTCACAAAAAAATTACCAATGTTTTTATTTCAAAAGCAACTATTTTTAAATTTTGTTTATCGATGCAAATTATCATATTTTCTTTTTATAAAACAATGTAGCATTTCAATTCACGTAATATAAGATATAGAAATGTAAGATGTAGAAACTACTATGAATGTTCACATTTATCTTAATTAGAACAACCAATACAGTGCAAAAAAATACAATAGACATAAACTTAAGATTAACAAAGCTTTACATTATTATTCTCTAAAATAACAAAAGGACAGCATTCAAATGTATTTATTACAATATTTATTAATATCGAGAAAATATTGTGAATATATGTAAGTTATACATTCACAATATGATAATAAACAATAATAACAAAAATCATTAAACACAATATAAGTTATAAATTAGGAATAAAAATCTTATTTGTAAAAATATAAAGAAAAGGAAACACATAAATATTAATAAAATTTAATCAGAATTTGAATTCATATTCAATATGTATTAAATAGTCATGTTCAAGACAATTCTGAAGATATAGAAATTATACTTTCTTCTCACTTCTCTGATTGTGAAACGACCAAAAAAATAATTAATCTACTTTTGATGTGGTTCGGCGTCAGTTATGACCATCAACATATATCATCAGACTTCGGAAGAAGCCCGGTTCTTGGTTTATCCACCAATGAAGAATCCTCAGATCAGAATTTTGAAAACAACGGCATGCGTCCGTCGAACTTTACACTTCTCAATCTTGCATAGTCTTCTCCGTACACATCGCAAAGGTTCGCCACAATCACAATATTGCTTTTACGAAATTCGTCGTGGAAACAATAACGTAAGTGTAATTAAAGGATAGACTGGCTGGTAAAGTCAAAACTGATTATAAAGTGAAAATAAGGCTTCTTTTATGTATTGGAAACAGACGATTTGTCTGTCCAAATTTTTTTTAAGTGTCAAAAACATGGGGAAACTTCTGCGGCTAACCAATTAAAAAGTGAGAAAAATTATTCGAACTTTGAAAACAATGTAAGTTCTTTTATTGCTTCATACCATTTTTTACTTCCGACTTGGCAAAAAATATTATCAACGATTTCCTTCGACATTTAAAATGTTACGATGGTCAAAATTTTATTTGAATAATCAACTCGCGCCCGAATTCATATAAACAGAAACAAACATATTTACGTATTTTAACATTTAATATTTCAATCTCCATTCATTATAATTCATTTAATGAATATTCATGTAGCTTGAGGTTGACCAACGCCATCAAGAAACACGAAAAAACTTTTGAAATGTACGGAATAACGTTGGAACACACGGTGAAAAAAATCCGAAGAAGGTATTAATAAAAGTGTCATTTACGCTGTTTTTAGTCAATATAATGCCGTTCGATAATTTTAGGATATCATAAAAAAATACATGCCAAAGCAGTGAATTTGTAGCCTGAAGATTGATTGAACATAATACAGCTTCGGTGGGGAAATTTTTGGATCAGTAAAATTTTCATACGGATAGAACAAACAAATTGCACGCGCATAAACAAGAAAACGCAAACGAAGCGTTGGCATTACGCATTAGTCGGAACTAAAATTCTAGCCTTAGGTTAAGGAATCATACGTTAACCCGTGTAGTAGCGGCTAGAATGTTATGAAATCTTTTCATAAAATATTGATTATTTAATATATCTTTATTTCCCAGAATCTTTAGTAATGCTCGCTTTTTAACTTGTATATATTGCACGTCCATTCCAGTTTTAATCCAGGATATTTCCCTGTATTTCTCCTCTACTAGCATATAGTGACATGACATAGGAAATAGGTCCCATCTTGTAGTTACCGATGTTTTGATAAACTAAAACAGCCACCATGGCAATTTGTTGTAAACTTGAACGGATTTAATCTTTATATATTTAGATATTATTTGAGAATGTGTACTCACACCATATGCGGCGTTGAACTGGTTGCCGTCGCCGCGGGCTGCGAGCTTTGATTTTAAATGCTATCGCCGGTCGTATTTCCTGAATACAACACAGCGAGTTAGCAAAAGCCCGCATTCCAATCGACT
Organism: Agrypnia vestita; assembly: GCA_016648135.1. Lineage (NCBI taxonomy): Eukaryota > Metazoa > Arthropoda > Insecta > Trichoptera > Phryganeidae > Agrypnia > Agrypnia vestita. Next base: position 512,747 of record JADDOH010000085.1, on the reverse strand, counting down.
TAACCATACGGAAGACGATTGGAATGGGTTTTTACCCGGGCCCTTGAACACATCGGCGTGACCGCACTACCGTGTATTTTCCTTGCAGCGGCTCGTACCTGACCACACATGGACGACACATAGAAGAAAAGTGCGTGGTTTGATGAATTCAACCGTGGGTCTAGTCCCATGGGGCGTGCAAGTGCTGGTAGTCTGGTAAGAATCAAAACAAATCGTTCAGTTTTTGAAAAGGCGCGCACTCGCGTATAAAAATCAACAGTTTATGACATAGGCATGGTCGTTGTAACAATTATCAATGGATGCTCAACTTGGGTGCTTCGGTTGGATGTTCTCCTTCTTTCAGGGCCCTGACTTCCAGCAATCTTCCTTTTCCCAGCGTCATGAAGTGCAATATCTCATACTTCTCTGAATGTCTCATCACGTGTCCGAGATAGTAAAGTTTTCATCTTAACATCTTCATTCGTGACGTATCTCTTCCATCCAGCTTATTTTGAGTATTCTTCTGTAGATTCACATCTCGAATGCTTCAAGTTGCCTTATCGATTTTTCGGCGAGGGTCCATGCTTCCATTCCATAAATAACATCGAGAAAATATAGCTTCTGACCATTCGCACTCCAAATCCAAGATTGAGTTCATGGCTGCAGAACATGTGAATAATGGTTGCAGGAAGTTGCTCAATGTGGTACCTATTAGATTTCAGCAGAAGGATCCCATCTTTCATTTATATACAAATATACAATACATTCCACCTTCTGTAATTTTGTTCCAGCATTATAAAGACATTCATTGTATATGATGTTTATAGTGTTAACTTTGTGGTTGGACATAATTATTAATTTGAGAAAAGTAACAAACTTTGTATAAACCACACTGATTATTTTTAAACGTTTACCGGTTTCGATACTGAATTGTATCTTTCCCAGGATGATCAAATTATCTATTGGTGATAGGCCATACTTTAAAAAAGAAAACGGCATCAAAATTTTATATACAAATAATAAAGGCCTTCGGCTAGATAATTTAGAAATCAAAAAGTCCCTCAATACCAAATCTAATATAATTAACAAGCAATTTCTTAAATTTAACGAATAATTCATCATTTAATATATTCCCCATTTCGAAGTCTCATTGTCAAACTCCACCCCTCTCCCCCACCACAAATGTGGCCACACCCCCTCTAATACTCGACCCATACAAATTTAATTATGGAACTTATTGCGCGTCCGTCCTAACGAAGATACAGTTCAGTATCGAAACCGGTAGACGTTTAAAAACAATCGGTGTGGTTTATACAAAATGTGTTAGTGTTCTCAAATCAACTTTCATTGTCGACTGCGTTATATTTGCTAAAAAGCATGTATTTTTTAAAATTGTATCAAGTTCTTACGCATATTCACTACTTATAGATGATTCAAAAGAAGAAGAAATCCTCAATGTTACTTGCTGGAATTATCACTTCATTTGCATAAGGCGGGTTATTCAGAATTTCCATTTATAACAAGTGTCTTCTGATAAAAAAGGTCACTTCCAGTTGGATGATGGTACACTCTTGGTTCTATAGATAACACGTTGTGGCCGGGGAAATTAGCACTGATGGCTGCCGTCGTCGAAACTGTTACTATTTTACAGACGGCAACTTTCATTCGTAGGTACCGCACACACGACTGAAAAAGGAAAACGGTGATCACTCCGCTCAACGGCAAGGAATGTCATCCAAGCGGAAGCTTGAAGTACACGGCTACGGGGTCGATTCCCGGTACAGTAGCCGGCAAACATCTTGAAATTCTACGGCGTAGCGGGGGGAAATTTGCGCATCTACCTTTCCACCAACGAGACCCAAATTTCGTCTTCTGCGCATTCCCCCACTAGGCCAAAGAATTTCAAGAATATTGCAGGCAACTGTACCAGAATAGATTGTCCAAGGTGGAGACAAATAATACAAGCAGCTACCAATGGATATAATTATCATGTTTCAGAACATGATCACATTTTCATTATTGTTATTCACTGTTCTTAGATATAATAAATAACATATTTTCTTTTATTAATATTTAATAAATATTTAATTTTAACACACTCTCCTATTCTGTACACCCAAAAATACAAAACTTAGCCACAAAAATTCAATTATTACTGACAATCCACTGAGATCATAGGCTTAAAATCTATGCACAATATATACGCACACACACATAAAACACATCACCATCACGACATGTAACATTTAATTTTATAGATGTTGTATGGAGCGGATATTTTTGAACATGTTTACATTTCTTTGTTTTAATAAAAAAGTTTATCGTCAGGCCAGTAATGAACCTGATAGATGTTAAATCATTTCGAGTACAAGGTGTTACCTACAGAATTTTTGTGCTTTTGAAATTGGTGCCTACTGCTAATAAAAAAAATGTTTTAATACAAATTGACAGTTAAGGAGAATGAACCGTACAAATGCGTGGTTTCCAAGCTTTTCAACTTAAGTAAATTTAATAGTATATTAGAAAATTTTGAGATATGAAATAAATAAAAATTTCTAACATATTTTATTTAACAAAATTGAATATAAAAATAGCTATTTAAAAGAGCATTATGTTTTTTGGTTTGTTTAACACTAAAAGTACTTTAAAAAAAAAAACTACTTTAAAACTTTAAGACATAAAAATAACTACTTAATGTGAAGCTGTTTTTCAAACATACATATTATATTATATTTATTCATTTATTTATTTATTTTTCTTTATTACGTCCCAAAAATTTATATAGTTAATTGTTAATTAAAGTGTTTATATCCGTAAAACATAACAAAAAAATGTGCGTAATACGCACGGCTTACACATAGTAATTCGATTGTCTTTCTTAAATGGAAAGAGGTCTACCTCGGTTTATATCCAATTTGGAATAAGCTCAACTTCATATACGTCCTGTTTGGACGTGAAAAAATCCATTTGGTATAATACCTTCATTTAGAATACGATTTGATACGGAGGAGGAGGAGATAGTAAAATCTCCGATTTTATTATCAACGAAATCTTTGCCAAATAAATGGGTGTCACAAACTTTGCAAAGAAGTACTACTCCCAACAAAGCCCAAACAAGGAGTAACAGTATTGTCTACAATGACCAGACAATCTCAGTCCTGAGGAGAAGGCAGTAGCAGAGTTCTTTGTAGAGATTTTTAGTAAACGTCAAACCTGGTGATCCCCGAAAAGAAACAGAAAAGAAAAATTTAAAGTTTGTTAAATTTTCGTTTGTTTCATCTAATTGCTTTTGTATGTATTTTAATATTAAGTAGTGCTTAAATTATTACTAAACCCCCCATCTCCATCAATGCATAATATGTAAATAAAAATAGGATTTTTTTTTAAAGTATATAAATTAATTATTTACTTTTAAAAAATCGTTTGATACGAGTATAAGGATTTGGAACTGATTAAGAACATATATCGAAGTTCCACTGTAAAACATAGCATGTATAGTTTATTTTCACCATATTATTAAAATTTATTTGTGTTTGGTGTATTACGTATTTTTGTGGAAACCTTTGAGTGGTTTGTTGGTGATTTTTAATTGTTTATTTAAATTTATATTTTCTGCATATTTCTTATTGTTACCTGTCATTTGAATATTTTCCAAGTAAAACATAACAGTTTTCTGTATAGATTTCACGTTTAAAATAGATAGAAAATGTTTTTTTTCGTTAGTGTAGCTTATCACTTAGTGTTCAAAATATATTTGTAGTGAAAAAGCATTTTAGAGTAGATTAATTTAAATGCATATAAATTATATTAAGTTGAGCTAGTATGAAATTTAATGCAACAATTAATTTCACCAGGTCACTCTACTTTAATTAATCTGCGATAAAAAACGCGCCTTAACGTAAAATAGGTCCACGGAAACATTCTTTATTCCACGTTTAATAATAGTGTTTTTTATTCACAGGAATGTAATCTGTAAACACATTCATGTTTTTTTTTCTGGAAACTATGGAAGCTCTTTGATTTACATCTCAATTCGTAAAAAATATCTCGAAAAACACAAGGTGGATAGCATTAAGTTGACACATCTTTTATTTTAGTCTATGATATTGATTTTTTTATTTATGTTTTATTTTATTATATAACAGACGTCTAAAACAGGTGAACAATTACAAATATCTCGGTGTAATAACATCTCAGAATGGAAAGCAAGAAAGTGAATTGGATAGGAGCCGCAAGGCAAGTAGCACGATACCTGTATTATCCCGTACATAGAGAAGCGGAGCTCAGTCAGCGAGCAAAGTTGTCAGTATACAAATCAGTTTTCAGGCCAACCCTAGAGTACGACCACGAGCACTGGATCTTGCAACCCGCTCAAGGCTATATAGGCTGCCAATATGGGATTTCTACGGCAAACAGTAGGAGTTACCAAAAGGGACAGAATCAGAAATACTCAAATAAGATAACGTCTCGAAACAGTACCCTATTGACGTTTATAGATAAATCACAGTTACCGTGGCTGGGGCATATCTTGCGGATGCCGACAGAAAGACTGCCAAAGCGGATATTCCAGGCAAGACCGGAAGGCAGAAGACCAAGGGGCCGGCGGAAGGAACTGGCGGAAACAGTTGGAGGACTGGTGCGAAGCGATGTTGCAACTTTCCTTATCAGACTCAAGAGCCTCTCTTCACTGATGAGGCCTACATGACTAACAAAGTCCAAAAAAATGACAATTTAATATATAAATATGTAAGATTTTGTATTTATATTAAATTAAATTAAATAAAAAATTGGGCCGACGGACGTGGAGAGCGAAGCCCAAGACAGGAAAAGTTGAAATCTTTTGTGCGGTGCAGGAACCCCAACCCTATAGGATAAGGGGTAGAAGAAGAAGATATAAAAAGCCATTCTTAGTTGACACATTTACATGTTTTTGAATAGAAAAACTACTTTATTGCGATATCATTCTAATATTTTTGCTCAAAAAGATTTAATGAATTTTCTTTGTCACAGTTAATTTGTACATTTTCCCAGACGGTGCTAATTATGAGTGGTCATAACTGACAAAGATAATAAATCCTCTAGCATTGCAATAATTAAACCTATATCTAAGATAAGTTTAGCTTTAATTCTCCTGAAAAGTAGCAATTTCAAGTTGCAGTTACTAAAGGAAACAGAGGAGAGAATACTGTATAGATTCTATAAATGCAACATGTTTATATTAAACTATTCTATATTCTGTTTTTAAATTTACTTGCTTAAAAACTTGTTATTTTATTAAAATAAATTAGATGAATGAACTATGTTCTATGTTTGCAAATTCGCCGTAAAATGTGTTTTCATTGAAGAATAAAAACTTACTGAATTATTTGTTGTGGGTGCATCCTTTCTTATGTAATGCTAAACCATCCTACTATTACAATATATATCGGTTGTCAAAATGGTAGCCCGTTATCATTATTTATGTATTTTTGTTGTTAAATTATTATATACGAGTTTCCTGAATAAATGCATACAATTATAATTATGTTGAGACTTACACTAGGGTCATCTTCCAATGTTTGGCTTACTGGACACGAAGATTTTGCGGATATCCTCCAAGTCGTCCATGCAGACTTTTTTCAACTCGACAAATCTACACTTTTCGGAAAATTTTAGATCAAACGGCAATATAATAATATTGTGTGTGTGTGTGTGTGTGTAAAACTACTGTGACTGAATTAAAATAAACCTTTTGCTTTAATTAAAATAAACCACCGCTGTGGATAAACGAATCCAAATTGAAGTGTTTGGACAAAAATAAAGAATGCCATCTGGCAAAAAAAATCTACCTCCGAATTTTGCCGATTGTTAAGCATTGGGGGAGTTCAGTGATGGTCTGGAGCTACCTCTCAGCTACTTGAGTCGGAGATCTTATAAAAAATAATAGTATCTTAAATAAAGAAGTCTATAAAACAAATGTTGACATCCGCAATTCGATTTATTGGCCCCAATATAGCAAGATAATAACGCAAATATAGTTCCAAATTTTGTAGCCAGTGTCTATAATATGTGGAAAATAATGGTTATTAATATATAATAAAAACAGTAAAAAAATTACTTCTTTGAGTGCCATAAGTTTATATTACCTACATTTGTGTTTTAATTTTATTTTTGTAGTTTTTTTAATAATTTGTTTATCCAAAAAATAATATACGTTTTAAAGGTTTTAATTTTTTATTGTGTCTTGTCTTCTCCCTCCCTGCTTATTTATTTGAATTAATAATACATTCTATAAAGCCTCGGCATCACCCAACGGTTGTATCAACCGGTTCACAGATCTGTTTTACTAAAAATATGCTAGATTCGATGACGTCAAATCGTCACCGTGGGAATTTTCAAACGGTTTATGTTGTATGGACATATTTCACCAAAGGAAACATATGTTCGGAGAGATTTCTTTGTTAGCAGACAGATTTCGTAATAATATAAAGAAAATCTTGTGACTCGTGAAGCGATCGATCTCCAGTTTTTTTTACGTAAATTCCTTTTGATATCTTCGTGGTGTCTGATCGAGAGATAGAGGAACTAACTAACTAACCATCACGCCGTTTCTCCGCAGGGGTAGGCAGAGAGGATTGAACGCCACACTCTTCTATCCTGGCACACCACTTTTGCTTCGGGCACATTCATACATCTTCTCATACAAGTTCTACGGTTGTTGCGGCTTTTAACGGGGCCATCCTCAAACACTTGTTGTATCTGATTGTGTCAGATCTTTCGCGGACGCCCTCTATTCCTGTTGCCTTCAACACTCGCCTCATATATTTTCTTAACCATCCTTTCCTGGTTCATACGTTCCACATGACCAAACCATTTCAGCACTCCTTTCTTTATTCTATCTACCACACTACAGCTAGCATTGCATTCACGTCTAATTTGTTCATTCCTTACTTTATCGACCAAAGATTTTCTACACAAGCGTCTTAGTGACCGCATTTCTACCGCATTCAATATACTTTCATTCCTCTTTTGCAAATTCCAGGCTTCTCTTCCATACATTAGGGTTGGCACTAGAACGCCATTATGTACTGCTAGCCTTGCTTCCTTTGACAGATTCTTATTGGCCATAATTGCATTTAGAGCACCATTAACTTTGTTTCCCGCAGTCACTTTCCTTTCGATATCATTCTCAGCCTTGCCGTCTCTACTAAACGTACTTCCCAAACAAACTCGTTCACTTGTTATAAGCATTCATTGTTTACAATTACATCACACTTAGTCACTCTTTCGTCTCTCTCGTGATGGTATCATCACTTTCGATTTGCTGACATTCATCATAAGATCACTCTGCATGCATACATCGGACATTCTGGATACCAGACACTGCAGATCAGCTTTACTGTTAGCCACTAATACTGCTTCGTCTGCGTATAGTAGGCAGGATATGGTGAGTCCATCCATTTTCGCTCCAACTTTTAGTTCCGTCAGTTCTTTCATACAATTATCCATATACAGATAGAAAAGCCATGGTGACATTACGCATCCCTGTTTGACACATTTTGTAATATCAAACCATGATGTGAATGCCCCATTAATTCTCACGCAAGCACTACTTCCTATCCTATCCTTCGAGATAGAGGAAGTCATTGTATATATTTTTGTACCGAAAAAACGTCGTCGGAAAGGAATTTTTTTACATTCACGTAATTAATTATACCAATTGGCAGGAACCGCTATGCATCCCATGGAGGCCCACGGCCCATTTGCTACAGTAATTTTGCTATTCATCAATTTGTATTCTCTTTCTGCATTCACTACTTGCCTAATATTTCTTCTATGACGCTTCTCTTCAGTCATTATAAGTAGCACGCTCCGAATAGAACTCCTACTATAACGTTGGCCTTCTGTTATATTTGACACTCTTCACCCGGCATTTTTTAGTCCACGTATTCCTTCATATTTTTAAGTATGCGACTGGCATTCGCACTGGATACTTTTTCATAAGTAATACTTTTAATTCATTAAAACAATGAAATGTAATGCGATAACGTCAAAATTTTCGGTAAATAGTTTGACGTGTAGTACACAGAAGCGAGTAGCGAGATGTACAGATTATTTTAAAATACATATGCAGATTATTTATTGTACAGCGTATAACAGATCTAGTCCACAATACTTTACAGGTGGATTCCTGCCTTGATTATGAGTAGAAAATTTTCAAGCAACCATGACCTAATATTTAATAATGTATATTGAAAAAAAATGCAAACTTTTTGATGTCGCATATCTATTAATATTAATTACGTCATGGTTGCTTGAACATTTTCGGCTCACAGTCAAGGCAGGAATCCACATGTAAAATATTGTGGACTAGCTCTGTTAAACCCTGTATACATTATTTTGTTCAGTGACTCCAATAACAAAATAACTTTAAAATAATCCATACATCTCGCTCCCTTAATATTTCTTCGTACAATCTCACTATTTTTGATTGTATGTATTGTATTGTACTGTATTGACAGTATGCGCACTACATGCAACATTAATTTTGAAGCGTTTATATAGGGTATATTATTATTAATTGCGTATTTTGTTAAAACACTTCGCAACGTTAATACCTAAAGGTATTTTATATTGTATTGCTATTGTAGGCTATTGTAAGGCTATTGTAGAAATTTTAAAGTAAAAGTCTGTATAGCCGTATATTATATTTTTAAAATAAAATTAAATAAAATTAAGGAATGTACAATACGATATATGGAAATTCGGTCTGCTTGTTTGGATGTGCGTTGTATACAAATCTGAAGCAAATCGGGACATTTATGCATTACAATTTTTGTGAACTGTGTGTGAGTGTGATGTAATTGTAAACACCGAATGCTTAGAACAAGTGAACGAGTTTGTGTATTTGGGAAGTACCTATGTTTAGTACAGACGGCAAGGCTGAGAATGATATCAAATGGAGTACGACTGCGGGAAACAAAGTAAATCGTGCTCTAAATGCAATAATGGCCAATAACAATTTGTCAAAGGAAGCAAGACTAGCGGTACATAATGGCGTTCTAGTGCCAACCTTGATGTATGGAAATGAAGCCTGGAATTGGCAAATAAGAAATGAAAGTAGACTGAATGCGGTCACTAAGACGCTTGTGTGGAAAATCTTTGGTCGATAGAGTAAGGAATGAACAAATTCGAAGTGAATGTAATGCTGGCTGTAGTATAGTAGATAAAATTTAAAGGTTTAAAAAAAAGGAATACTTGGATGGTTTGGTCATGTGAGACGTATGAGCGAGAAAATAATGGTTAAGTAAATATATGAGGCGAATGTTAAAGGCAACAGGAATAGAGGGCGTCCGCGAAAGACTTGCAAGTATTTGAGGATGGCCCTGTTAAAAGCCTCAACAACCGTAGAACTTGTATGATAAGATGTAAGAATGTGACCGAAGCATAAGTGGTGTGCCAGGATAGAAAAATATGGCGTTTTATCCTCACTGCCTACCCCTGCGGGGAAACGGCGTGATGCTTAGTTAGTGAAGATAAGTATTTTACAGCAAAAATATAAATATAGTTATACATCACGGAATACTTGCTTCTTAATTACCTACTTACACGCACGTTTCCAACGTCTCGTGTGGATTTAAATAATTGTACCATATTCCAAATGAAAGACTGTAACACGAGATTGAGTCCTGAAAGAATATGCGATACTCGATACGAACAAAAATTTCGTTATTCAAATACTTATTGCGATGCCATTATCAAATGAGCTCTATACACGTATCCATTTATTTAATGACATTTTTGTTTTTAAGAAAATTAAAAATATTTTCGTACTCGCCCTTCTGGTAAATGGAATGTCTCTCCGAAGCTCGTACAACCACCGTGAGAAGAATGGGCACTTAATACTTTACCGCGTTAGACTTTTTTTTTTCCAGCAGATAATGGAATTGTTAAAGATCTTTTGAGTTGGCCATTAAAATGAATGTAAAATTGTTCTGTTTTTATAGTGCATCTCCAGCAAGTACCCTTTCTTCTCGAGTATAATGAAACGTTCCTAGTTTTATAGACGTAGGAACGTTTATGCAACAATGCAACATTCGAATGATGGATGTTCACATAACTCGGAAGTCAAATGCCACTATAAAATTAATATTACACTATGCTATAAAGCTTACGATAAAGCCGGCACTGCTCGTATAAACTATGTTTATAACGTAAACTTTGTGATTGGACATAATTTTCAATTTGAATATGCGTACGCATCTGTCCTGACGTAGATACAGTGGTATCGAAACCGGTAAAGTTATTCCAAGTGATTTATACAAAGATTAAAATATTAAGTACACAAGTTAGCCTTTCCCTTCTTGCACTATGCGGAAAGTAAAACTCTCGCACATTACATCCATTTTGCGTGTAAATTTGTTCCGTTTCCCTGAAAAGTAGAATTTATTTAGTATTATTAATCGTCTTGGTTGATGGTACAAAGCATAAAATGGCGCCTGGTGTCTTTAAGCACCCTGCATCTCGGACAATTTTTATGGTAAACGTTAAAAAAACGCTGGTCAACACAAAACACACATCTTCGCAGCTACGAGGATCGTCTTGCCTTTTTAAAATGCACAAACTTGAGTCCCGATGAAAAATATCCGATCTTGTTGTGCTACACAAGATTATAAGGATCAATATAAATCTTATACTATTTATCTGGAAATGGATGGAGAAACCTATTTAAAGGTAATTCAAGCTGGAAAAATTAACACTGGATGGGAAAGATATAGAATTTTCGATGCAATGTCAGTGAAACGATGGATGCTACAAATGCTGTAGTTTCAGTCATAAGGAAAAATATTGCAAAAGCGAACACAACATATGCCCAAAATGTATGGGAAATCACAAAAGTAATGAATGCTAAAAATAAATAAAGACAAAAATAAATGCGTAAACTGTGTAAATACACAGTTAAAAAACTTAAACTAAAACTTACGTAGATCATCCAGCATGTATTTTTAAATGCCCAGTGTATGAAAAGAAATTGGAAATGCAAAAAGCCAAAGTTTCGTTTTTTTTAATAGGAACCAAATGGAGGGCATCATATACTTAAATATACAAAGTCTTTTAGCCCACAAAGATGAACTAGAAATATTATTGGAACAAAAAAATCAAGAATGGTAATGTTAAATGAATAACATGTTACGGAAGAGGTACAAGATTGTGAAATAAGCTTCTTATTTTACAAAACATTCAGATGTGACTTTCGTAGTCGACACATAGGAGGGTAGTAGTACTCTTCTTCTTTTGGTGTCATGTCAGGTCCCCCCAACGTTGACTATCACCCGAGAGAAAGCGTCCCTGTCCTGGGCAGCACGAAACAGCTTTCCAACACTTCTTATGCCCGTCCAGTCGCGTATATTGCGGAGCCAGGAAATTTGCCTCCTTCCAGCACCTCTACGACCCTCTATCTTGCCCAAAAGAATCAGGTGGAGCAATTCATATTTTTCTCCTCTGAGCACATGTCTCAAATACGATACCTTTCGGATTTTGGTATTTGTCAGCAACTTTCTATTCACTCTAGCTCTTTGAAGAACTCTTGTGTTGCTGACCATATCCGTCCAGGGTATCCGAAGCATTCTCCGATGTATCCACATTTCGAACGCCTCCAGCCGGTTCATGATACTCACTTTGAGGGTCCACGATTCCACTCCGTACAGCAGGACTGACCATATATAACATTTGACCAGTCGCTGTCGAAGTTTCAGGTTAAGATTGTCATCGCAGAATATCTGTCTCATTTTGTTAAAAGCAGCTCGCGATGCTTCAATTCTGCATTTGACTTCGGTTTCTGGGTCGAGGTCTTCCGCTAGGATACTTCCAAGGTATTTAAACTTTGTCACTCTCTCTATACCAGCCCCATTCAATGTGAGGCGTGCTCCCGTGTGATCTTGCCTACTAAACACCATGAACTTTGTTTTACTCACGTTCATGTTAAGACCCAGTCTCAGTCTCACACCAGCCTCATTAATAGTAGTACTAATAAGAGAAAATATTAAATTGTCATTATTAATAATGAACAATATGAGAAAATTGCATGGAATTTGACTATTAAAATCAAAATGGTTTCAGAAATGGAATATACTGTATTATATATCATTCACTAATTTCGAGTACAAGTGAATTTCTAACTTATTTTGAAAACTGGTGCTCAGAAAATATCAGAGAAAGGGAATCCATTATTATTGTGGGAGATTTCAACATAAATGTGAATAACACTAATTTCATGTATACGAAAATGTTACGAAACATAATTGAGTTTAACGGAATCAAACAACTTGTTCGAGAAGCCACAAGGGTTACTCAAACGTTACAATGATAGATCTTGTGATTACAAACATATTTGAACTAAATGTAAAACTATTAGATTCTCCCAAAATTACTGATCATACGATTATCCAAATTTTATTAGAAGACAAAAATAAAAATTCAATTCCGAGAACACAAACATCTTTTAAAAACTATGGAAAATATGATATAGAACAATTTAAAGAATAACTTAAAAACTGCAACTGGAATGGAATAACAGATATGGAATTTAATAAAAATATCAAAACAATTATTAACAATATTAAAAGTACAATTGATAACATTATACCAGAAAGAATAATAACAAGAAGAACGTATAATAAATGGTACAATAATCATTTGAAAAATATGCAGTATGAAAGAGATAGGTTATATAAAATAGCAAAAATAACAAATAATCTGGAGGACTGGGAAAAATTTAAAATATAGAAATAAATTCACAAATGAATTAAAAAATAACAAAAACAGATACTATAAAACTAAAATCGAAAATGAAAAAGACGATTGGAAAAAAGTGTGGTCTATAATAAAGTCATTAATGCAAAACGACACAAGCAAAATAAATGAAGATATAAAATTTCCGAAAATATCACGGAAAATATCGAGGATTATCCTAATACCAAAGATTAAAAATACTAAAAATGTGAAGAATTTAGACCACTAAATACGAACACGAACGAACACAAAAATATGAACAGATAGTAGAATATATTATAAAAGAACAGCTTGTTTACTATTTAGAAAATGAAAATATACTAAATGAGGAACAATGTTGATTTAGAAGTAAACACTCTTGTGAAATGCCTCTAAATTTAGTACTGGAAATTGGAAAGAGTATACGGATAAAAACAGATTTGTCATTGTTGTATTACTGGATTTCAAAAGAGCGTTTAAAATTATAGATCAACAAATTATATTGCAAAACCTGTCTAGAATTGAAATAAAAGTAAATATAAGCAATGGTTTACAAAATACTTCAAATAATATATATCATACAACAAAAGTTGGTGATATAGTATCTCACCCAATCCTTATATCATTAGGTGATCCTCAAGGCTCAGTTCTAGGACCAATATTGTAAAATTAGATTATTCGCAGATGATGTCCTTGTATATACATATATCAGAAGACAATTAGAAATCATTAACAAACTAAACCATGACAAATATCAATATGGCTGAAAATAGATCAATTAAAATTAAATATCAACAAAACAAAAGTAATGATCATCGGAAATAGGAGGATACCAGGTGCACCAACAATAATAATCTATGGGGAAGCAATCAAAGAAATAACTGATATAAAATGCCTACTTGGGAATAATTATAGATAATAAATTAAATTTTTCATTGAACACTAATTATGTCACCAAAAAAAAATAACAAAACGAATTTCACTCTTGGTAAGAATCAGAAGATAAATTAAAACAGAATCGTGCAAAAATATATATAACGCAATAATAGACCCCCACATCAACTACTACTGCAGTATACTATTTTTGGCTAATGAAGAAGAATTGAAAAAAAATACTCCGAAATAAAGCATTAAGTTTTTTATTTAAAAAAAAAATCGATACACAAGATATGTAAAAAAAAAACTTTTTTATTTTTTTTTTAAGTTGTATTGAAGCAAATGAATTTTTCATAATCGATGTAAGTTACTTTAATGATAGTTCAACTTTTTGCAAAAAATAAGTCAGAAATATTGAGAAAAAATTGCAAACTTTGATATTGCATATCTCCATTACTATTGATATTAGGTCACGGTTGTTTGAACATTCATTGATTCTTAACAAAGTACTTTCAGGGTTTGCGTTAATTACGTGACATGTATATAAAATTATTAGTGGACACAACAGTATTAAGGAAAAAAAATTAACATGACCATTGTACAAGAAGAAAAGATGAAACAAGAGTATCATTCCAAAAGAAAAAAAAATCGCAAACTTCTATGATGTACAGTGGGATGAAATTATATGTGAAACTAACAGGAGATATTAGGGGTGAAAACAACGACTTTTAAGAAAAAAAATAAGAAAATACGTGTTACTTACTTTTGATTAAAAATTTAATATACTTTATAAGTTATGCTGTATATATTAGGAAATATAAAAATTATTGTATTACCTACTTTAAGAATAAACAATTAAAAACTAATTTACTTATGCATGTTTATGCTAGAGCAGGTCGAAGACACTTGTAATTGTTTTTTATCTTATATCTTTTTATGTATCTTTTACCCATTATTATGTTAGTATCTCCATGAATGAAAATGAGCTATTCCTGTTGGTCTCAACGGATTTAACCATTCTGTTCTTATTCCTACAATCCAGGACCATACTGTCATGATAGATAAAAATTTAATTTATTATTTACTGTCAGACTATTTTAATGAAATTGCAAAATATGCAAGAATCTTCAATCTAGTATTATTCAAATCATTTTTCTATGGAATAAAACCGCGCACGACACTTTTTTGCGTAGATTTTTTTACAAACTCGAAATAGATAGATAATTTGAAATTCTTCTTGCTGTTGTTTTTCTCTTATAGTCATTTGTTTTTGTTAAATAAAGCTGTTTCAAAAAGTTTTATTCTTCATTCTTTCATTTCAATTCAATAATTCAACAATTCATTCAAATTCAATAATTTCGGATTCACAAAGTATTGAACAAAACATATTCGTAACAATACATTCAAACGTGCTTCACCTAGACTATCATAAAATGAATTTAAATAAAAGTTTTGTCTGTATTAGTTATGGCCCAATAATTTTTGATCATTCAATTCCAAGCCTTCCGTTTAATGAGTTTTGTTTCTCCTCTCTGAATACAAAATAAACAATAAGCATATTTCTGTTAGCGTTTTCATGATGAATATTTAATATTTTTACTGTCTATTGTACGTACGGAATGTAGATTTTATGGTTGAGCTTTTATTTGAAATAATTAACCGGTCGTGTGCCGGCCGTACGTAACGCGGAATGTACCCTGTCTGCCGCACGATTTCGCACACGATTGCTGTTTTTTAGACACTTTTTTGTGATGGTTATATTTATGTAAAAATCAACAATAATCGCTAAGAAGTTACAGTTTGTGGTTTCTCAATATTATACAGAATTCAAAAATTACTTATATTTCAATAGTTACTTGTACAATAATTACTTATACATTAATTATGAAAATAAGTAACGAAATTTACAAAAAAAAAAATTAATCAATTAGAAAAGACATACAGAAAAAATCAAATTAACGAAAAAATATTTTAACTGTGTTCTTTTCATTAATTTGATTTTTTCTGTATGTCTTTTCTAATTGATTAATGAAAATTGTTTAATAATTCACAGAACTTTGTTCTGAAATTGCAACTTCACAATAATAATGTGTTTCCTTTAATATAACGAAATTTACCGTCAGAAATATACGTACATGTTTATCGAATAAAACCATGGAAACAATAACACATAAGATATTGTATTTCAATATTTCCGTTCTAAATGTATCAAAGTATATAAAAATACAATTTTAACACTTTAAAAAAAACACTTTTTTACTCCCTTTATATTAACCCGTGGCGTCTGCTTGCTTGCTTGCTTGCCGGCTTGCCTGGTGAAAAAACTTTGGATCGATTTTTAACTTTTTTCCCGTGATCCAATCGAGCTGAAACGTGGCAAGTTGACTCGTGGCGACGATTAAGAAGATCTATCAAATTTTCGTTAAAAAAAAATTAATAATTATACTATAATTTCGGATTTTTAGAAATTTTATTGGTTTTTTCAAATTGAAATCATTAGAAAAGTTTGCTTACTAGCAACGGCGGCCCGATAACGTCGCGAAATATTTTTTAAATTTGAATTACTCCGTCGGTATACATAATAGGTACTTCACTGCGAATGTCGAAAATCTAAATTGACTGACAAATGTTTTTAGAACTTAATCTTCAAAGCATGAAGTGTCTTATCAAAGCTCAAAACATCCGACATTTTAGAAATATATTAAATTACTTTAAGTTTAGTGTTATGTTATATGTTTTAATTCGTCTTTAATTGTTGTTATATTTTACAAAGAAAGGGAGTATAATAAAAACTTGATTTTTATGGGTTACTTTTTTTAACAGATAAATAACACAATTAATGAAGACGACATTTGGAATTATTTTATCCGGTTTTCGCGGCAAATGAGGTTATTTGACAAATAGAACTCGTTCCTTCATTCAAAAACTTGAGATAAGAATAAGCTTTAAAAACCCATAAACGCAGGTAAAATAGGCCGAATTCGCATACGTGTCTAGGGAGCGCAGATCTGCGCTCCGGCACATAGAGGGTACTAAAGTTTTCGCGCAGATATGCGCTCCGTCCCCGACCGGTTAAAGTAATTAGTTAAATTACTTTAGGTTTTACTTAGCTACCTTTCCTTTATTTGTTAAAACTTACTTTTTAATTGTCTGATGTTTTCTTTAATATTTTAATCCCAATTTTCGAAAATATATCATTTTTAAGCTTGAATTTAAGTTCAATCCCTCAAGACAGAACACTAAGTTAGATTTTTTTGTATCATCGGTAGAAGAAATATTTACATAATATTAAATTATTTTTTTATTAATTAATTAAATTAAACTTTACATTATAAATAAATAATTAGTAACATATTCCCGGGGTTTTAGGTTCTTGGGAGGTTTAGTGTGGAAGGCACAGTTACAAAGAAATAAAAAATAGAAAACATTTTAACAAAAAAAATGTTTAAGTTTTCCAGTAAAATTTCCCAGTTATTCCCAATTATTCCCTGTTTACACTTAATATTGAGCAGCGCACCATAGAATACATCAGGAAATTTATTTTACCATAAAATAAAATAAATACTTTTTTTATTTGTTCTTTTACGTTTCTTGTGCTAGAGTTTATCCTAGCACAAGAAACGTAAAGACATGCATTAATTTATATTCACTTATGGTCCGTAGATCTTTTGCTTTATTTATTTATTTAATTTTAGTTAAAGAGACGCATACAGAGACATACATAGATTTTATACAAATATACAACAAATGTTAACTCTCTAATTAAGAGTGTCCGTAGCAAGCATTTATATAAAATTAAAAAGAAAAGCACCTGTAAAATTATAAATAATAAAAAAAAACTAAAAACAGAAAATAAAAGAATGTTGAACTTCGAAAATGTCATTCGCCAGAGGCAGGCAAAAACATGTTCCGGTCAACATGAAGTCAATAGAAGCCGAAGTTTCGGAATTCACAAGGAGCGGTTCATAGAAGATGTGTATATTGGTGCGGACATTTTTCTTTAAGTTGTTTAAAGAACTGCTAAAACACATCCACCCTATCCGCGTCCCGACGACACAACTGGTTATATAATTTGCTAATCTTAGATTGGGTTGTTTCGGCACATATTGTTTCTATGGCGACCTGGCTGAAATGTGTTAAGGATTTGGCGCGTAGAAGTTGATACCACTGATTGCTGATGTATTCATGGTTCCGTTGATATGTTACGTCGCACAGATAGATCCGCAAGTATTCTCCTAGCATTTAATTTTTCCACGTTCAACGCATCCAGTCGCTCTTCATAATCTCTCAAATTCTACCTTCCCCCGCGCGATTGGATATTATTCACATGAAGCGTTATAGTGACGTTGAAAAGTATGGCAATTGCACTCCTTCTACACATCGGTAAGGAACGAATTTGTCGCGAATCATTAGTTTATATTATGAAAATCGGTACAAGATTTATTTCGTCAAATGAGATCAAAAATTGTAGATGATTTATTCCGCACTATTTATCTCTAGACTAAATTTCATCTTATCTCACTGGCAGAGCGTCCGTTAGGAGAGAAATACTGATCGAAGAGCGATTACATCAGCGCAGCCCGCGAGACGACCGCACGGCAGATTAGGTTCTGAACGCGGAGTTTTAAAATAAAATACATAATGCCATCGGTAAACACGCTGTATGTTTTGCAGTTAGATGTGGCAACGTAGCGCAAATTAGCTCGTTTTTGCATCGGCTAGAGTTGCGGTTACCTTGCGAGTGCGTCAATGCATAAGTGTACATAATATCTACACGTGTAATAAAAAACACGTGCATACACTGCAGTCGCAATAAACACACTCAATTAATTTTTCAAATAAAAAAAATACTTTTTTTCTTTTTATGTTACCTATTCTATGATTAAATATGAAGTAGGTACACATGAACCGGATGTTTCGCAAAAATGAATGAATTATCGTTTTATTTTAATTATCCCTACTTTATTTTAACAGTATAATCTTTTATGATGACAAGAAGTGATGAACAATGGGTATAGTTCCAGATGAGCAGTCTCTCATTTTCAAATGTAATTATAAATATCACAGTTGTTAATTGCACGAGTGATGAGAGAAACTTGTCTAAAAGCTATCGTGCGTGTAGTACAAAGTCTAATGAAAATTAAAATAATCATGTTGCTTCACAAAGTAATTACCTACCATGTCAATTAAGGATATTGTCTTCTTTACCCTTGCTGTTTCGAGTTAGTATACTCTTCTACTAAATTGTGTTCCTGGCTACATCCCTGTTCAAATTTATTTAAGATTACGATTGACTTTGGCTAT
The DNA here is from genome assembly GCA_016648135.1 of Agrypnia vestita. Taxonomy (NCBI): domain Eukaryota; kingdom Metazoa; phylum Arthropoda; class Insecta; order Trichoptera; family Phryganeidae; genus Agrypnia; species Agrypnia vestita. Next base: position 493,838 of record JADDOH010000085.1, on the reverse strand, counting down.
CCATTTTGCCCGTGATCTCCTGCATCTTCCGCAATCAATCTTGATACTCACTTTCTTCCTTCGCATTATATCGCATTCGGCCTTTTATTTTTTCAGTAACAGAGGTCATCCTCAAAGATCCACGCATAGAGGCATTGCGATTTTTCACCAATTTTCTGACTCCACCATTCCATACCGGCTACATTAATTTCCTTCGTATATTTCTTTATATCTGACCACCAGAGTGAAGTTGGTCCAACTGCTGGTTTATAAACTTTGCTCTTTGTCGTTGTTAGAATCCCATTGTCACAAGATTCCAGACAAAGACCTCTATTAATATGCATGTCAATTCCTAGGAATTGGAACGCATTCACCAGACCCACAGTGTGCTCTAAGAAAATTGGTCTTCGGACCCTCGCGTGCCTATTGTTAAAATTAAACCTTATGGACTCGATTCAACCTCATTCATTTTCCAATGCATGTCTTGCAATTCTTCCTAATGAATCTGTAAATTTTTGTGGCTTTCATCAGAACAATATTCATAGCGCCCGCTTTTAAATAGCTTTCGTCAGTTAGTCTGCAACTGGGTTAAATATAAATACATAACTATTTAATATATGACTCATACTAACGACGAACGAGACAGTTTTGTTTTGCTCTGCAGAACCGAATGAATGTACAGTTTGACGAACGTAAATTGGCGTGCGGCGACTTTGGAACTAAAACCCACTCCGCCCGCGCCCGGCGGTAACCCCTCGCCCTGTCGTTCAGTTCAATCTCGTATTTGCGCGTGAGCTGTGACATTTTGATTTCCAATGTACACTGAATTATATCCAAAACAGTCCGGGGTGGTGTAAGAACAATTGCCAATGAAGTATTAAAGTTTTGCGAAGCTGAAAAAGCAAATAATGGACCAATATTACCGTTTGACAGGACTCTAGATAGAACGGCCGCCATTACTGGTTTGTTTATTTAGTGTTTCCCGACCAAATTCTATTATGATATAAAATACATTTGTCAATGTATATTATGTATTGTGTAATAAATTTACACCCTGGCAACTTTTGTTTCGCGACAGGGACGCCCTCCCTCGCACGCCAATTTATACTGGCACTCTAATTGTGCGCTGTGTCTTTCTAGTAGTAATTTAATTCAAAGTATTTTGAGGATGCTGGATTACGGTTGTTTTTCTTCCCTCACGTTACCAAACTCAATTTTTATTTTTCTCTTTTTATATATATGTTAATAATACAGTGGCGGGTTTATTGCCAGTTGACAATTTCTTCCAACCAACCTCTCCATCCAGATTCACAACTCATCTTAAAGTTTTCTTATCTTCCCTCGGTAAGTGTCAGCGCTTCGTTACCATAAAATAATACCGAGATCATATATTCGAGTCCAAATAACACATTGTATTTTCTTAAAATTCATGTCAACAAAGTTAAGACTTTAATTGGTGACTTTGTTCAGTTTGCTAATAAGCAGAGGTTTTGTTTTAGTTAATTTTATTATGTTCTAACGCGAAAATCTCACACACCTTCTCTACTCGGTTCTATAGAAGTTTTAGGTCTTAATGCTACTTGCTATTATTCTAAAATTGTAAAAATTACCAAATTTAAATTGACATCCGAAAAAACTATGAATACATAGGTATACAAATTACCAAATTTAGAAAAATTTGGCTTGCTTTATTTGAATATAAGATAAACACGCCCCTCTGCCCCAGTAAGAAAGATGGAGACTAAGTTAGGGATTTAGTAAAAAATACTTTTTTTTACACTTTACTTTTTTAACACATCTTATTCCCAAAAGTATTATGGTAATAGAAGCACTTAACTAATAAATGGAAATTTACCTAAATGTTTCAATTACTAATATTGTAATAATATATTTTATAATGTTTAACAATAAATAATGGGAGAAATATACTAACATTGCCAACCATTAGAATCAATTATTACCAACCTTTTAAAATTGTATAGAATAATTGAGGCGACCGTCTGGCAATGTGAACGAAGTTCATAGATTCTGTTGCATTTTGTATAACATTTTTGTATGGAAAGATATCAAAAAAATTTATTCATTAGGTTCTATATATTTTTAATATGTACATCTTCCTAAAATGATACAAACTAGATAATTTAAACAACTTATAAATTACCAAACTAAGAATATTTTAGAAATGATTGTATGGACATTTCCTTTTTACTCCCTTTCTTTTCACTCGTAGCGTCTGCTGAAAAAACTTTGGATCGATTTTTAACCCTTTTCCCGTCATCCAATCGAGCTGAAACTATGCAGGCAGACTTGTGGCGACGATAAAAATGATCTAACATTAATAACTTTTCGTTTAAAAAAAATTATTATAATAATATTATAATTTTGGATTTTTCGAAATTTTAACTGTTTTTTCAAATTGGAAACCATACAAATGAGAAAGGAGCCCGACGTGTCGCCGATGCCGTGCCCCCCTATACCAATTATTACGTTTTTAATATTAAGTTTTAAGGATAATAATATACATGGAATAGATTTTCTACATGAACTTAAAGCAAGAGGAATATGTTGATAGAATATCAAATTGGAAACAATACAAATGAAAAAGGTAGTATAATAAAAACTTGGTTTTTATGGGTTAGTTTTTTTTTTCAATTATATTACAAATCAAACGGTTATCTTCAATTTAAATTTATTAAATTATTGCAAAATCTGGCAGTTAGTTTACAATTTATGTTTTTAAAAAACATTTTATAAGTTTACTTTGTAATAATATTGAGAGAGAAAAGACATGTCACAAATTCATACAGTAATTATCTTCATTTTTAAAACATCGTTGATTTGGTTGGTAATTTATGTATTAATTGATAAATAATTTAATTTTGTATCATTTTAGAAAGATATCCATACAAAAATGTGATACAAACTGCAAGAAAATATAAGAGAAATTGTGAATTTTGTTCACATTGCCAGACGATCGCCTTTAACACTCACTACTACATAAACATTATATTGACTGACTGTTTAACACCCCTCTACTAAAATTATATATACGCCCTAGCTTAAAAGTAATGTTCCACCAATCTGAAGATGGCCGTGATAGGCTGAAATAGGTAGGGGAAACCAGACAGTTATTGGACAAGATGGTAGTAATATGGCAAAAATAAGCATATCCTTTGGTAAAAAAGTTGTAAAAGTTGGTTAAAGTTATAAATATTTTAAATATAAGTCACCCTACAATATACTAACCATTGTTAATATCATCTTTACTGACCGCACAACGACAATGTTTAAAATAAAATATTTCTGACATATGATGACAAGTTTCTTGGTGGACACGGAATTTGTTAAGGAATTCACAAGAGATTTAACAGAGTAAAACACACAGATTTAATTAGAATATTACAAAGATGTGATATAGATGAGAAGGATGTGAGAATAATTAAAAACTTGTACTGGGCAAAACGCTATTATTAAACTTGAGAATGGGGCCACTTCACGAGGCATTCCTGTTCAGCGTGGAGTCCGACAGGGATGTGTTCTCTCTCCTACATTCTTCAATCTATACTCTGACATGGTCATCAAAGAAGCGCTAGATAATACAAACCTTGGCGTGAAAGTCAACGGTGTGGCTATCAACAACATCCAATATGCTGATGACACCATTTTGCTGGCAGATAGTGAAGACCTGCAACAACTGCTCAGTAAAATTAATTCCACTGGCGAACACTATGGTCTAAACATAAATATTAGCAAGACCAAGTTTATGGTTTTTAGCCGAGAGAATCATTCAAATGTGTGCCTTCAATTAAAGGGTGTCAACATTGAGAGAGTAAAAGAGTTTATATTTATTATTAATAAAATTTCATACTTTGGTCATATAATGAGAGGCATAAAGTACTCCATCCTTCAGCTCGTCATGAAGGGGAAGATTGAGGGTCGCAGAGCGGTCGAAAGCAGGTGGCATTCCTGGCTTCGAAATATCCGTGAGTGGACTGGGATAAGAAGCGTGGAAGAGTTGTTCCGCACTGCCCTGGACAGGGAAACTTTCTTCCAGATGATCGCCGACGTCGGGGGGACCCGACAGGGCATATGAAGAAGAAGAGGTTATTATGAATTAGTTTATTAGTATTTAATTGTTAATGTCAATTAGTATATCATTATATGAATTCCATTATATTATGTTGATTTTAAAACAATAAACGTAATGTAAGTATTTTTTTAGAAGGTACCTTATAACTGTTCCCGCCAAAGACATTTTTTCTATTATTGGACGGTCGTCCGATAACTATGTTTTATATAAAATAATATATATATATATATATATATATATATATATATCTATATATATATATATATATAATATATATATATAGTTAAATATTGTGCTTATTATATCCTAAAAGTAATTATACAAGACTATTTCACACATTTTTTTTAAATATTGGCTTTCTGGACAGTTACTGGCATAGCATCTATTAACTGTCTGGCGGTAGTCCAATAACTGTCGTATCATTTTTTTTCCATTAATTAAAAATGTTGAAAAGAAGACGGTAGATGATAAAAAAAGAAGCATTGAAATGCTTTAAGAAAGGGGGGAGTGCATTGCATGAATATGCTTCGAAATGTGATATTCCAAGAAGTAATTTTCACTATTAGGCAAAAATCCTGAAATGAAGAACAAAAGTGGCCCAATTGAAGAGAAATGGCGTTGAATTGGGTAACATAATTAGCTAAAAGGATATTTTCGCGTAAAAAGAAGATGTTCTTAGCAGCGTTCGTAATTTTATGCCAAAGATCCCACGAAAGAATCCCTTCAAAAATAATCGACCCGGGACGGATGGTACAATTTTTTGGTGAAAAGAAATGTTAAATTAGTAGAGAGAATAAGCAAAGTTATGACTAATGCCGGCTCTTGTATCAGTATAAAAGATTTAATTAGGCTGGTTCAAGTAGATTAAGGCCTGTATTAAAGAAGAAAATTTTGAAGATGTTATTGAGGATACCTCTAGAATTTTCAATGGAGATGAGGCCAATTTCCAAATATGTCATCATTGGGAAAATTTTAGTGGAAAAGGGATCAAGAAATGTGTATGACATAGAAAGTTTTCTTCAAAAGATAATTTAACAGTTATGGTGATCATAAAATCGACTAAACATACCAGCTAAGTCAATTTTGCTCTAAGCTTAAAATACATTTGATTGCTCTTTATCTAAATTTAACGAAAATCTTGCAACCAGCCGATGTTACAATTTTTAGGCCTTAAAATCGCTTAGCGAAAATCGCTAAGGGAATGGTACCTACACCAACCTACATTAAACTTGACAAACTTACCTTTTCTCCTGTGCTAAAGGAAGTTATTTACTACAGCATTAAAGAAGAAACTCTTATGAATAGCTTTTGGGTATGTGGATTGTTTCCATTTAACTCAAATAATGTTGATTTTACAAAATGTTTGGCAAAATCAAATACGGAGCCTAAGAATATATCGATGATTTCTACGAAAACAATGACATACGAAATTTTCGAAAATATTGTAGGGCCAGATTCAAAAATATTGAAAGTCATATTAAATGGCGATAGTGAAAAAGTAGAGGAATTTTTGGCTCTTTTACGATTATAGATTAACTTGTTGAATATGATGATACTATTGTTGATGGAATATCAGACAGATTGCCACTAATTTTAAATATGTACAATATCAAACCCATTAACATCAACTACGCATGCAATATCAGATACTATTCAACAATTAACATCGTGAACAATATCGGAAACTAATTTCAGTTACCATCACTAAATGTGAATATTAATTAATAAGTCAATAATAATAAATTAACCACCTACCTACTCTGAATATTATTAAAGATGTGATCGGAAATTATTTGACGTGGCCTGGAACTCCAAAAAGAAAGGGAAAAAACAGACGGAAGGATTTCCCTTTCCCATAATATCGGAAAAATACAAAACTATGTACAGAGAGAAAAATATAAAAAAGAAAAAATTATTACACGATAAAGAAGCACAACTTGCGGTTAAATTCAAAATAATCTAATGCAAGCAACAGAAAAGAGTACAGTTACGACAAAATTCAAAATGTGAAATGATAATCAAAATGAAGAATAGATTTTCATTTCTATAATATGTGAAATGACAAACAAAGTGAAGAATAAAGTCGAATATTCACAATGGAAATAATTTTTCCGTGCAAGATATATTCCAAAAAGGCATGCAATTCATATCCCTGGTAACTTATCTATATGTCATATTTGTTACAATGTGAAAACTGATGATAATGGAAACCAAAGTAGATAAACTATATGACTTAATTTGGAAAAAAATTTAAACTTGCATTTCTCTTCCATTTTTGTTGCTTGTCCAATAACTGTAATTTCGGTGTCCAGTAACTGAAAAATTTGTCCAATAACTGTGCTTTTTGCTATATAATTACAATTTATTTATTTCCAAATTACTTTAACTGATATTTAAAAACAACAGTTTATTTAAAAATTATTGAATAGATTATTTATTTCAAAGAGCAGTTTCATTTCCTGGAATTTAAGAACTCAGTCAGAGAGAAAAAATGTTTTAAGTGTCCCATAACTGTACGGTCTCCCCTACGTCAAAAAATAATAAATTGTGGAAAAAATGTGAAAAATTGTAATGAAATCATTTAAATGGAATTAACACCTTCATAATTATAATTACTTAAAAGGGATGTCAAGAAAAATCGTCGCTTCCATGGGTAGTCTCAGATTAGATTGTCTTTTTGTTTTTTTGAAAGTATCGGAGAATAATGTTAATTTTCATGATCTCCTAGGCGCCCGCATCGCGGCCGCAGTGTGCCCGTGCCGGACTCATCTCCCGCCCATAAATCTGGGCAAAGTAATAGCTAGTGGTTATGTGAGGTTTGATCTGAAGCGCACTATTCTAGCCAATTGTATGTGGGTGCGATCGTCAGCCTTAAATCGTGCTTCGTGGCTGACAATGACGTTTCGCAACAGATTTTATGACGAATACCTACAATGCAATTTAGAATGCAGTAAACTGTAAGCCATATCCATTCGAATAAGATGCGGTTTCCCCTATCTCGGCCGGGTAAAACTATAAAAGGCTGCAAATACCACCTGGCGGTCGACGACGACGTACCTCCCCGAGTCATATAAAATGAGTTACACCCACCATTCCTGCCTAGAGAAATTGTTTCCTTACCAGCGGAAAGATTCTTTGAGAATCTATTAGTTCATCTACCATTTGTATATTTCTTCAATGCACCCTACATTCTACAAGTTTCTGAAAACAATGTTATTGAAAACATCACTTTTAGTACATAAATTGACTTTAAATAAAATCATTCTAATCGATTTGATTGATTTAGTTAAAAATAAGTTTTTGGTCGGACACAAAGGTTCAATTTATTGTTTTGCAAAGTTTCTAATAAAAACAATATTTCCATTAATCTACACTGAGATGGATGGTATGTTCAGGGGGAAATGTCGCCTATGTTACCCACCGGGTCTTAATAATAAGTATGCAAAGTTTGAGTCAGATCGGTCAAACGGTGTAGATTTGTATAGAGAACAGACAGACAGACAGAGTTTTATAGTTATAGGTATAAACACTCGCGAATAGGAATGCAATATTGTTTCAAAATTTCAAGTCAATCGACCGACTACTTTTTGAGTTTTGCGAACACAAACACGCGTAGGTTGAATTTTTATATATATGGATATTATATATACAATATGTATAACTTAATATTTTTCGCATAATACATACTCGGGTAAGAATCTATAAAATTTAACAAATTTATTACTTATATTATTTTATACTTCAACAATAATTCTTTAAGGAGTTATATACCACCTTCACATTTTCATTGACCTGATCATTTTCAATTTCTCTTTAAGTTTGAAGTTTTATAATAATTTGATTCATCACTCATTCAAAAATTGGATTTTCATTATTATTTTGCGTTTTTCTCGAAAATTCCTTTTTCAGACGATTATCTCGATTTGGCTCATGACTTTTTAGATGAAATGCGCTGGTTGCTTTTTTTTCTCAATATGCTGCATCATAGACATTATATGGCCGAGCATTATCCACCTATAAGCACACCTTTCGTCTTAAAACCAAAGATGGTAATTTTTCTTCAAGCGCCGACTTGAAATGCTACTTTGGGCTAATTGAATCGAAAATAAGGCTATTTTTATGATTTTTTTATGAGATTATGGATAAAGATATTGATGTAGAGTTAAATTACAAAAAATTTAAGTATTTAAAAAAAATAAAAAAAACAACAATATACCATTTATTTACTTGCGATAAGTGAAACAAAACTGCTTTAAAATTGTATTAGGCCGGTCGCACTTTGGATACGAATTATTACGTACGTATTCATATGATTATTTTCGTACGTTTTGGAGCGCGCACGTTGATTATGTCTTGCATTGGTCACGATCAGTTACTTTTCGCATATCTCCAATAACGTTAGTGCCAAATGATGTATCTTCTGGAAAACTCTATTATGGCAGACTTAAATAATGACAAATTTCATGACTATCTATCTAGTAGATTCACAAATGCTGGGGAGAATCGAAGTGCAACGAGAGTTCATAACATCGATGAAATATTTAAAAGTTTTTTGTTCGAAGTACATAATTATACTTCACCTTCATTAAACCAATTTATTTAACTTATAGTTTTTTTTTATTTCTTTAGAGATCTCTGCCACGATCGCGTTGATGGTCATGTAGTTAAACCACTTTGGTCCCACAAACATTTGTGGTCATGATTGTCAAATTGACAAAATTTTCAATATCCATCGTACGAAACCGCAAAAATTTCCGAACAAATCCGGATCGTGTCGGACGTCGCATCTATACGTGCATACACGACTACTGAATCATGTACAGTGTGCGATGTTCAATACTACTTCGAAGGTCAGGAATGTACTTGCGTATTCGTACGTATACGTACTACTCAATTTCGTATGAAAACGCATCCAGCGTGCGGCCGGCGTTAAGCTGCTCAAGTAGCACACAGTAGATCTCCTTTGGTACCGTTTAGTTTAGGTTTAAAGTTCACACTTTTCATTTCCCACCAAACGGATAACTACACCTTACGGGGGTGAAGACCTTCTTTACCCTTGGGTACAGATGTTTTTCCTTTCCTAATGTCTTTGACTTTTAATATTTCTATCGAGAACCAATATCTCATTACCAGTCATTATTCGGTCCAAAAAGATCCATTCCTGAGACATTCGCTCTTTGCACGCGATTAGAGAGTTTGCGAGGAACCCAATTATAGTGATCGACCGAAGGTTCGGTTTCAGCAAGTTATTTCTCCATGGGGGTAGGCAGAGAGAATAGAGCGCCACACTCTTCTGTCCTGACATACAACTCACGCCTCATACACATTCATACATCTTCGCATGCAAACTCGCCGATTGTTGAGGCTTCTAACGGGACCATCTTCCGGTATCTGGTTAATCTGGTCATGCTACGTCTTCCGCGGTGGCCATCTCTTTCTGGCACCATCAACACTTGCATTATATTCGGCAAGTTTCGGCAAAAAAATATAGTTTCGGCATCAGTTTCGTTTTCAATGGCTCGTGTGTCACCGCCATCATCAGCTGAATTCGCTAGTTACTAGTTATTATTAATTAGGTGATCATACATTACTAACTGTTTTTTTTTATTAGTTAAATTTACTCTTAAGAATGTTGTGATCGTAAACGCAATTAAAATTGAAATACTCTTCAGGTTTGTATTTTCTGGGGTATTATGCCGTGTTATTACGACCTTTCGACCTTTTAAAATACTCAATGAGGTCCTTGCTCTATAATGTAAGGGTTGATTATTGACAAATTTTTGTTTCAAGAAGTAGTTAACATGTTTTGTTAATTTTTTACAATTTTTATTTGTTTTATAGCAGTAATATAAAATAAAAAATATTTTTTCGCATCCTCAGCTATTATTTTTTATTTCATTTAACATGTGTTAACTGTCTGTAAAAAAGAAGCCAAATTTCAGTAAACAATAGATTTTTAACAAAAAGTTTCGGTTTCGGCCGAAATAGACAGATACCGAAGATTCGGTTTCGGTAGAAAGTTCTATTTCGGTCGGACACTACCCAGTGACCCAATTTGGCAACTTTTCCGATGGCACCGATGGGAATAGTTGAATGACAAAATCTAAGCTTTTCTACTAGTTATGATGGGGCTTTGTTCCAGGATTTCATCGAGGGCGTATCTCCTAGGCTCATCTCCTAGCTTATGGTTTACGGCTCGGAATTACTGGACAGAATATACGACTCGGAATGACAGGCTTTTTTGACGAAGATGCAAGTTAAAGAGAAAATGCAATCTCTTCACTGCATTCTCTCATCTCAATCTGAGCGATCTTAAGGTCTAGATGCGACCAGGTTCCCTCGAAGACCTTCTGGAGAGGCCTAAATATTTAAATTCGAGAAAAATATTATTTTAATTTAGAATTTGTTTATTCAGCGTGTACTCTGTGTGTACGTGATTCAGCGTGTACGTGATACAGAAACAACTAAAGGTATTATTTTGTTTGAATCAGAGTACCAATTCGTGCCAACCCATGGTTTTAATCCGGATTTTTTAAAGTATTTCATATTTTCATTGCAATTTTGTGCCGGATTATATTCAATTAAAGTTTGTCGCATGTTGATAAAGAATTCGGACTCGAAATATTTGAAACCCCTTTGCTCGGTGTTAGATAACTGGACAAGCAGTAGAAGGCGAGCCGAATTATCGTGTTTAAACATTTTCCATGTTAGCTCAAAGTCTGTCGGTCTAATGCTAGTGATGTAAGTGTACCTCGATATGATGAGACCCATTGGTGAGAGGCAGCTGCCTCCTCGAAGTTCGCCGTGCCCGTCTGCGCTGATGCGCCGCGCTCCGAGCCACCGGGCGTCTTCGCGGGCACCGAGGAGTTTCCCGCTCTTCGGGTTAGGAGTTAGTGGCCCAGCGCTTTGTGCGAGCGCTGAGCGCAGGCATGAGGCAATCGCGCGTAATGTCAAGCTTTCTCCAAGTGGGATGGCCGGCGAGTCACCCAGCGGCGGATGGGCTTAATTATCCGACCGTGAATCTAAAGCGTCAATAGTGTTTCAATCTATTATTCGATTTACTTGATTTCTTGACTCAGTTCGCATCCCTAGTCTTATCCCACGACATGTCAAAAATCGCAATCCAAAGTAATTGGATTCAAAGTTTCAAATCTCAGAAAGAAATCAAAGAATGTGTGTAGCAAACCATCATATTTTTCTTATTATGCACTAAATTTTAATTTTTAAAATAGTAATTTAACAAGTAAAATATGAGAATGAGAATATCTCGAAGAGAATGTTTTTTATTAGTTTTTTTTATTGTTAAAAGCAACTTATAATATACGTTATTATTATACCTACATAAACTTAACTGGATAAAATATCTCGAAGAGAATGTTGAAACGAATAGAAAACATTATTTAAAAAAAAGTCTTTTTAAATAACATAAATCCAAGGTTTTTCTCTTCTTTTCACTCTCTTTATTTTAACTCGTAGCGTCTGCTTGCTTGCTTATCTGACGAAAAAACTTTGAATAGATTTTTAACCCTTTCTTTCTTTCTCTATCTGATATACATTTGCACGTTAAACCCCGTATAAGAAACCCGGAGTTCTTTAGAATAAGCCAGCACACTAATAATGTTGGTTACTTTTCTCCATCACAAGGTTGAGTCGCACATATAATATGTATTGTGCTGACCCTATTATTGATGTTGATATTCTTGCAGATACATTATCATCGTTCAAAAACTCACTCATACACAACATCAATTTTCTAAACGATGACCTGAACCTATAGATTCGTAAAATCAATTATTTATTAAATACTAATCGCACTACATTCAAACACAAAATACAAACCTAAATGTACACGTAAAATATACTTAAATGCAAAAATGTTACTAGAGCATGCTGAAGACACATGTAATTGGGAAAATGGGCATAGTCTTCATTTATAATGTTTTATAATCAGAGTATCATGTACCTATTATCCTGTTAGTGTCTCTAATAAATAAAAATAAAACGTTTTTTCGTGATCCAATCGAGAATATTTTAGAAATGACTGTATGGACATTTCCTTTTTACTCCCTTTCTTTTCACTCGTAGCGTCTGCTGAAAAAACTTTGGATCGATTTTTAACCCTTTTCCCATGATCCAATTGAGCTGAAACTATGCAAGCAGACTCGTGGCGACGATAAAAATGATCTAACAAATTTTCGTTTAAAAAAATTTAGTAAATATAGTATAATTTTGGATTTTTCGAAATTGTAATGTTTTTTTTTCAAATTGGAATTAATACAAATGAGTAATTAGCCCGACGCATGTATAGGCACGAAACCTGATTCAATGAGAAAAGGAGTATAATAAAAACATGTTTTTTATGGGTTAGTTTTTTTAAATTCATTTTGGGTGCGATCAAATATTGTTGTGTGATTTGCGTCTTGTGTTACTAATAAATACGAGTACTTTTGTACATTGTTTCGAAATATCACATATTATGAAAAATAAATACTTTATTTTCTGTCTTTCTTCGTTAATTCTTAATGATTTTTTTGTGCAGGTAGTTAATAATGTTATCTATATTTCTGTATTATTAACTAAAAAATGATTTTTTTGATTTGTCATAGCCCAAGCCTGGGATGTGAGCTGCGTTTCTTTTTAATTAGTTTTTTTACCGATGTTTTATTTAAATTCATTTTTATCTAAAAATGTATTACAATTATGAGTATTTGAGTACCTACACATGTGATGGCACAGAGCGCCGCAAATATTAGTTAAAATGTGTAATTAGTTTTCTTCATGAAACCGCAAATACCCCATCGTAAAATATTAACACTAATACTCTATGTCCGTTTCATTCGAATATTTCTAGATTTGTTTATCTTCTAGAAATGTTCAGAATTATGGTTGACTAAAAAAAATCTGAAAGCATCATTATATTAAATATGTATACTGAAATTGAAATGAGTTTTTCGGGTTGCAAATAGTCGCCATTTCCTCGTATCTGTTTTATATATACACGCACGCACAGGCTTTACTTACGGCTTGTCTGGTAGACGTTATTCTTGTCGTATATCATCGATCTGTTCTCTTGCGTTTAGTTTTTTTGTTTTGGTACAGGTTACCCTTCTACGCGTTATTTCGTATATTGTCTAGTATAATATTTTCTTACATTGGCTTTCACACTGGTTTCTTCCTCACTCTCGTCGGTTTTTATTTTTTGTTGAAGTATAAAATAAGTATAGTTAAAAGTTTCTTACAGACCCAATATTTATCATATAAAGTTAATAATGATTTAATTATACATACGTTTTTTTTAATAATATATTTAACTTAAAGTAAAGTGAGTTTCTGTTATAAAGTAATTTTGCCGGTTTTAGAGGAGTTGTGATTATTTTGATTGTTTTAATAATAATAAAAACGGATAATTTATATAACGCCATTTTCTTAAAAAATTATCTCTAGAGTGCTTTTCACAAACATTGTTTAGTCTTTCGCTAGTATTTAATATTTAACAATGCGAATTTATGGAAATGATTTTTAAAAAATGTGCGTTTTGAAATTTTGAAATTGTGAAATTTTTCAACACTGTTTTTGATGTACTATTCCTTATTACGAGGGAAGAGAGTCCCACGACTTTGGGCCTATCTTAGTCTTCTAGCAGTGTATGGGTTCTACAACCCTTCCTGCAGCTGAAGTAATGGCTGACCTCAGAGTTTGGCGTCTACCATTTAAGTTTTTTGGGATATAGAGATCTGGAAGATACATAGGCGCCATATTATGTGTCGCCTTGTACACTACATCATATTTAACATGAAAATAATAAACTTTTAAAACCCTGACGGCATGATTACCTCCAACAGCTCATAAACATTTTATTAATTAATGGAAATTTTTTAAACAATTTGTTAATGAAAAATACTAAGCAGTATATGCCGTAAACACGGATGAAAAAACTTATTTTATCCGAGTAATTGTTACGTAATAAAATTCAATTATTTGATGGCTCGGGGTAGTGTAACCCCTTAAACGCCGCGTTCAACATCCCGAAACCGCGAGGAACAGCCAATACAAAAACGAAAATTATGTTTTTTAACTGCGCAGATTATGTTGTGTTCTGTGAATCTGATGGGAGCCCGGCGTGTTTCGTCGTCACGCGACAAGGCGATGAAATCATCGTGAATCCCCGTTTGGGTGTCTGGTGTTTGAGTCAGCGAGGGTGGCGCCCGGCCGCGAGGTCCGGTCGGTGCGGCCCTTTGTCTGCCGCGCCGCCGCTCCAGATCCGGGATGGCCTCAAACCGAAGCCCGAATTCCGGCGGTTTTAGGAAACTTTTCGGTTATTATTACCGCTGCGCTCGGCCGTCTGGGCGCGTGCCAGCGCCTGCACGCGCTGCACTTTATTTCTGAACGGAAGCGGCGCGCCCGGCCAAGTGGACCCGCATTGGCTGCGCGACAAGCCGTCACAGGGGAATGCGCGCGCACCGCGGCCAGCGTCAATTAACCGCATAGCTGGATTCAATTGAATACTCGAAAAAGTGTCTCCCTCCGCTCTGTGAAGATAGCCAATGCGACCCTACCGCCCGCGCCCATCGGCTTCCATTGGAGAAGGGTTGAAGATTCGCTTCTTCACATTTAAGTCACTCTTCACCCCGATAATACTACCGATGATTGCCATAAACTTCAAAGCGATTTAAACCGCCTTGATACACATTGCAACAAATATGCAAACATTGCCCTATCAAATTATAAAGATACACTGACAAACCCTCTGTTACGGCGCGGCGATCAAGATCAGGTGCAATAGGACTACTCTATTCTAATACTGTAGTATATTTCTTTCGTATAAATATCCTAAAAGGGCTCCATAAAGAAATAAAATTGAAAATTGACATAACTTTCTTAAATTTCTACACTACAAGTCACATATGTATTCCATTAGACAATCCTAACGCCGGCCGCACACTGGATGCGTTTTCGTACGAAATTGGGTAGTACGTATACGTACGAATACGCAAGTACATTCCTGACCTTCGAAGTAGTATTGAACATCGCACACTATACACGATTTAGTAGTGCGTGTACGCACGTATAGATGCGACGTCCGACCGATGCGGATTTGTTCGGAAATTTTTGCGGTTTCGTACGATGGATATTGAAAATTTTGTCAATTTGACAATCATGACCACAAATGTTTGTGGGACCAAAGTGGTTTAACTACATGACCATCAACGCGATCGTGGCAGAGATCTCTAAAAAAATTAAAAAAAACTATAAGTTAAATAAATTGGTTTAATGAAGGTGAAGTATAATTATGTACTTTGAATAAAAAACTTTTGAATATTCTCCGATATTATGAGCTCTCGTTGCATTTCTCCCCAGCATTTGTGAATCTATTAGATAGAAAGTCATAAAATTTGTCATTATTTAAGTCTGTCATAATACTTATGGCAGACTTAAATAATGACCAAAATTTACCAAAATCATCCCTTCTAGTATATTATATTTCATTCACCCATTTGGTTTTACGATGCCGACGACGCCGTAGCAGCCTACGAGTAAGAAGAGAGTTTTCCAGAAGGTATAGATTATTCATTTGGCACAAACGTTATTGGAGAAATGCGAAAAGTATGCGAACTGATTGTGACCAACGCAAGACGCAATCAATGTGCGCGCTCAATGCGTACGAAAATAATCGTACGAATGCGTAATAATTCGTATCCAAAGTGCGACCGGCCTAATACAATTTTAAAGCAGTTTTATTTCACCTATCGCAGGCATATAAATGGTATATTGTTGTCTTTTTTTATTTACTTTTTAAATACTTAAATTATTTGTATTGTTTATCTTATATATGTTTTCTTACTTGCATTAAGTTCATTATTTTTCAAAATTTTTAAATTACATTTTGTTGTCTGTTTTTATTTTATTTTTAAATATTTACTAATGTTTTGTATTGTTTACCTTACGAGTTTTCTTTTTTGCATTGAATAAATTACATATTTTTAAATTTTTTAAATGGATTTTTATTTTAATATATTTAAATTACAATGTATTGCCCTATTATACTATATTTATTGTATATTAATATTGTATATACAATATTAATATTAATAATGATGTAAAAATCTGCAAGGAATTAATTAATCTTTTTTTTAAACTGTATTTTATCTTATTGTATTTATTTTAACAAGTTTAAGTTACAATGTATATCCCACTATTTTATTACTCTATTGTATATTCATATTATTTCTTGTAAAAGCCGTTTGGGCGTAAGTACATAAATATTAGGTCCTTACATATGAAATTGACGTTTAGTATGGGAGGAACATAAAGTCGATTTTTTTTATTATAATATATTTATTTAATCAATGTATGTACCATTGCTATCTATGCACTTTTGCCATCTCATAGGTAGTTCATCGATCCTTTTACTAAAAAACCATTCGGACGGGAATCAATAAAATCTTTGAAGGCGGTTTGGACTGCCCCATCGGAGTTGAATTTTTTCCTTTGCAAGAAGTTATCCAAATTTCGAAAAAAATGGTAATCTGTTGGGGCAAAGTCCGGAGAGTACGGTGGATGTCTTAGACATTCCAATTGAAGCTCCTCTAATTTGGTAGCCGTCTGTTGTGCAGTGTGTGGTCTAGCGTTATCATGAAGCACCAGTGGCCTAGAGCGATTAACCAGCCTCAGTTGTTTAGCAGCTAGCTTTTCCATCATGGTTAGCAGTTGCTGACAATAGACATCTGCCGTAATCGTCTGGCCAGATTTAAGAAAGCTGTAGTAAACGACACCAGCACTAGTCCACCAAACGCTCACAAGTAACTTTTTTGGAGTCAATTTTCGCTTGGGGCATGGTTTGGCTGGTTCGGCAGGGTTCAGCCATTGCGATGAGCGCTTCCGATTATCGTACAGGATCCACTTTTCATCACAGGTAATGATTCGATTTAAAATCCCTTCATTATTGTGCCGGTTGAGTAATGCAACGCAGCAGTCAACGCGCGTTTGTTGATTTGTTTCACTTAATTCGTGAGGTACCCACCTTTCAAGCTTTTTCACCTTACCAATTTGCTTCAAGTGGATTAAAACAGTTTTATCACTAACACCGCAGCCTGCAGCTAACTCGGATATGGTTTGCGATGGATCCGCTTCCACAATAGCCTTCAATTCTTCATTATCAACTTTGGTCTCCGGCCGTCCACGGGGCTAGTTCTGCAGGTCGAAATTTCCAGAACGAAAACGTTGGAACCAAAAACGCACTGTGTTTTCTTTTGCGGCACCGTCGCCATACACATCATTAATCCTTCGAGCCGTTTCTGCAGCACTGGTGCCATGGTGGAACTCGTACTCGTAAATAACGTGATATTTCAAGTTTTTCATTTTGTAAACTGAGTGACGCAAAGAAAAAACCAATTGAGGAAAAAACAAATGAATTATAATTTTCAAAATACAAATACATGAGTAAATAGCTGTATAAATTTGAATTTGAAATTCCTAACCAAAGAGAAGATATTTGAGATCAAATTTGCCAGTACGGCAAAACCCCAATTTCATATGTAAGGACCTAATATTTGACCAAGAAATCCGAAATAAAAGAACTTGGTATTATGTTGGACTCCAAATACTCCTCTTCAATCACATTGATTATACTAAATTAAATATTAGGTTTCATTCTTCGGGTATGCAAACAATTTAACGACATCACGACGATGAAATCATTGTATTTCTCATACACAGAGTGTAACCGAGCTAGTCCATAATACTTCACAGACTGATTCCTGCCTTGATTATGAGTCGAAAATTAAGTCAAAATTGACATAATTGATTGGAATGCTACAATGAACTGCGTGGGAAAACGTGATTGGCTGGCACCGGTCCGCGGACCACTATTTAGTAGCACTGATCTAGACAGAACTCTGGGGCACAAACTCATTATTACAAATCGTTATTTATTTTTGTAACATTTTTACAATTGTATTTATACCGTTTACGCTATACTACATATTTTATATAAATTTAAAATAAATACCGTAGAATTGAAAAAATATATATATATAATTGAAGGGTTAAAAATGTTCTTAGGTTTTTACGGCCATTCAGAATTTTCTGGTTTGTTTCTTTCGGAGTATTATGTCGTGTTTTTACGACGTTCTGGCCGTTGTTTCGGATCCCATTGCAGGGTTGATGTGTTGTTGTGAGTGTTGGTAGTGTGGTTAAATATTGGGTTGTAATACCGTGTCAAAAAAATTGAAGTGTTATTATTGGCTTTCAAGTGATGTATAAAAAATGTTTTGCAAATTGGGCATTTATATACATGTCTACCTTTCGATTTTTACGAATACGTATTTGTTGTTTTGTATTAAGTAAATTCTTTATAAAAATACTCACCAAAGAGGTTTAAGTTGATTTATATAATGAATAACTTGAAAAACTATAAATACAATTTTCCCATCCTTCCTGACTAATTTATAATAAATATATGTTATTAGCAATGTTCAAATATTTTCTACTCACTTATTTTTTTTATTTTTAAATATTTAAGCCCACTTTTATTTGTGTATTTTGAAAGAGAAACGGTTCTGAAAATAACTGCTTTAACGGGGAATTTCGAAAAAATCGATTTTGAAATATTTGCATTTTCTATAAAGCTTAAGGCCTTAATAATATCTGCTGAAAATTTCAAGCAAAATTAAAAAAAATAACGGTTATAGCTGATAATAGCATTTCTTTGTTGATTACGCACCGCGTATAGTGTTTGAAGGTCTTGGGCATTGTCTTCAAAGAGTACTGTATCATCCACAAATCTAATATTATTTAATAGTTTACCATTTACCAATATCCCTAGAACAGTATCATCGAGGACTTCCTTAAATATTGACCCGGAGTACAGATTAAATAGCACCGATGATAAGATGCATTCTTGTCTTACACCACGACTAATTTGGATGTCTTCGCTCA
This sequence comes from Agrypnia vestita, assembly GCA_016648135.1. Classification (NCBI taxonomy): domain Eukaryota; kingdom Metazoa; phylum Arthropoda; class Insecta; order Trichoptera; family Phryganeidae; genus Agrypnia; species Agrypnia vestita. The sequence goes on along the minus strand of JADDOH010000085.1, from coordinate 474,832 downwards.
ATGCGCTCTCAACTTTAACATTACTGTTTGGTTCCAGTACATTCGTTAGATCATGCTGATTTCATTATCATCGACTCCTTTGTCTTTAAGTACTTGTATAAGTTTCGGATGTTGGGCCTTATCAAAAGCTTTTTCATAGTCCACAAAGCACATATACACATCTACGTCTAAACATCTTGGCAGTAGGACGTTCACATTAAATAGGGCTTCTCTTGTGCTTAAGCCATTTCTAAACCCAAACTGGGTTTCGCTCATGTCTTCTTCGCATTTTTTTTATGAATTCTTAGAATTACTTATATATATATGTGTATACACAATTATTTACCAATCATTCTCTTGGTGAAACCCAACATCATACATTGTAAGGTACATAGTTATTCGCACTTCACATTCCGTCGACACATCGCATCTCGACTTTGTATATTTCGTTTCTCAACGTTCGGGCTTATCCACTTGCATCGTTTATCACCAGCCATTGAAGATTCTTCGAGAAAAAATAATAAATATTGTCGTCATGGTAGATGATCGCCCACACCGGCCGTTTATTTAACCGGCCCGGACAAACATTCTACAAGTGTTATTATTGTGGCAGGAATATATTATTCTTGCCATATCTTTATCGGTGGAAAAAATCATGATCTTTCCTTTTATAGGTACTTTCCTAGAAAAAATATGAAGTTTGTGCGGTTGTCATCTCGTCGCTTATATTCGGTATTCAGAAATACCGTTATTTATCAGTTAAAAAGAGTAGTAAAAAAATCTCTTTGCAAAGGATCAGTGCTGCCAACCGAGCCAGCAGTTTAATTCCATAACCAAATATTTTGTCTACACTTCGTTAAAATATTTAAACCAGGTACCTACCTACTTTAACAAAATAAATTTCGCTAGGCAGAATAACCCCATGGTAAATACCTAACACAATAAACATAATCCACATACGATATTATTAATATATATGTTTATCAGGTAATTTGAAATAATATAGTCTATAAAGGTATTAAGCAATTTTGTAGATATATAACACATGTACCCTCTATACATAAATGTTTAGCAGATAAGTAAAGTTAATAAACAATCGTATATATAACAATAATATTAATTTTTGCAGCTTTAGAGCAGTTGTATTATAGTATATATATGTATAAATAAGTAAAGTTAATAAGTGTAAATAAGATATATAAGAAAGAGAAATACAGTAAAGATCTAGTAAAAATTAATAATATACATAAGAACAAATTAAACTACTAAAAGATATAAATCGATAATAAGTATAAAGCGATAATATATATAACAACCAAAAAATATACAGAAAGAGAAAATATTCGTAAAGGTATAATATAAAACAAACTCCAATTACAGTTTGTGTTAGAATATTTCTTCCAGCTCCTGTCTATTTATTTCAGATTTGATTAATCTAATTTGTTATAATTATCATCGTATATTTTTCATTTGATAAATAAAAATAACTAGTTAATGAAAGATATAGCCGACGTAATGTTTTGCGCTCCCGCCTGCTCATTCTCGTCGAACCAACGTTGGAGGCTGAAGGTTGAGAAAAAACACGCGCCGCTAGGGATGTTCGTGCGAAAATAAGTAGGCATGTAAATATTTTTTGATTCTGAAATGCTTTCTTGATATATTTAAGCTCGTGTCAGCCGCGGCTGCAAACCGCTCATTAAACCTGGCAATGTTTCGTTTCAGTGTTCCACATTAGAATTTATATCCGTTGAATTACTTTTGAACTGCACGCGTGCGCGAAGCGAGGCGGCGTTGCCGTCTCTCGCCCCCTTTCCCGGCCCGGCCCAACAAGTTGCGGCGCGCGCCCCGCCACTGGGACAAGTTCAGTTCAAGTTCAGGCGAGGGGGGCGGGGCGGGGAGGGGCGCGACGCGACCTGCCCGAAGCTCGGCGCCGATTGTCTCCACAGGGCGGTTCGGGCGACGTCGATCCGGAATACATTTTACATGTAAACCAAAAACACAATTACTGGATTTTGTCACAGAGGGATAGAGAGAAATGACCATCCACACACCCAGATTTTAATCTGATAAAATATAACGTACCTTGAGGCTGTATAAAACGCCAAAGAGGAAATTCAGAAAAGAAATGTGTTCGTATTATATTTGAGGATGGCCCTGTTAAAAGTCTCAACAACCGTTGAACTTGCATGAGAATATGTTTGAATGTGGCCGAAGCAAAAGTGATACGCCAGGATAGAAGAGTGTGGCGTTCAATTCTCTCTGCCTACCCCTGGTTAATTGGTTAGTCAGTTAGTATTATACTTGTAAGGAGGGTAGTCTTTCACTTCCCTCCACCTCTACGGACTGGGCCAATGTTACCTCTAAACTGTGCGTTTATATGAACACACGATTTTCCAACATAGCGCACCCACAAAAAATATAACCCTCGCGCATATTTACATATGCAACATTACACTATCTCCTTATTAGTTTGTGTAAGGTAATTAAAATTGCACTTTTTTTTTCACACAATGATTCAAGAAGAAGAGGGAATATTGGAATGACCTCAATAAACATTTTTTTTACAAACATACATTTTATCGCAGCTTTCAATCTTCTTGTATATTACATATTATTATTTTAATTTATCGTCACGAGATGGTAGAAGCAGAACGAATCACACGTAATCGAGGACTCTATAGCACTCTACAACTTTTACACTAAAGTGGAAATTACTAGAACGGTTTAGCACAATCTATCAGCTTCAACGGGGTCAATAAAATCGAGTTTTGAGTTATAGGAAAAATTAGAGGAGTCGTAAAATAAAATGCCATTATTTTTTGAAAAATGATAAATGTCAAGATTACTTATTCGAAAAATGTGGTAAGAAACATTTACAACGTTATTATGCAAAAATCAAAACTACTGGTGCAAAAATTTGATAAAAATAACAAAGTCCTTAAGAGATATTTCTTATTTATTTTCTCTTCTGTATTTTTTAATAATTTCGATGTTAATTAAATTAAATACCGATTAAATAATTAAATACCGATTTTAAAAAAATAAAACTTATCTGCGAGAACCGTTTTCTAATGAATGAAAATTTAAAATATCAAAAATAAATGTGATAAAGTTTTATTTCTTCCTTCTCATTGTCAACATAGCATGCGCCCGCGATGTTTAGATTCTTATTGTGCTAATTAATAGTTCATCCGATATTCCATGTGCTCACCACTTTGAAATATCTAATAGCAGACATAAATAAATGTGTAGGTACATACAATCATAATAAAAAAATTATGAACATATTGTAACTTTCTTCTACGTTGAGTTCCACAAAACATAATATTATAAAAACATAAAACAAACAAATAAAAAAAAACATTAAAAAAACAAACATAATATATAATATAAAACATACAAAACATAATATATCACAAAACATTATAAAGTTATGCTTACTTGTTTGTTATTATTTGAATACACTTCAAGGCGTTGCGCAGGACATCCCATGCTATCCCAATTATAACAATGTCTTTCCCCGTTACTTCGTATAACGTCCGTAACTTCTTTATAGTACATTTTTTTAAGATTTTTTTATTATTACTATATTTTTTTAAGAAATTTTATTTTATTAAATAAATAAAAATTAATTCCTTAGGAACCGACATGTAAAAGTACGGTCATTTTTGACGGGTAACAGCTAGTAATACTTATAATTCCTATGATTGATGACGTAATAGTCAATAAACTGTAAACTAACATTTTAAAATATTTTGTCGTAATATCGCAAACTTTTAACCAACACTGTATCGCTGACTGTATCACGGACTGTATCACGGAAACAGTGTAGTGCGCAGGCGTCCATTCGGGTCGTATTCAAACACGCCACTTGGAAAACTGCACTAATATGTAGAAAGGGGAAGAGCATGCTGCCGGGACTGTCTACCGACGGTTGCAAGCGAATCACCCTTTTAAAAAGTTTTGCCTTAATCCCGACATCGGGATATTTATTGGCTTACGAGAAGGCAGGAAATGGAAAATAGGGGCGCCTTTGAATTTACGAGGTGCAATATCTTTTACGTTGGCGCGTGATAGGTAGGCGGGATTTTTTTTTATAAAAAGGTGGAACTTGGCTAGACCAAGTGCAGAAGTGTGTATTTTATTTTGTCAACGAACAAATTATTATTTCTAATTGATCAAAAACTTTGTGTAATTTTACGTATACCGGTTTCGATACCACTATATCTTCGTCAAGACGGAAACATACTAAGTATCCATTACCCATTTTGGAAAACACGGTATTAAACGGGGGCGTGGCCACAGTGGGGGGTAATTGTTAGGTAGACACCGAAGTGGGGAATATATCAAACGATGGATTATTCGTGAAATTCAACTGGTTATTAATTATATTGGCTTCAATCTTCAGGCGTGTCTTGATTTCTAATATTTCAAAGTTATCCAATCTACGTTCTCTATTATTTATAGGGTGAATCTCAATACCGTTTTCTTTTTTAAATGTGTGACCTGTTTCCAAAAGACGGTTCGCGAATTCTGAGAAGTTATTATTATTTAGACTTATAAAATGTGCCTGAATTTTTCTTGTTCAATTTTACCCACTATTACTGTGACTACGCCCCCGTTCAATAATTTACCTGTTTAACAAAATGTTAGCACGCGTCCGTCCTGACGATGATACAACGGTATCGAAACCGGTAAACGTAAAATTGCTCCAAGTGGTTTATACATAGTTTTTAATTCATTAAACGTAATAATTATGTCCAATCAATTCGTAACGCTATAAACATAAAAAAATAATTATAATTTACTGAGAGTTTTAGTTATCAGTTGTGTTGGTAACGCGTTTAAGCGCCCTCTTTCTTTTGTCTTCCCATTTTTCTGAACTGTGTCTTCTTCCATATTAATGAAACAAAACCGCATCTTTTTCACATTCACAATTTTCACATTCCTGACAATAATATTGTTTTTACTTGATATTGATTACATTAATTCGACACTAACTCATGCCTAGGCGTATTGTGTTCGAAAGAAACCCCTGGAACTCTCCGATGTTCTGGATGGACCTAATGAATCTCTCATATCTCTATTTGTACACGAGGCCTACAAACTTGATGGATAGATTCCGATGAAGGCAGACATTTGAAAATATTCACATCCCCTCATTAATGTGGACAGATAAGGGAGAGAGAGAGAGAGAGAGAGAGAGAGAGAGAGAGAGAGAGAGAGAGAGAGAGAGAGAGAGAGAGAGAGAGAGAGAGAGAGAGAGAGAGAGAGAAATCCTGATTAATTTTACAGCATTGTTTTTCTTCTCCTCCATTCAGTAGACGTTGCCTCATACACGTTCTACGGTTGTTGCGGCTTTTAACAGAGCCATCCTCAAATACTTGTAGTACCTGATCGTGCCAGGTCTTTCGCGGACGCCCTCTATGCCTTCAACACTCGCCTCATATATTTTCTTAACCATCCTTTCCTCGTTCATAGGTTCCACATGACCAAACCATCTCAGCACTCCTTTCTTTATTCTATCTACCACACCACAGCCAGCATTCAATCACTTCTAATTTGTTCATTCCTCACTCTATCGACCAAAGATTTTCCACACAATAGTCTTCGTGACCGCATTTCCACCGCATTCAGTCTACTTTCATTCCTCTTTTGCCAATTCTAGGCTTTACTTCCATACATAAGGGTTGGCACTAGAACGCCATTATGTACCGCTAGTCTTGCTTCCTTTGACAGATTCTTATTGGCCATAATTGCATTTAGTGCACCATTAACTTTGTTTCCCGCAGTTACTCTCCTTTCGATATCATTCTCAGCCTGGCCGTCTCTACTAAACATACTTCCCAAATACACAAACTCGTTCACTTGTTCTAAGCATTCGTTGTTTATAATTACATCACACTTAGTCACTCTTTCGTCTCTCTCGAATACCATCACTTTCGATTTGCTGACATTCATCGGAAGTTCACTCTGCATGCATACATCGGACATCCTGGATACCAAGCACTGCAGATCAGCTTCACTGTTAGCCACTAATACTGCATCGTCTGCGTATATTTTTATTTTATTTCAGTATATATACGCCCATCAGAGCATTTACATAAACATTGGGTAATACATGTCGGTAATGAGAAATATAAAAAGAAAATAAAAAAAGTCATATAAAGAAATATAAAATGACATAATAACAGAAATATAAAAAGAGCTCTTCAACTAAACTTAAACACAGAATCCATAATTTCATAAATCTATAAATACATCATATTTTTTATAGGATTAGCGATAATTACAGAAATATAAATTAAGATTTTTTTTTTTATAGGATAAGAATACAAGAAAAGAGTGATAATTACATATATTTGAGGATTATTTTTAGACATAGAGGAAAGTTCATTGTTGATTAAGAATATTGCGAATTGTATGTTTGAATTTATTTAAATTTGTGGAAAAAACGTCTAACTGTTCAAATCTGTTAACAAGTCTGGGAAGCCTTTGAAGTGGTGAATTAAAAAAGTAATTAGTTGTCGCAGCTAAGCATTGTATAGCAGACAAGATATGGTGAGTCCGTCCATTTTCGCTCCAACTTCTAGATCCTTCAGTTCTTTCATACAATTATCCATATACAGGTTGAAAAGCCATGGTGACATTACGCATCCCTGTTTGACACCTTTTGTAATATCAAACCATGATGTGAATGTCCCATTAATTCTCACGCAAGCACTACTTCCTTCGTACAGGGATGCAATTGCCTGTATGAGTTTACTCTTCACCCCATACTCAGACAAAACCTTCCATAACTTTCGTCTTATCACTCTGTCATACGCTTTTTGGAGATCCACAAAGGCACAAAAAAGTTTTTGGTTCTTTGCCAAAAACTTTTCGGTCATCTGGCGCAGTGAGAAAATCTGGTCCATGCATCCTCTTCCACTCATGAAGGCTCCTTGTACATCCCACACTTTTTAACAATTAACACTCCCTTATAAACCCGAACACACGTCCAAGAACTAAATAAAATGTATAATAACATCACATTATTATACGTTTACATTTATTTATCAAAACTTTGTAGTAAATCAAAACCTACATAGAGTAGGCATTTGTCGTTGTACCACAGAGTGTAGAAAAGATGCCAAGTGAATTTTCGCCAACAATAACATATTCTTTTTACATAATTGGCGATCTAAGAACGGCCTAGGAAAATGTCGTTTACAAATCGAGAATATATTTTTATTTGGTGTATTTGAAACATGGTCGAAAAATGCCATAGGTATAATATGAAAATTGATAATCACGTCATTAAATTAGGTTGCCAAACTTAATCAACTCATTCTTTTTAATCTAGCCAATCTAACATAACTGACCTAATGTAGCCTAACTTTTTTTTTTTTTTTTTTTTTACATCTCAGACCCACAAAACATCACATTGATATTTGTCTGTAGGTGCATCAATACATATATATAAATAAATTGTATTTACCAGACATACATTCATATTAATTAATTACAATAGATCTTATAAACTCAAATACAAATCAACAATACAATACAACAATACAAGAAAAAATACAAATATTACCAAAATCAAAATAAGTCTCTTTTATTTAATAACATATTCATTAATTCTGTATTTTGCCCTTTTTTATTAATATCCATTTTGACACGACATGGGATTTTATTTAATATTTTTGGTATGACATATTTTAATGTTCTTTGTCCATATTTATTTATGACCTTCGGTATTCGTAGTCCTTCTTTAACCGTAAATCTGGTACTATGTTTATGAATCATTGCATTGCAACTTCTGCTTCATTAAAAGCTTCTAATTTAGATTAATGGTAAACCGTGATTGTAACCGGTTGTGATTATGCGATTGGTTTTTAATTATATTGATTATGGTAACTCTAATTATTGTAACTAGCTCTAACCAGTAAAAAATTTAAAAATGTAAATTTACACGTCGATTTATAAAAAAAAATTCGTAAAATTTTTTACGTAAAAAAATTAAAAAAAGAGAAAAAGGGTACAGACGTTACACGAAGTTACGGGACAGACAGACAGACAGATGGACGGGCAGACAGACAACATTTTTTTTACTATAAAGATGTTACGGGGACAGACAGACGGACGGACAGGCAGACAACGAAGTTATTATAATTGGGATTTGGTGAGCAATCACTGGCGTACTAATATCATAACCTCTAATCGTTAAATGATAGTTACAATTAAACCAATCACAGTCTCAAGATGGTTTACTTCATCACTATTCTAATCTACTATCACTTATTTTAATTGGCCAATTATTTTTTTTCCCCCCGTAATCGGTGATCTCTGTACGTATGATATTAAAAAAAGTAACCCATAAAAAACAAGTTTTTATTTTACTCCCTTTCTTTGTAAAATATAACAACAATTACAGACGAATTATACATAACATATAACATAACACTAAACTTACAGTAATTTAATATATTTATAAAATGTCAGATATTTTGAGCTTTGATAAGACACTTCATGCTTTGAAGATAAAATTCTAAAAACATTTGTCAGTCAATTTAGATTTTCGACATTCGTAGTGAAGTACCTATTATGAATACCGACGGAGTAATTCAAATTTAGAAAATATTGCGCGACATTATCGGGCCGCCGTAATCAAACTTTTCTAATGATTCCAATTTGAAAAAACCAATAAAATTTCTAAAAATCCGAAATTATATTATAATTATTAATTTTTTTTAACGAAAATTTGACAGATCATCTTGATCGTCGCCACGAGTCTACTTGCCAAGTTTCAGCTCGATTGGATCACGGGAAAAGGGTCAAAAATTGATCCGAAGTTTTTGTTGACGACAAGCCGGCAAGCAAGCAAGCAGACGCCACGAGTTAATATAAAGGGTGTAAAAAAACGAACGAGCCTTCGCATATAATGTGTAACATTTGACATCTTACAATTAAAAGTATCACTTGAGCAGCGACAGACATTTCTATAAAGTACATCTAGGTACACCCGAATATTGGTCAAATTGCTCAAAGAAAAAAAAAATTATAGGTATCATTTTATATATGGCTGTCAGAAACACAGGGTGTACCAGAGCTAGCAGCAGAAACTTGGCTGGTAGATTCCTGCCTATCTTATGAGTCTAAAATGCTCAAACAACCATGACATTTATCATTATCAATAGATATGGAGATATGCAGTATCAAAGTTAGCATTTGTTTTCAATATTTCTGACTTATTTATTGCAAAAAAGTTGAACTATAATTACAGTAACTTATTTCGATTATGAAAAGTTCATTCCATTTAATATATGTCGAATAAAATGATAAAAACCTAGCAATAATTGAAAAAAGTTTTTTACGTGGTTTTTATCATTTAATTTAAGTTGTATTGAAGCAAATGAATTTTTCATAATCGATATAAGTTACTGTAATGATAGTTCAACTTTTTGCAAAAAATAAATCAGAAATATTGAAAAAAAAATGCAAACTTTGATACTGCATATCTCCATAACTATTGATATTATGTCATGGTCGCTTGAACGTTTTGGACTCATAACATGGGCAGGAATCTACCGGCCAAATTTCTGCTGCTAGCTCTGGTAGGTACATCCTGTATATATAGTCAAATGAAGTTGCGCGCGCATCCCCGGTATCCAGTTTCCTGTTACGCATTTCCGTCCAATTTTCACGAAATCACTGCCGCAGATTGCAGGAAAGATGTCACGCATGAAAAATGTTGTGAAAAATTGCAGAACGCATTAAGAGTGTTAAAATTTTAGTGGTGAACATGAACATAAAATATCGCGTGTAGGTATTAATAGAGTATTGTACTCTATATCATGTAGGCGTACTCCATAATCTATAACACTATTAGAGGACGCTAAAATAATCTTTTTCACACAACGTTTACTGTACTAGTGCCAGTCACGCATATATGACGCATACCTATTGTCGTAACCAAAAAACTCGACTAAAAAAACATTTTTAATATGTGGGTATTCCCAAGTTGGAATCCCTACTCCACAAGCCACACTCGGACGTTTCTGAACGCAGCCACTAATGTCAATCTGCGATGTCAATGTCACAAGTTGTTTTGAGGTTACCTTTATTTTGTCGCTAGGAAAAGTGAACTAGTTAAAATGTCTGGAGTCGTACAATTCTTTGAAAAACAATGCAAAATTATGTGCTGCAAAAAGTAGCAAAAAATACCTTTTCAAAAATTTAAAATAAATGGTTTTAAATTCCTTTCTTTTAATTCGTGGCGTCTGCTTGTCTGACGAAAAAAGTTCGATCGAAAAAGGATCGATTTTCAACTCTTTTCCCGTGATTCAATTGAGTTGAAACTTTGCAAGTAGACTCGTGGCAACGATTCAAAAGATCTGTCAAATTTTCGTTACAAAATAATAATAATTATAGTATAATTTTGGATTTTTCAAGTTTTTAATGGTTTTTTCATACAAATCAATAAGTTGAATGGAGATTCTGATGCATATGGTAGACGCGAAACTCGAAAATGAGAAAGGGAGTATTGTGAAAACTTGGTTTTTATGGGTTACTTTTTTTACTCCCTTTCGTTTAACTCGTAGCTTGCTTGTCTGACGAAAAAACTTTGGATCGATTTTTAACCCTTTTCCCGTGATCGAATTGAGCTGAAACTTTGCAGGTGCTGCCGTAGGTACTCTTCTATCCTGACATCAGACTTGCCTCGTCCGCTTTTGTATATCTTCCCATACACGCTCTTCGGTAGTCGAAGCTTTTAACCGCATTTCTCGACAATTCCAATCACAGGCGGTATTTTGCCTCTCTTAAGGAGCTTGTACACATTGGCCGAGGTTGGCCCAAAGTAAGGTTGGCCCAATGTGTACAGGGCGTTTTGGCCGTGCGTAGAGACGTTTGCCAAACTTGGCTTGGTAGTCGGTTTTTCGAGCACACATAAAAAAAAGAAAGAGGCGTGGCTCAAGTTGTCAACTTTTTTTAGGGTTGACAACTTTTTTTACAAGAAATAAAGTACATTTAAGTCTGAGAAGAATATTAAACAGTATTTTAGAAAAATGAACAGTATTTTATTTATTTAATGTATTAAATACATATTTTTTAGAGCTTCTCGCACAACTTATTAATTTACACTCTTTTTAAAAACTTCATACGCCTCACCACAATTATAACTAAAATTAAAATAAATGAGGAGCTCATTTTTTATTAAATTAATATTTGCTCTATTTCTATCCTCCCGCCACTTTGCATTCATTACTGAAAAAATTCTTTCAGTAAATGCTGAGGTGGCGGGAACAGAAAGTAGATATGAGACAATTTTAGTAATATTTTTAAATTCTTCTGAGTTGTTTACTAATAAATGGCTCCACTTTTGGCCAGTACTCATTTCAAGAAAATCTTTGTCTTCTGATACTTTTTTATAAATTATTTTGAAATTTGTTAATTCTGTATACAAATCATTCATACTAATATTTCTGTGAGCGTTTCAGTCTGAATAATTTTGATGCTGAAAACAGTATTTTGTATATTTTATTTTTGTTCAACAGTAAAAAGTATAATGTAGTAAAAAACAATATGATACTAATTTTAACAGTATAGTTGGCAACCCTACGCTCAGCCGGCAACGCGCAACGCGCTTCGATCATTGCGAGGTTCGCCGACACCGACGTTGGCTAATGTGTAATCGCTGTTCGTCATTTTGCAAGTTTGACGCTCTGCCGAGGTTCCCGGACCGTATACACATTGGCTGAAATGACCCAAAATGACATTGGCCCAATGTGTACAGGGGTTTTTTTGCGCAACTCAGCGAGGTTTGGCCAAACTTGGTTCATATCCATCGTTTGTCGGTATTTGAATAAACTTCAAAGAAAGCATGAGTCATTAAGCTATCGTGAAGCAATGAAAAGTTAGTTGTATGGACAGAAATTAATTATGTGTACAATGAATGAGTTTTATAATTCATATAATTTATTTCAACAACGTTATTTAGTCATAACCAAAATAATTACTATTTTTTTTTATTTGTTTCGTCAAACCGATTGAAAATAATATGCATGAATTATTTTATATTTTAAATATATACGGCTATAAAGGTTTTTACTTTAAAAATTGTACAAAATGGATAAATAATATTTTCAGAAATATTTATTATATTCAACTAGCTGTAATCCGTCAAAAATGACAATACTTTTACATGTTTTTCCTAAGGAATAAGTTTTTATTTATTTATATAAAAAAGGAAAGAAAGAAAAAAAATACTACTTACTTACTTACCATCACGCCGTTTCCCCCTTGGGGGTAGAAAGAGAGGATAGAATGCCATACTCTTCTGTCCTGACATACAACTCTCGCCTCATCCACATTCATACATCTTCGCATGCAAGCTCGCCGGTTGTTGAGGCTTCTAACGGGACCATCTTTCAGTATCTGGTTAATCTGGTCATGCCACGTATTCCGCGGTCCTGTCTTTCTGGCGCCATCTACATAATATCTTTCTATACATAGCATATATATCTTTCTTACGATTCTTTCCTCATTCATTCGCTCAACATGCCCAAACGATCTGAGCGATCCTTTTTTAATTCTATTATTTATGCTACGTTTAGCTTTACATTCATTTCTAATATCTGCATTCTTTACTCTATCATAAATGGATTTGCCACACCTATGTCTGACGGATCCCATCTTCACTGTATTCAATTTACTTTCGTTCCTCTCTTGCCAGCTCCAGGCTTCACTTCCATACAACAGTGACGGTATCAGAATTCCATTACTTACCACTAGTTTTGCCTCAGTATACATATTTCTATAAGAAACTATTGCGTTCAAAGCACTACATATATAATAATAAATTCAAAGCACTACATATATAAGAATAAAAGATACTACATATGAATAATAAGAATATTTCGTCGCTGTATATATAATTAATCTTATGTGACGTTTTAGTACATTCTGAGATAAACGAATAAAACTTGCACAGACTAGATTTATAAAAAATATTTTAAATAATTACTAGGCAGACTTTCCAGATAAATGGCAATGTTTTTATTAGTATATCTCCATTATTTATATGAAAAATGTACTAAACGGCAAAAAACGAAAAGAAAAAAATTATGTAAAAAAATTTTACGTAAAAAAGAGAATGGAAAAAAATTATGTAAAAATTTCTAGGGAAAAAAAGAAAAAAAAATAGTGTAAAAAAAATTAAATAAATTTACGTAAAAAATTACGTACAAAAGGAAAAAATTACGTAAAAAATGTATCCACCAGCAGAAAATGATTTTATTATTATTGGTATCGGCGAGTTAATAAATACTAGCAGGAAATAGATATAATAATATTAGGTCCTTACATATGAAATTGACGTTTAGTATGGGAGGAACATAAAGCCGATTTTTTTTTATTATAATATATTTATTTAATCATAGTATGTACCATTGCTATCTATGCACTTTTGCCATCTCATAGGTAGTTCATCGATCCCTTTACTAAAAAAACCATTCGGACGGGAATCAATAAAATCTTTGAAGGCGGTTTGGACTGCCCCATCGGAGTTGAATTTTTTCCTTTGCAAGAAGTTATCCAAATTTCGAAAAAAATGGTAATCTGTTGGGGCAAGGTCCGGAGAGTACGGTGGATGTCTTAGACATTCCAATTGAAGCTCCTCTAATTTGGTAGCCGTCTGTTGTGCAGTGTGTGGTCTAGCGTTATAATGAAGCAGCAGTGGCCTAGAGCGATTAACCAGCCTCGTTGTTTAGCAGCTAGCTTTTCCATCATGTTTGCAGTTGCTGACAATAGACATCTGCCGTAATCGTCTGGCCAGATTTAAGAAAGCTACGTAGTGAACGACACCAGCACTAGTCCACCAAACGCTCACAAGTAACTTTTTTGGAGTCAATTTTCGCTTGGGGCATGGTTTGGCTGGTTCGGCAGGGTTCAGCCCTTGTGATGAGCGCTTCCGATATTGAACAGGATCGACTTTTCATCACAGGTAATGATTCGATTTAAAATCCCTTCATTATTGTGCCGGTTGAGTAATGCAACGCAGCAGTCAACGCGCGTTTGTTGATTTGCTTCACTCAATTCGTGATGTACCCACCTTTCAAGCTTTTTCACCATACCAATTTGCTTCAAGTGGATTAAAACAGTTTTATCACTAACACCGCAGCCTGAAGCTAACTCGTATGTTGTTTGCGATGGATCCGCTTCCACAATAGCCTTCAATTCTTCATTATCAACTTTGGTCTCCGGCCGTCCACGGGGCTTGTTCTGCAGGTCGAAATTTCCAGAACGAAAACGTTGGAACCAAAAACGCACTGTGTTTTCTTTTGCGGAACCGTCGCCATATACATCATTAATCCTTCGAGCCGTTTCTGCAGCACTGGTGCCACGGTGGAACTCGCACTCGTAAATAACGCGATATTTCAAGTTTTTCATTTTGTAAACTGAGTGACGCAAAGAAAAAAACAATTGAGGAAAAAACAAATGAATTATAATTTTCAAAACACAAATATATGAGTAAATAGCTGTATAAATTTGGATTTGGAATTCCTAACCAAAGAGAAGATATTTGAGATCAAATTTGCCAGTACGGCAAAACGCCAATTTCATATGTAAGGACCTAATAGATATAATGAATTTTATTCAGTATTTCTATAAAAATGTAATTAAAATTTCAACAAACAAAATATTCTCGACCGTAAAAAAAAATTCGATGCTGCTAGGATTCGAACCTGGAATCTTCAGATCCGCAGTCAGACGCGTTATCCGCTGCGCCACACATGACAACGGACACCGTGGCAAAATTATTGTATACAAAGTGAAATCAGCGTATTTATAATATAGATATATATATGTATACACGTATAAAGTCGAATAGCATACGTAATCCATCGCCAAAAAAAGTGATACAAAAAACACTGTTTTGGGTCGCACGGTGGGAGAAATAGGCGTAAACGATGAAACAGGGCCGTACTCTGTCAAACTGTATTTGTTTAATGAATGTTAATGTTTTATAGAAAAAAAACGGTGTTATTTTTAATGAGAAAGTACTGCTGAAATTACTTATTATAATCGTAGATGCGGAATTTATTTAAATGTTATATAAATCATTGAATTATAAATAAATAATATGTACCTGTGATATGAAAAAACTTGCTAGCGTTCTGAAACAAGGCTTGAACCAAAAATCTGCAGACCAAACGTCATGACCACTAGACTACCTAGTGCATCAAATAAATAAATTATTATGTTAGTATTTACGTAGCTATTTAGTACGTTAATGTATTTTATACAATAATATTTGTTATCTTTAATAGTGATGTTTATACATTTATTATATAATAGTGGAATAACGGGTTATTTAGAAGAAATACGTTATGACCGCAATAAAAGGCATTAATGTTTGTATTTTTTTATAATTTATAATTTTCCGTTAATTTTTATTTTTAAACAATCATAATTTTATTTTTAAAACAAATCTACTTATATAAAATACAAAAAATCTAATTATCAAAAAAAAACCGGTTGATAATTTGCATGATAATAATTTTTGGCTATATCTAAAAAATAAAAAATTTAATCTTTACTTTCAACACAAATTGGATTCTTAAAGCAATCATGGCGCTACACTATTACTAAATAATCTACTTGCATACTTTAATTTAATTATTGATTATGACATTTAATATGTTGCCGCCGCAATTTGTTACCGAAATGCATGTTTTCTTTTTCTTAAAGAGAGTTTACTTTTCCAGAAAATTCCAATTGATTTCATTATTTTCGTTTTCTATGATAACTTTTTTACTCTCAAAACAATTTCTTATTAATTTTAACATACGATATGCGTCCAAAGAAATTACAATTTCTTGTTTTGTAGATGGATGCTTAAAAGTTGGCTTTAAATTATCATAGTCAAATGAGCAACCTAGAATTTTTGCCATTGATATGTTAACAGGACAGCCATTAAAAGTTAATGAAACTACTTCTTCGCCAGCTGCATGAACTTTTTCTAAACATCGATTTATCAAAGATGCACGCTATTGACCGTTAGTTCCTTCCACTTAAAATATGCTAATGGGAGTTTGAAATTCGAATTTATGGCAGTCAAAAAAAAACACTAAAGCATCTTTTGCTACCGCAAGATCATCATCGTTGATATCGGTACCCATATCTACGTACCCGTAATAATTTTCTCCGTCATATTCGATGTGCTTTCTGATAGCCATTTCATCGAACGTTAAGTTCGCAACAATTTTATATTCAGTGGAAGAAGATTTTAATCTAAGAGCATCGAAAGCTTCAGAAATAAATCCCGGGTTACCGTTTATACTTTGGTACCACCTTTTAATGGACTGCTCCTGGCTGGACCCCGAAAAAGTCCAAGAAATCACAAAAGTTGATATTTTGCGGGTGCGAAGTTCTATGTTGTATTGCTTAACTGTCTAAAGTTGACAGAAGTTATTTAGTAATTGAGCTGAAACAGTTTGTAGACCAATATGAGACTTTCATAAAGACGGAATGGGATGAAAATGACAAAAATGAACAAGATAAGCCAAAGCTGAATCATGATGTAGAAAAGAGTGAGGATTATAAATTAGAATTGCAAGAAAAGAATTATGTTCACTATTTAGTGAGAAAAAGGGTTTTAGATGTTTAGCGTGCGCTTTTTATGTTGTTTCTGAATTATCTCAATCAGGGCTCTTTACTAATCTTTACATAGCTTATAAGTTTATATAAACCAATCCCTAAGAATGTTCTTAGGTTTCCACGGCCACTCAGAATCTTCTGGTTTGTGTCTTCTGGGGTACTATGTATACACATCAGCCCTGATGATGGACCCTGCAATGGGATCCGAAACATCGGCCAGAAGACACAAACCAGAAAATAACTCTTCCTTGTTACTTTTGAGCAAATCTTTTCAAAATAAAAAATAGGCTTAGATCAACTTTGAATCAGGAGTTAATGTCTAATCTTTTGTTTATAAATATAATTAAGTATTAATTTAAGTAAGAATTTAATTATCGATGAAGTGGCAATTTAATTTTCATTATCGATGAACTTAAGAAAAAAATGATGGTTTAGTGCAGGTACTAAAGGATAAATTAATGTTTTAAAGAGCTTAATATTAATCCTTGAATAAATAGCGTGATTATTTCCAGTATACATAGTATTTGTCAATTACATATTTAACTTATACCTTTGATATAGATATAAAATAGGCCTACTTGCAGCTACGGCTTTGAAGCCACGTATTTGAAATTGCTTGCACATAGCCCCCTGACCCACGTTAAGCAGCTCGAACAATGTATGTGAAAATTATAAGATGGCCGATAGATTCCTGCCTATGTTAAATGTTCAAACAATCATGACCTAATATCAATACTTATGGAGATATGCAGTATCAAAGATTGCATTTTTTTTTCAATATTTCTGACTTTTTTTGGCAAAAAGTTGAACTATCATTACAGTAACTTTTATCGATTATGAAGAATTTATTTGTTTCAACAAAACTTAAATAAAACGATAAAAAACTTGTAAAAAAAACTTTTTCCAATTTTCGCAAGGTTTTTATCATTTTATTCGACTCGTATTAAAGCGAATAAATTTTTCGTAATCTACATAAGTTACTGTAATGATGATAGTTCATCTTTATAAAGAAATGCAAACTTTGATATAGCACATCTCCATAAAATGCAGGGGCCTCTTCACTAGTTCTCGCCGAGGGCCCCCAAGAGTGCCAGTGCGCCCCTGTCGCTCTAGCCAAAGCGAGGTTGGCCGATACGTTGGCTAATGTGTAATCGCTGTCCGCCATTTTGCGAGGTTGGCCGAGACGTTGGCTCTGCCGAGGTTGGGCCAATGTGTACAGGGCCCTTTAGGTGAGATATTGTTATAAGCAGGAAAGTAGGTTTGACAATGAACCCAACGAAGACTAAGGTGATGACAAATACAACAAAGGAGAACATAGAAATCGGACAGGAAAGCATCGAATATGTTGAAGAATACGTATACTTAGGACAACTAATATCAATAAAAGACCAATATTCAAAAGAAATCGACAGAAGAGTAAACAATACTTGGAAGCGGTACTGGTCGCTAAAAGAAATAGTGAAAAATGATAGAATACCAATATCGGTAAAAAGAAAAGTATACAACACGTGCATTCTCCCATGTCTCACTTATGGGTGCCAAACTTGGCCTGCTACGAGCAAAAACAGCCAAAAACTCGCAGTTTGCCAACGCAACATGGAGCGGAGTATGCTAAACATAAGGCTTTATGACAGGTGGACGAATACAAAAATAAGGAAAAAAGACAAAAGTTAGCGATGTTATACAAAAAGTAAAAAAACTCAAATGGAACTGGACTGGTCATGTTATGAGAACAAGCAGAGAAAAGTGGACGAAAGACGTAATGGAATGGTATCCCAGAAATGGAAAAAGACAAAAAGGACGTCAAATTAAGAGATGGGAAGATGACCTACCAAAAGGATGGAGAAGAATAGCTCACGACAGAGACGAGTGGAAAAAACTAGGGGAGGCCTATGTCAGAGAGACAACCTGACCAACAAACTGGCTGCTTAAATGACATTTACTACGTATATTTATGTGTATGTATATGTATATGTATGTGTATATGTGTATATATGTGTATGTATGTGTGTATATGTATGTGTATGTATATGTATGTATGTGTATGTATTTACTTATGTTAAAATTGTTAAAATGGTCAGTGAATAAAGGCTTTATTTATTTATTTATTTATTAGTATTTATCAATTACATATTTAACTTATACCTTTGATATAGATATAAAATAGGCCTACTTGCAGCTACGGCTTTGAACCCACGTATTTGAAATTGCTTGCACATAGCTCCCTGACCCACGTTAAGCAGCTCGAACAATGTATGTGAAAATTATAAGATGGCCGATAGATTCCTGCCTATGTTAAATGTTCAAACAATCATGACCTAATATCAATACTTATGGAGATATGCAGTATCAAAGATTGCATTTTTTTTTCAATATTTCTGACTTTTTTTGGCAAAAAGTTGAACTATCATTACAGTAACTTTTATCGATTATGAAGAATTTATTTGTTTCAATAAAACTTAAATAAAACGATAAAAAACTTGTAAAAAAAACTTTTTCCAATTTTCGCAAGGTTTTTATCATTTTATTCGACTCGTATTAAAGCGAATAAATTTTTCGTAATCTACATAAGTTACTGTAATGATGATAGTTCATCTTTATAAAGAAATGCAAACTTTGATATAGCACATCTCCATAAAATGCAGGGGCCTCTTCACTAGTTCTCGCCGAGGGCCCCCAAGAGTGCCAGTGCGCCCCTGTCGCTCTAGCCAAAGCGAGGTTGGCCGATACGTTGGCTAATGTGTAATCGCTGTCCGCCATTTTGCGAGGTTGGCCGAGACGTTGGCTCTGCCGAGGTTGGGCCAATGTGTACAGGGCCCTTTAGGTGAGATATTGTTGTTATGGCTACTTGTACTTTGGAAGTTGGTCGGTGTCATCGCTTTACTGGCCAGCCGATTCGTATAATCCTCCGGTTCTGTAGGTACCCAGCTTGCTGTGGATGTATATATTAACTAGATCAATTTACACAATTATTAAATGGCATTTGGTTCTCTGTCCATTCATTTTTGGTGATTTAAAACACTTGCATTCGTAAATCAGGCGATTTATGTTAAAAGTACTCTTTAAAATATAAAAAAATATTCACATTTATACGATACCTATCATCAAAAAATATTTATAGACAAGTAAAAAGCAATGTTTTAAATAATCGTTGAATGCCGAAATCATACGATACCTAGATAAATACTCGTATATGCTTATATTATATAATATATTATGCAGATAGTACATATAATTGCATCTCATTTAAAATAGGCAAATTTTATTGATTAGAAAATAATAAAAATGAAATAATATGCAAATTTTGCCATTGAAAACTCACAAGGAAAACTCAATATAGGTATTGTTAAATTATATGAGCTAAGTTTAATCATCATATTGTACATTCTGTTGTAATAATGCACTATTCTGTATGCCTACCAGATAATAATAAGTACCAGATTGACCAAAGTTGGCGCCTTTTGGATATTCTGTTTGGCCTCGTCCTTCTATCCTTGTCTCTCTTGGGAGGAACTTGAGGTCTTCACCATGTGTAAGAATGAAAATGTAAGAAAATAAATGTAACACGTGAATTGAATTTCCTGCACCATCATTTATTTTGAAGGATTATTAAGAAATGTGTTTATGTATAAATTTTAATTAAATGAGAGGTGAAATGAAATTGAGACTTCTTTGTATTTTAGGATTATTCTGTAGGACCCGGCGGAAAACATAGGCTACATTTCCCCTTGGACATCCCATCCATCCCAGCCTAGATTAAATGGAAGCATAGTTTTTATTAGCGGCTATATAAAACAATTTCCTTTGTTTCCACCCACAAACTTATTTTTAACTTAATCTTTAACCCGTGTAACGCCGGGAACGAACAGCTAGTTTATTATATTTAATTATATTTAACGAGACGTTAGGTGTAAAAGTAAGCTGAAATATCGTACCTAAATAGCAAATATTTAAAACAATTTAAATGAAACTAAGTATCAGAAATATATAGGTAATAGAAAAAATCTATGTACCTACCTATCGAAAAATATTTGTTTACCACCGGCATATGAATTCAGTGTCCGATCCAATCCAAGGCCTTGGATTTTTCAACCAGGATATGCTACTCTGAGCTGAGGGTAAAAAAAGTTACTCGGGTCAATGTTACTCGAACCAAATTTACTTCTGCTGGCGCAACCGAGCCTAAGGCCAACGTTTTTACCTTTACCCATCTATCTTGGAGAGTAAAAAAAAGTTACTCAGATGTATGTACTTCGGCGAGTTAAATATTTTTACCATAGATGGCGCAACCCGTTTTAGTAAGAAACGTTACTCATGTAACTTTTTTACTAAAACTTTACCTTTACTTTGGATGGCGCAACCGGGCCTAAGTCTTCCAGGGCCTCTTGTGCAAACATATTTTGATGATGATCTGATATTTTTCCGTATGTCATTGAACGATAGGTAGATCTTTTTCCATATAATAAAGACAATTGAATTAGTTATTATGTGAAAGCCGTGCACACGAGACACATTGTTTCGTTGTGTTGGTGTTTATACCCGTAAATACATCAATACAACACAATTTATACCCGTAAACATCAATACAACACAATTTATACCTGTAAACATCAATACAACACAATTTATACCTGTAAACATCAATACAACACAATTTATACCCGTAAACATCAATACAACACAATTTATACCTGTAAACATCAATACAACACAATTTATACCTGTAAACATCAATACAACACAATTTATACCCGTAAACATCAATACAACACAATTTATACCTGTAAACATCAATACAACACAATTTATACCCGTAAAGAAAACACAAAGAAACAATGTGCGTCGTACGCACGGTTTACGCATTAAACGTCCTACTGTATCATCATCTTATATTGAACTGTTAATGCATTTTACTATTAACAGTGGGGTTTGCCCGGTTACTCTGTATAAATTAATTCAGAAAAGTTGTGTATATTATTTCTTGTGTTTGCCGAAGGTTAGTTAACATGTCGTCTCTTTCATGGCGCGTGTACTCGGACATGTCTCTCGTTTCTACTGTAAAACTCGTTTTCTATTGTACTTTGCACGCAATGTATAGTGAGGCAACCGATACATACTAGTATCTACACACTTATCCCTACCGAGAAATCTCCGAGGCGAAAGATCAATGTCTCAATCGTGTGCTAAATTTTCATTATACATCGTTGTTCACCTTCAGGGGCGCTTTGAGGACTGGGATTAAAAATAATTATTTCTTCCAAATATTTTTTCTTTTTCGAGGGCCCTTTTAAAAATGATAAATAATAAAAGTTTGTTTTCTGCACTACTTTTCGGGATTCCGTGTCTTTTTTGACATATTATATTAGTAGAGGCGCCCCTAAAGGTTCCCATTCACGGGCGTGCCATCGTTCCAAATGGCTCGCTATCACTCCAAAACGCGCTCGTGAATGTCAATACCTATGCAGTTCAATTAGACTGGCACGCCAAAATGGAATTGCAAACGACCGAAACTCCATCGTGTCGCGTCGATTGGCGCGCCGCGTCCGATCTCTAGGGCGTGCTCCTGAGGCCCGGTTGTTTCAAGTTGGATTAAAATAAAAGTTCGTTTAAAACATAGATTTTTACGGAAACGGATCGTTTGTTCAAATATTTATAAAAAAAAATGTTCAAATATTTTGGTAAAAGTCGTTGTTACTATTTCATGGATGTCGGCTATAAACTGTCATTTCATGGCTGTCTTTAGAAACCGGCATGTAAAAGTACCGTCATTTTTGACGGGTACAGCTAGTTCCTATATTATTTACGCGGCACGCCGTTAGAAACAAACGTAACGCCAAACGGCGGAGAGGACAAAACCGAATATTTTACAATTTTTTTTCTTGGTTGCAATACTTTCATTTAACAAAAATTAATGAAATATTAATTGTCAGTCTAAAACAAAACAATTGATTTACTCGTCTCTGCGCAAATCGAAATATGTTGATCAGTAATATCTGATTACATTCTAATAAATTAATGTCTATAAGTAAATTAATAATTTAAACTTGTGTCAAATCATTAATTTACGCAGTACAGCTGTCGAAAACATAAATATCTATTCGAACTTAATATTTTCAATGAAAAATGGAAAAAATGAAACAAAGTCAGAGGAAAGATTCAACATTAACAACAAAGAGTAATGAATACTATAGACGTACCACTATAAATTGGCGTGCGAGGGAGGGCGTCCCTGTCGCGTAACAGAAGTTGCCAGGGTATAAATGTATTACACAATACATAATGTACAGAATGTCCGGTGTCGGAGCCTTGAATATAAATTTGGTCGGGCAACACTAAAGAAACAAACCAGTAATGGCGGCCGCTCTGTCTGTCAACCTGTCAAACGGTAATATCGGTCCATTATTTGCTTTTTCTTTTGTTCTTGCACCATTCCGGACTGTTTTGGACGTTTTGGACATAATAATTCAGTGTATATTGGAAATCAAGATGTCACAGCTCACGCTCAAATACGAGAATGAACTGAATGACACGGCGAGGGGTTACCGCCGGGTGCAGGCGGGGCGAGTTCCAAAGTCGCCGCACGCCAATTTACGTCGGGCAAGCGATAGTTTTACGCACGAACGGTTTTTACTGCGGAAAGTGTGTAACTGACAACAATCTGACCATGGAGCGTAATAGGTACAGGGTTCAGAAAAACTGATTTTAATTAACTAATCATATATTTTTCCTGCCTTAGTATTCAAGGTCTAAAAGGTTAGGTATGTACCGTAGGTATATATAGGTAGTCGATATCTTTTTATTTGTTGTTAACGTGGATGTTATGTTGATAATCTTACATTTTCTTTGCATAAGTTCTTTTTTGCGTGTATTCTTATATTCTTTGCATATATTCATATAGGTAACTACATACAATGATCTGCCGTACAATACGTATTGACATTGACAGGTTTCGAACGCTAATAAATATGGAATTATTCACGAATATTTTCGAATGTAGGCAGCTTGCGTTAAAAAATAATTGCCCTCTTGTAAATTAATTTTAACAGATCGCAGCGCCGCACGGACGGGTATCTAAAGAAAAAGCTGGCCAAAAGTCGAAATTTAAAAAATCAACTGCGCATAATTTGAAAACTGTTTCCTTCTAGTTAAATGATTGAGACGCTATGTGACAGCCATCTTTTGCACACAGTATCTTTGTATTGTCCGTTACGGCAGCCGGAGTTTAGTCGTTGTTTCGCCCGCACGTCTTTATTCTCGGCGCCTGCCTGCAAATAACATTTCGTATTCGCTTTCTGAGTAATTTAGCAGCTGTGACGTGAAGATATTTGTGATGAATTTAGAAGTTCAAGGCATTAACTACATTTTTAATAGAAAATAGTTTTTGGATTCGTACTATTTATAAAATTTTTGCATGTTTAAAAAAATCGTAATGAAACAGAATAATATTAAAATCTTTTTGATATATTTACGGATTTTAGTGAAAGAAAGTGTCGGAAAGTGTGTGAGAAAAAAATGTGAGATGTGATCAAGTTCATGATCTTACTTTTAATGAAGAAAAATTATCCGCCAACAGCCTGTGACGTTTCCCGTTGTGTGGGTGGGTGTATTTGGGGTGAAGCTTTTTTTTTTTTGAAAGAAGTTTAAATGGGAAGTTTAAAAGAGAAGGCTTTAAGAAAAGTTTAAAAGCGATTTTACTTTAATTCATTTATTAAAAGTCTAATATATTATTTGAGATCTGCTTTTGCAAGCTCAAAGCTATGTTTAAAATTTATTTACGTGATTGAATTAAGTTTACGTTTAGTCTAACATATAATTTGGCCAATAATCATCTAGTGATAGTAATATAGGACTCCTCGATGTGACGCGGTCACCCGGTACTTTTGGTAGCGTAGCAGAAGAAATGCCATTGTATTCATACGAGGTGAAACTAACCTAACATTATTAACGCGCAACTTGAGCCGGACTCAAAACGACGATCGATTGAACAGACTAACAAAACCGCCTTTCGAAGTGGCGCATCCGTCATTTCCTCGCATCCGGTAGCGGCGTCACGAACATAAATATGTTTACGTAGATTTTTCGCCTAGAACGATGCCGCCTGGTTACCGATGTCTCATATTAGCATTGGTGGACGGCTTCCACGGCTGAGTGCGGGGTCACGATTTCGATGGAATATTCAGATAGATAAAAACCACGTGCGAAATACAGCCTAGGGCGCTCTGAGTATAACTTGGTATCCGCATAATACAACCGACGGTACATAATGGGAACTTAGCGCTAATATTGCGCAACAACACGCAATATCCATTTTTTTTACGTATTTTTTTTAATGCAATAGTATACTGGATCTGCCGGTCATCCAGATTAGATAAATCACGGTCGATTAATACACGGTTATACTTATTAAACACACACACAATATTCAAAATGCAAATTAACGGCTGGGTTCTCCAGAATACATACATACAATGCTTACAACTGGCGCGATCGGTGGTCTTCGGCCCGATTTATCTGTTCATGGTATATAGTGGAAAGAGTAAACATATATTCATAACAACTAGGCGCAACAGAGGCTCGGGGCAAGCTTTGTCTGATATACTTTACTACAACCCGTGATTCTAAGGGAATGGAAGATACAGTTTTGTAAGTGAAATTTAAGAAGTGTCTAACCACTTCTGTTCAAACGTGGATCCTAGATGCCCCCCCCCCCGTGTAGGGGGGAGGGGGGTGCGGCCCCAGAGCATCGCCGCATCCGGTGGTTAACTCCTGTTTAGACATAACCTCCCACACTAAGCTGCAGACCAAGATCAAGCCGAGACTCTATTGCTCCTGCTGGAATCCTCCGAAGTCCTCGCTTCCCGGCGACAAACATATCAGGAAGAAATCCCGCGTCTGATATTAAGGTTTGTATATTATCCCGCGGGGCAGTCAAATTGACTGGTGTATAATGATGAGGATCCCACGTTGCGGCTACATGAGCCGGATTATTATGATGTTTACTGCTGATTAAAGGGCTGAATGAACTAACTGGGTGACTGGAAAAGACTCTTCCTTGAGCGCGTCAGTCAGAGCCATGTTAGCATCGCCAATTATAGTTGATGTGATTGATCCCACGGTGTAGTCTTATTGACTAGAGATATTAAATGATGGTAAAACAGCATGATTATTACAATTGATTGAACTTCCTGATATGTTGCTCGCTGGCCGGGAAGGGAGAACCCCGAAGGCTTCTGTATACAGCAAGTTAGAAAAGGTGGTGAATGATGAGTATGATGGTGTTAGTAATGTCCTCGCGCAGTGTATAGATTATTAAATTGCTTCCTGCTTCTCATAGTTGCTCGTCCATGCGGAACGCCCTGTCTCGTACGTTGATGAGGTCTCAAACGAAGGTTTTGATTGAGGTACGGCTACCTGAGTCTTATAGCTGACATTCATGAACATTCATATCCGGAATTCGAGCTCGTCGGGCCAAGGGGAGTGAAAGAACGTAGGGGTTTCTTCCCTCCGGCTGTGTTTGAGGCACGACGCTCTGGTCCGATTCGAAATGCTTCACCTTTGCTTGACTGAACACATTTTAACTGTGTGGAGGCTTTGCGCAATTCTACTTAGACCCACCCAGAGTGTCCCCGCAGTCCCGTTCATCCCCTGGACCGAGAACACGCACCCCGTCATTTGATCCCAGTTACATACAACTATCTGTATCGCGAGTGTATCTCTTTCTTCAATCCCCTTCACTATTCCATTTATACAACAATCACGTGACTAACCTCGAGAGTCTAGCACCGGTAATAAGATCTCATTATGCTACGTTGGAAGTTAACATTGCATAACCGGACGGAATGCCTATTTCCCGCGATCATATTCAATTTGTAAAACGCAATAATATGTATTTATATATGTTAGTAAAACGTTTGAAATGCAGAATGCACGTACAATGACCTCGCTTCTATCCTAAAGATAATTAAGAAATAATTCCGACGTCACGCCCCGACAAGTACCAACTTGTTACCGCGTCCGTTGCCGTCGAACTCTGAACCCACGTAATGAAATGAATAGTGACCATGTGACAATGACAAATTATATAGCACGAACATTCCATTTGATACACATAAGAAAATAAAGAATAAATAATATTAAAGGTTCTTATCTTATTTCTGTAGTTGGTCTGCTTCTGAGATGGCATCCTGATCCGAAGTAATATAACGGGTCCTCTCCAAAATTGAGCAATTACCAGCGCCTGTGTAGCCCTTCACTTCCCTTGTATATATATTTTAATATCAGCGCCTGTAAAACTGTATTAGATCCTAGAAACAAAAAGACTATTCCCTCTATGCCGAGCACATACAGAACATAAACCCCTTCAATCTAGTTCATCCACGGTTATGCGAAAGGCGAAAGAATAGTAATAGTAAAAGGTCCTTAACTGACAGAAGTTGAAGTTCTCTGCAAACTGTCCATATCCTCTAGTAGCGCCTGTGTTTTCCAATAACAACCTTCCAGTCATGTATTTAACATAACGTCCTCCTTGTGTGTATGTGTGCTTCAATATCTGTCATCCAGTTAATGATTCCCAAAAGGTGTATTCCTTTTGGGAATTTTTTTTCTTGTATATATATATATATATATATATCAAATTCCTTGTATATATATATTTCAATATCAGCGCCTGTAAAACTGTATTAGATCCTAGAAACAGGAAAACTATTCCCTCTACGCCGAGCACATACAGAACATAAACCCCTTCAATCTAGTTCATCTACGCCGTATAGTGATATCACAAGCAGACATAAACAATATAATTACAAGTATGCTTGCGTCCCGCCGACTGGGCGCCTGTGTTTTCCAATAACAACTTTCCAGTCATGTATTTAACATAACGTCCTCCTTGTGTGTATGTGTGCTTCAATATCTGTCATCCAGTTAATGATTCCCAAAATA
This sequence comes from Agrypnia vestita, assembly GCA_016648135.1. Taxonomy (NCBI): domain Eukaryota; kingdom Metazoa; phylum Arthropoda; class Insecta; order Trichoptera; family Phryganeidae; genus Agrypnia; species Agrypnia vestita. Next base: position 447,271 of record JADDOH010000085.1, on the reverse strand, counting down.
GTGTTTTCCTTGTATATATATTTCAATATCAGCACCTGTAAACCTGTATAGGATCCTAGAAACAAAAAGACTATTCCCTCTACGCTGAGCACATGCAGAACATAAGCCCTTTTAAACTAGTTCATCTACGCCGTATAGTGATATCACAAGCAGACATAAACAATATAATTACAAGTATGCTTGCGTTCTCCCCCACCTTGGTGGAAATATTCGCATTCGTATTCACCGAATAGTAGGCCTGATATTCGTATTCGTGAAAGTAGTATTCGTTGCATCACCCTCAATAATAAAATCATATAGATAAATAATTACGGTAACTCATAAAAATATGATATTACTTATATTAAACGAATAAAACAAAACAATCTGTCATATAAGTAAATAACGCGATTACGGAAGACTAAAGGTTACCTACCCCTGAACAAACCGCGAACTGCCCACAATAATGAAAAATGTTGTAGAAAACATTTCAAATATCTAATATTGAATGAATAAAAACAATGTCATATGAATAACTATCACGGCTACGGAAGACCGAAGGTTAATTACCCCTGATCTAACCCTTCCCCCTAAATACGCACGTCTGACAATCACTATAAAATGCACCATGTATTATTAAAAAGTCGTAGCAATATATCGAAAGATAATTATTATTACAGTTATGTTTGAGTTCGCTAGGTGGCGGTAGTATAACAATTTTTATTCATATGCCATGTTGACCTGCAAATATTATCTTGTATTCGAAGCAGAATAAATTTTGGCGCAAACCGTATTGCACAAACGTTAAAAATTCGACACCGTAAACATTCTCCGCAATTTTATCAAGTAAAACGCTATTCTAAATAACCAATAATATTTTAATTCTATTCACTTACATATTCATATGCCAGGCTGACCTGTAAATAATATCTTGCATTCGAAGCAGAATAAATTTTAGCGCAAACCATATTGCACAAACGTTCAAAATTCGACACCGTAAACATCCTCCGCAATTTTATCAAGTAAAACGCTATTCTAAATAACTAATAATATCTTAATTTTATTTATTTTCATACTGTTCCAAATCTCCTTTTAAATCCGGAATAATAAATATTAAACGCGACCCCGTTTGCCTTTAGTTTAAATAAATATTGAATAACGATACATCCCAATATTAATCAATGTATAGCAATGCATACGAGAGCCAAGAGAATAATAATAAATCTCCTATCTGCCTCTCCAATTTCAATATATTGTGCAATATATGTCGAATTCAAAGTATAATTATTGGAGAAATTGAACCATTTTAGATTCCCAAGTAAAATCGCCGATCTCCCGTGCGCTATAACACTCCGCTTGGAAGAACCTTTCGCACGGTCCGAACCTGTCCAGACAAGCAATCGCGACATTAAATACACACAACTACTCCGAATCTCAATTACTCCCTAAATAATACAGCCCGATAGTAAAAATAATTAACCGTAATAGAAAATATAAATGTGTTCCCCAGCTGAAGACCGCATTGCACGCTACCTACGCAATACAACAACCATTATACTGCTACTAGGCAAATCATATAGAAATCCGTGTATTCAGTAGGCAGCACAGATAATACAAAAATTCCTTTGCATATTTGAAGAGTATTATGGAAGAACGCCCGCTGGATTATCACAGCCACAAAATTACGAATCATCATATATTAAATCTGATGCGCGCATAGCAACACAAAGTTCCAAATATAACACACACAAAAGGCAATAAAAACAAACAATATTGGAAATGCTTATCTGTTCACTGTTCCAAACCTCCTTTGAATTACTATCAAACTCCGGCTCTTTCCTCGGTCCAGTTAAATTTTCTTCCTTCGACAACGCCTTCGGCCGACCTCCAAGCTGAAAACTCAAGTGCCGCTCTCCAATTTGTATCGCTAAAATTAGTCCCTATCTCCCGCCATTCCTGACTCCAACTTGCGTGTAAAAGTCCAAGTTTAACATCTCAGGACGCGTTTAATTGGCCAGAACCGCTGCTAACGGCCGCATTTGTGATTAGTCCATCTCGTCAAAACAAAATAACATAAAGCCTGCGTTACACGCCAGCGTGCATAAATAATAAAGCTCGCCCGCACCTACTTATCCGGCAAATATTTAATTATAGAGTATTTATGAATTGTGGTGCTTCTCCCTATCATGAGCCTTTAGCAGATAGACATTTTCGTATAATTTTTCAGTAATTTTTCAGCAATGTCTATTTGAATAGGCCAATATCGTTACAGCCCGATAGCCCGTTTTCAGTATTCTAGAAGTTTTAAGGATAATAATATACATGGAATAGATTTTCCACATGAACCTAAAGCAAGAGGAATATGATGATAGAATATCAAATTGGAAACAATACAAATGAGAAAGGGAGTATTATAAAAACTTGGTTTTTATGGGTTAGTTTTTTCTAAAAATCATTCTTTAGTACTCTGTCCGAATTTCCTCTATCAGGAGGAACCTAAATAAGTTGAGAGAACAGCATCAATCTGTCTGCAGTATTCGTTTGGTTTTATTGACGCGCTGTCGCAAATCTAACAAGTGCAAACTCTACGGCAATCACCCGCTTCCGCCTCGCGCCCATAATGCCGCTGTAAGCAAGACTCGTATTGTGGTCGCGCACTGCGCAGGGGCGGCTTGAGAATTCGATTACAATTTACGATCTGTTCACACCGTGTCGTTTCACCCTCCTTTAACCCCGCGTGAAGTGGTAACAGTTCCTGACATCGTGTGTTTATGCCGTTACCGTGTGTACAAGAGGAGCGGTGCTGTAGAACAATATTTCGTTAGCAAACTTTCCGCGGTTGTAATTCATAAATTCCAGTTGCGAGATAAAATTTAATACTTCTGCTCGCTATTCATCACTTATTAAGTAAATTTCTATACAATACACGCGTAAATACTTTCACAGGGTCTCACGGCGCAACTTTTAGAAAATTATTAATTATTAAAGGTTTCCGCATGAACTAGAATAAAGTAAAGAACCATAAATACAATAAAATAGTCCTTGCCAGTAATAAGAATAACGTTAATAAACACAACAAATTATTAACAATATATTTTCTCAGAATGCAATTACTGGATTTTGTCCTCATAGGGATAATCATTAATTAAGATATAATATAGAAATCTCAAAAATAAAAATATAAAGGTATCATTACCAGAAGCGTAATCTATTTGTACTATGTCAAGGATCATAGATGTCTCTAGCATGATCTTTTCAAATTTTTGAAAGAATATAGATATTAGAACATATATACAACTTTCAAAAAAATTATTACGTGTCGATATTCTTACGGCGAAATTTGTGAACATTGCAAAAGTGTTTAAAGTGTAAAGTGTGTAAAAAACTTGTGTAAAGTGATCACATAAGCCAGTTCATAATTATTACGTGTCGATATTCTTACGGCGAAATTTGTGAACATTGCAAAAGTGTTTAAAGTGTAAAGTGTGTAAAAAACTTGTGTAAAGTGATCACATAAGCCAGTTCATAAAGGCCATAAGACCTGGGCCACCCTATTAAGTCTTCCATGCACCTTTCAAATAAAAATTGTTTCACCTCTGTGAGACTTCTGTAATTTTTCTTAATTAATAATAATTTAATCACTAGATTAGGTGCTAGATTGGGAACAATCATCGTTTCTATATAATCATTAAAAAACAAGTTGAAAAATTAACTATAAATCAAAAATTGCTCCTCATTTTCAATATTGATCTGCTATTTTATATTGAGTATCGAAGGAGACATAACAAAATTTCATATTCAACAGAATAGAGTCTTATGTGAGTAGTTTTCTGGGATATTCTGCCGTTTATATCTGACCTCTCTGACCGATGATGGACCCTGCAATGGGATCCTAAATGTCTGCCAGAGAGGTCAGATATACAAGGTAGAATATTCCATAAAACTACACACAGAAGATTCTGAACGGCCGAGAAAGCCTGAGAGTACTTTTTAACAGAATAGAGCGCTGGGAATCAATTATGTTAACCGATTTATATTGAATAACCATAAAACAAGTTTTTTTTAAATATACATTTTAATTGATAAAATGCGAAAAAATATTATAAATAATACTACGTGTAATACAGGTATTCATGGACGTGTTACAAGAAATACGAACAAAATAAGAATTTCAAATAGAAACATACAAAAAACAGGTCACCATGTAATACGTAGGTGTATGTAACATGATCCGTCAATTTATTTTTAAAATAGTACAAATATTTTAGAGTGCCTACAATGTGCCATACAGCGAAAACTACTTTTTTCACACGCACATGAAATCTATCTAATATTTTTTTCATACACAACCATTACCGCTATAAATTTGCCTATCCTTCTCGCAAACAAGAAGTGGGTATACCCTTCGAAAATGTGAAAAATAAATTTCAAAAGTTTTTTCACTCCTCGCATCAAAATTTTGTTCAATTTAATTATTTCACACTTCAACAAGTCCACCTTTAACAAGTCGAACTCCCCCACACACAATTTTACAATACAACAACATATTTAAAAATAAATACGCACAATACTTTTTTACAGTATGACAGGTATAAACAATTATTTTATTTTATTAATAAAATGACCATCAACAGTTTGTTATTGACCAAAGTGTGACATTAAACGAGGACAACTAATTTAAAATGTACCAAATTAGAGATTTTGTAGGAAATACAGCCTATAAATTTATATTTTCGAAGGGATAGATACATAAAAACACAGTAAATTTTGAATTATAATCCTCGATGACTGTTTTTAAAATATTTATTTTATATTTTTGGATATTGCTGCCTTCGCTTTTGTACCCTTCAAATATATTATTGCATATCTACCTGGCGCTGAGCGACTCATGTTACTTTCTCGCATAGATTTCGCACAACTTTATCATTGGAGTGTCATGACCGCAAAATAGACCTGTATTGTATTGATAGAGAAATAGCCTAGATTGGTAATATAAAATTTTATATGAAATAGGCTTTAATTTGATTGATCGTTCATATAACCAATCTTTTAGTTCGTTTCGAGTATATACGCGTGTACAGCACAAAATCCATATATTTATTTATTACCTTTCTTATTCTTAAGTGGAAAATCTGTTTGTCTGGTGAAAAATCTCGAAAAGTGCGCTCTGGTGTCTCAATATTTTCACAATTTATTTAGTTGGGAATTTCTAGGTTGACGTAACTATTTTCAGACCCCAAAGTCGTAACCTTCGTCAATTATATCTTTTGCCAAAAAAAGTAAAAAAATAAGAAAAGACTCCGTTTTACGATGATGGTAACCGATAAGGTTAATCAGTACTAAAGTAGACCACATGAAGGAAATACATTTTTATATTTTAGCGAATAAAATAGCACTCGAAAATATTCAATTTAAACCATGAATTAAAATAAACATTTTAGAGATCGTCAACATATTTTCACGAACATTATAATGAATAGTTTGGTTTCAAATAAAACTCCGAAGAAACAGCCAAAACAGCACAAAAATAATTCCGCCTTAAAAATATAGTGGCATCGTTTTAAAAAAATCTTTCCGCGGGATCGTCGCATTTAGACACCGCCATAAACACCGATAAACGTCCCGACGGACAATACAAATGACTCAATTTTTCAAAAAAGAACACCCTTTGTTTTTTGCAACCCGCGAGGTACCTGCTGCCCCAAAAAAAGCGCCCCTGCTAATTCTTTGCCTCGATAAACTAAAACAATGCGAAGGCAAGAAACTGGGGCAAACTGTACCCGGCTAACCGTCACTGATGGAGCTTTTTAGGAAATGTTTGCGGAACAATAGGACGGCATTCAGCGCCTACTTGGCAAATGTCATAACAAACCCGTGCCAAATCTCGCCCGGACTGCTCGAATGCATGGGAATGTACAATCAAGTGGGAAAGACCACATCGCTTATTAGATTTTTTCGAATTAAAAGCATCGATTGTGTATACACACAACACAACAATTAAACATCGAAAGCATTACAAAAATTGAAACACTTAAAATCATTCACAGACTAGCAATTGGCGAAATACAAGACGAAGACATACAATTACTCAAAATACACGAAAAACACCAACACAACACTAGAATGGCTCAAAACTATCACATAACACACGCCAAAACAAAAACAGGACAATCCCGACTAATTTGCAATGGACTAAAACTATACAATGACCTGCCACAACAGACCAAACAATTGACCACTGACAAATTCAAAACAGATGTGACAAAAATATTAAAACTCGGCCAACTATAAAAAAATGACTTTGTATCTAAATTATATTATTATATTAGGTCCTTACATATGAAATTGGCGTTTTGCCGTACTGGCAAATTTGATCTCAAATATCTTCTCTTTGGTTAGGAATTCCAAATCCAAATTTATACAGCTATTTACTCATGTATTTGTGTTTTGAAAATTATAATTCATTTGTTTTTTCCTCAATTGTTTTTTTCTTTGCGTCACTCAGTTTACAAAATGAAAAACTTGAAATATCGCGTTATTTACGAGTACGAGTTCCACCGTGGCACCAGTGCTGCAGAAACGGCTCGAAGGATTAATGATGTGTATGGCGACGGTGCCGCAAAAGAAAACACAGTGCGTTTTTGGTTCCAACGTTTTCGTTCTGGAAATTTCGACCTGCAGAACAAGCCCCGTGGACGGCCGGAGACCAAAGTTGATAATGAAGAATTGAAGGCTATTGTGGAAGCGGATCCATCGCAAACCACATCCGAGTTAGCTGCAGGCTGCGGTGTTAGTGATAAAACTGTTTTAATCCACTTGAAGCAAATTGGTAAGGTGAAAAAAGCTTGAAAGGTGGGTACCTCACGAATTGAGTGAAGCAAATCAACAAACGCGCGTTGACTGCTGCGTTGCATTACTCAACCGGCACAATAATGAAGGGATTTTAAATCGAATCATTACCTGTGATGAAAAGTGGATCCTGTACGATAATCGGAAGCGCTCATCGCAATGGCTGAACCCTGCCGAACCAGCCAAACCATGCCCCAAGCGAAAATTGCCTCCAAAAAAGTTACTTGTGAGCGTTTGGTGGACTAGTGCTGGTGTCGTTCACTACAGCTTCTTAAATCTGGCCAGACGATTACGGCAGATGTCTATTGTCAGCAACTGCAAACCATGATGGAAAAGCTAGCTGCTAAACAACCGAGGCTGGTTAATCGCTCTAGGCCACTACTGCTTCATGATAACGCTAGACCACACACTGCACAACAGACGGCTACCAAATTAGAGGAACTTCAATTGGAATGTCTAAGACATCCACCGTACTCTCCGGACCTTGCCCCAACAGATTACCATTTTTTTCGAAATTTGGATAACTTCTTGCAAAGGAAAAAATTCAACTCCGATGGGGCAGTCCAAACCGCCTTCAAAGATTTTATTGATTCCCGTCCGAATGGTTTTTTTAGTAAAGGGATCGATGAACTACCTATGAGATGGCAAAAGTGCATAGATAGCAATGGTACATACTTTGATTAAATAAATATATTATAATTAAAAAAAATCGGCTTTATGTTCCTCCCATACTAAACGCCAATTTCATATGTAAGGACCTAATATTTTCTTATATTGAATCATGTAAAAATGTTACCCATAAACCTCCTAGGTTTCCATTACTTTTTAAATAAAAATAAAAAATAATAATATATAAAACATTAAGAATTGCGAAGCTTTCTCGTATTTTTTTAGCCGATAACTATTTTCGTATAGCTTTTTAGTAATGTCGATTTAAATAAGTCAATATCTTTACAGGGTGTAGGATCTTATATTGATCATGTAAAAATGTTACCCATAAACATTACATTTTAAATAAAATAAACAAATATTTTTTACACTCTTAATAATGCGTTTGCCATGAAAATATTGCTACTAAATTCTAGAAACAAGAAAAACTTCACACATTCGATGATTTTCAATCTCTCTGGACGTTTTAAAATAAATTGAAAACACATAGAAACCAGTAGAACACACGTAAGTATACGCGAAGATTCGAGGACATAATTAAGTAATGACTTAATTGTTATGAGACACAGTCTTTGCTTGATATCTATGGGAAATGGCTGAAAAGCGAACATGTGGAATATTCTAGGGTCAAACAGTGCAAATTACGAAATAGTTTTCCAATTAAATTTGTGTAGAGTGACTATATATTATAAATAAAATTTTAATTGTTTTTTAGTGTTTCATATGGATCCTACCGCCACGAATTCATGATAATCGGTTAGACTTTAAACACATATCTCAGAAAGTATACAAGCAGGAGGATAATTATATCAGCGGATTGAAGACAGATGTAAGATTCGTTGTATTTTGATATGTAGTTGTACATTGAAGCAACAAAATGGCATATTTATCTAACAAATATTGTGATATACTTAAACCTAAAAATTATTGTAAGAATTTTAATAAGAATATAGTATAGCAATATTTTTTTATTTTTTTTTAGAAATTCTATTTATTTAGAACTTATTCCAAGGTACTGACCGTATTCCATTTAGTTTTAATAAAAGCGCAATTCGTATCTCGAGGATTGTCTGAGACGGTAAAACAAATTATAAAAATCTCGTCAGTGGTATGGGCCACTACGATTAAACAAACTGCCGAATATTAAATCTGTGGTGACATTATTAATATCACTTATAAAAATAAACTTTGTTTTCACCACTTTTGTTTTGAAAAATATCAACATATTTCAGAGCCCATGGTTCCTTCGTCAGGATACAATTGTACACTGAAATAATATTAAATCGATTGACGTAAACACAATTATGTAATATTTAATAAGATAAAAAACTTTTTTATGTATGCCAAATCGCTTTTGCGTTTTGAACGAATAAAAATAAATATAATACCTATACATACATCATTTGTGTTCATTTCTGGGAGACACTATGATGAGCTATCGTTAAATTTGTACACATATATAGAAATTTAGTTTGCTTTTATACATGTAAAAGCATGCGATGAAAAAATATCTGAAATCAAAATAATAATTTCGTTATTTGTCCGTCTGCTCATCCGTCTGTCTGTCTGTCCATAACTTTGTGTAACTTGCGTAATTTCATTCGAATTCACGACTAAAAAAAAAAAATTAAACGGCCGGAGATAGGGCTTGAGGCCCGGGCCAGCAAACCGGAAGGCGACAACGATAGCGATGTGCACCTCATGTGCATGGCATGATACATGGTACATATAGGACTTAGCAAAGACGTGAACTAATTGTACTATTAACTGCCGGCAGGGGAATTACAAAAAAAAAGTTCAAATATTTAGATAAAAGTCGTTATTAATATTTCATTAGTATCGGCTATTAATAAGTAAAAAAAACTTAAATAAATAGAAAAAATCAAAATTTCTTTCAAAATTTGATAATGTGTGGATTTTCTCACATTGCATTATGTAGAGTAATCACTTAAGCCAGCTCATTCAGGTTGTAAACCCTAAGCCATCGTGTAAGAGATTTCCATCCACTTTTCTCATATATAAATAAGCTTCGTCTCTATAAGACTTCTATAATTTATCCTTAATTAAAAATTTATTCTTTAGGAACCGGCATGTAAAATATCGTCATTTTTGACGGGTTAGAGCTAGTAACATAATAATGTTATAAAATAAAACTCCGAATAAAATCTCTCCTGAACATAAACCTATTAAATATAATTCCAGGATTATATAAACATCGAAAATTGGGAATGTTGGTTTTATTTTCCTTATAATATTTTACTAAAAGGAAGATTATGACGTCTATATTTCAGTACGTATCTTCTGAAATAAATCACCTTTTCCAACTAAGTGAATAGATTTTTTTAAATAAATTATTTAACATCAAAGTTTGCTTTTTATCAAGACATTATAGATATGACGAAGCTTATTTTGTATATCTGAAATAAATACTTTTTTAAGTGTTCGTAGGGTTTAATTTTTGTAAGTTGTATATACATATATTTAATTTGCACACTTTTTTCATATGTGAATTGTATTTTACTACCATCACCTGTGGTTGAAATTTGTCATTCTCATCAACCAAGACAGATGTCGCCATTGGTAATGAGATACATTTATTTTTTATTGGAGTTTTTAAAGCGATACACTATATAAAAAATAATAAAAATATAAAAAAAAAACAAAAATATTATCAAAATTTATAATGTAATTTATCTTTGACGTTTGAATTTAAAATAGTGTTAAGGAAAAATTCGGGTTTATTATGCCGATAAAAAAACTACGTATCTAAAAATCCTACGACAGAGACTAGACAATTATGTATAAAATAACCAATACAAATTTCAATTTGATCGGATCAGTGGTTGCCGAGATATTTTGGTCACCGATTTTCAAAACATGGTTTCTAGTAAAACATGTTTGAAAATTGATCAATATATGAAAATAAACAAAGAGATGCCACTATTGTCAGCTATAATTTTATTTTTTTGAATTTTAGCTTGAAAATTTCACCAGTTATTCTTAAGACCTCAAGCTTTAAGAAAATGCAAAAATTTAAGAATCGATTTTTTCAAAATGTCTAGGTAAGTATTCCCCCTTAATTCCTTATAAACCAGTTTTTATATACTCAAAACATTTTAGTATGTTAAAAAATTTTAACAGAATACTGGATTTTATCAAGATATATTAATAATATATATTAATATATCTTCATTAATGATGTCCCCCTGGGGAAAAAACCTGGTTTTGTGTTCTTGAAAAACTTTGTATGTTCCTATCTATATATTAGAGTTTTTGGCTGGTGACAGAAGTGGCTGATGTAATTTGGAAAGTGACTGGTGGTACAAGGCAGAGCTGAAAGAATCCGTTCCCGTGGAAGATCACACAACTACATTGGCAAAGCGTCACGCAACGCTGAGTCAGTCAGTCGTGACGGTTAATCCACACGATATTAGCAACACAGCGAGCGCAACGTGACCAACGCCAACGTTCGTGATTCCAGCGATAATAAATAAAAGAAGTTCCTACCAGAGCAGAAGGCTTTCTACGTGCGAAGTTTACTAGAAAGTGATCAAAGCAATAGAAACAGCATTAATTAGAGCGAATTAAGAAGAAGTGTAATAGAGTATGTGACATATTTTGGACTGTCTCCTCCGGATTGGATTAAATTAATTGCAATAATTAAAACATTAAATTGTTTTAGTGTTTTCGACTATTTGTAATTTGAATAAATTTAAAAAAATAAATTTGAATTCGAAATTGCAAATCGCTTTTTTCATGGGATAAGGATGATTTAATTAATATTTTTTCCCAGAATCTTTACTATGCACAGACTTTTGTTTGGAGGCGCTACGCGCCACTGCTTAACACATAATTAATCAAATAAATATTCAATTAATTAACAGCTTTTTCGATTGTATAGAGTACACACCTCGCTACGCGTCATTGACAAAATCCTCGTCTCCACGACCACGCAATTTCCATAATTCTCAAGTCAAGCGTTTGTTTGTAGCCCTTGTTTCGAAATAGCTCTCAGTCAAGTCGAGCAAAAAACTGGGAATCATCTCCCCGCTATTTACCTTTTAAACCAATTTGGTAGTTGGTCTATTTGTTGTCGCCACTTCACCACCCACGGCTGGGTGGTCCCAGTGTTAGTTCGGTACCTAACGGCTTTAATTACGAGCGAAGTAATTGAAACGAACCGTCTGAAATTAAGACTCAAAGCTTAGTTAAACTGGGTTAAGTAAACGATCTTTAACGTTTCCTTCTTTGTATTTATTTACTCTCGTGTTTAGTCTTCCTTATGTATAAAGGGAGGTAGCTCAAATATTGAGAGACAGTGTTTACTTTGCCATTAAAGTTTTTCACCTCCATTCTTCTTATCTTCTTTGCGCTTCCAAAAATTGGCCAAGCCGTTTGGGATTAACTAGGAAGCATTCCATTAAACCGTGTCTTTAATTAAATTTTTTGTATGCTGCTAATAAAAAAATTGTAATTTATTCACTGTTTTCTGCTTAATTTACTATTTAAATATTTCACAGAACTATTTTATTGTTAACAATTTCATTAATTAATTTTACTTTTGTAACTCCGCTGGCGACTATATGTTTCCGCAAAAAATTAATGTATTTTTTTTTCAAAAAAGGATCATAGTACCTATCAGCTCAGGTATCTCACACTAGTTCCATATACTTATTGATATTATTTCGATGCATAAATTCTCAAATATTAGTCATGCAGTTTCAGTTGCACGTAAAATAAATCGGTTTATATTTTTGTGACGTAATACATTTGATAGGAATTTCGAGGCGAGTGAATTTGTATTTAGTTTTTTTTTGTGAAAATTGACAAGATGAGTTTTTTTTAATATATTTTAGTAAATAATTAAGATAATTTGTCAGAAACAAGTGTCAGTCGTAGTTTTTGCATTCTGGCCTTTTTCTGGAACACTCGGGGTGCCTCAAGTCCTTTTCAGACCGATTGGGAATATTCCGGAATATTCGGCGAAATATTTTCGTAGCAGTATAATATTGTGAAAATATGATTAACGTTTTATTTTATTATCAAACATAATGATTTCGCTGTCTATCTATCTGTTCGTTCATCCGTCTATCTGTCTGTCCGTCCGTAACTTCGTGTTACGTCCGTAATTTCATTCGAATTCACGGCTAAAAAAAAAATTAACGGCTGGAGATGGGACTTTAACCCCTGGCCAGCAAACCCGAACCGGCCGCTATACCGCCACCTCTCCATGGACTGCCAAAAAAATACTATAAATATATACTAGAGCTTAGCAAAGACGCGAACCAAAGTTCCGTATTTTTTACGGGTTACAGCTAGCAATTCAATATTATTATTAAAAGTCATTTACCATTTTAAAGCCATTTAAGATAGTAAAAGCATTTTTTATTTAAAATCATTAAAAATTGTCAATTTTTATCTGTAACACAATTTGACAACAACTTTTAATGAGTATTTTTTATCACGTTGTGCTGAGATTTAAAGTATTTGTACATACCTACATTATCCATAAATATTATATTGGTATATTATATTTAAATATATCATTCAGGTGTATCCAACTCAGGGTTTCTTCTTATTAAACATTCCAAGCGACTTGTGTTTACAGATTGAGTCCGACCAATCGTGAATCGAACAGTGTCCTGTGGAATTCGGGACATTTTGCAACTTGGTCGATAAAGAAGAACTCTCTAAAGAGACATGTATAGACTGCGATACGTAGGTTGCGTGACTCGTTCTTAGTAAACTTTTAACTCTAAAAATAAAAAATAAATGCAATGTATCTTCGTTCCCATCCGAAGAAGCTTGGGAAAAGATTTCGCAGAAAGTTGTTTAAATTAAAAATGTTACATTGTCATCTTACATCCGACTTTTTAGTTGATCTAAAGTAGAATATTCGCCATTGCACAACGTCTGATAAATATGCGTTTAATAATCTCTGGGCACGAATATAATCGGAGCATCGTTCTTTAATTCACCCCAATTTTGTAATACGTATACGAAATATAGGTAAATTTAGAGGAACTCTATATATCCATTCGATGGACTATTTATTGGCTTTGGCTATCTTCACTTTTTGCTATTAACTACTATCCAAAAAGCACTACAGTAGTTAAGCTAAACCATTGCTGCAAAACCATTATCTATCATGGTGTTTCCCTTCTTCCAATACCCCAATTTCAAGCAATCTTTCCCTGCGATTACGAGATGCAGAATTTTGTACTTTTATAGATGCCTCATTACATTGCCAAGATTTTGAAGTTTTAAAATTATTGTTATTTTTAAAACTTATATATCTTTCGAAACTCTATCATCATTCCGATTTCAGAATTTTCAAACCATCTAAAAGAAAATAATCACTCATTATATTTAAATACCGGTTTCAAAATTTTACACTACACTAGGGGTTTTCATTTGGATAATCTAGAAATATCAGAATTTAGGAAAAGTATAAATAAAAACTTACATATTATAAATAATCAAATAAATGTTGTAAATGTACGTAATTTGTAACCATGCCTCTTCTAACCCCCTCCCACTTTAACTAATCAATCAACACTTAAACATTAATTTTAGTAATGTTTTTGTAATTCACTGTCCTGAAGAAGGGAGCATCACTTCTGAAATATGCTGAATTTTTACAATAAAATTCAAGTGTGGTTAAAAGAGAATGTAAATTATTATTTTTTAATAGGGTGCCACAAAGGGACTTTTAAAATTTGAAGAAGGACTCAATGTAATTAAATGCCTTCTGTTTGTTTGTTTTCAGAATAAATTATCAATTGATCCAGTACTGGTCCAGTACAATAATGGTCAAGATACAGTACTCATGGCCGTACACTAACTAGGGTTGGCCTGAAAATTGATTTGAATTCTGCCAACTTTGCTCGCTGGCTGAGCTCCGCTTTTACGTACTTTTAAGTACGGAATAATACAGGGATCGTGCTACCTGGCTTGCGGCTCCTATCCTCCTATCCAATTCACTTTCTTGCTTTCCATCCTGAGACGTTATTACACCAAGGTATTTGAAACTGTTCACCAGTTTAAGACGCCTATTCTGAAACGGTATATTACATTGCTATTCGCCTCTGCCAATCACCATGATTTCGGATTTATCATCCCTCAGCCTCATCCCTGCGCAATTTATTATATATTTGGTAATAATTTTAATTATAAAAATAATAATAAACCATCGTTTAACTATCCACATCATAAAACCTTAATTGACTGCATTAAATTTTCTATGATGACATAATTTATTTACGATAGATTATAGTTTTGAAAAATAATGAACCAACTCATTTGTCATTGTTATTTATTCGTCTTTTGGCATCTCTCAACGCATAAATCCAAATACAATTTTCATTGTGGACTATTAAATCCAGTAAACGTTGACGAATTAGTGCCTCGTTAATAAATTACATTAATGTGTCAATTACGCGAAGAGGGATCATTACTTTTGTTCTATTTTATTGCAATTTGCGAATGGAGCACTGGAATCAAGTCAAGTGTGATTATCTGAAAACGTCCATTAATTATATTTAAATCCGTTACGATAAAGAGCTTTTTTATCGTGTGTCATAATTTTATAAAATGCTTGCATTTGATTAGTGATCCAGTCAATCCTTAATGATATTTTCGTGAATGATGACTACTTCATATAAAATGCGTTATAATTATTGATGTTATCGTACTTTATGTAACACCATTGAATTCTGAAATGGAGATAACTGGACATAACTACTGCCAAGTGTTTTCAAAAGTACTCTACATTTACATCAAGTGAGACTAAAAATGCCATATTTAATGGTGTATTACATTACCATTTTATATTTTGTGACAACCAACTTTTCGTGTTTTAAAAAGTATTTTAACATTTAATTTTCGTATTTAATGACTAACAAAACCAATTTTTTTTCAAACATTCCCAAATGAAATTTCCATTGTTATTTAACTACTTTTTTACTTAAAAATTATTTTGAAACTTTATCAAAGTTAAATTAAAATATTCATCGAGAATTTTAATAAATTGATAATTTGAGACACTGATCAAAATTATTAAATATTCTTAACTTTAAGAGTTACTTTATTAAAATGTGTTAATGGCTAATTGGCTATTAATTAATTAATTTTATAATAGAAGTATTACAAAAAATTTGTTGGAGCTGTAAGCTCCCTAAAAAATATAAATGCAAAACATTTCTAAACAAATGACTCCTTATGACTTTGTCATTCTCCTCCTTCCTCTCCTATCTTTGTCTTGTTTTACCCTCTACTCTCATACTTTTATTATCTCTGCGTCTCAAAATATGACTCGGTGATAAAGACATCCGTTACTTTTCTCTACGTTCTAACACGCGTGATTCTTCCTTTTTAGCATGTAAAAATATATATAAATATGTATAAAATTTCTCGACAACAATTGCTCGCCAGGAAAGTTGCCCGCCACATAATTCCTCTGGTGTAACCTTACCTAACCTAATTTTTATAAATAGTTTTAGTTGAAAAAAATTGTTTTATTGTAACCAGACCGTGTTCCAAAAAAATTACGTCAGTTTATAATATCTATATAACATATTTTGGTTGTCTTTAGAGAAAAATTAGTCTCTTTTTGGAGAGGTGCTGCAAATAAAATTGATGTATCAAGCATAATAATTTCGTTGTCTGTCCATCCATCCATCCATCTGTCTATCTGTCTGTCCCTTCTGTAACTTTGTGTAATGTCCATAATTTCGTTCGAATTCACGGCTAAAAAAAACACGAAATTAATCGGCCGGAGATGGGGCTTGAACCCCGGGCCACCAAACCCGAACCGGCCGCTCAACGCATGTTGCTACGGCCGCCTCTCAGTGGATCGCCAAAAAATGCTCTAAATATATACTAGGGTTTAGCAAAGACGTGAACCAATGTTCCGTCATTTTTGACGGGTTGCAGCTAGTTTTTATGAACGTGCATCTTGCACCCGACGTGATTCTTTCAGGTAGCCTTAACCATACAATCACCGTAATGACTTTAAACGTCATATTTACCCGCGGTAAAGTGGTAATTAAGTTAAACCTTCCCTCAAACTAAGGTAGGCCCTAACCAAACATTGTTAACTCGGAGATTAACTTAACTCCGCCGGAAAACTCAGAGTGAAGTCTCTTCCGGCATAAAACTGGGCTGCGCCGGCACCGCTGACGTCACCCGGTATTAATTGCGGTTCCTGGCTGCTGGCCGCTGGTGGGAGGGCGCGAATCGTCGTTCCAAGAGTCGGCAGTCGTGTTTGAGTGATGGGGGAACCTTCCATCGGACGCTATCATTTGTTTGAATTCTTTTTTTGAATTTTATCCCGCCCTTTTGTGCGGTCACGAAAATATTTTTTTAGGCCGCAACGTGACGTGTGACGTATAACGCGACAGCAATGTCAAACAATGTAAAAAATACAATTATTTATGAATAGGAAAGTGCGTAATAAGAAATTGTCAGATGTGTAGATTGCAACCGTTGGTTAGTATTTGTTTGATTAATACTATAATAATAATAATAACTAATAATAATAAAATAATTCACTTTGTTCAAACCGCTAACTTATTTAAAACAATCTTATTGCAAGTTTAGCCGAAAAATTAAATGGGAAAGTCATAGACAAACTAAGACATACATAAATAAATAAATAAAATGAAAACATAGATAAAATAGAGACATTAAAATACCAGGTATGTAATAAAATTTAGCAAAATTTTTAAGCACGTGAGATTTAAGAACTGAAGCAATAATATTTATACTTTGGTAGAAAGCAATAACTTTTTGGTTTGACATATTAAAACAAATAAAAACACTTTACTTTATATTAAACCACGATTTATTGTTGCGCCACCCGGTTTCGCTTAAACTTAAGCTTCATCAGGGCAACTTAATAACTAAACAATAAATAGAAAGCAGTGCACTTATATATACATAATGAGGGAGACAAAATATAAAATTACATAGAAAAAAGAGAGACAATAATATACGAGTACATATGAAAGAGACATAATATAAAATTACACGATAATGACAACATATAGAGAGATAGAGAGACAAATTACAAACAAGTGAGACAACAATATACCAGTACTTACGAAAGAGAACATAATCTAAAATTACACGAAAATAAAAGATAGACAGACCGGCATATGGATTAGAAAGAGCTAAATTACAAGAAAAGATTGAACTCTAGGAGAGTGAAAAGGAGAGGGAAAGGTATGTGAGAAATTAATAGGATTTATATGGGGAAAATATTTAATTTAGGACTGTTGGATAAACATAATTGATTATTAAGTATTTCACTATTAGTGTTGACTGACTTTTTTATTTCCAGAGCTTCTAAATTATCTAGTCTGATTCCCAACCCATTTTTATGTAGAATATGAACCCCTGTGTTACGGCAAAAAGATTGATTTTTATCGATCAAGTGATTGGCGAATTCAGAAAAACCATTACTACTTAAACATTTTAAATGTTCTTTAACGCGAATATTAACATTCCGAGAAGTTTTACCTATATAAAAATATGAACAATCATTACACGATAATTTATATATGCCCGAATTACTTAGATGATCATCTCGATCTTTTGTGTTAATTTAAAGTTTACCTTAATTATTATTTGTATAAAACGCTGGTCTTACTTCCGAAGGAAGGCTATTTACACAGAGGGAAGAAAAATTGTTGATATATAATATTCTACGCCATTGGTAACTTATATCTATATTAGATGCAGAGGTTTATGCGTATATATGTATATGCGCGATGATTCTAAGTTAAGGTTTGTTATAGTATATACTTTAATTACATTACATTAGCTAACCTTAACTTTGAATCATCTCGCATACACGCCGTTTTCCAGAGGATATAACGCTACACTCTTCTGTCCTGGCACACCAACTTTGCCTCATCCACTTTCTTACATCTTCTCTCGCGTTTGGTCAAAATCTTCAAGTATGTGAGAAAAACATAATGAAAATTTTCTCACTAGGACCGAGAAACAATTTGATATTTTTTTTCGCATTGCCAGCAGTGGACCTAGGCGCATGCAAACAGTAAAAATATCGGTTATATTTCACCGCGTTCGATCAAAATCTTCAAGTGTGTGAGAAACACATAACGCAAATTTTCTCACTAGGACCGAGAAAAATGTTGGCACAATATATATATATATATATATATATATATTGTGTACTATAATATACTATAATATACTCTCTTTTTCTTTCGCCATACACGTTGTTGTGATTGGAATTCTCATTGTTCGTCCTGTCGATCTGGTTGCATAGTTATGGTGCGTGTCAGTGTGTATATTAATTTTATTTATCATTTCTTCTAGTATTATATTATATTTTACTTTTTGGTCAATTGGTAATATTTTGCATACTTTGAATAATTTATTATAATCATCCTTGTACATACATTTAGTTCTATTATCTACCATAAGTTTTAGGAATCTTAATTGTAACTGTTTGATTTTATCAATGTATGTTTTATAGGTAAGACCATAACTGCTCACGCCATAACTGATAACCGAGTCAACCATCGCGAAGTAAAGAGAGTACAGTGTGCCCCGAGAGCTACACAGTCTTAGCATGTCGAATGCACTTAGCATGGATCTCAGTTTTTTACAAATATTATCAATATGTTGTTTCCAATTAAAGGGTTTATCAACTACTAAACCTAAATAAGTATATTGTTCCACCTCTTAGATTTTTTCACAGTTGCAGCTTGTCAGATTTGTATGGTTGGTATGTAGTGTGATGAACCAGCTAGATAGTAGGGCATCCTCGTCAAATGACGGTGTCTTCTAGAGATGTTTTCTGTATTATGAAAAATATTATACAGTCGTAAAATAGTTGACGCGAGTTGAATTTTATTATCATCCGATATATTATTTCATATCGATCTCCTGGTCGCGGCCAACAATGAGATGTGTCCGGGTAGATAGTAGGGTGTCCTCATCAAAAAGTTTGGTTTTGTTAAATGTAGAAATCCAATATATCTCTTGGTCCGGCACCAGAGTGATGCATGAGGGGGTGGTCCAAACGTATAAGGCGAAGTATAATATAATATAAATCTTAATATTAAATAAAACATTTTTATTATACGTGAGCGCGCGACGCTCTGCATGGCGCAAGAGGGACACGACTGCGAATTGCGTTGTAACTACATAATGAACGCGGAATAAAATATTATATTCTATGGAATATTATAAATAATGTATTCTAAAATATGTATATAATTGCTCCAATCTTAAATCTTCCCAAAATAAATACATTTCGATAGTGAAAATAATTAACCGATAGATAATATAAATGTGTTCCTTGTGGCGGTATCGTCCTCTCTGTTAATGATGAAATGGTAGATTCCTCCACACGTCCGGACAGCAACTCCGTCCGCAAATGATGTTCTGGAACTGAGGGCTCTGTCGGTAGTCTGTCGGGGAGCGCTTCCGCTCGCAAGTCTGGTCTCGAACCGAAGGGGCTGAGTATATGGCGTCCGCTCCTTTTATAGTAACGATTGCACCATACCTCCGAAATCCACGCTAGTGCAGTGACTCATCCTATGCACGATGACTTCACCGCCGGCGCCCGCCATTGGCCGGATTCAGTCATCAAGACGGTCGCTATTGGCTCAACCCGTCGAAGGCAAAGCGCGCCTGTGATTGTTCCGTTTCGTTAAAATAATAGTAAAGCACTCGCTACACGCGAGACTTGCTGTTCCGATTCATAAATAATAAAGGCTCGTTCGCACCTACTCACAAGGTCGAGTCTATTAGGATTGGCAAACAATATTAATTTAACACAGAATTATATCTATGGTATAATAAAGATCTAAGAAATATTACTTGTATAGCTGAATATCCAATATTTTGTTAGCCTCTTGTAATACATAGAATCTTGAGAAGAACTATATAAGACTTTTACTTTTAAACGATTCAAAACAGAAGAAATATATTTTTGATGTCCAACTTGGCTTTTTTTAAATATTATTATTTTAAGATTTTCTAAATTTATTAAATCTACCTCTATGTCGACCATCACAGTAGGCACTCGTAGCAATGTCCAATGAGATTAATTTGAAAATTTGTTGGTGTGGCTCGCGGGGACCGGATATGTAAATACTGAGTTTTTTTTTTTACATTTATCATGATTCTGTTGTCATGTGCCCATTTTATTATAGTGGTCAAGTCACTTTGAATGTTGTTTTCTATTGTTTTCGCACAATTTTCAGCATATAGGATGGTGTCGTCTGCAAACATAAATTTTTTACAGTATTTTATTACATTGGCCAGGCTATTTACATGCATAATATAGCACATAGGTCCCGTTATCGATCCTGTTGGCACCCTATATTTTATATCTTTTAGTGCACTTTGTTTATTTGATATCTTAACTGAAAACTTTCTTGATCTCAGGTATTCAGAGAACCATTTGTAAACTGGTCCTCTTAACCCACTCTCTTTCATCGCCGTGAGTAGAGTGTCATGGTCCAGCGTGTCAAAAGCTTTTTTGAAGTCAATGAACAGTGCAATGACATGTTTTTTGTCATTTAAATAATTGTTAATTTCATTGGTAAATTTTGCAAGGAGAGTCGTTGTACTTTTTTGTTTTTGAAATCAGTGTTGCATTGGATGGATAATTTTATTTTCGTCTAAGTAAGATGTGCTTTTGTTAACCATAACTCTTTCAACAATTTTAATGCTATAGTAATGCTATCGGTCTGTAGTTTGTTGTATCTGAATGGTCACCATTTTTAA
Organism: Agrypnia vestita; assembly: GCA_016648135.1. Lineage (NCBI taxonomy): Eukaryota > Metazoa > Arthropoda > Insecta > Trichoptera > Phryganeidae > Agrypnia > Agrypnia vestita. Next base: position 426,004 of record JADDOH010000085.1, on the reverse strand, counting down.
ATATTGGTCTTATGATCGATATTTTCAGTTTATCCGGATACTTTTCTTCTTCCAAACATAAGTTGATCATTTTAGCTATAACAGGTCCAATTTTCTTTTTTGCAGTCTGTATATCCGCCATTCTAATTCCATCTATTCCTGGACCTTTTGCTATACTCATACTGTCAACGCATTTAATTATCTCACTCGGTGTTATTTTATTTATTCTTATCGATTTCTCCACTTCGGTCACATGTGTCCGCCTATTTAGGAACTTTTCTTCGCATTTATGTTTTATACCATCAATTTCTTCAGAAAAGGTTTTAAAAAAACTATTACATATAGTTTTGATTTCAATATCCATGTGTTTAAGTATATCCATGTCAACATTTTGTTTCTGTCTCCCCGTCCATTCATTTATATTTTTCCAAATTTTTTTATAATTTCCCGCATTTTCTTGAATGATTTTTTAGCGGTATGTATTTTTTGTTCGGTTTATTGCTTTGCTTGTTTTATTTCTGAAATTTGTATACTGTAAGCGATACATTATATTATTTGGAGAACTTTTATTTTTCTATAGAGCTGATCCTTAGTTCTAATCATAGTTTTTAGTTCTGATGTTATCCATTGGTTTTCGTATCTTGATTGGGATGTGATGTACTCTTCTTTAGCACTAATGTACACCTTCTTAAAACAATTTGCCAATTTTTCGTATATTTCATGTGGACACATTATGTTTTCTACTTCATTCCAATTTATTTTTTGTAGTTCCTCTTGAATAATTCTTTTGTCAAAGTATTCAACTTTCACTTTTTTATCTTCCCTTTCGTGTTCTTCGTTTAACGTTAGTTCAGTGATATAATGATCAGCAATTTTTTGTTTTATTGTAACAGCGTTTATATTGTGTTTTTTATTTCTAATATATATATGATCAATACAGGACCACACATTTCTATTATCTACAACTTCATCTCGGGTAATACTATTTATTATTTGAATTAAGCCATTTTCAACTAGCAGGTTTTCATAATTAAAGACATGTATATTATTTTGCTTGAGTAGGTCTTTATTGATTTCTCCGGCTAGGATAACATCTTGACCATCTGGAATTTTTTGTATAATTGTGCCTAGTTCATCAATAAATTTGTTTTTATTTGTACTGGGTGGTCGATATATCGATATTAATTTAATTACCTTCTTTCCAATTTTCAGTGTCCCGCTTATAATTTTACCAGTGTCTTGGTGTTCAATTTTTTTTTCAAACTTATATTTTTCCTTTATGTATGTAATGATTCCCCCTCCTCTTCTGTTTTTTCTTGTATAAGCATACATATTATATTCTTTTATATTAAACATCTTAACATCTTCTTCTTTGATGTTTACCTCTGTAAGTATTATCACATCCAAATATTGTATTACATCTCTTGTGAGTACTAAGAATTCATTGAAGTTTTTTAATATGGATCATATATTTACGTGTATTAACGCGAAGTTGATTTTTGTTTTTAATGTAATTTCTTTTAACCAGATGTCAATGTTTTCACATTCTAGAAAATTATGAGATTCAAATTGTTTTGATTCCATTTTATTAGTGATAATTAAAATATATTGAGATGTAGAGTAAAAGTAATAATAATAATTAATCCTTCAATAGGTCATCTATATCTTTCTCTTCCTGCATTTGGCTAATTTTTGCTTCTTCTGCACGTCTCACCAATATTTTGCCTTGAGTTACCCAGATATACTTATACTTTCCCTTCGATGTACTTTTTGTCTTCCACAGTAATTCTTTTATGCGAGGTATAAGGTTTTCGTTAATGTAGATGCGGTCTTTTATTTGGTTATTTAAGATATCATCATTTGAGATGTTCTTGCTTTTTTTTAATAATTTTTTTTTCCCTTTTTTAGCCATTCATCTCTGTTTTGCTGACTTTTGAATTTAATTATTATCGGTGGCGTGTGTGTCGGGGACTTTTGGGGCATCCTCCACATTGATTCGATTTCATTTTTGTTAGTTTCAATTATTTTTCCGATTCGCTCTACGATTTCTTGAAAGTTTTCGTTATCTTTTTTTTTTAGGCCACCGATCTCAATATTTTTATATTTTTTCTTTTTGTTCTAAAGCTTTTATTCTGTATTCCAGGGTTTTTTTTATATTTATTCTCGTGAATCAGCTTATTTTGTGGATCTGTGATCTTTTTTCTGCCTTATCTATTTTTTCGTTTGCGATCTTTGGTGTGTTTAACATAACTTTTTGTCTTCCACAGTAATTCTTTTATGCGAGGTATAAGGTTTTCGTTAATGTAGATGCGGTCTTTTATTTGGTTATTTAAGATATCATCATTTGAGATGTTCTTGCTTTTTTTTAATAATTTTTTTTTCCCTTTTTTAGCCATTCATCTCTGTTTTGCTGACTTTTGAATTTAATGACTGATCTGTGATCTTTTTTCTGCCTTATCTATTTTTTCGTTTGCGATCTTTGGTGTGTTTAACATAACTTCGTATTTAAGTTTTGTTGTTTAACATATCTTCGTATTAATAAGCTAATTCGTAATTTTACCTATTATTGTGAAAAAAAATTCGATTGTAACGATCTATGACTGGTAACTGTTATTCGTAATCACTAGTACACTAGAAACCATTACTACACCAGAAACTAAACCTTTAACAGAAAACTCAGTTTCCAATCAACATAACAATTGAATTCCAAGCACATAATACTTTCAGAATAAAGCTTTAGCTCATAACTAATATAAATATAATAGCATACATTTTTGTTTGTTCTTCAAAATTCGCCGTAAATATGCAAGCTAGATATCTGACATCATAAAATATACCTCCGAAGTAGTTTCCCAAAGTTTTGCATCTAAAATATACTAAGGTGGTTTTAAATTTATTTTATTTGCAACAAAGCAAAAGTTTGAAATCTGAGAACGAGGCGAAACAGTTAATTTCAATCGCCATTTAGATTCACTTCGATTAAAATATTTATTTTCTTTCTTATTCAATAAGATAATTAGCTGGTAGCTGGAATAAATCGATTTACCTTTTTTTTAATATGGTGAAGAAAATGCCTTTTAAGAAGACACAAAAGTTTAACATCCGTAGGACAAGAATTTAGTAAAATAAATCAATAACAAAAATAGGAAGTCTATCATTAAAAGTAACTCGAGAAATAAACAATAAATTAGTAATATGTAGTGACAAAGATGGGAACTTTTAATCCGTGAAAAAAAACACTTAAATCTCAGCAGCAGATATGAGTATGAAGAAAATTAATCATATTGTTACTTTTTCATTGTATTTTATTCTTACACAACATAATTTGAATCAATTTATCAAAAAATATTTTATTATAAAGCCTTAAAAAACAATATTCCTCTTATTAATAAACATATTAAGTACTTCTCGAAACCATTAGACTAAAATATCTCAGTAAGTGGTTATATACTATACTAACATAATTATTAATATATATAGATATATATATATATATATATATATATATATATAGTATATATATAGATTATATATATATATATACATTATAATATTATATATATATATACTATACTAACATAATAAATATACTTACTTTTGTTAAAATGCCTGACTACAAAGTTAATGCTTTAAATATTATACTAATAAATTTAATTATATTTTTTGCATATTGAACGGAATTAAATTCCATTTGTAATTTTGGCACCCCCGCTATCGTCGAATGCAATGAGTATAAAATCATTGACGTAACATAACTTTTCGAGTCCTTTGACAAGCAAATTAATCGAGTCAGTTAAAAATTAATATCAATTTGTTTCCGAGATAAAACAGCTACTAAAATACGAGTTCGAACCGAAAATGCACTTTAAAATTATTTTTAAATTTTTACACGTTAGTAGTTCAAAATCAAATCTCACCTTATTCCTTGAAGTATAAATCAAAGAAAAAAGTTCCACATCTTGTACACAATAACATCAAATTTATACTGTATTTATTTTATTTATTTCTCATTTACATATAGTATACAATTTAGATTGTATTATGCCTATCCCACTAGGAGAATCTATGTTTAATTTCAAGTTATTTCTCCTTAATGTTGTTAGGTATATATATATAAAATAAAAGTATTTAAAGAAAAATTAAAAATATAAAAAATACAGTAATTATTAAAAGCATTAATATGTGTGAACAATAAATAAATGACACAGAAATCAGTAATTATTAGAGTAATTAATTTGTTTGGATGAGAGCACCAATTTTATGTCTTCCCATATATAGTATACATATATTATTGTTTGTTCTCTTGTGATTTGTAAATTAAGTTTTTTTCGTATGGCATTTGTCGTTTTGGTCATTTTAAAATGTGTATTTTCGTGGTATAATGAAATAACACGTTCATTGGAAAATCATAACCGCAATTATTTTCCTACCGTCCTAATACTATCGTAAAATATATTAAAACATATAATATGGGACGTTTACTGTAATATTATCAAGTTATTTGAAGTATTTATGTGTAAAAGGAAGAAGAGTAATACTCTAAAGTTATGGCAGCAGTGCACCGGTGAAATTTTCCAGACAATTTGCTCGGCAACTAGCCGAGGTATACGAACTTTTCACCTCTTGAGTTTCAGTTTTAAATTTTTAAAGATGAAGTGATTTTATTTTTTGTTTTGTATATTACTGCCCGAAGTTGAAGGATACTGAAGTTGCAATGAACATTCGTTGTTCTTCTTTTTATACTAGCTGATGGCCACAAAGGCCTGTTTTTTGCATAGCTTGTCACCTCTTGCGATGTGGCCAAGAGCTGTCTTTCCATCTTTTGGCGGGTCTTCCAGTCACCTTTGTTCCTTCTAGTTTCCCACATAGGGCAAGATGTGATAGTCTTTGAGAGGCCGTCATTTCCTCATGATCTCTCTAATATCTTCTCCTCTGTCTCCCCCCCCCCTCCTGAGAACATCTTGAATAACACACATTTTTCTGAGCGTGATGTTTCTCATTCTCTCTTATTTTTCTGAGGGTTTTCATCTCTGTGGTTCTAAGAAGGTTCATTGTTTATTATTTTTATTTCTCCGGCCCATTTAAAATGTTTTATTTTTCAATGAAAATGCCCTTGTTAATGAGCCATTGTATTTTAATGAAAATAAAATAGGTACATCTGATGATATTGTCAAAAATCAAGTAAAATGGCACAACAAATCAACGTTCCTGGGAAGACCAAAATATTTTGGAAGAAACCTATATATTTACTCCAAAATACGCGAGAGGTTTCTAGTTGTAAATTTAGATCGTTTATTAATCACGCACATGACGTGCGGCTACAACAGTCGTTTTTGGCAAGCGAGACGAGACCATAGAAAGTGAAACCAGAGACGAAAAGTGGAGTGGCGATTCAGTACCACTAGCGACAATAAATTAAAAGAGTACCTATCAAGTGTTCAATACTGAATAAATTGTTCAATATACGTGCGGATATTCTGGAAAGATAAGTATTAAGTACGTCACATTAATGTGAAATCGCTTGAATAAAAGAATATTGATTCAATTAAATTCATTTCCAGTGACTTTGGTGATAAATAATACTTTTAATTAAGTGTTTAATTTGTCTCCTACCCCACGATCCCGTGACAATGTATTATTTTATTATAAATTCTGTGATATTATGTAATAAATATGAAAACAAAATTCAATTTTCTTGTATTATTTCCGAAATGTATTTTTTTGTAAAAATGGTGTTATATACTAATACGACACATTTTAGTTAGTCCCTTTTTCCTGTAAGTAGCTATGCATTTGGGAGTAGAGAGAAGAGATGAAGTGCTCTATTTCATCCCAGAGGACTTATTTTGCACTTTGACACGACATCTGCTCCTGCGGGTCTCCCTTAGATAAAAGCCTTATACTCTAAGGGATGTTCTCAAAGTTCTCCGCGCATTCGTAAGCTGTAATTGAAGACATGGGCGCAAAAAGAGCATATGTATAGAAAACCAAGTCTGAGAAAGTAGTTACAGAATTTATAAATCAATTAAATTTCAATGCGATTTACATTATATTTTTTATACTGACATGCAGAAATCCAATTGAAACGTGTGGTATTAATTTTTTTTCCTATATTCAAACCACTACTGAAGCGTAAACGTTGTTTTTACCTTAGAAATTAGAAAAAAAATTGAATCGGACACATCATGTATGAAATTTGTTTTCTGTGTCTTCTCTCTATATCTACATATACGACTATCAACTGAATTATTAACATGAACCTTAGATGCGTCTGAATATTGTCAAATTTCAACCATACATGGCGTTAGTAAATAAAACTCATGTGTGGAACAATTTCTACAAATTAAACACATCCAAAATTTTATAGGATGGAATTGGTGATTGCAACATTGTGTAAAGTGATCACTTAGGCCAGCTTCATGATAGATCGTAAGCCCTACAAACATCGAAAAAGACTTCCATACCTACTTTCCCTTATAAAATAACTTCGTTTCTATGGAGACATCTATAATATTATATTGATTAATGATGTTCTCTCTGAGGATAAAATCCAATATTGTGTTCATGAAAAATTTTAACATAATTAAAATATTCTGAAGATATTTTTACTCGAAAGTAGCGTATAATCTTTTCAGTCATATGTCTCCAATTATTATTTTATCAGAATAGTTACGTCGTATCTAGCCATCGCGTATTTCTTTCGGGTTTTTTATTGCATTTGCTTTATTAAATGCACATTCGTTATATTGAAAAATTTCCCACAGAAAAGTAAATTTAACTATACATTAGTGGTCAAATAATGACCGGATTTAGGGAGGGGAATATGAAGCAGCCGCCTTGGGCGCCGTGCCTGGAGGGCGCCTACCAAAATAATTAAAACACGACATTTACTGCGGAAGGTATTGTAGCGTTCCGTAAGGGCTTTGTAGTTACATTTTTAAATTTCTCTCTGCGTTTAACTCCAGATTGTCGCCATGAAAACCAATGCTAATTATAAAGCATACTGTGAAATATAAGCAAGACTGTGAAACATACATAAACTTTTTTGTCATGTAGGTAGGTACATGAAAAATTGAAATGGATGAAAAAGTAAACAATAATTTAAATCAAATTTATGGTGAATTTGTTTTAATATCCGCTTGAGTTTGTTTATTTAATAAATCGATTTTGGAAACATTCAATTTATTTTTCAATGTGATTAAAAAAACAACTGAAAATTCAACAAGAAAAAAGCAAAAAAAATATATTACAATAGTTTTTAAACAACTTTTGATTCCACTTATTTAGTGGAATAAAACGTTGTTAAAAAACTTATTAAGTGGAATAAAACGTTGTTTAAAAACTTATTAAGTGGAATAAAATTTTGTTTAAAAACTATTGTGTTAATCATAAACTTCCACTCTCTAAACGATACAACGCTTAATTTATTAAAAAATAACATTTTAATTAACACTGAACTGAATCAACTGAACATTGTTATACACACACGTAGAGTTATGACGTCAATTTAAAATTAATTATTAATTACTTCTTAGAGTAGTGATAAAATAACTCAACGTGCGTATAATTATTATTATTACAAAATTAGTTTAATGTAAAGTAAAATAATCATAACAATATTTTATTATATGTAGGTATATTCTGAGAATATAATTACTGGATTAAATCATAAAAGTTTATTAGAGCGATCACTTAAGCTAGCTTTTAGTAAGCGGTAAGCTCTGGGCCATCCTTTAAAAAGACTTCCATACATGTTTCCCCTATAAATAGTTTCGTCTCTGTGAAACTTGTATAAAAATTTATCTTAATAAAATAATCATGTTGAAACACACAGTAACTATGTTATCAATTAATAATAAAACAATATTTTTGACCATTTTTTTTTATATTTTGACAGTTATACAACACCCTGACGATGGAAAAGTTTTTCTGAAACATGTTGGTGTAATTAATCAAATAAAAGAAGTAAATATATACAAATAATATAATCAATATTTTTTTAATGCCAATAAACAATATTTATATTCAAATATCATTGAGGTTTAGAGAAAAAATGGTGATTGCTTGGTTGTGAAGATGATGGCTAGGGCCACCTCTCTAAGTATGAGCTGGACCTTGTTGGACCTTGTGGACCTTGACGAAAATATTACAATATTTTAATACATCGCCGTGCGGGCGAAGCTGCACAGGAACCTATGCCGTTCGCACGTGCCAGGACCAACCGAAGTCACAGCGCGAATGATTCCCTTTTTCTCATCACTTTCACTGAATAATATTCCACAGCATATAAACTTTATTTACGAGAAAAACTCGACGCAAATTATGAATCTTCCAAAATCATGATGCAGACCTTGTTGAAGTTTGCTTATTCCTTCCGAGTAAAGTGCTTAACTTTTGAAATGTTTGATGTATAAAGTTTTTGATGGCATTTACTTAACCCATGAAAATTTCTCTTATAAACTCCCATCAATTTTGAGCCCCAAATTTATGTATCCCTAATATGCCGAAAGTCTCGTGACGAAAATGTTTGCCCCAAAATATTTTTGTGAACGGAATATGATATTTAAAATAATGAATATGTGTGAAATATTTTTTATCAAGCAAGGAGGACTAGCATAAAGAAATTTTATTTATCCATTCACTTATTTTAATAATTTACCATGTGACTCGCCGGATATCCTGCTTCGATTCCTATTGGAAACTATACGTGAAATTAGGATAATAATGACAATGTAAATAATGTACCTATGTGTATTTTAAAAGAAAGAAAGAGTGTTAAAATGAATTGGGTTTGTTTTTTTTCCAAATAAAGAGGACAAGACGACACAACAAATAAAATTACAACAAATTCATCTACGTTGTAGACAATTCTCCTTTATTAATCACGATATCTTGCCAACGTTCTACAAGTTTTTCGATGCTTCAGCTTTAAAGGCAATGTGTTCCAAAATTGTAAGATGCGTTCCAGACAGATCTTAGACAGTCACTAATCTTTTTGGTTATTACAAATTCAAAAAGTTTGTGCACATTCTTATACTTTTGGTCGGAATATTTTTAACTCTCCTTGCACAGAGTGTAATTGATTTATAATTATTGAAAAATTCAAATATTACTTTTAATTAACGATCAATGTATTCAAGTTGAATGTTTGCAGTCTGTTGTTACAAACTTTGTAAGTTACATACAAGCCAAGCTTGCAAATAGTTACCCATTTTATGACTGGTATCCTTTACCGATACAACTTCTAATTGCCACAATATATTCAATTCGATGGCCGCAATTCTGTATCGTACAACCATAAAATTTTATGGCCTTGTTTATTGCAATTTCTCGTCAAACTATTATTTTGCTGCAATAGCTTTATGGTCGAAAATTATTTCAAATGAGGAAACACACAATGTAATAAATAAAGCGAACCCGATATTCTAAAAATTATGTGCCACTGGTTTAAAAAAATCCTTGATACTGGCCACAAGCAGTATGTGAATGATTTTTAATTTAAGGATTCAATTGGCTTAGGTCCGAATTCAGAGTCAATACTTAGATGATTTAAAGGTTAAGGTTAGGTTAGGTTAAGTTAGTTATTTTGTACTTTAAAGTGTTATTTTTTTCAGAAAGTTACGCTTTTAAGGCGGATCATAACCTTTAAATCATCGTAGTATTGACTCTGAATTCAGGCCTTAGTGCACGTTGCAGTCTGTTCATAAAAACAAAACGTACCTCGGCAATACTGACGGTCGATGTTCAATCGCTTATTCAGGAACTAGAACTTTTTTTTTCTTTTTTTAGTCCTGTTTATTTTTTTAATTCTAATTTGCAGAGTTGACGTGCACATCACGTGACTCTAATCAATGTCCGCCGCAGAGTCAAACAAAATTTTTGTGTCTTATTATGGAACGTGAGGTTTTCGTATACACGTGCCCATGTGTTTAATTATAAATAATTTTAAGTCTATGTCTACTAATTATTCATCGTGAATATGAAAATATGTATTTTTTCTTTCTTTATTAATGGGATTTTCGTAGCATAATAATAAACAATTGCTGTAATACATCAATCAACATTTAAACGAATTTCATCTGACAGTTGATGGGCACATCACGTGACGTGCGCCGCAGCATCAACCCTGTGCCGCTTGAGCGATGCAAATGCATATTTCGGTTTTTTTTTTACGAAAATGTGGGTTTTTATTATTCATTTATATCAGAATGTATACTCCAGACTGCAATTTTTTGGGACAATAACTTAGATACAACCTTTATTATTATATAAAAGCAATAAACTGTACATTATTTACAATAATTAATAAAATATAAGCATTAATCGACAGGCCGCGGCCAAATAATCGTTTTTAGTGTGCTAGGCGGCGCTAATTTTTTATGAATATTTATATCTACGCATAATATGTTTTTTTATACGTATAAAGTATACTTCATTATCTAGAATTTTTACTAAGGAAATTAAGAAATATTTAATATTAATAAAGTTATAATGTTTTAAATTTGCAATAAATTTTGATGATTTTAAAACGCTATTTATTTATATAAAGAGATGATTTTAAACAGTACATTTTATTTATTCACGTATTTTGAGGCTTAACTCACTTAATAAAAGTTAGTTTATTTAATTTAAAGTACCATAATTGATATTTAAAAATAAAAATTCCAAAGTATGAAATGTGTCAATGTCGTGCTTAATTATAATTTAACATAATAACAAAACATCCATGTCTCGTAACTATTATGTATACATATGAAAATATGTTTTATTTTACTTTCATTATTGATGGACTTTTAATAAACGGTGCAAAATACATTATACTGATCGCTTTTGTACTAATATATTTATATATATTCATTTAAAGTGTTTTAATGATTGTTTTTTCTTTTGAGTATGTTTTATTTTTATTAATTTTTTATTATATTTAGTTTATTTTGAAACGTGTTTAATGTTTATGTAAAGATTCTTCTAACTTTATATATATTGGAAAAACCCACTAGGGCGTGGATAAATAAATAAATAATAAAAAAATCAAGCAACATTAAAATAATATAGTCTGAGAATTGACGCGTACATCACGTGACTCTATCAATTGATGTTTGCCGCACCGTCAACCCTGCGCCGTAAGAGCGATGCATCATTTTCTGTGCGCCTTAAAGCGAGGTACGTATGTACTTATTTCCCAAGCATTCAATGATTATTTTATTTTAAATCAAAACTGCAGTTCATCTCGATGTATATGCGTGCGTGTATGTAAACAGACGCGTGTGTGTGTGTGTGTGTGTGTGTGGATGTGCCGGCCGCGGGAGACGGTACGAAAGGACGCGGCCAACTCATATTGACAGGGTTGCTCGGTAAGACGTTCAGTTGTAAGAGAAACATACCGTTGTATATTGTTGTCTTCTACTTGAATAAAATTGTGAATTGACGTCGTAAAGTGTGACACAATAATAACATTCATGTCTACCAACTATTCTATGTAAATATCCGCGGGTAAAGGTCGCCCTCCTGATAACGTTGAATAAGAATTCAACGAAACGTCGAGAATCTTTCTCAGAAAAACATACGGTTCGTATAAAATATCCGCAACCAGTTACAGTTAAATATGTCTAACGACCGTAATAACAACCTTAACTCTTTAATAACTAACCTATACGTAAAGAAAGTTTATACAGTCCGCCTTCTACCTCCGCGGGTTAAGGTCGTCCTCCTGATGACGTTGAATAAGAATTCAACGAAACATGGAGAATCGTTTCTCGAAAAAACATACGGTTTGTATGAAATAACCGCAACCAGTTAAATATGTCTAACGACCGTAATAACAACCTTAACTCTTTAATATGTCTTATTTTCATTTGGCTATCGACGAGCTTTCACCTAGCACAATAATAAACGACGCAGTAACACATCAATCAACATTGAAGCGGACATCAGCTGGCCGTGATGGTTCCTGGGATCACCATGGCGGCGGTAAAGTTTCCCTCGACAAACAACCGATTACGCTCTCACCGCCGGATTAATTTAACGATATTTTTACCGCCCGCAAGTGGTCATATCGCCGTCGATAAAATTGACTGTTTAAATTTTACGCGACAACGTTAAAACGGGAGTTAGTTGGGGCCGGCGAGCGACCCATATATAATTCATGGACCACTCCAAGTGACCGCAGAAGTTGCGTCGTATGGCCCAAATTTATTTAATTTTTCATTGGCCCCGTACGTGCTCCAAATTTCATGTAAATATTAAGCAACAAAATTTCATGTGGTTTCGGAAACTAACAATATGGTACGTTCAAGCGAGCATCTGGTCTCATGAATATGTTTATGTTTTGCATGTAAGTATTTCCCATTTTCTTTTTTTTTAAATACCACAAAATGCCTAAAATATGATTAAAAACACAAAGTATAAAATTATACAGAGATAAACTAAACCGCTTCTTTATGAGAGGGGATTGTCACAGCGGAAAAATGCTCCCTCCCCCCTTGCGCATGTTTAAGATACATTTATATTGCGGTAAAGGAATTTATTCTTGCACGATTAAATTTAGACTTAGGCGCTTAATTATTAAAATACTTAACAAAGAATTTTATAAACCAGGGAATCTTTAATCATAAGTGCTTAGAAGAAAAAATAATCTTAACATATCTATGGATTTCACCGAAAGCCTCTAATTATCCATAGGGGAAGGGATAACATAAATCTTATAAATATGTCGATTACACTTGCTATTGACTTGCTAACGACCTAGCTAGCCGAAACAGCTAAAATAATTCTAAACTCACAACACTTAATAATTAAATTAATTAAAATATATTTTTTTAAATTTCATTAAAAATAAACATTCTACAAAGTAAACACAAAAACCATAAATAAAAAAATTAAATATTTTAATAATTTTAATTAAACAACTTTGTATTAACCACTTAACTAGTAACTCTACGTCCACCGGTTTCGATACCACTGTATCTTGTCCTGATGAAGATACAGTGATATCGAAACCGGTAGACGTAGAGTTACTAGTTAAGTGGTTAATACAATGTTGTTTAATTAATATTAATAATTATGTCCAACTACAAAGTTAACGCTATAAACATCAAAAATATTTTGTGATGAGTTTGACTGAACACATTATTGTAAACCACCATAGTTTGAAATGGTTATAATAAAAACTTATTTAATCTTTCCGATTACATATTAAATGATTTTATCATAATATGACTATCGAAAGTTGGCATTTTAAGTTTTTTTGACAGTTACCAATACCGTAGATAAAAGATGGAAAAGTAGGAAAATTTCATATGATTCTACTAGTTAGTGTTTTTTCTTACGGGCGATAAAGGTATCATGCTTGTATATTTTATTGATGAAATGTGGATATCTCTATTTAATTTTAACAATTATTAATTTACCGATTTCTGTATTTCTCTTTACGTATAAAAATTCAGGTGTTTAGATTGTTTTTCATGGTGTTGTAGAACATGAAAAATAACACTGTATTGTTTCAGTTTAAAACAAAGTTCATAGTTTTATCACTTTTATTTTTTGTTAGTTTAATTAAGCAAGTATATTTCAGTATAGTAAGTAAGTACACCTTAAGATTTAAAAATTTGTTAATTCACTATTTAAAGTTATTCTTACATAAAGAGTGCAATAGGGGTTGCCGTTTATTTCCCTTGCATATGTCAATGGTAAATGGAAAATCTTTGGGGCTAGTTTAGTTAGTAAGAACACTTTAAGATTTAAAAGTCTGTAACTTCAGCTAATCATGGAAAAAATATTTAAAATTTTGGGTTCATATATTTAAAAATTAATGTTTGGTAATATTTAAAAAATTTGCCAAAAGAGTGCGGGCAATATACTACAGATGGCTAATGAAAAATCTTTCAGACCAGCTAGTAAGTTCCTTTTAAGAAATAAAAACTTGGTACTTCAGTTCATCGTGTGTTCAATATTTAAAATTATTCTTGCAAAAAACTGTAATATACGGAAAACGAAAAAAAAAAACTTTTAGGAATTCACCAAAGATTCATTCATCTTCTCTATCATCTTCATGACACTCAAACCCGGTAGTAGAACCTTGACAGCCTCAAGGAAATTCCCCCTGTTCTGCTCATTGATTCGCCAATCGTCAAACTTAATATCATTTAGGTCACCCCACCAAACCTGAAAGTTGTTGTCTACTACACTAGGCGTCTCCTTTAGTTTACGAAGGTTTATTTTAGGAGCTTACCTGGTGAAGACACTTCCATACCAGATGCACGACCCATCGAAGTCGTTGGATTTTAATAAATTAGGACGCCGCCAGGCTCATCACAGGGATCGTAAACTTTCGGGTCGTTGCGAGACCCTAAATACCTGTAATTTCGAAGAGTCGACAAGATCACAGTTCAACTTCCTGCTCTGTGTATAAACCATGGGTTAATAAGGGTCCAGTACAGGCAAAATTAAGTATAACCTGATGTTGATAATGATGATGTATTTTATTTTCAATGTTCATTTAGTTCATATTATATAAACACTTACATTAATTGTTGCATAAAATGTGGTGAAAACAAAGTTTATTTCTATTAATTATACATAAACATGCTATATATGCTATATATAAAAATACTATCTTAAAGTTTTTCATAACAAAGTTTTCACACTGTAATTTAAATTATTTTATTTTGATTATAATTTATTTAAACTATTTTTTTATTTTATTTAATTAATAATATATATAAAATTTTATTAAAATAATACCTTACACTTCAATTTATTTTGTATGTATATACCTCACCAAAAAGAATTATGATTCTTGTGTGTGATGAGGGATAACCACTTACAATCATATAGGTAGTGTAATCTTATTTAATAAACAATAGTATAAATCTTAATTAAAAATACAATATATAGAATAAGCAATCAAGTAAATAATAATATAGAATAAGCAGTCAAAAGAGACCAAACTCAATCACAAAAGTCAATTCTAATAAATGAGAACCCGTTCGGGTTCACTGGGGGAATATGCACACATGACGCAACCGCAAAACATTCGCCATCATGCAAAATAAATTGAACAAATCATGTAATTGTACAGGTACCTTCATCGATTCGAGGGAAGTACTCGACAGTATCTCCCACGAACAACTCGTATCAGAACCAAAAGAAAACGGGATTAACTAAACGGCCCCAAACGGGTAAAAAATCACTCGCCGAACATATCTCTGATAGTCAGATCAAATGAATCTCCTTTATCTTTATCCGTTGTCAAAGATTTTTAGTCCTCTGTACATTTACCAATCTTTTGAAATTTTCTTATTTTTATTTTTGTAGTCATTTACTGTCACCAATTCGAAAATAACAGACTAAGTAGATTATATATAATTGATCGCATCATAGAAATTGAATAGCAATGAACAGCGAAATCACACGGAGAATGAACAATCGCTGGACGAATGCGGTCTTCCAACGGTATCTGAAGAGAATCGAGATATCGACAGGCTGCCCTTAATCCCACCGGATTAACGAAATCATCAAATTCTGCGAAATTGCACGGCAGAGAAAATCAATGGAAAAAAGAAAAAAATGAGTAGCTTGTCAATCTATTGGTTAAGACTTTCGCCTAGCTATCCAGTGGTCGGTTGTTCGAGCCTCATTCCAGGAGACCAGCTAGTTAGACCCATTTTCATAGAACAAGCGTTTAGCATGATTTTATAATAATAGAAAGAATATTGTTGTGACACGTACTCCGTGTCAATCTTTATTTAATTATTTTCTTAAAGTGGGAGACACTTACGGAGGCCTTTATCTAATAGTGGATTATGATGATGATAAATTATTTTACTGATACTGTAAAAATTACCGTGATTACAATAATGCAAGATTTCTCTCGAAAATTTGTTTAATTTGTTTTTTTTTTTATTTTGTGTTTAGAGAGCATTAAAAATTTGAAGACAAAGGCACAAAATATATTTTTTTTAATTTTTACGCTTCAACAGACCGAGAAGCCCAATTACAGAAGCGAAACACATCACAAAACACCAAGGCTGAAGTAAATCACATAGATTAATTGTGACCTCACTGGGAATCGAACCCGAAACCCTCGGTGTGAGAAACCAGTATTATGCCCACTAGGCTACGAGGACCGCAATATTAAAATAGTAAAGTCTTCTAATCAAATTCTCATTGCGTGTGTTTTGTATATAACTATAAAATTAAACATAATAATTTCGTTGTCTATCCGTCCGTCTTTCTGTCCGTCTGTAACTTCGTGTAACGTCCGTAATTTCTTTCAAATTCACGGCTAAAAAGACAAATCAAACGGCCGGAGATGGGGCTTGAACCTCGGGCCAGCAAACCCGAATCGCCCGTCTTCACTATCCGTGGACCGCTAAAAAGATACTTAAATATATATACACTAGGGCTAAGCAAAGACACGAATTAATATTCCGTCATTTTTGGCTGGTTACAGGCAGTATTCAATAAAATACAAATTAAGTCAAGAAATTATTATTAATTACAACAATTATTTAGATAACTATTATACATTATGTATATACCATTGCGTGCAGTGGGAACAAGAAGCATGACTTTTATTTAACCGTATATTTGGGAAAAATATACGGTTAAATAAAAATATATTATAAAATATTAAAATCTGAATAAAATGTTAATTGTTATGATTTGAATATTACCATATATATATATATATATCTTATTTCAGTTTCTTTTCAAACTATATGCTTAGAAAAATGTCATGCTTCTTGTTCTCACTGCACGCCCCTGGTATATACCTATTAAACATTTATATATATATATACTTTTTTACAATTTTACTTACGTAGGTATGGAGCAATCAATTACAATGATTGATTAGAATTGAATTGTTTGATTGAAAAATAAATATCAATTAAAGAATCATTTCAAAGCTTGCGAATTTATTACAAATAAATTATGTACACAAGCAGATAAAACTAAAACAATTATCAATGTAAATAGAAATTTCATATCTTATAGACAATACAAATTGGATATGTAATAAAATAAAATTATATTAACAAAAGAAAAAGAAGAAAAATTTGGAAAACATCTTAAATCCCGGTAGCAGCCAAATATTTTTTCGTGGATTAGATTTTTCTGTACATCTTAAATTCTTATCGTATTTTACATTTTTTTACACCATAGCATTAAAGGCACATCAAGTAACAATTAGTCTACGATATTACTTAAAGTGTGCATCTGCGTCGCGTATCTTCTGCAGCTCCACACTCGGCACCTCTTCCGGCACCGCGGGTCAGGATGACGTAAGTGACCGCCCCGAGACGCTCAGCGTCGGAAGGAAGGAGCCTCGCCCCGGACCTCCGATAGCCTCCAGAGCCTGCAGGCGGCCCGCAGCCGGAAACAGCGCCAAGCGGAAGTTACCGACGGTCTTTGTGCTGGAGCTCAAAGAAACAAGTTTTACTCACTATACTTTGATCATTAATAATTTAATCGACACTGCAGGCAATTGCACGATCAAATTCATGTCATTTATCAGAAAATTTTCCAAAATTAAACACTCGAGAAATATATAAAGAAAACCAATATTTTAAATTTATTTAACTGTAAATAGTTTCGGATATTTTATACGAACCGTATATATTTCCGAGAAGCGAATCTCGACGTTTCGTTGAATACTTATTCAACGTCATCAGGAGGACGACCTTTACCTGCGGAGCTGGAGATCGGACTGATTAGGTGCTGCTATCCGAATCCAAATATCCGAATGTATTTACAGTTAAATATATCTAACGACCGTAATAACAACCTTAACCTATTTTAAAGCAATAAATTGTATACCTGTCATTTTTTACCATATTATATTCATGTTAAAGTTAAACACGTCAACCTTTATTTTCAAAATTTTGTAGTGGCAGTTTCGTTTCTACATCTCTCACTTGTAACATTTATATTTTTTCAAAATATACACAAGATAATATTAAATATCTATGTATCTGTGTAATCGTGGCCTTCCATATCGTTCAATTGAGAGTACTTCACTGCTTGTAGATACAAGTGTTCAAGAAGATACAAGTGTTCGATAGTAAAAAGAGACAAACGACATGAATTGGAATTTACAGAGACAAGTGGAAGATTCTCGTTAGTGATTTGAATTTAAAATGTAATTAAAAATTAAAAGTATTTAAATGTAGTGTTTACAATTAAATAAGTTAAATTAATTTACCCAATTTACTTAAAATTAAACTGAATATTTTTTTGGTAATAGCGCAAAAAAAGAGAAGCAGAAAGGGGCGGAGACCCACACTATCCCGGAACTGTTATGGAAGTGTCTACTTCCTCACCAGTTTCTGTCAGCAAATCATCCCGTGACTTTATTATTGATCAATGTTTAACTTCGACTTTCTATTCCTTTCTAATCTGTTGGGTTTCAAGTTTATTTTTAAAAAATGTACATGTGCATATCATCAACAATCAAATAAAATAAAAAAATAATGGCACAGTAGAATACCGCATTCAGTACCTTTACGTACTCTTAAAGATCAGGGACTCAGCCGTGGGCGCGTACGAAGCCGAGTGAGATGACGTAGGGGAGGAGCAGGAGTAACATTAATGAACCATGTAAGAAGTACCACTGTTAGGTTAGGTTAGGCACCATGCAGAGGTTCTCTCTGCGTGGAGCTCCTACTTTCTTTTATTATAAAAAGATCTCAATTTTAGTATCCTGGACATACTCGTATTTCCTGAATACAACAAAATATTACCGTATGAGGGAAGGAGAATAAGACTAAGCAGAACAGCAACCAAAAACTTATTGGAGATAAATTGGGTCTTATTTTATCCGGTACTGAAACAGTGCAAGTTGGAAAATCCTTGCTGAGACTTTGGGCCTCTGACCTTCATAAGATAAGGGGATGAAAATGATGTAAAAAATTCATCAGATGAAAAAACAAAATTTTCTTTTTTTTTTAAAATGAGATGCGAACACGGAATACGTGTAATTAATATTCTTACTATTTTCAAACTAAGCTTAACACTTGTGCTATGAAAATAGGACTAACTTGCTAGTCTGGAGTGAAGTTCGAACCCACGACCTTTGGATCACGAGGCGAGTGTCCTAACCACTAGACCAACAACCTACTCTTTTTGACGAACTAGATTGGATTTCCATTTCAAATTTCCTTTGTTTTTATATTATATTTTAGGAGCACGCTCTGCTTGAAAAAAAATGTCCCTGAGCGTTAAGTTTCGAAAATTATTTCTACTTTCAGACTGTTTATTTTCTATCAATGGTAAAATCATGATTAAGCGCCCTTAATAAATATATCAGTTTCAGGTTACGGGTCGTTTATAAATGAAACCTCTCTGATTATGAATGGTTTACCAACTATTGTGAGGACCAACGTGTGACAAATTTTTTGAGACTAAAATTGAACGACCCTCTACTTTTAGGCAAGCGTAAGAAATTGCGTATTGTCCAAATCCCCTGTAATGTCACTTTGGAAGGCTCTAGAACCATCTACAATTTTAGCTTAGAAGCGACGGAAATTTTTATTTATTTAATACACGGTACAACTTACCATTAACAAAACAATATATATAAAGATGTATAGATTGATAGGTGATAATATTCTATTAAACACTAGAAAGGAAAATAATCTTCTCGAAAAAACAGCGTTTTACTATAAATACAGGGGACTACGCCGCGGCAGGACAGTTAGTCATGTTTTGACATTTCTATCGGTGCGAAGTACACTACGGGCCGCAGCCGGGTTGGCCAGTCGAAGCGACAGATATCGAGGGCAATATAATCAGGCGGAGTACCTAAATGACGATTTAAAAAATATGTGATATGGCATATTTTAGCAAGTAATAAATAAAGTGTTACCCAGCGATATTAAAGTGTTCATAGACAAGTGATAAATAGCGAAATAGTGTGATTTAAATAATAGCGTTATGTTGAAATCGTTTTAAGCGTATTTTTACATTGAATTATCAATTAATCATTAATTAATAAATCGCCAATTAATTTCCAGTATTTTGATTTTCCTCCCGCAGCCACGACCCGTGACAATATCATGGACTTCATCCCAATGCGGGTCGAGACTTATGTGGCTTCATTAAATTATTTTTTTTGATATTTGATAATTCACTGGCTTACAAGAATCCGACTAGCTATGTGGCTACCGTAACTTATGACTGCTGGTGTCGCGACGCTAATGTCGCCTAGTGTCGCACAGAAGGTGTTTTGAAGGCTTTTCTCCCTGAAGTGGCTGTCTTATCTTCAGAAAGGAAACTTTGGAGCTCGAACTTTGCACACTTCTTCGCGCCGATGTTCCTCCAAGTGCATTTATCCACTCCAATAGTTAATTTACCGAGAAAACTTCCTAACATTCTTTAGCGATAAAAATGTGCAATTTATTGATGTCATTGCTGTAGATATACTTCAATAATTATACCTTCAAATATATAAAAAAAAAAATTTGAAGGTCTTTCTAAATATTTTTTTGTATAATACACATATATCAAGCAAACAAAATTTTTGATAATTTAAAATTTATTTAAAAAATGATGTAACTAAACACCCCGCAAACGGGGGTAAATCACATTGTATTTGTGAAATCGCAATTTTATATTTTATAATACTTTTTTAAATTCCAGTGGGAAAATATTCCAATTTATAATTTCTGCAGGATTTTTATAATTTTATTTAACTTGTATTGAAAGAAATAAATTTTTCGTAATCGAGATAAATTTGTGTAATGACAGTTCAACATTTTTCAATATTGAAAAAGGAAACTTTGATATTGAATTACTGCTTAGCTATTGATGGCTACTTGAACATTTTTAACCCATAATCAAGGCAGAAATATAGTCCTGCGAGGTTATTAATGTTTTCCAAATAACCCTGTATGTGAAGTACTAACGAAATAGACAGTCGCATATAAAACATGATGTAAATAATTAAAAATGAAATATTAATAGAAATTCAGTAGGAACTTTTTTTATATATTTTTTTAATTCACTTTTGAAAAATTTCAGATCATTTCTAATATTGGAGGTTTGAAATGTTTTATTCCTACAAAAGAATAGTGGTTTTGTGTTGTAATATTAGATTTTGGAGTGTTAAAATTTAAAAATGATCTTTTATTTCTAACATTTCGTGTACCTATGTATATTTTTCTTACTGGATTATAGATACTTTTTTAAAAATTGATTCCACGGTAGGTACATACCAAAAATCCTAAAATATAAGAATCAATGGATAGAATCTAGGCTTTACATAAATAATTTTGATTTTTTATATCCTTTTTTGTGATATCAATAGAGGATTTAAAGAAGTATTTTAAGATCTTCCCCATCAAATAATTCCATAATTAATTCTATTAATTATTTTAAAAGAAAGGATAATTCTAATAAATATATATGTAAGCTTTCTAACTCTAACTAACTTATAAATAATGTTTTTAATGTTTTCTAACTAGAAGTTTTTGCAATAAATTCATAGACTGCATTTTCGTAGACTGACTTGATCAATATGCATACTATTATTTTACGGATATTTTGAGATTGGGATAATTTTACGGAGTATTTGGATTTTTTTTTAGATTTTTGGGTGGGTTTTTGGGGGGATATATACATATATTGGGATAAATTTACCACAAAAAACCAAAAATAGAAAGAACTTGACTTAAGTCAATTTTTCCGGATGCAAGAATCCAAATCTACAAAACTATTTTATGATAAATATCTATAATATAAAAATATAATACATAAACACATACGTTTAGTTTGAACGAACAGAGGGCCTCAAATGTAAATTGACACTTTCAAAACGAATGTTCATTGATGCGTAAGTAAAGCTACGCTTTTGATTTCAGTACATTCGGGCCGTTTGATCGCACTGGAAGTTCCGTCACGATGACAACCGTGACAGTTGAAATATCAATTTGTAAATAATATTTGCCGGTATATATGATTTATGGATGAATAATATTCGTTGTTCTCGCTTCATAAAAAGATTGTTTTCTAAAATATATTACAGATGTAAAGTTATTTATAACGAAAAGTAGGTATGGAAGTCTATTAGGCGTTTATAGGTTATAGGGATATCACATTATACAATGTAACATCACTTATTCTATTGGGTGTTTATAGGGTGTTTGTAGAACTTACAACCTATCATTAGGCTGGCTTAAGTGATCACTTTATACTATTCACCAAATCCACCCATGATAGACTAACTTATTCATAAATTTTTTGAATATTGTATACAGATATATCTGTCAATTTTGCACACCTTGATTCACGTGTGAGTTGAATCTCACTACCACCATCTGTAGTTAAAATTTGTTACCCCTTTAAACTAGTATAGACGTCGCCGTTGGTAATAAGATATCTATATAAAAATATTATTTTTATGACATTCTTCCGAATTTTTAACATTTACACTAGAAAACATCTGAAAATTATTTAAATTTTTAACTCCTTTTTAGACCAGTTTTTACACATACATAATATTTTGAGTATGTTCATTACCTAATTTCCCATATAAATAGCTTCGTCTCTATAATGTATTTTGATTAATTATATTCCCTCTGTGGATAAAATCCAGTTTTGTGTTCTTGAAAATTTTACGATTGTTTTCTTTCATTTGATTAAATTACATAGCCATGAAAACTCTTGGATTTGTCTCAAGATGCTCTAAAACCTTCAATGATATCTCCTCAATAAAATTGCTTTATTGTGCATTTGTCAGGAGTATCTTCAAATATATTTTACCTGTATGGTGTCCTTAGATATTTATATAAAACCATTGAACGTGTTCATCGTACATTCTTGGTTAAATTAAATATTGATGTAATATTCCGATTAAAGATATTGATAATATTTTATTATTTATCACTAATGTGCAAACCCTGTCATCAGACGAAAAGTATCCGATTTGATTTTTCTCCTCAAAATAGTAAAGATCGTGAATGACAGCCCTGCGCTCTTAAATATGATTTATCTGTTCTGTTATTCTTATTCAAAGTTATTGTAACGCTATTATTATTACTAAGACTAGCAGAGTTTCCAGCTACGAAGGTAAAAATAGGGAAATTTCACTTTTTTTAATATAATAAATCTTTACTTTGATCGAGAAAATACGTTCATGAAAAAAATTTTTTTATGTATTAAGAGTTTAAAAACGATTCTGAAATTCAACATTTTTAATTCCCGCTTAAACAATCGTTGCGAATATGTCACAATTGTATCGTACCCAGATATACAAATACTACGCCACTACATCAAACACGTGAATTGATACGGCACAACCAATTAATAGGTGTACCCATAAGTAATCAATTATTTTTGGTGTGGAATGTTTGCTTCAGTCAAGCTCAGTAAATTGAACGTGTAAGGACGTGTTTTATATACAATATTATAATCCGTGGTCTTGTGACTTGTGACAATTAAATTAATTTTTTTTTATTACTCTGTTTAAAATGGTGGACAATCAACTAACTGAAGAACATTTACGTCATTGCATGCTGTTTCATTTTCTATCGGGTGTTCATGCAACGGTTGCAACAAAGAAAATTTGTGATGTGTATGGAGACGTATTGAAACTAAATAAGTGCCAACGTTGGTTTAGAAAATTTTCCGATGGTGATTTTGACTTGTCTGATAGCGATCGAAGTGGGCGCCCGGTAGGGTTTGATAATGACGCTTTAAAAACACCTAGAAGCATATTTTTCTTAAAAGTCTACCAACAAGATTTCAAAAAGTCCTAGATAACGATGGACATTAAATCGATTAAAAATTAAATTAAATGTAGTTAAATTCTTTTTTTGTTGCCACTTAAATAATTGATTACATATAGGTACATCTTATATGTGTTTTAATAGAGTCGTATTTTTAAAGATTTTTATAATAAAAATTATGAATGAAAACATTATTCCACGTTATCCATACTGATTCACAGAGTATAATTAATATTTATGAATCTATTTTATACATTTTCATCGGTATTTATAATATGAGAAATTTCTCTATTTCCATCTAGTCGTTTCAACCTCCAACCACCTTAAAAGGCCATCAAAATAGGTGATAATGATCTCGAATTTGACATAATCCAAGTTCATTTAAGTCATATTACATATAATATTTCCTACCATATTTGTAAATTTTCAAAAACCACATTTTCTATGAGTGTTGTGTTTATATAGAATGTATTTATATAGAATGTATTTATATAGAATGTATATATTTGTATTGTTGAATTTTCGATTGTTTTCAATAATATGGTTGGCATATTCTGATATTATTATTATGAATGATATTATTAGTGAGGCATATTTTATATTCTTCAATCAATCTATTTTGCAATAATCTGCTTGATCGACCTATGTATACTGTCATGTCGTTACTATGGGAGAAATAAATGAAAACACTCGAAATTAATTAACGATTTATTAATTAATTATTCAATTTACAAAGTCACATATTACAATTAAACTGAACGGTATTCTTTGAATTATGCAATTTCGCAATATATCACTCATATATGAACTCGTTATTATCGCTGGGTAACATGTACTTATCACTTGCTATTCCGTTCTCGCATATAGTATTTATCGCTTATTTTCAACGCTAGTTAGGTACTTCGCTCGATTATTTCGCTAGATATCGGTCGCTTCGCAATTCACGATTGGCCACCCTATGCGTCATCTCGCGGCCGACTTTGCATTGAATCAAACTATCAAACATGACAACTCAACTCCCGCCGCGGCGTGGTTCCGTATTCACAAGGTCCTCGTCGCTTCTCGGTTGTTCCAGGCATTTCTAGACGTTTGTAGATGTTTCCTGAAAGTTGTAGATAATTGTAGACCGTTCTAGATCCTTCTATAGTGCTGTTCAAAGTAAGATGTAACCAGGGGTTCGGATAGTGCGTATTTTTTTAGCATCTCGTTACAATATTACCATGTCGCTGAGTTACATACTTCGTTAGTTACTTACCTACTGAGAGCATATTTTGGTAATACAGGACAGGCGAAATTAAAATAAAAATGTATTTTTACTCCATTTCTTTT
This sequence comes from Agrypnia vestita, assembly GCA_016648135.1. Lineage (NCBI taxonomy): Eukaryota > Metazoa > Arthropoda > Insecta > Trichoptera > Phryganeidae > Agrypnia > Agrypnia vestita. The sequence continues at coordinate 400,970 of JADDOH010000085.1, read as the reverse complement.
AACTCGTAGCGTCTGCTTGTTTGCTTGTCTGAAGAAAAAACTTTGGATCGATTTTTAGCCCTTTTCCCGTGATCAAATCGAGCTGAAACTTTGCAGGCAGACTCGTGGCGACGATAAAAATGATCTAACAAAATTTATTTTAAAAAAAATTAATAATCATAGTATTATTTTGGATTTCTAGAAATTTTTGTGGTTTTTTCAAATTGGAATAATTCCACATGAGTAATTAGCCCGACGCGTGCATAGACACGAAACCTGATTCAAAGCGAAAGGGAGTATTGTAAAAACTTGGTTTTTATGGGTTGGTTTTTAACTCCATTTTAGTATCTGATGCCCAAGTGTATATATCACAATCTTCTATTCAATGAGATGAGACTAGTGAGAGACGCAGGAGAATGATTGCCGTCTCGGGACTTCTGTAAAGTAATTAACTCCGTGATTGACAGTCGCCTCATAAATATTCGTCCGGCCGCCCGAGCCGCGCGGGCGGCAGTCATTATTTCAGTCTGACAATTTAAGTACCAACTATCTCAAAGTAAAAATAATCGCTTAAAAGATTATATTGCCAATAAATTCGCAAGGATCCTTATTTGAACTATTCGGTAAAAAAAAAAACAGATATGACAGGAAGAAACTTTTTCAATTTTCAAAATATGATTTATTATCAAATTATATTATCTAAAAAAAAATATTTTTAAAACCAGGCTTATATTTAAATTTAGGTATGTAGAAAAAAAAACCGGACAAAAAATTTTAGCTTCACTATTCAAATAAAAGGCGCGCTCTTACCATTTTAATATAGATTACAAAATTTTGTTTTTAATAGTAAGAAAGTGCTCATGCTTTTATTTGGAGAATGAGGCAAAATTTTTTGTCCAAATTTTATTTTCACTTTTTATTACCTACATTTAAAAACAGGCGTTTTTTTTAATACATTTTTTATGTTATAGTCTTAATATTACCCAGCGTATAAAATCACTTCGGTAAGAAACTAGCGTCATCTTTTGATGAGCTTATTAACTAATAATTTCCCTATTTTCTAATTTCTAATTTCAATTTTTGTTTTCCTGATGAAGAAGCCATTGGCTTTGAAACATGTTGATTTTTTTCAATAAATAAGTGGTTTAAACAAAGTTAATTTATATTAATTATATTAATAATAATTTCCCATATAAAACTTTGATTTATTCATTATGATAGATTAATTTGTGAATCAATTATTAATTGATTTATATATTGTCATCAACAATACGTTTTTGCACAAAATTTCAGCTCAATTGGACATTGGGAAGCGTGTGATTAATCAATTATAAGATTCCGTTCAGACAAACAGGTGAAGCTTACATAAGCGTGGTAAAAAGAGGTGTCGTCAACTATGGTAGACGACACCTCTTACTATGTACTATGGTACAACTGAACGTCAGATGAATTACTGATGATGAGAAATACTTAATTTAGTGTAAATTAAGTTAAGTAAACATTATTTTAAGTTAGTAAATTATTATATCTAATTTTATTACTCTATCGGCACTGTAAATGCCTACGCCTAGTAGCTTTGACATTTTAAAAAATTTTAAGTAAAATGTTTAGAGAATTTTTGGCTATAATTTTTACCTTTGAATTCATGTATGAATATAAAGGACGCGGATTTTTATTTTTAACAAGTAATTCGTAAAAGTGTCAAAGCTATTAGAGCCGATGCACTTTTAACAAAAATACAAATTAAGCGGCCTAGCCATATGTGGAGCACTTGAGTGTCATGAGCTCGAAGGAATTGAAAAAAGTATATATTTTATTTGAATGTGGTCATTATCTACCGAGCAGGCGCGTGCAGTGAGAACAAAAAGCATGACTTGTATTTAAACATATATTTGAAAAAAAATCAAACTTAAATATTTATCTGGCAGAATATTATGTAATATTACAAACAGAATAATATGTTTATTATTGTGATAGGAATATTACGCGATATATCTCTTATTTCGTTTTTTTCTTCAAAATATATGCTTAAGAAAAAGTCATGCTTCTTGTTCTCACTGCGCTCCCCTGCTACCCAGTCCTGAGTCCCACGATGAAAGCCATTTATTTATTTTCATATTATTGATAAATGTGGCACTAACATTATGGAGATTATTCAAGATGATCATTAAATTGAGTGAAAAAAATATATTATTTTGCCTGAGTTGAAAATATTTTTATATTTTACTACTTCACCTGTCGATGAGAGATTCTGTTATTCCCGAAACATAAGTTGTTAAATACAAATATATTATTAAACTCAAGTAAAAGTAACAAAATTCTATATTATAGTAAAGAACACATTCTTATTGTGAAGTTACAATTTTTTCAGAACAAATTTCTGTGAAATTTACAACCAAATTTATTTATCAATTAGGAAGGCATGCAGAAAAATCAATTCAACGAAAAAAATTTTTGGCTGGTACCGGGACTCGAACCCAGATCTCTTATCTATCCGGGAAGGTGTGTTATCATTACACTACATCAGCCTTGTACCTTTCCGTCAATATTCGATATATTGATTATCTGTAAGTCGCATTTGTGAATTGATTAACACATATTATCCGTTTTAAGCAATCCACTTTTTAATGCGTTAGTGGCAAATAATGTGGTGTAATGGTAACACACCTTCCCGGAAAGATATTAAATCTGGGTTCCGGTAGCAACCAAAATATTTTTTTGTTGATTTGATTTTTTAATTGATTAATAAATTTGGTAACACAATTCATTTATATCAGCCAATTTGATTTTTAATCGTTCGAGGTGTTACCAAACCCCTGTAATTAATATCTTACGTTAAACATTTTATTCACATTAAATGTTGTTTTGCATCGTAAATACTCTGTCAATATGAAAGAGCTTACACAGAGGAATATAATATAACAAAAGGAAAACTTTAAATCTTTGTGGAGCCCCGCCACATCTGGAAGTCTTTGTTCCCCTTGAAATCATCCCTCAGACGCAAAGCGAAGTACCCTCCCCTCCCCGAAGGTAAACCTACCCCTAGCCGCAACTATCTCCGTGGGGAAATGATCAATCAATTTCCCCGATAGGAACATATCCGCCACGCTGCATTTTAATACAGACGCTGATACGGCTTTTGTGGTCCGCTAAGTGAAGCCTCCTCTATTCATTAGCCAGCTACCTTCGTGGTATAATGTATGCGCCGACAAACTAAACGAAGTTTGCTTAAACTAAAGAAATCCCTCCTTTATATCTCGAGACTCATAAATCACAAACACTTTGCGTCAAACTACTAATTTTGTGGACTAATAATATACCTGCACATGTACAGAAAAATATCAGCGTAATACAGTTAACCTGTAACGCAGATTGTGCTCAAATTCTTCTGAAGATGAGTTATACAGTAGGGCTAATATTTAGGAACCATTAATACAAAAATTGCATTTGTTAGTTAAATATGCAAGTCAATCCATAACTTAATCATGTAATCACATGTTTAGGACTTGACGTAGAATATGATCATTTATTTGGAAGAAGTATTAAACTACCTACGTACTTATCGATGAGATGAAAGAGATATTACTGATGAGATGAGAGAGAGTAGTGAGATAAAAAAATACATTTGAACTCACGTAGTTTATGTTTTACACCCAATTTAATAAGCATAATGGACAATCTCTATAACGTTAACACCAAATCCATCAGAATATGTTTTTTTAAACAGTCCCCCAGTAAAATTTGAGAGGAAAATTTCGTCACATTTCTATATCTACACTGGATTTTATTTTCACTTATTTGATGTAAGATCTAAAAGGTTTTGAAGTCACCGAATATTGATTCCGATACCTCTCAATCACTGTTCCAACTTAAGTTTCCTTTAGACTGTTTTTAATTTGTCGTATTTAATGCATTTATTCACATTCTTTATGTACTATTATTATCTAAATATAATAATTTTGTTTTCTGTTTGTCCGTAAAGGATCCGTAACTTTCTGGAATGAAGGTTGAAATACAACTTTAGATTGTAAGAGTGTGACATGCAATCAGCGCGCAACACGCAATGGCTTAGGCAACACGCAATGGTCACCCACCAAATTAAAATATAAATATTTGATTTCATTTTTTTTTAAAATAACCCGTCGTGAGCTTGGTATCAATTTATAATCAATAAAGGGTTTAAGAAAATTGATTTTACATCTTATTTGTATTCCTCGGTAGTGTAGTAGTAGGTACCCCTATCTGTCACACGGTCGGCCGGGATTACGGCTACGCGTGGGAGAAATTTTAATTTTTATAATATTTATTTCATTGAATTCATGAATTTTTGTATATTAATATATTTCTTAAATGTATTGCATTTTTGCGTAGAATTAATATATTACAAACATTGACTAATACAGGCATTTTCCCTTAGCATATATTTAAAATGAATATTGACCAATATATTCTTAGTTTTTACCGCTTTAGAATTATATTTTTTTTTGTTGGATCCAGTAGTACGTAGGTATTCTAACGAGACTGAATGCTGATGACAACGATATCATGTGGTATCGATATCGGTGGTCAGTCAATCGTAATCGCAAACTAAATAAAAAACGTGATCGTAAACGCAATCAGGGTCACTCACTGACCGTGTTATTTCTCTAGATTGCATGTCTCTAGACGACATTGCATCTCATAATGAAACACACGTCAGAAGAATCTAGAACTTTCTACAGACTTCTCGTTACCTCTAGAATAAACCTTTTAGGAATTTAGCTATAAAAAGAGTCACGTGACGCGAACTCAAGAATTCAGTTCATGATCACAATTAATCTGTGAATTATTTGGAAAACGTTTAGCGATAGAAAAATTAAGAACGATACTACAATTTTACTTGTATTTAGTGACTTTTTTGGTAATAAATTAAACTAAATTAAATTCTAGTGTTTTCATATACCGCCCAAAGCCACGTCTCATGATAGTTTTATCGCTTATTTTATTTTTCAGCGTTATCTTGAGTATTTTGCTACACTTTATCTATCTGAAAAAATTATTATTGCGTGATGTTTGTGTAAATAAAATATTAATATCAGTAGCACATAACACACAATTTTTACAGAAATATGGAAAGTGATTACTTCTGTGTGTATATAGTAATGTATTTGTCTTTTAATATCAGAAAATACCATTTTCAATGTACATATTCATACATTTTTGTCCATATTTTTTTTCCGCAATAACTTACAAATATTAAATTTATATTCGTAAAAATCATTGAAGGATATAAAGAGTCGGATATAAAAAAAAAGAATAGAAAATATGGGTGATTAGTAACAAGCTATTGAGGAAGTAACTGTTGGTAAACTATTGGTTTTAGAGTAAAACTGCAGAAGAACGCTAGGAACTCTCCACTTACCATGATAGATGCTGAACGTAGCAAGTCAGACCTTTGAATTCTCGTACAACATTATACATAAATATTCACAGATGTGTTAATTGGTATACAGGTATATGAAAGATATACAAATGGTTCAATCGTCCAATCTGATCCAATTAGACCTGTATCCTATTTGACAGCAGTAAAAACACACAGTAGTTGAAATCCTATAATTTGATCTAAGTTTTTATCTAACAATACCTGTGCTATTAACAATGTTATTTGATCGTGAAACCACAAAATATTAACATTATTTTTATATTTAGGTATCCTCTGAGAACACAGTTACGGTATTTTGTCCCCAGAGAAATGATTTATCAATTAAGATAAATCATAGTAGTCTCACAGAAACGAAACTATTTGCATGAGAACGTATGTTACTTTTTATAGGACGGCCCATGGCTAATGACTTCATACAGGTCGTAAAAGCTATATCATACAGGTCCATACATGTTTCTTATATAAATAGTTTCGTCTCTGTGAGAATTCTATAATTTATCTTAATTTCCACAAAACCTTATTTAAACACTGAATTATATGCAAAAAAAAAAAATGGAATTGACAGTAAAAATTATATTTCAGAGGGCCAGGAAAAATAAGTTTATTTCACGGATGAATTATATATATTATGTACGTACTTGAAGTGGAGACATTAGACACTGTTGTATCGGTCTGATTCTATCTATTCTTTTTGAACTGTAGTAAGCTATCTGTCTCAGTATATTATAGATGTCTCGCAGAGACGAAACTGTATTTTTATGGGAAAGTAGATATAGAAGTCTTTTGGGTGTACATAGGACTTACGACCTATCATATGGTTGGCTTAAATGATCACTTTACAAAATGTAACGTTGTGGTGATCCCGCATGATAGAGGGTCCTCGTCAAATGACGGTATTTTCTAGAGATGTTTTCTATTATATGAAAAATATTATACAGTCGTAAAATAGTTGACGCGAGTTGAATTTAATTTTAGCTATTATATTCACTTAATTTGCCAACTCCTGGCCGCGGCTAACAATGTGATGAATCCTATGGGGTGACCCGTCAAAAATACGTCGTGGTAAATAATATTAAATAATATAAATTTCATTACAATAAATAAAGTCATTTGCTGTATGATGTTAGCGAAAATAGTTGTATGGCGCGGGTGGCAATGGCTGAGGTCGACAGATACGCTGTAACTATAAAAGGATCGCGGAATAAAATATTATACCTTCTTGAAATATTATAAATAATGTATTCTATACAATATTAATACTCTGCCTGTGCTAACTATACATTGAACTAAAATATATATTATTAACTGGAAATAATTAATCTGTGAAAATTGCGCTTTTGAATGCAATATTAATTAAAAATGTTAACTAACATCTTGGGTTCGCTGACGAAATTGATAATACCTAATGCCCTTTGCATTTACTAAGTATATAACCTAAATAACTACAGCTGTACCATCCTGTCTGTCAGGAACGAAACATAAAACACAGTTATACTACTAAAAGTGCTACCTCTTACGCGACAAAAATACCTATTACAGTCGGGCTATGATTATGAACTATTTCCGCCTCTTAATGGAATCTGGGACCGACACTCAAACCCTTTCTAGAAATAATAAATGCGATTAAATCTCGATTAAATGTAATCTATACTATTCGTAACCTATACTATACGTCGTTGAATTGGCACATGATTCGTCTAATGGATGAAGGACCCCGTTGTGTATCGTAATAACTTCAAATTCTTTTATAGGAGCAGTGTGGAAACAATTGCATAATATTACGTAATAAAACATCTAACGAACCTAATAATATATACATTTATGTTACAATAAAATACGTTCACCAGAAGAATTCGTGTATTAGAAATAAAACATCTCCGTTTGGAAACAACCCAATAAAATCAATCGAACGGCATAAAGAGGAGAAATTCACATATTAAATAACACTGAAATGAATAATTTTAAACACTTTATATTAACATATTCTTATCTTGAATGGTGTCGTCATAGACGTGTATGAACCTGTTCATATTAATTCCCGGGGAAAATAATACATATATTTGCTATCTACGAAATAAGACATTTTTGAAACGAAACTTCTTTATAACTAAGTAGATAAGGTCTCGGGGACGGTTTGTTCGAAAGGATTCTTCAACAGCCCGTGAGTTTATATGAAATAATAGTTTCTTTGAATGCTAAGTTTTGGTTTTTTAAACCCTCAGCATCTCTGCTGAGAGGGGTTTAGGCCCCGCGCCCGCCTAAACCCGGTGGCCGACTTCCTAAGTGACTAAACGACCCCCCTTGTTCCTCCGGAACTTACTGCATCCCGAGACTCTATCTCTTCTTTACGAGATGTGATCCCGTGACGCCTCTCTTTTAGGCTTATAATTGAGATGTACGTACTCTTTTGGTACGAGTTTCTGATGATGGGTGTTGTCTTGAGGCGCCTTTCTTTTAGGCCGGTGTTTGAAGAATCATGTACTCTTTTGGTACGAATTGATGACGACATTAGCCTCCTTTGCGGGCATAGTCAGCGATGTTACAAATTATTGTGCAATCTCATTATGCCTTTTCAGAGCGGCGTCCCACGATTCTGCATCTTGCAACATTTACTTTGGACAAATGTTAGAGTGTTAGTAACATATTTATAATATCCCAGCTATTCCATATGAGTGAATGATTTTTATATTTATTCTGGCCCTGTCTTTCTTACAGAGGACGAAATAGAAGTTAACGTTTTCTATCAAGGTTTTACAGCATTCAAGCATGGAAATCCTTCCAAAGACAAAGGGAACCTTTTGTGGGTTATGTGGCCCTGCGCCTGGTGAGGAAAGAGGTCGGTTTATTGACGACCCCGAGCAACAAGGAGGGCCCCGCCTTTAAGGGACCCTGCAGGGGCTTGTGCGGGTTCCACGCCCAAGTGCCGGCAAGCATCTACGCCCCAACCAGCTAGGCCATCACAAACCAGATATCCCAATCTTTAGTTAGATCTCCCCATTCTGTCCTTTACTCGTCGTTCTGAAGCTACTTGTTAAGCCAGATGTACCGAGGTACTCAAATCATAAAGAGTTAGCTGAAGACCGGATTGCGCAATACTTATGCAATACAATTTTTATAAGGCTACTAAGCGTTTCTTATAGAATTATGTGTATTCAATTGTTAGTACAAATAGTATGAAAATCCCCATACTTTAAAATATATTCGTTCGGAAGAATTTCTCGTACGATTTGGATTGATATCTGGTTATGCAATACATAACGCGTCGACAATTATTATGAATCTATTAAGCACTGCTTATAGAGCTCCGTAAAATCAATTGTTAATACAAATGGTATGAAAATCCCCATGCATCAAAATATATTCGTTTGGGAGATATTCCCGTACGAATTGAGCCAAGATCACACAAGAAATCGTGATATTAATTATACATTATTGCTCCGATTTTAAATCTTCCCAAAATAAATACATTTCAATAGTGAAAATAATTAATCGATAGATAATATAAATGTGTTCCTTAGCTGTTACACAGTGGCGGTATGATCCTCTCTGGTACTGATGAATGGTAGATTCCTCCATACGTCCGGGCAGCAACTCCGTCCGCAAATGATGTTCTGGAACTCAGGGCTCCGTCGGTAGTCTGTCGGGCAGCGCTCCCGCTCGCAAGTCTGGTCTCGAACTGAAGGGGCTGAGTATATCGTGTTCGCTCCTTTTATAGTAACGATTGCACCATACCCGAAATCCACGCTAGTGCAGTGACTCATCCTATGCGCGATGACCTCACCGCCGGCGCTCGCCATTGGCCGGATTCAGTCATCAGGACGGTCGCCTCCGGCTCAACCCGTCGAAGGCAAAGCGCGCCTGTGATTGGTCCGTTTCGTTAAAATAACAGTAAAGCACCCGCTACACGCGAGACTTGCTGTTCCGATTCATAAATAATAAAGGCTCGTTCGCACCTACTCACAAGGTCGAGTCTATTAGGATTGGCAAACGATATTAATTTAACACAGAATCATATCTATGGTATAATAAAGATCTAAGAAATATTACTTGTATAGCTGAATATTCAATATTTTGTTAGCTTCTTGTAATACATAGAATCTTGAGAAGAAATATATGAGGCTTTTACTTTTAAACGATTCAAACCAGAAGAAATATATTCTTGATGTCCATACTTGGCTTTTTTTGAATATTATTATTTTAAGATTTTCTAAATTTATTAAATCTATCTCTATGTCGACCATCACAACGTTCGCCATTTCCACTTGTGATAGAATATACCATGTCTACTAATTTTTTGGAAATTGCATATACATTCAAATTCGTGCCACGTTTTACATGTATGTTGTAACCATCCTTCCACGCGGCCTGCACCAAAGCATTGTCATTCCCCCTCGTTGCCCACAGATGTCGCTAATTATTCTAATGTTGCTAATATCACTAATGAGATCTCTACAAATTGATTACGGAATTAATTGATAACTGAATATCTGTCTCAGTATTACGTATTGTACAATATATTGCTGAACGTGTTTTTACCTAGAATTCTATTAGCGTCTCACTAAAAATACAATGAAAACAGGAATTAGGAAAATAATTTAGAAATTGAGTTTTGATTTAATTTTAAGGCTCACCTCACAGCGCCTTTGTTGTGATTTGATCGGCTTTTTTAACACGGCGCCATCTCCCGCGACACGTGTGAGCGCCAGGCAAACTATTTTTTCCACCGCCGGCGCCGGCAGCCCATCGCTTAACGATTCAATCTCCCCGCGCCCCGCGCCCCGCCCAGCGGAGCGGAAAAACGTCTGTCTCAGGCGGAGGCATCTGCAGCCGTACCCGAGCGTATTGAGCGTGCTTGAAAAAATAAAAAAATAACGTATCAATCATGCCCCGCGGCCAGCGCGCCCCGCCGCCCTACAGATTTGTGCCCCGAGTCAATTTTTTCCGCATTCATCTTAATTTGGCCGAGACGGCGGGTGAGCAGGGCGCGCTCCCGGCTGCCCTCTGTCGAGCAAACGTAAATAGATTTGAACTTATTAAATGAACTAAAAATTATTCATACAATTAATTAGAATATATACTTTATTTTCACCACTTATTTGTTGAAATGAAATTTTAATTTGGGTGTTTTCAACAAATTAGTGATGAAAGCAAAGTATATTTTTATTTATAATATTATATGTGCGGTATGTAAACAAGGGCAACAACATCCAAAAAAAAAAATGTTTTGTAGATTCCCTTATCCCTTCCAAAATCACGATTCCTATAAAATCGCGAATTCAGTACATTGTAAATTAGTACTACTGCATTATTTTTTTTTATATTTTGCTACTTGTGCCTTTATACCCCTCATTTAATAATTTCACCACAAAATTATGTTTGTTCTTATTGAAGAAAAATTTATTTTATTTTTAAACTGCGTACTCTTTGTATATTTATTTATAACACTTTCCTAAATTATATAAACCTCGTTCTTAGTTTTTTTTCATAAAAACATTACTTTTAATAAAAAAAAGTGTATTATGTAATCAAGACATCTCTAAAATTTTCATAAAATATTTATACATTGCAATTTAATGTTACTCTAGGACCATATATTATTTAATTTTATTTTTTATTTATTCGAATTGAAGCTTACAATGCATGAAGATGTTTTACAAAGTAAAAGATTAAGGCATTTGAATAATATCTGCTCCATACATATATAAGTCGCTTACAATAATATCTGTGAAATTACTTATTTTTAAGGTGATATTTGTATGTGTATGTGCGTTGTGCATTGGATTGAAGCCCGTGAAATCATTATTTTAAGTATTTGCTTAAGAATATACTTTATAAGAATATACTCTATGCCAAGGGAATTCTCGTATTTCAAGGATAAGTTTATGATTCTACTGATTTATGATTTTTATTAGGATCAATAACTAACATTACATAGATATTTTAAGGACCCTGCGCAAAATAAAGATTCTTAGTATTATATTAAATACCATCCTTTCGCTAGTAGTTTTCTAATGTATAATGTATAAATGCTTGATCATCATAGAAGAATTTGATAAAACGTAATTTCGATTTTATAATTTTGAATTGTGCTTGTAATTTTTGATTCAATTGAAAGATAAATAATTGATGTCATTTTTTTAAAGTTATTGTTACAGTAATATGACTAATAATTAATATAACTGTCGATTTTTTCAATTCCTCAGAGTCTACGATACTCTGAGGCTTTGAGATTTGTACTGAAAATTACCCTTTTAAAATTTTAACCTTTAAATCATTAAGTATTATTTCTGTATTCAGGCCTGAGTAATCTACATGCTGCTAGACCACTACTACAAGTGCATCAGCTCTATAGCTTTGACACTTTTAATAACTTATTGTAATAGACATCATAAATTTCCGATTAACATGAATTCGGAAAGGTAAAAAATTCTAATAAATAAACCTCTAAAAATTTACTTCATATTTAAAAAAATCAAATTAACTAGGCGCGAGCACTTTATCTACATTGACGCCAAAAAATGAAAATGGCACAAAGGCTTCAATAATTTATAATATTTTATACATTTTTGAAATATACGCGTGTGAATTATAATTAAATTTACTTAAAAAGTACATTTTGTTAATGGATCCCCTATTTCTCAAGATAATCTACGCCGCTGATTGCGGGGCTAGTCATCGCGGGGAAATGGAAATCCATTTTGTTTGGCAAACGTGCTTACTATTTTGTATTGAATGCAGCACGTTATGAAAAGGTCTTGGGCTTGTGATGTTTATCTGCATGGACTTAATGATGATAAAGTCAACCCATTTGGATTACATTTTCTTTAAGCTTTAAACACACTTAATCCTTTACGCTCGTGTAGTGTGTACATTGTGTGTTTTTCTATTTGATGGTTGAGAAAGATGTTTAATATAATGGAATTCTTATATGTTTTGTCCACAGAAAGATAATCATTAATTAAGATTAATTATAAAAGTGTTAGTCTGGACCAAATCATCTTAATTGATACGTTTCTGCAGGCAGAAATAGGGTTCCATACTGAAAGTCTCCCATAATATTACTTCTCCCACTCCCCTTAGATAACTCATTACGGAGGCCTGACATCTTCATCTCAATATGGAAAGGATTTAGCAAAGATATCTTCTTAAAGTGCCATATCCTATCGAATCTCGGCGATCATATTAACTAAAATTCTCTATTCAACAACAACAACAATTCGGTCGAGTTATACATGAACTACTTCTTTACTTTGCAGCCATGAGATGCGCCATCTTCTTGGGCTTCTTTTACCTATTTTTTACTTATTTACCGCTTATTTTCCCCAGGATGATGAGTTGGTTTAGACCGCAATGTGGTCATCTCGTAATATGTCCGATATACTAAAGCTTTCTTATCTTGATAGTCCACAGCACTTATAGGTCTTTTTTCATACGCCGTAGGACTTCAACATTTATCACTCAGGCCTCACAAAACCCTCGACTTTGCGGAGTAGTTATTATATTTAGGTAATAGTGATTGCCTAATGATTTTATATAAGTTCAAAATAAATTTCTTAGATTTATCAATTACAAACAAAACATACCGAGTAACATTAATTATAACTTTGCGTTCTTGATAAATTAGAGACTAGAAAAACAGTGACGGATCTTCCCTTTTTACACGAAACGATAAACGAATCTATCGACTACTAAAACGTATCTGCTTGCGTATTCCTTCTCGCGTAACTAGAAGTCATTTTGCCTTGAAAACTGCAGCCACCAACTACGTTTTAAATTCTCTCCTGCAAAGGCTTCCTAGATTAGCAAACAGACACGAGCAGCTATACGTTGTTGCCACCAATATTACTATACTCAAACATATTTTAAAATGTGTCTTGAAGGATAACTAGATTTCATCAATCATGACTTAAATAAGTATTGTGTATGGGGTTAGATAACTAAAATGATTTGGGTTGTAGTAAATTAAAAATTTTATATGTTAATTGTATTGATTATTCGTACAAATATTGTTTTAAATAATATTTAATATATATATAACTTTTCTTGTTTGTATTATTGTTTTTGTTATAGTATTATAGTAGATTGTATTTTGTATGTATGATTGTAATTTCACTTACTTTGATTTAAACATTAAAAAAAAGTGTAATGTAATTTTTTTATTATACTATTCTTATTTAAAGTTTGTGCTATCGCTATGTACTTACTTTCTATTTTATATATTTTTTTGTATTTCCTTATTTAAAAATCACAATGGAAAAAGGCATTAATAAATAAATATAAATTTTAAAAAAGGGTTTGTGTTAATTTGATTAATGATTATGATTTTTAATTTTAACTATAAAATAGTCACTTCTTCAATAAAAGCAAAGTGATTTTGTGGTGACATGATTAATATAATTAATAAAAATATTTTCTTCAAAAAGAGCAAAATAATTTTCTAACGAAGTACTAGGTACTTGTCACTTCGATTTTTGAATTTAATTTATTAGTATACAATTGTAACCTGACGAAGGGATCATGAGCTTTGCAACATGTTGATATTTTTTAATACAAAAGTGGTGAAAACAAAGTACATCTTTATTAATTATAATAAAAATATTCTTTGTTTTCATCACTTATTTGTTGAAAATATGAACATGTTTCGGTGCCAATAGTCCTTTCATCAGGATACAATGTAATTTACATTATATTCTGATGTAAAGACCAATGCACACCGAAACGTGTTGATATTTTTAACAAATAAGTGGAGAAAACAAAATATATTTTTATTAATTATATTAAAATAATCACTTTGACCTTGCTTAACTCGGATTTCTAAACACCGCACCCATGAAGAGTCCATAATTTTTCTCCCTATTTCACCATACTGTCTCCCGTCGCTGGAGAATTTCATTCCTAGGTACTTGAACACGTGAAAGCTAAAATTGTAATCTATGAAACCATGGCCACATCAGACCGGTAACGCGGTGCTCTACCACATTCGCAAGACCGACACAAAACAAGTTTATCGCAGTCTGCGCGCTGCGAAACGAGAAGTAAAAGAAAATAAGAATTCCGTCTCCTCCAATATTCGCTAAATTGTAAATATGCAAAACCCATCGGAAGTCCCCCTCGAGGTATTACTGATTCATCACTTATTCGAAAAACTTTGTCAAAAGGGGACATATTAGACGCGCTCCTCTCCAAACCTATCACGTTTCAATATTGCAATGCTGCCAGGCGAAGGAGTCTCAAAGCGAAGTGCCGTTTTACATAGTACGTCTTCCTCGCCGAGGAGGAACTTCTTAATATAAAACTTCATAATGGAAAACTTCCGTTTTAAGGAGACTGCGGTTTCGCAGATGATGATAATAATAGAGAGGTGTCTGATGTAAATTCCTGTTTAATACATTATTTTTCTCTGCCCCTTGTCGACTGCTGTGGCTATGATCTCATTCATTTCCAGATGAAATCTTATTCATATTCTTCCTCTTTTTTTTTTAATAATTGAACCAATACATGCCACGTCAATATATTTTTCATATTGATTTAAAGGAGAAACATACATTAATTATAACACACCGCACAATAGCATAACGCTCATTTGTTATAAAAAAAGTAACCAGAGTTAAAAAATATTAACACAAATTAATAGACTGGCAGAGCAGTAAAAATTTCAAAAAAAAATTGAAAATGGTGGGATGGGGGAGAAACGGGGCGCAATCAAGGTATACTTATAAAGTAACTTAGAATTTAAAAAGTTTATACATTATTTACGCTCGTACCTATATGACGTGTATGTATATTATATTATTTTATTGTATTGTATATGCATGTATATTATATTATTGGAGATTTCTGCGAGCACTATTATACGGAACATGTAGGGAACAGAAAGTAAGGGGTTAATTAAAATTGCATAAAGGTAGCATAGATCTTGTGCTCTACTCGACTCGTTAGAGAAAAGATTTTGTGATAATTTTCGCCTTCTGTATAGATTTTTAAAAATATTTGTTTTATATTTTCCATTCCAAATAAGTTGAATGATGCAAATGTGTTTCAAATTAAATATCCAAATTCTTATTCGTTTTCATAATTCAAATGCGATTCGTAAAAAAACACAAAACAACAGATTTATATAGGCGGTCGCCTTTATAGATACATAGATACATTTATTTCTGAGAATGGTTCAAGTTATTGTAATAACAAACTCTTACACAGTCGAATAGATAAATATTGTTTTGTGTGTTTTTTCTAGTGGAGACTGGATTTCATATATTTCATAGAATAAGCATATTATTTACGGCTGCATAAAAAATACGATCCAAATAAGACACACAAAAATTTATTGCTACGTCACCGTCCTAAGATTAACTAGCGAAGCAATCACAGCACAACTTTCCTTTGACTTGATGATGTACAAATTATCGTTCATTTTTTTAATGTGTGTTGTATTAACTATATTGGATTGGACCTAATTTGGAAAAATAACAAATTTTTATCAACCAGTTTGATTCATACAATAAAATTCATATGCGAAGAAATCAACTGAGGGATGGCCGTGGTGTGATGGGAGGAAATAATTAAATTCATCACTCAGTATAGATCCGTCCCGACGAAGATACAAAAGTATCGAAACCGGTCGAAGTTAAATGAATCAATTCAATTAAAACAGAACATTTACAAAAGTAATGGCGTGTAGTGTGTATGGACTCAATTTTATAGATGTGTGGTCAATCATTTACAAAAGTAATGGCATATGGTGTGTATAGACTCAATTTTATAGATGTGTGGTCGATCATGGTAGAATGAGTGAACTTTACGTTGCGTAAAGTGACCACTCAAACCAACCTTAAGACAGATCGAGAGCCCTGTAAACACCCAAAAAAGACATCCATACATAGGTACTTTCCTATATAAATCGCTTCGTCTCCGTGAGACATTTATAATTTATCCGAATTACTTAAATTATACATTATTTATTTAACTTTCTACTTTATGTACTATCGCCAAATAAAATATTTGTAAATATAATTGTGTGTCTACATAGTGCAATCTGCAAGAGTTTTGCTTAGTTTAAAATTGGTAAGAATATGCTTATCATTTAAAAATGTAGGTATTAAAAGTAGCACTCATACACTTCTGTGGTTTTCGAAATGTTTAATAGCACCGCGAAACATTATATGCTGCTGTTCAGTCCTAGAATGCCTGTTGTGTTCATATTTCATTCATTTCCTTTCACGGCATTAATTTGCGGTTAGCGTTGGAAGAAAAACACCGCCTGATGACCGGCAATCTGGCGTACACTAATGTTCGCCCGGCTGCGGCGCATTTCACGAGTGGTTTCAGGCGCTGATCGCATGTCATTTGTTCGCTTTATAGTGCGTGAGGAAATTCCATTCGCGCCCATTTTTCATACAACAGCGGCGGCCGAACTTCCATGAATATTTCAGGCACAATTTGTTTTGAGTGGCCAGCAGTTAGTGCTGACGCGATCCAAATTGGAAATGCGCTTTCTGTGTGCTTTCTCATGACCCTCGCAAGCAATTTGTTTGACAAATTACTTCTCGCAATCTACAATTCAAAGTTTTGTTACGTGGTTTATTGCATATCCGACGCTTTTCACACAACAGCTTTGACAAACTTCGTGTGCAGAAATATAATACGTAACCATAAGGACCGGAATATTTATTCATGTTAAAATAAATGACAAGATAATTCGTAGGATAATGATAATAAATTTACATATAATAATAATCATAACACATTTTCACGGGTTCGCCATTTACTAGTTTTTTTTAATTAACACAAATCGCTGGAGACAAAATTCAGCTGGATTCCGTAATTTGCATTAATTACTCACTAGAATATTCCACTCGTTTGTGGAACACTTTATTCGTGCTGTTGGTCTATCGCTTGTTTATTCGCCCGTTTCTTTTCGCCATCATCTGTCTTGCCCAAGCGAGAAACGTGCGAATTTATATGGAAAGTTTTTTCTCAAATTTTCTCGTATATTTTTGTGTATTCCACCAATGTCCATTCCAAAATATTCTTAAATGATTCAAGGCATCCAATCGTCGATTCTCTCGTTTCTAGAATCTCGTGACAATTTAATAAAAAAGATAACTTATAAAAATAAAAGAGAGATTCTTATTAACTAACTAACCATTAGAAGTAGGCAGCGAGGATAGGACGCCATACTCTTCTGTCCTAGCATACTTATTTTGACTCGCAAATTTTCATACCACTTCTCATGCAAGCTCTTCCGTTGTTGAAGCTTTTAGCAATACCATCTTCTAATATTTTACTCACTGATCATACCAGGTCTTTTGCGTTGTTGCTTTCAACACTTGCCTCAACTACTATCCTCTCCTTCAGGGGTGGTGTGCAGTAAACGGCATATTCGTACATATTGTTTGTCAAAAATCAACCTAGTCAATAGAAATTTGTCATAAAGTCATAAACTGTAAACAGTTTGATGAAGATAGATATATTATTTTATTCTTCCAAAATTAAAAATCTTTTTATTTCAGCATTTATTGTCTCACATTTAATGAATTTAAATAATATGAAATGTCATAGAATTTTGATGGGACTAAATTATTTTTTCATTTCAACAGATTTTTCATGCTAAACGGTTTCCACTTCATACATAAATCATTGTAAACCCACGCTTTAAACTGAATAATTTGAACGATCATTTTTTTTCATTTTCATCATTTTTCCAGTAATACATTTAGCTTAAATATATTCGTGACATTTTCAATCTTGCTTATTTCCGTTTATTATTAGTTAAGTTGAGGTAGGAAGAAAGGGAGAAATTCGATACCCTTGTATTGAATGAGACGGGGAAAAAATATTTTTCCAATGTAGCTAATATCATTTAGAAGGTAGAAATTCTAGGAAGTTTTTGAAACCCAATGAATGCAAACCTACCTTCTCATACTTTATTAACATTAAAGATTCATAATAAAATATATAAATTTTTGAAATTCATGTACAGAAAAATTTACTATTAATTTAACAAATTAGTCGTGAGAATATTCAAAAATGTCACCACAAAATAATTTTTTTCTTATTCAAGAATATATAATTCTTTGGTGTTTTTCTCCAAACTTCCTTTTTCAGAATATTTGAGAAAATATCTCAAAAACTATTCAGATGATTTTGTGAAAATTTTGCACATATTTTGCAAATTTTGAGTAATGTAGAATTCTTCAAAACTAAGCAGAAATCTAAAAGAAATAAATTTTATTATTTATTTTTTTGATTTCTTTCTAGAATACCCAATTTTGCTGTCATCTGTGAACCAATTGTTATAAATTTTCGAAATTCGTAGTTAAGTACCTATTATACCGACGAAGTAATTCAAATTTTAAATATTCCTTGACGTCGTCGTTAGGCCGCCGTTGGTAGTAATCAAATTTTTGTAATGATTCCAACTTGAAAAAACCATTAAAATTTCTAAAAATCCAAAATTATCTTTAATTATTAATTTTTTTAAACGAAAATTTGATAGATCTTCTTGATCGTCGCCACGAGTCTGCTTGCAAAGTTTCAGCTCGATTGGATCACGGGAAAGGGGTTAAAAATCTATCCAAAGTTTTATTCGTCAAGGAAACAAGCAAGCAGACGCCACGAGTTAAAAGAAAGGAAAAAAAAAAATCTTATTTTTTCACATTTTACATCATAGACATTTATTTATTTATTTTAGATACTAACTGCAACCCGTCAAAATGACGAATTATTGGTTCACGTCTTTGCCCACTTATAGCATATTTTTGGCGGCCCACGGAGAGGCGCCCGTAGCAACATGTGTGAAGCGGCCGGTTTGGGTTTGGTGGCCCGGGGTTCAAGCCCCATCTCCGGCCGTTTAATTAATTATATTTTTTAGCTTTAAATTCAAACTAAATTACGAACGTTGCACGAAGTTGCGGTTGGACGGACGGACAGACGGATAGACAACGAAATTATTATGTTTGATTATTGATTATTGATAGGTCCCGTTGTGACGTTTGCCGTATGTGGGGGGTGTGTATTTTGGGGTGAAGCTTTTTTTTATTATAAAGAAGTTTAAATCGAAAGTTTAAAAGAGAAGGCTTTAAGAAAAGTTTTAAAAGCGATTTTACTTTAAGTTCATTTATTAAAAGTCTAATATATTATTTGAGATCTGCTTTTGCAAGCTCAAAGCTATGTTTAAAATTTATTTACGTGATTGAATTAAGTTTACGTTTAGTCTAACATATAATTTGGCCAGTAATCGTCTAGTGATAGTAATTTAGGACTCCTCGATGTGACGCGGTTACCCAGTACTTTTGGTAGCGTAGCAGAAGAAATGCCATTGTATTCATACGAGGTGAAACTAACCTAACATTATTAACGCGCAACATGAGCCGGACTCAAAACGACGAACGATTGAACAGACTAACAAAATCGCCTTTCATGGCGGCGCATCCGTCATTTCCTCGCATCCGGTAGCGGCGTCGCGAACATAAATATGTCTACGTAGATTTTTCGCCTAGAACGATGCCGCCTGGTTACCGAGGTCTCATATTAGCACCTGTGGACGGATTCCACGGCTGAGTGCGGGGTCACGATTACGATGGAATATTCAGTTAGATAAATACCACTTGCGAAATACAGCCTAGGGCGCTCTGAGTATAACTTGGTATCCGCATAATACAACCAACGGTACATAATAGGAACTTAGCGCTAATATTGCGCAACAACACGCAATATCTATTTTTTTATGTATTTTTTTTTTTAATGCAATCGTATACTGGATCTGCCGGTCATCCAGATTAGATAAATCATGGTCGATTAATACACGGTTATACTTATTAAACACACACACAATACTCAAAATGCAAATTAACGGCTGGGTTCTCCAGAATACATACATACAATGCTTACAACTGGCGCGATCGGTGGTCTTCGGCCCGATTTATCTGTTCATGGTATATAGTGGAAAGAGTAAACATATTTATATTCACAACAACTAGGCGCAACAGAGGCTCAGGGCAAGCTTTGTCTGACATTATCACAGCCCGAGATTCTAAGGGAATGGAAGATACAATTTTGTAAGTGAAATTTAAGAAGTGTCTAACCACTTCTGTTCAAACGTGGATTCTAGATGCCCCCCCCCCTGTAGGGGGGAGGGGGATGCGGCCCCAGAGCATCGCCGCATCCGGTGGTTAACTCCTGTTTAGACATAACCTCCCACACTAAGCTGCAGACCAAGATCAAGCCGAGACTCTATTGCTCCTGCTGGAATCCTCCGAAGTCCTCGCTTCCCGGCGACAAACATATCAGGAAGAAATCCCGCGTCTGATATTAAGGTTTGTATATTATCCCGCGGGGCAGTCAAATTGACTGGTGTATAATGATGAGGATCCCACGTTGCGGCTACCTGAGCCGGAGTATTATGATGTTTACTGCTGATTAAAGGGCTGAATGAACTAATTGGGTGACTGGAAAAGACTCTCCCTTGAGCGCGTCAGTCAGAGCCATGTTAGCATCGCCAATTATAGTTGATATGAATGATCCCACGGTGTAGTCTTATTGACTAGAGATATTAAATGATGGTAAATCAGCATGTTTATTACAGTTGATTGTGTAATTCCTGATATGCTTCTCGCTGGCCGGGAAAGGAGAACCCCGAAGGTCTCTGTATACAGCAAGTTATAAAAGGTGGTGAATGATGAGTATGATGGTGTTAGTAATGTCCTCGCGCAGTGTATAGATTATTAAATTGCTTCCTGCTTCTCATAGTCGCTCGTCCATGCGGAACGCCCTGTCTCGTACGTTGATGAGGTCTCAAACGAAGGTTTTGATTGAGGTACGGCTACCTGAGTCTTATAGCTGACATTCATGAACATTCATATCCGGAATTCGAGCTCGTCGGGCCAAGGGGAGTGAAAGAACGTAGGGGCTTCTTCCCTCCGGCTGTGTTTGAGGCACGACGCTCTGGTCCGATTCGAAATGCTTCACCTTTGCTTGACTGAACACATTTTAACTGTGTGGAGGCTTTGCGCAATTCTACTTAGACCCACCCAGAGTGTCCCCGCAGTCCCGTTCATCCCCTGGACCGAGAACACGCACCCCGTCATTTGATCCCAGTTACATACAACTATCTGTATCGCGAGTGTATCTCTTTCTTCAATCCCCTTCATTATTCCATTTATACAACAATCACGTGACTAACCTCGAGAGTCTAGCACCGGTAATAAGATCTCATTATGCTACGTTGGATGTTAATATTGCACAACCGGACGAGATGCCTATTTCCCGCGATCCTATTTAATTTGTATAACGCAATAATATGTATTTATATGTGTTAGTAAAACGTTTGAAATGCAGAATGCACGTACAATGACCTCGCTTCTATCCTTAAGATAATTAAGAAATAATTCCGACGTCACGCCCCGACAAGTACCAACTAGTTACCGCGTCCGTTGCCGTCGAACTCTGAACCCACGTAATGAAATGAATAGTGACCATGTGACAATGACAAATTATATAGCACGAACATTCCATTTGATACACATAAGAAAATAAAGAATAAATAATATTAAAGGTTCTTATCTTATTTCTGTAGTTGGTCTGCTTCTGAGATGGCATCCTGATCCGAAGTAATATAACGGGTACTCTCCAAAATTGAGCAATTACCAGCGCTTGTGTAGCCCTTCACTTCCCTTGTATATATATTTTAATATCAGCGCCTGTAAAACTGTATTAGATCCTAGAAACAAGAAAACTATTCCCTCTACGCCGAGCACATACAGAACATAAACCCCTTCAAACTAGTTCATCTACGCCGTACAGTGATATCACGTGCAGACATAAACAATATAATTACAAGTATGCTTGCGTCCCGCCGACTGGACGCCTGTGTTTTCCAATAACAACTTTCCTTCCATCGAGAACGCTGCTCGTTAGTACAAAATTTCCGCGATCCTTAGCTGAAGACCGGCTGTATCTAAATTAATTATTTCTATACAATATATACAATTCGAAATACGTTTTTATAAGAACTTGATAGGAACAAATCGTGTTTAAAACGATTGCCCAATGATACGCAATACAAACATGTACCTTGTCCAATAATCTCACATCCGTGTTTTAATAAAATAAATATAAAATCCAGATGCATTTTTAAAATATATTATTTGTAGGAAATTTCTCGTACGATCTGAACCCATATCACACTGACAATCGTGATATCAAAACCACATAAATACTCCGATCCCAATCATTCCCAAAACAATACAAATCACATAGAAATCCGTGTATTCAATCGCCAGTATAGATAACATAGCATTCTTTTGCATAAAGATACATCCGCCTTGAAGAATCTCGTACATTCCGAACCTCGCGACATTAAATATACACAATTATTCTGAATTTCAAGTCCCACGAAACAAACACGAAACACCCTTCGTCAGTAAAATATTCCATTTAAAGCCTTTATATCTTTGGTAATATATGAATATCAAATTTAAATGATTTTCATATGGACAGCGACGAAATTAAATATTTCATAAGCGTTATGCAATAATTCACCCGCTGGAATTATCACAGCCGCAATATTACGATTTCTTGTATATTAAATCTGATGCGCGCATAGTAATAATTATCCCTA
Organism: Agrypnia vestita; assembly: GCA_016648135.1. NCBI lineage: Eukaryota > Metazoa > Arthropoda > Insecta > Trichoptera > Phryganeidae > Agrypnia > Agrypnia vestita. Next base: position 377,949 of record JADDOH010000085.1, on the reverse strand, counting down.
GGCCCAAAATACGTAACAAAACAATCCACAACATGTATCAATATTTGTTACGATCCAGAAAGTTCTAAATTGAATACACGAAAAAGGCAATAGAAATAAATAATATTGAAAATGCTTAGCTGTATCTTCGAGTGTTGCTGCCTCTGTGACTCATTGATGGTATTTCGGTCCTCTCTCCACAAGAGCCTCCGGCCGACGCTGAAGAAAGAAGCAGGGCGATCCTCGAATTTGTATGGCTTATATAGTCTAAATTTCTCGCCATTTTTGACTCCAACCGACGTGTAAAGGTAAAGGTCTATCTCTTAGAACGCCTCCTATTGGTCGAATCCGTTCCGCGGACAACCGTTTTTTTTGATTGGCTCGCTTCGTCAAAATAAGATAACATAAAGCCTGCTTTACACGCCGGCGTGCAGAAATAATAAAGGCTAATAAGAAATAATAAAGGCCCGCACCTACTTATCCGGCAAATATTTAATTATAGAGTATTTATGAATTGTGGGGCTTTTCCTTATCATGAGCTTTTAGCAGATAGACATTTTCGTATAATTTTTCAGCAATGTCTATTTGAATAGGCCAATATCGTTACACCGTGATTGTTCATCTTATAAATACTATCTTGACACAGCATGAAATCCCAGGAATGTTAAAAATAGGAATTATAAGACCAATCTATAAAGAGGGGAAGCATGATGAATGTACTAATTACAGGCCCATATGTATACTGCCTGCTATTGCGTACTAAAATCTATAATTACCTAATAAAGTTTAACATATTAGATCCGAATCAGTATGGATTTCAAAAACACAAAAGTACAGAAATTCTGATGGAAAATTTTTCAAATCATGTAAATTCAGAATTAAATGACAAAAATCATGTCATTATACTATTCATAGATAATTCTAAAGCATTCGATACAATAAATCAGGAAACACTCATAACAATCTTGAGAAGCATTGGCATAGGTGGAAATTTAATTGAAGTCCTAGTGGATTACTTAACAAATAGAGAAATTTTAGTAAAAATTAAAGACACATTTAGTAATCCAAAATTTACGAAAACTGGGGTGCCCCAGGGATCTATTCTTGGTCCACTACTGTATATTATTTATGTATCTACTATGTCTAAAATCTTTAAGTATGCTAAGCATTTTGTGTATGCTGATGATACTGCTCTTGTTATCTCCCACAAGGATGTAAGATGGATGGAAAATTGTATGCAAGAAGATTATAATGCTTTACTTAAATGGTCTCATGATATGGGTTTAATTATTAATGCAAAAAAAACTAAAGTCATGCATGTAAGGTCACCTCATATAACTGTGACTAATCAAATAAATATTATTTCCCATAATTTTGATTGCTTGCATTCCGGAATTAATGCATCGTGTAATTGTGAAAAAATTGAATTAGTTAATGAATACGTATATCTTGGTATTACCATAGATACAATGGGATATTCAGGTAAATAAGGTATGTAAGAGGTTGAGAACTGTATTGGGATGTATGCACAAGATTAAATACTATGTTCCGATACAGACTATGAAAACTATATATCAATCTTTAGCGGAATCGGTAATAAGGTATGGAATAACTAGCTGGGGTCTAACTTGCAAAACTAATATTAGAAAAATTCAAAATATTCAAAATTCGGCTATAAAATTAATAAATAAAGAAAGTGCTACTAAAGATATACAGGAACTCTTCAAGAAACAAGGCTCTATGCCAATTAATGCTATCTTGTGGTACAAACTAATTACACGATATCATGAAGATGGGACATATAAGCATAGATTGATTCATAAACATAGTACCAGATTTACGGTTAAAGAAGGACTACGAATACCGAAGGTCATAAATAAATATGGACAAAGAACATTAAAATATGTCATACCAAAAATATTAAATAAAATCCCATGTCGTGTCAAAATGGATATTAATAAAAAAGGGCAAAATACAGAATTAATGAATATGTTATTAAATAAAAGAGACTTATTTTGATTTTGGTAATATTTGTATTTTTTCTTGTATTGTTGTATAGTATTGTAGATTTGTATTTGAGTTTATAAGATCTATTGTAATTAATTAATATGAATGTATTTCTGGTAAATACAATTTATTTATATATATGTATTAATGCACCTACAGACAAATATCAATGTGATGTTTTGTGGGTCTGAAATGTAAAAAAAAAAAAAATTAATAAATAAATAAAAAAATAAAATAAAAAAGGTAAAAATATATTGGTGCTATAGTACATGCATAGAAGCTTTTCAGATTACAAGCGAATAAGTTACAGAATCATGTACCAATGACATACAAGTAAGATAATTATGTATAATCAGAATGTAAAAACATGGTAAATATAGGTAAAATGCAATATTTTGGATGGTGTGTCAGTTGATGAATGTGTTATGATGAGTTTTAGTATGTGGACGGTGTTTGGGATGGACTTGGTGAGGATGGAACTAATTAAGCAAAATAATCTTTTATAAATGTGCGATATTGTCGTGAAACATATCCAGATAACTTTCACAATATATAAAACTATTGCATCACTCAAAAGAAAATAATTAACATTTTAATTTCGGTCACACCCTGAGAACATGTATACTTCCACCATCTGTGCGCGAGAAGTAGCTTAACAGGAAATTTTCTAAATAAATTGTTTAATGAAATATAAACATGTATACTTCCACCATCTGTGCGCGAGAAGTAGCTTAACAGGAAATTTTCTAAATAAATTGTTTAATGAAATATAAATACTAACCAATGTCGTTAACAATTATAAGAAAGCGACTTTTGTATGTGCAATAGTTACGTGAGATAAAAAATAGATATTGAATGTATTTTTTGCTGCCTCAATGTGGTGTAACCCTTTAATGGTGAGACCCATTTCACTGGTGGTTCTTTACGACGGATTAAAATTGAGGAAAAATGTTTTTTCTCGAAATACCATTTCACTGATTTCAACGCCTTAAAAGTCCTCGCATGTAAGTTGCAAAAGAAACAAAGACACCATCCATTAATTATCGAGGCTCTGTCTAGGAGGGCGAGTGTGGGGGTGGTATGTGGGGAGGCGGTGGGGGTGGGAGGCACCCGCCCCGCACGCCAGTGACAGATGCGGAGAATATGATCGATTATATCGGCGGTAGTTAATAGAAATTGATGCGTCCCCCTCCGGATAATCTAGGAGAGCCGATCCGGTTTTTATCTCCGCGAGGAGGGAGTTGTCATGTGACAAAAATAACATTCTTCCTCCGTCATGTATCGGATGTAATAAACGGTAATATATGGCGACACATTTTCCGTATTTATTCTGTCGGCGGTGCCGCGAAGGGAGCCTGGAAAAAGAGTAATTTCGGAGATTTTATTTGCCATGTGTCGTTTGACGTCGCTAATGCCTTAAAGTTTGCAACGCTCTCGTGCAAAAAAAAGGTTTTACTGATAGATTTTTAAGAAAGATTTCGTTGCAAGTTCGCTTTTTAAGCCCGTGTCTCTCGAATGAGACACCGTCATATGTATCTAGGTGTAACTAATTTCAAAGATTTCATTTTTAATGAATAATGTAAAAAAACATATTTGTTTACATTTGATTTTAGGTTATTTCATCTCGCGTGCATTAAGCAAAGTTTTTCGTGATTATTAAGTAATTACATTATAAAGTTGAAAACTATTTGAAAATGAACTTAATTTATGTAAGTCTATTTCGCTTGGTAATATTTTACAGGATAACATATTTTTTTATTTACCTTTTTAATTTAAAATATGTTTTACTTTACTTTGTAATACACATACACAATATCAATTATTTAAATACTATGGTAGTTTCGAGAGGAGCAGTCCCTCTCATCTTATACCTGATGATGAGAGGGACTGCTCTTCTCGAAACTATAGTAGTAATTTAATATCTCATATTGTGTGTGTGTGTGTGTGTGTGTGTGTGTATTACAAAGTAAAGTAAATCATATTTTAAATTATAATATTGCACCACAAAGTATCTACCAAATCTCTCAATGTTACCTTTGTAATTTTTATTTTCACAACTTTATTTACAAACTAGGTCCACCTGTCTGCCTGCAAGTTTATTATTAGAAATTAAATAACAATTTTAAATATTATATATTTACAGTATTTATATGCACTTGAGCGAACAACTACGTAGGTAAAATTTAAAAGATAAATAATACAAATATACTGTGGCTGGGCAAAGTTTCAGATCCGTTCAAAGGGTGTCCAGATTAGCTAATAGCAAGGGTAGTGTATAAAATCAGTATTTAATTTTTTTAGTATCAATATTTGACATCATACAAACAGTATAAACAAACACTGATTACCTGTATACAAACGAGGTCTAGCACAGCAGCCAGCTCGTCTGCTATTAATAAATGCATATATAATTAATCAATTCCCTAATAAGAAAAATACTGTAAACTTACATAAACGTGAATAACGTCTTTTTTTAATGGATGGAATATAACTTATGTAATGACTCTACTCGAGTTTAATTATACATTATACTACCATTATACTACATATCTTTTTTTTATCTTATCTATATCTTATCTTGAACATGCAGAGGCGGCTGACATTTTTGCTGATAATATAACTGTGTATAGGAAAAAGTTGATACACTTCTTTACATCTCAACTAAATAAATGGTAATGGATAATAAATTTTTCTTTTTCTTCTTATTACTTCTCATTTTAATTTACACAAATCTAGAGGATGTACTTGAATCTTTTTAACTGCAATCTAAATTTACACAAATCTATTATACGCACTTGAATCTTTTAACAGCATTAACAGCAAATTTACACAAATATATTATATTTTGAACCTTTTCACTGTATATCTGTCTTTTGTTATTTTTTTTATTTTACATTTTGTATATTTTGTAAAAGCCCATAAGGGCGTTAAATAAAATAAATAAATCTTATCTATATCTTTCTACTTCACCCAGCCGGTGATGGAATAATCTCGAATGAAATTAGTGAAAATTACGGTACAGAGATTTAGTTATGTTTGTGTTCAATAGTTTTTGTTGTCAATAATAGTTTAATTAATTTTATGTGTTTCATTTCATCTCATACCGACTCCAATTTGTGATAGTATTTTTTTAATAAAATGTTTTAAATAAAATAATTCAAACTTATTTTAACCATGCTTCGATTTTGTTTTAAAAATTCAACATGTTTCGGGAGCGAAGTCCCCATTTTCAGGAAAATCAATGTACTAAAATTAATTATCAAGTATAGATAGATTAACTTTGTGAATGGGGCTAGAGGGGGCGTCGTTACAAATTACGTAAGCACAAAGTAATTATAATTAAAACATTGATTATTTATAATATTTAAGTTTTTATTAATACTTTTCCTAATTTCTAAAATTTCTTAATTATCCAAATGCAACCCCTTTGTATTTCTGTGTAAAATTTTGAAATTGAAAGCGTGATTGGATTCTATTAGGTAAAAAAATGTTGCTTAGCCAACACAAATGCTCGATGACCATAATTTCAAATTTCTTTGTGTCATAAAAATAAATTTCCAATATAATAAAATTCACCCCTTCCCATCATAACTAATCTATCTATACTTGAATATTAATTTTAATGCATTCATTATCCTGAAAAAAGAAGAGTCGTTCTTGAAATATTATGATTTTTATAACAATTTTTATGTATGGTTAAAACGAAATTTTAATTTTTTTTTTTTTAAATGGTGCCACAAAGGGAATTTGAAAAATTTTAAGTAAAATTATTAATTCAAAAATTTATATAAAATCATGTTATATGACGGAATTTTATGATGTGTTTGTACTGGGAATCGTGTGTTCAATTTATTTTAGTCTATTGAACTTTCAAACGTATTAATCGCTTCAGTTCATTTGAAAATTTGGGTTTCTAACTTTTGACAAAAATTTTCTTTACGGCGCTGAAATTCAACGACTTAACTACTTTTACTTGACAAACTTGTTAACTTAAGCTTTGGCAAACAGGTTACCTGATTACGGGGGAGGGTCTTCCTTCTTGCCAAACTTCTCTTTGAACTTTCGATCCCGAAATTTCAATTAATAAACTAACATCCCATATTTCTTCACCGGTTGTCAATATATTTACGAATCTTTCTCAAAATCTCGAATTCGGTACATTGTAAATAATAAGTAATCCTTGAAGACTGCATTCAATTTTTTTGTATTTTGCCTTCTTTGCTTGTATACCCCACATATATACGTATACCTACATAAATTTTAACACAATATCGTTTATGTAACACAACATTTTTGATAAGAAATATTGCATTTAAACTAATATATAAAAAAATTAAAAATATTTTATTTATTTTTTAACATATAAATTATCAAAAGGTTCACCCTGATAGATAGTTCTGGTGTGATATAAAAGGACAATATAAAAATTAGAAAAATAAATTATTAAAAAATATCATTTTTATGGCATAAGACTCAAAAATAATGTAAAAATTAAACTTTAAGTTCGGTAGTAAATCAGTATGTATTTGTTTAAATGTTGTCACGGGATGTGGCTTTGGGAGACAAATGAAAACACTGGAAATTAATTTAGTTTAGTTTATTACCAAAGAAAGTCCTGGACACAAGTTAAATTGTAGTACCGTTCTTAATTTTTACAATCGCTAAATGTCTTCTGAATATTTTGCACTCTATTATTAAATTTTTCCTTAATTTGCACTAATTAATGCTATTTATGTCGATTAGATCATATTCCGTTCAATGTTCGCTCGTAGAAATATTTCGCCCCGGTATGCTTATTTATTTACTTGCGCTGGTATCACTGGTAGTCACCGCGCTTGCTTGGTTGGTAGTATTGCTTGTTGTAATAATACGAATCACTGATCTCACTGGTTCGCTCGGTAGTATCACAGAGATATCGCATTGTTAACGTCACAGACTAAATTTCCTGAGCCTTCATTGCGTGACTCCTTTTATAGCTCAATTTCTTCGAACGGTTTATTCTAGACGTAACGAGAAGCCTATGAAACGTTCTACGTAATATTTTACCATGAGATGGAATGTTGTAGAATTCTCTAGAGAGATAACGCAGTTACTGATGAGTAACCCTGGATTGTGATGAATTGAAATAGTTTGCGGTTCCGGTTGACTGAGCGCCTTTGCGTGACATCGTTGTTATCAGCATTTAGTAGGTACCAGTCTCGCTACAATATATTAAATCACTCAATGTTCTTCTACACGATAAGTCAATTAAATAGAGAAAACTCACAGAAAAAAAATTGTGTAATTTCTTTAAAAAAATATGTAGAATCCTTACTAGTTTTAATTTTGAAATTTTTTGGCATGAATAAAATTCTAAGCGATTTAAGTTAATAGAAATATATCACCATTCTCAAAACTATTGAGCATTATTTTCATGAGCCATGCGCTGCAATAATTATTTTACAACAGTTCATTAGATTTAAAAAAATATGAAATCGTGCGTGGCACTACTTAGTCGTCTAGTTAGGTTTGGTGGAGTGATTTGTGGTGCATGGTCACCAATTTGAGTAACGGCTTCTTCCAGTGTTTCGTGGTGTATTCAATGTATGTATATAATGGTAGTGTATGAATGAATAAATAAATAATAATATTTTTATATGTATGTTCTGAGAACAAAATTACTAGATTTGTCCACTGCAGGATTATTATTTAACTAGCTGTCCTTACCCGGCGTTGCACGGGTTAAAGATTTAGTTTAAAATTAATTTTTGAGGGTAAACAAAGGTTCGATTCGGTATGGATTTGCATCGAAAATATATAAGCGGAGGGGAAGGGTTAAAAGAATAGGGGGGAAATGTCGCAAATGTTACCCGCCGAGTCCTAACGAATAAGTATCCAAATTTTGAGGTCCGGTCGACCAAAGGTACAGATTTAACTAGAAAATATATTAGGGGAGGGAAAGGGTTAGAAGAATAGGGGGAAAATCTTGCATATATCATCCGCCGAGTCCTTATGAATATGTTTACAAATTGTGAGTGCAATCGGTCAAACGATACAGATTTGCATCGAAAATATTTCAGGGGGAGGGTAAGGGAGAATAGGGAAGAAATGTTGGCTTTGTTACCCGCCGAGTCCTAAAGAATAAGTTTCCAAATTTAGAGTCCGATCGGTCAAACGGTACAGATTTGCATAGAAAATATGTCAGGGGGAGGGAAAGGGGTAAAAAGGGGGGAGGGAAATGTCACGTATGTTACCCACCAGGTCCAAAAGAATAAGTTTCCAAATTTTGTTTCCGATAGGTCAAACGGTACAGATTGGCATAGAAAATATGTCAAGGGGTAAAAAGGGAGGGAGCAAATGTCGCGTATGTTACGCACCAGGTTTTAAAAAATGAGTTTCCAAATTTTGAGTCCGGTCGGTCAAATGGTACAGATTTGCATATAAAATATGTCAGAGGGAGGGGAAGGGGTACGAGAATAGGGAGAAAATGTTACCTATGTTACCCGCCGAGTACTAAAGAATAGGTTTCCAAATTTTGAGTCCGATCGGTCAAACGCTACAGATTTGCATAGAAAATATGTCAGGGGGAGGGGAAGGGGTAAAAGGGTAGGGAAGAAATGTCGCGTATGTTACCCGCCGAGTCCTAAAGCATAAGTATACAAAATTTGAATCGAATCGGACAAACGGTGTGGATTTGTATAGAAAACAGACAGACAGACATTGAGTTTTATAGGTATAGATATAATATACTAGCTATCCTTACCCGGCGTTGCACGGGTTAAGGATTAAGTTTAAAATAAATTTGTGAGATTCGATTCGGATGGTATAGATTTGCATCGAAAATATATAAGCGGAGGATAAGGGTTAAAAGAATAGGGGGGAAATGTCGCGTATGTTACCCGCCGAGTCCTATCGAATAAGTTTCCAAATTTTGAGTCCGATCGATCAAACGGTACAGATTTGCATAGAAAATATGTCAGGGGGAGGGGAAGGGGTATGAGAATAGGGGGGAAATGTGGCCTATATTACCCGCCGGGACCCAAAGCATAAGTATGCAAATTTGAATCTAATCGGACAAACGGTGTGGATTTGTATAGAGAGCAGACAGACAGACAAACATTGAATTTTATAGGTATAGATTACATATAAAAGTCTCACATAGACGAAGATTTTATATGAAAAACGTTTAAGTCAGCTCATACAAGTTTTTAGCCCTAGGCCATCGTATAAGAGACTTACATACAAGTTTCTCATATAAATAGCTTCGTCTCTATAATTCATCATAATTAAAAATAAATACTGACAGTGTGAAGTGGGACCCACCACAGACCCAGAGCCGTTCTACGAGCAAAAGTTCCAAAAGTTTTAGTACTAAGTATCCTCGCAGTATCCTCGCTACGCCGCTGACGAAGCAAAAGCACTTGTGCGACGCGCCGAGGAAACTGCACTAACCACTTCACTGTCCCTGGGGTGCATTATAAAAACAATTTATTTAAAGAAAATAGCAATACATAAAAGTATAACCACAGTTAATATTAAAATATAACCAAAAGCAGAGAAAAATTAAGAAAAGACAATAACAAAGCATAAATATCAATCATCAGAAGCATCATTAGATATCAGGAAAAAACAAAGCATAAATATGAGTAAAGTAAAATATAAATGATACAACGAAATACATATAAATAATGGAAAATTAGAAATGTAATTAAAAAAATACGAATATGTTAAAAATATATATAAATAAAGCAAAGTTGCACCGTGGGGATAGCTTTAAGAAAATGCACCTAACACTCCCAATTGGAAAAAACAAACACGCAAAGGACTCGTCAGTCGAGAAAATCATTACCGGCAGGAATCAAATGTTGAAACAAAAAAGGAAGAAAAAAAATTGGGCCAGGGAAACAACTTTCAAAATCAAAACCAAGTTAAACCAAAGACAGAAATAAAATCAAAATTAAAAAAAAAGATAAGATAATGAACCAAGAGAAAAGCGAAATGAGCACAACAGTTACCCTCCAAGGGGAGGCCCCCTGAAAATTTCCCAACGTGAGACCCACACTTAAATGAAAGCTCTGAATCGAGACGTCGTTCACTCCACGAATGAGGTCAGACTTTTCAGCAGAACCCCCATCTCCCTCAGTAGTGACCCCATTTAACGTCCCGTGCATCGCTCAAGATGGCGTACTCAGGAAGTGCGTTTGCCTCACGCGGCTGCATGCACACCACGGGTCACTGGCCAGTGTCAAGTCAAAGAGCTTCTGAACTCACCGTGACTCGAGATCATCTGCAGGTGGTAGTGGTCCAAAGCTGGAGAACCCCTTTTCCCTCGTTCTCGAACTGCAACAGAAGAGAGGAAGGTATGAGTCCACCTCCTTGTGCCGCAAAGTCCCACCTATCTTGCTGTATCCCCAAAGTTATCCTTCTGAGCCCAGCAGATATGTAAATCCCTATATGCAGTGGTGACCGAGGGCCTAAAAATGTGACCGTGATGTCATACTTCCAAGTCTTTTCTCAAAGAGCAGCAGGCAGCCGACTCTAAAACCAGGAGATCAACAGGCAGCACCTCCGCTAGCACCGGAAGTGCCACACTGGAATTTGTCCGGTATGCACCCGTGAGCGCCAACATTGGGCTCCTCTGGCCTCTGTTCAGGGCGGAGGGTACAACCGCAAACCTGAGTTTAATAAATACTCACAGGATATATTCAGTAGGTTTGATGATAGTATATATATATTTTTAATGAGATGATATTTAAGTAAAGGCATGTACTACTCGGTACCGCAGAGAGATTGGCGCTTAAACGCGGGCGACCAGTGCTAGCACCCGCCAGAGCTCTTCATTCAGGATTTTCTCTTGTGTCGATCAACAAGATCATCCTAATGATTTTTAGTTTTTTTTTAAAGACATGCAAACACGAATAAGTGTCGGAACAATATTCTTATCATTTTCAAAATAAGCTCAACGCTTGTGCTATGAAAATAGGACAATCTTGCTGTTGTCCTAAAATGAAACTCGAACCACCGACCACCAGACCACTAGCCGAGCGTCTTGACCATTACACCAACAAGCTACTATGTTGTATTTCTATGTGATATTAAATAATGTAGAAACCTTTATTATAATACGTAATTATAAAATAATTTCTCGTATGTTTACATTTTCAGCAATTTTTTAAGAATCCTCTCTTATTACCAGTAATGGTATATAAGAATTATTAATGAATCTCAAGTAAGACAAAGAACGCGTATGTAATAAATAGTCTTCAAAATTAACAAATTAATTAATATTCTCTGTGATCTAAAACGACATCTGATATTTTATGTTGGAAAGCTAATTAAATTAAATTACAGTTTGCAACGTATCTACCTGTACACCTAAGCTAAATACCTAACTATAAAGTTTAATAATGTAAGTTTTACGAAAAGCCCAAAGCTTGAGACTTTAAGCTACCGAATTGAGCTTTATTACAGCTTTTGGGACTTTTAAGCACACACTTTATGCTTTAAGCTACTAGATGAAAACTTAAGTTGAACTTAGAACTTCGGAAGTATATTTACATGAAAGCTAATATTTTTTTTTTTTTTTTGTTAAGAATTTATATTTTCAAAATTGGCCAGTCGTGATCTATCTAGTGGTTAGGAAAATTCCTCCTCCGTTGTGTCCGTAGCTATCCAAAATTCTTTTGATATGTGGTGAGATTCGTATTCTTATTAACGCGACTAGACTAATATAGATCGAATTCTTACCTAACTATGGAAATAACAAACGCACGTAACTAATCCGTACTCGTCCTTCTAGAAACCGCTCTAGAACTCTACAGTTTCGCCTATATGAGAGATAGCCGATATCGTCCACGTCCGGAGTTGGCCTAAAAGCCAATTATATGCGGCGTAGCCTAGGAATAAACGCTAGTAGCAAAACTCCCTTACATTGAACCGCCATAACTATAATACCATCGGGGTTAAAATACTGTAATATAAAACAATACAATCGTTGCCAAGTTAACGGCATACGCTAAAGATTCCGCCCGCATTGATTATCAACATCTCATAATAGCAGCTTAGAACAGTGTCAGCACAACCACATGCGGCACCCATTTATGACAGATTTACAAGATATAATAGCATACGTTATATTCAAAACACAAGTAAGAAACCTACCGATAGCGCGTCCCACGTTGTCCAATCTGCTCAATCTGTTCATAGTACATAGTAGGGGAAGACAAACATATATATATTCACAACAACTAGGCGCAACAGAGGCTCAGGGCAAGCTTTGTCTGACATTATCGCAGCCCGAGATTCTAAGGGAATGGAAGATACAGATTTGTAAGTGAAATTTAAGAAGTGTCTAACCACTTCTGTTCCAACGTGGATTTTAGATGCCCCCCCCCCCCTGTAGGGGGGAGGGGGATGCGGCCCCAGAGCATCGCCGCATCCGGTGGTTAACTCCTGTTTAGACATAACCTCCCACACTAAGCTGCAGACCAAGATCAAGCCGAGACTCTATTGCTCCTGCTGGAATCCCCCGAAGTCCTCGCTTCCCGGCGACAAACATATCAGGAAGAAATCCCGCGTCTGATATTAAGGTTTGTATATTATCCCGCGGGGCAGTCAAATTGACTGGTGTATAATGATGAGGATCCCACGTTGCGGCTACATGAGCCGGATTATTATGATGTTTACTGCTGATTAAAGGGCTGAATGAACTAACTGGGTGACTGGAAAAGACTCTCCCTTGAGCGCGTCAGTCAGAGCCATGTTAGCATCGCCAAATATAGTTGATGTGATTGATCCCACGGTGTAGTCTTATTGACTAGAGATATTAAATGATGGTAAAACAGCATGATTATTACAGTTGATTGTGTAATTCCTGATATGTTTCTCGCTGGCCGGGAAAGGAGAACCCCGAAGGTCTCTGTATACAGCAAGTTAGAAAAGGTGGTGAATGATGAGAATGATGGTGTTAGTAATGCCATCGCGCGCCTGAATGCGGTCCCGATCATAAAAATTGATTGTTAAACTGCTAACAGATCTCGTTCATTAAAGCGGCCCCGAGCATAAGTATTGACTGTCGAACTGCTACCTGCATCTTATAATTTCTCGTTCATGAGGAACGTCCTATCTCGTCCTTGAGTACGGAGTTATTACATTCACATACATTCATAACCAGAGCCCGAGCTCGTCGAGCCAAGGGGAGTGAAAGAACGTAGGGGCTTCTTCCCTCCGGCTGTGTTTGAGGCACGACGCTCTGGTCCGATTCGAAATGCTTCACCTTTGCTTGACTGAACACATTTTAACTGTGTGGAGGCTTTGCGCAATTCTACTTAGACCCACCCAGAGTGTCCCCGCAGTCCCGTTCATCCCCTGGATCGAGAACACGCACCCCGTCATTTGATCCCAGTTACATACAACTATCTGTATCGCGAGTGTATCTCTTTCTTCAATCCCCTTCATTTGCTTCTCATAGTTGCTCGTCCATGCGGAACGCCCTGTCTCGTACGTTGATGAGGTCCCGAACGAAGGTTTCGATTGAGGTACGGCTACCTGAGTCTTTTAGCTGACATTCATGAACATTCATATCCGGAATTCGAGCTCGTCGGGCCAAGGGAGTGAAAGAACGTAGGGGCTTCTTCCCTCCGGCTGTGTTTGAGGCACGACGCTCTGGTCCGATTCGAAATGCTTCACCTTTGCTTGACTGAACACATTTTAACTGTGTGGAGGCTTTGCGCAATTCTACTTAGACCCACCCAGAGTGTCTCCGCAGTCCCGCTCATCCCCTGGACCGAGAACACGCACCCCGTCATTTGATCCCAGTTACATACAACTATCTGTATCGCGAGTGTATCTCTTTCTTCAATCCCCTTCATTTGCTTCTCATAGTTGCTCGTCCATGCGGAACGCCCTGTCTCGTACGTTGATGAGGTCCCGAACGAAGGTTTCGATTGAGGTACGGCTACCTGAGTCTTTTAGCTGACATTCATGAACATTCATATCCGGAATTCGAGCTCGTCGGGCCAAGGGAGTGAAAGAACGTAGGGGCTTCTTCCCTCCGGCTGTGTTTGAGGCACGACGCTCTGGTCCGATTCGAAATGCTTCACCTTTGCTTGACTGAACACATTTTAACTGTGTGGAGGCTTTGCGCAATTCTACTTAGACCCACCCAGAGTGTCCCCGCAGTCCCGTTCACTATTCCATTTATACAACAATCACGTGACTAACCTCGAGAGTCTAGCACCGGTAATAAGATCTCATTATGCTACGTTGGAAGTTAACATTGCATAACCGGACGGAATGCCTATTTCCCGCGATCATATTCAATTTGTAAAACGCAATAATATGTATTTATATATGTTAGTAAAACGTTTGAAATGCAGAATGCACGTATGATGACCTCGCTTCTATCCTAAAGATAATTAAGATATAATCCCGACGTTACGTCCCGACATCAGTACTAATTTGTTTCCGCGTCCGTTACCGTCGAACTCTGAACCCACGTAATGAAATGAATAGTGACCATGAGACAATGACAAATTATATAGCACGAACATTCCATTTGATACACATAAGAAAACATCAGGAATAAATAATATCAAAGGTTCTTATCTTAGTTCTGTAGTTGGTCTGCTTCTGAGATGGCATCCTGATACGAAGTAATATAACTCTCCAAAATTGAGCAATTACCAGCGCCTGTGTAGCCCTTCATTTCCCTTGTATATATATTTTAATATCAGCGCCTGTAAAACTGTATTAGATCCTAGAAACAAGAAAACTATTCCCTCTACGCCGAGCACATACAGAACATAAACCCCTTCAATCTAGGTCATCCACGGTTATGCAAAAAGGCGAAAGAATAGTAATGGTAAAAGGTCCTTAACTGACAGAAGTTGAAGTTCTCTGCAAACTGCCCATATCTTCTAGTGGCGCCTGTGTATTCCAATAACAACTTTCCAGTCATGTATTTAACATAACGTCCTCCTTGTGTGTATGTGTGCTGCAGTATCTGTCATCCAGTTAGTGATTCCCAAAATAGTGTTTTCCTTGTATATATATATATATATTTCAATATCAGCACCTGTAAAACTGTATTAGTTCCTAGAAACAAGAAAACTATTCCCTCTACGCCGAGCACATACAGGACATAAACCCCTTAAAACTAGTTCATCTACGCCGTACAGTGATATCACATGCAGACATAAACAATATAATTACAAGTATGCTTGCGTCCCGCCGACTGGACGCCTGTGTTTTCCAATAACAACTTTCCAGTCATGTATTTAACATAACGTCCTCCTTGTGTGTATGTGTGCTTCAATATCTGCCATCCAGTTAATGGTTCCCAAAATAGTGTTTTCCTTGTATATATATTTCAATATCAGCACCTGTAAACCTGTATAGAATCCTAGAAACGAGAAGACTATTCCCTCTACGCCAAGCACATACAGAACATAAGCCCTTTCAAACTAGTTCATCTACGCCGTATAGTGATATCACAAGCAGACATAAACAATACAATTACAAGTATGCTTGCGTTCTCCCCCACCTTGGTGGAAATATTCGCATTCGTATTCACCGAATAGTAGGCCTGATATTCGTATTCATGAAGGTAGTATTCGTTGCATCAAGGTTATTATATTTACAAGTATGTTCAAGTTCCCCCCCCTTGGTGGAAATATTCGCATTCGTATTCACCGAATAGTAGGCCTGATATTCGTATTCATGAAGGTAGTATTCGTTGCATCAAGGTTATTATATTTACAAGTATGTTCAAGTTCCCCCACCTTGGTGGAAATATTCGCATTCGTATTCACCGAATAGTAAGCCTGATATTCGTATTCGTGAAGGTAGTATTCGTTGCATCACTCTCAATAATAAAATCATATAGATAAATAATTACGGTAACTCATAAAAATATGATATTACTTATATTAAACGAACAAAGCAAAACAATCTGTCATATAAGTAAATAACGTGATCACGGAAGACCGAAGGTTAACTACCCCTGAAGAGACCGCGATCTGCCCACAATAGTGAAAAATGTTCTAGAAAACATTTCAAATATCTAATATTGAATGAATTAAACAATGTCATATGAAAACTATCACGGCTACGGAAGACCGAAGGTTGATCTGATCTAACCGTAAACGACCCACAATAATGGAATATGTTGTAAAAAAAAACATTTCAAATATCTAATATTGAATGAATAAAAACAATGCCATATGAATAACCACCGCAATTAAGGAATATATACAATTCGAAACACGTCTTTATAAGAACTTGATAGGAACAAATCGTGTTTTCAACGATTGCCTAATGATACGCAATACAAACATGTAACGAGTTCAAATAAACCACACAATCATGTTTTAATAAAATAAATATAAAATCCAGATGCATTTTTAAAATATATTATTAGTAAGAAACTCCTCGCACGATCTACACAAATCATATAGAAATCCGCGTATTCAATCGCCAGTATAGATAACAAAGCATTCGTTAGCATAAGAATACATCCGCCCTGAAGAACCTCTCGCACATTCCGAACCTCGCGACATTGAATATACATAATTATTCTGAAATTTTAAATCCCACGAAACACCCTTCGTCAGTAAAGTATTCCATTTTAAAGCCTTTATATCTTTGGTAATATATGAATATCAAATTTAAGTGATTTTTCATATGAACAGCGACAGAATTATATATTTCATAAGCGTTATGCAATAATTTGAATAACTATCACAGTCGCAACATTACGATTTCTTGTACATTAAATCCGAAGCGCGTATAGTAATAATTATCACTAGGCCCAAAATACGTAACAAAACAATCCACAACATGTATCAATAATTGTTACGATCCAGAAAGTTCTAAATTGAATACACGAAAAAGGCAATAGAAATAAATAATATTGAAAATGCTTAGCTGTTCACTGTTCCAATTCTCTTTGAATTATTATCAACCTCTGGCTTTTTCCTCGATCCAGCCAAATTATCTTCCTTACTGACTCTCCTCGACAAAGCCTCCGCCGACCTTCAAGCTGAAAACTCAAGTGCCGCTTTCTAATTTGTAACGCCTAACAATAGTCCCTATCTCGCGCCATCTTTGATTCCAACTCGCGTGTAAAAGTCAAAGTCTAACTCTAAGGACGCGTTTCATTGGCCAGTTCGTTACGCGGACAACCGCTTTTGATAGGCTCGCTTCGCCAAACTAAAAGAACATAAAGCCTGCTTTACACGCCCGCGTGCCGAAATAATAAAGCTCGTCCGCACTTACTTATCCGGCAAATATTTAATTATAGAGTATTTAACGGTTTGTGAAGCTTCTCTTTACTATAAACTTTAGCAGATAGATATTTTCGTATAATTTTTCAGCAATGTCTATTTGAATAGGCCAATATCGTTACAAGTTGTTGGCAAATATTACAGGTTATCCAGAAATTATTCTTAATTTATCTTTTGACAAATATTCAAAATGAAAAACAATAATAGCAATTTACTAATAGTACGCTACTTAAGGAGAAAACAAAACTTTTGAATTAGATAATTGTTTAATTAATTAGAAATCTGGGAACAAATATAGGAATGATATTCAACAAGAAATAAGATATAAATGTATGGAACACTTGTAAATTTTCTATCATCTGAAATTTTTTCTATCAAAACAAAGCCTAAATATTATACTGTATGTATACAGAGCCGATTCAACCGATTGTTTTATATGGCTCTGAAACTTATTCTTTCAACTAGGTGAAAAAACAGGTCTTCGAAAATAAAGTATTGCTCTAAATGTACGGCCTATTTCTTATTAACTTAACCAGAAATTGTAATAGGTTAAAGAACTTGGAACTTTTGGAGCAGTATAACGCCTCGGATATTTATTTATTTATTTCGGAAATAAAACAGACACAAAAAAGACAAATAAAGGAAATTAAAAAAATTAAAAATATGTATGAAGAAGAGCATGATTTATCAAAATCGAACATATTTCACATAGAAATAAATTCTAAATATATAAACAATAAGAAGAACAAATAAAAAGTAGAAGACTAGAACAGTAGCAATAAAATGGAAAAAGTTAATATAAAAAGTAGTGAAATAGAAATGAGTAATAATATAATGAAACGTAAGTAATGAAGTAATAACTTAATAAAATAATTGATGAGGAAGATGAAATAATGAGTAGGATTGAAACGAAGGAAAATATTGAGACACAGATATGCAGGTAGGTCAAATCTAGGGAATCTTTATTCCATTTTTTAACGATACAACAGGGCCATAAGGCATAAGGGCCTAATTACTGCAGCGAAACACATCATAAAACCCACCCAAGCTTGAGAAAATCACATAGACACATTGTGATTTCACCAGGGAGCACTCCCGAAACACTTGGTAAAAGGAGCAAGTATCATGCAATTTCGAGGTATAAAAGTTAGAAATTTTAAAATTGAAATAATAAACGGAATTTAACTCTCAATGCTTTGCTATCAGTTCGCGCCACAGAGCATAAAAATTTACAGAGATGAACTAAACCCGTTCTTTAAGAAAAGGGATTGGATCACAAAGAAAAGATGACATATAGGTAGCAAAATTAAATCCTCTAGTAACTAACTAACTAACTAACTAACTAACCATCACGCCGTTTCTCCGCAGGGGTAGGCAGAGAGGATTGAACGCCACACTCTTCTATCCTGGCACACCACTTTTGCTTCAGCCACATTCATACACCTTTTCATACAAGTTCTACGGTTGTTGCGGCTTTGAACGGGGCCATACTCAAACACTTGTTGTATCTGATCGTGCCAGGTCTTTCGCGGACGCCCTCTATTTCTGTTGCCTTCAACACTCGCCTCATATATTTTCTTAACCATCCTTTCCTCGTTCATACGTTCCACATGACCAAACCATCTCAGCACTCCTTTCTTTATTCTATCTACCACACTACAGCCAGCATTGCATTCACGTCTAATTTGTTCATTCCTTACTCTATCGACCAAAGATTTTCCACACAAGCGTCTTAGTGACCGTATTTCTACCGCATTCAGTCTACTTTCATTCCTCTTTTGTCAATTCCTCTAGTAAACAAAACGTTTTATAAATTTCTTTCCAAGCCGAGTCGCCAAGTAAAAACTTATTCTTGTAACAAAGGGCGACTTATTTCCAAAGAGATAATAGTTTTCACGAGTACTCAGTTTGCCCTATTCATTTCTTCAAAATTTACAAGCTTGTAATAATATTTTTAAGCAAGTCAATAGTATAAGAACCAGCAATGGCACCGGGCTACGTTCCCAGAAATTTACATAGCTAGTTCATGTCTTTATTTGGCACCAGATGGTGTCTGTGGTAGGCAAATTATTAAACTTAAACAAACAAGGAAACGCTTAAAATTGTATTAATTAACTGAATCACAGGACACAATTTAACTGGAGATCTATTCTTTCATTCACAATTTCTCGCACGTCTGTGGTCGCACTTATTTCCGAAAACCGATTAGGTTATCGGTGGTATTTCTCTTTATCTGTGACTTGGCCATTGTGAAATTATTATTTTTTTAGACTCTCTTGACAATATTATAATGGTGTGCGGTTCGGGCATATTATTCAAAATGAAAAAAATTCTTGACACTTGAATTGTTATTTATTCATTTTTATTTATGTATTTTTAATGTTTTTATTCTTGATCTTTTTTTTATATTAAACTATTGAGAAAATTACCATTTGCTAATCACTGCAATATCGGGTAAAGATTTGGTTCCTTGTTTGTGACAGACAAACAGGTAGGTGAGTGCACACCAAACTGAAACATAAATTTATGAGACTTTAATATAACTGATATTTTATTAGAAATCTACGAATTTAAGAAAAACTTTTTTTAGAACGTAGTTGCTTTTAAACCAATGTAAATCTTTAAATAAGTAATATTTATCTCGGTATATTCTTGAAGGCATACCAAGCAGAAGGCTATAAATATACTATATACGGCAAGTACTTAGATACTATCTCGAACCCGGCTGGTTTAGGATCAAAGGCAAAAATCTCACAAACCCCGTCACATCGTTAAACAATTTCTCCAACTTCAAAAATATATTCACATCCCTTTAGAAGCGATATAAAATATAAATAAATCTCGAGTGAATACTTGCGTGAGATGGATATTCTGTATTTTTTGTCAATTTTCCAAAAGGGGCATTTACAAGATGCGGTCAGCGTCACAAAGTCTTCCCGCAGCGAAATCTGAATAAATTTCAGTAATATTAGATTTTTATTCCCCACCAGACCCGACGTTGTGTTTTTCTTTTGGATTGGTGACTCGGGCGGGAGACATTGATTTTATAAGCCGCGCTCCGCGGTGAGGCCGGAAATGTCAACAGGAAATACATTTACGGCGCGGCCGCCAGATGGCTCTGGGTGTCTTCAAACGGGGTCGCTTTTCATCAATCACATCGGCGTTTGTGTGATGACTTTGTTTTCTTTGTGTTGTTATTGTTGGATTCTTGCGTAGTTTTGACACGGATGACGCCATATATGTCTCGAGAAGCACGTTATTATGAAAAAACTTAGAAAAATCAAGCAAGGGGATGGCGTTTAATAAATGTGATGATCTTATTCTCTCATCGTGATGTCGGAGTTCTCCAATAAAAGAAGTTGTCGGTTACTTTTGGTTTATTGATGGCAACAATACGTTATACAGCGGTTACAATGAACAATAGCGGCCTGCCTCGATATAAATGTGAAAAAAGCCCAGAGGCGACATGCGCGCGACCTTATAAAGCATTTGCTCTCTCTTTCATGCTTTGTCTCTTTCAGGCGTCGTGACATACGTCCCTTAGATCTATTACAATAAAAAATAATTACTGAAAATGTTAGTTATGTTGGTAAATAACTACTAACCGATATTTTTAATCTACCAGTTTTAAGACATACCCGTATTTTCGTCAGATCAACCACTACACTAGCATGTAAATCCCACTACACACTACCACAATCATAGCATCTATTATTCACATACTGACCGACTGACATACTTTCCCGAAATATTCCTCACATGCGTATTAATCTACCCGAAAGCTAAAATGCACTAAGGTTCCTACGAAAAGAGATCAAGAATTTCAGGGGTGAGGAGAGTGATACGGGGTGGAATCTAAAGGAGGTTGACTACTTGTATTACTTACTTACTTAACATCATGCCGTTTCTCCGCAGAGGTAGGCAAAGAGGATCTTAAAGGAGCAAAAGGGTTCACTTTTATGAATAGTGGGTAGATCAAATAAAAGATAAATAACCTTCTGAGAAAACTGAGACATACATATTTCTTTATAGAGAAACCAATTAAGAGTACATAAAATTTGAGACAATGCTGGCAGACTATTGTAGTACCTACTTCATACCTAGGTATATGTAATGGTGCAGCGTGGCTGTTTTTATTGAATTTAGGTATATTTAAATATTTATACTTTCTCTTGTTTGTATTCTTCGACCATGACTTCAGAGTGTATTTGTGTTTTGGTGATTAAAATATTAAAATTTACCAAAATAATGTCTCAAAGAAAATAAAATAAAATCTGTTGGCAGCCCCTGAATTTAATACATCTTCACGGATAATCGTACTCCCGCAGTACAAATATTGAATAAATCAATCAGTTTATCTCTGCTACCACATTGTTGCTTTTCGATCCGGTTTGCTCTGCCAACTTCACTTTGTACTTCTCGCCCCGCACCCCGCCCGCCGCCGCTCAACGCTCCGCGGAATTAATCCGGAACATGTAAATGCTCTTTACTGCCCAAAATTTAATCAAAATTGATCTGTTTTAATAAAAAAGCGACTCTCCTTCATATTTGAAACGAGCGCCGCTGTTTTATTTCCGGAAATATCAAACACACAAAACAAAAGAAGAAAGTCGAAAAATATCCGTTAATATCTTCCGGTCGGGAATTACATTTTTAATAAATTAATATAAATAAAGATATTATGGCGAAGGAATGTCGCTGCGCGCTTTTTCCACCGGTGTAGAAAACCAGATTTGTTGCCAATGTTTTTTCCAAGGCTGTGAATTCGGAGACGTCAGAAATCGGCCGTCTTCTTCTTTTTTACATGCTTTGTGATGCAATCTTGTAACTGATTTTTCACCGAAATCACGATGTAGGTCTGAAACATTTACTTAGAGTGGATAATTATACATTGTTAATTGATTTTCGCTATGATTTGGTCACTATTTAGATTAAAATTAATAATCACGTCACTCGTATTAAATTAATAATCACTTCACTTACAAGTAAGAGCCGCAAAAACAGCTGAAGAACATTGAAAATTTGTTTTAAACTTTAAAACAACATGTTTAATATTTGAACTAGCTGTAACCGGTGAAAAATCATGGAAAATTAAATGTTTCGTGACTTTTCTAAGCCCTAGTATTATATTATATAGTATATTTTGACGGTCCACGAAGAGGCGGCGGCAGCAACGTACGTTAAGCTGCCGGTTTGGGTTTGCTCTCCCGGGGCTCAAGCCCATCTCCAACCATGTAATTTTTTTTAGCCGTGAATTCAAACGAATTTATGGACGTTACACGAATTCACGGACAGACAACTAAATTATTATGTTTAAACTGCATAGGCGATGTTAAAAGATCGATTTCGAATCTTTACAAAGAAAGCGTTTAAAAGATGTCTTCAAAAATTTTTTGATTTACTTATTTTTCATGGGTTCCATTTTAATTAATCGAGGTGTATACAAATATACAATATTATTTTAAGAATAGAAACATGGACTCTTATCAATGAATTGATAAGGCGACTTGAAGCATTCGAGATGTGGACCTATAGAAGAATAATCAAAATAAGCTGGGTGGACAGTGTTACAAATAAAGATGTTATAATTCGGATGAATAAGAAAAAAGAAGTGATTAAAACATTTAAATTCCCAAAAGTGTGATGTATTCCCTCCAGGGAATACAATGGGGTTTAATAATAATAATAACAATTTAAGTTATACTCCGGTTAGGTATTACTACAGTTTTATTAACCAGAGACGTTGTTGCCGACCGATCGTAGCCTGAGACCTAAGTACTCGTATAGAAATTCGGGAACAAGAAAGAGGCCTCTTCCGCACCGGGAACCGGGTGGCCAGCTTCAAAAACACCACAATCCCGGATATGTGATCCATTTACTTCCAGAGAAGTATGAGATCTTGCACCTTATAATGTAAGTAAATATTGCCAGAAGACGTGGCCATTGAAGCTGAAGAATCTAGGACAATGGTTTGGCCAGTCTACTGTGAAGCTATTTCAGGGCGCAAAGTGATGGTAGCCAACTTTCGTTGAACGTATAGGACACAAGAAGAAGTATACAAATTTCATGAGTAAATCATATATGGAATCCCTCAAGGAAGTACACTAGGACCTGTTTTATTCCTCCTATACATAAACGATTTATGTAAGCTAACAACGGGTGGGAAAATAGTTACTTTTGCAGACGATACAATACTCCTCAACATGGAATCTTGTTTTCAAAGCAGCTGAACTGGGTTGCAACATAGTAAAACACTGGCTGGAAAATAATATGCTAACAGTCAATCTCAAAAAACTAAGTATTTGACATTCAGCATATATAAAAGAGGGCAGCCATCTAGCGATTTAAAATTGACTATGCATGATTGCCAACACCAAAATTGTGGTTGCATCCCCTTGGAAAATACAGATAGTATGAAATACTTGGGAATCATAATAATACAGGCACTTAAAATGGAAACTTCACATTGAACTATTATCGGGAAAACTTCTAAAACTCATTTATCTATTTAAATCCATACGTAATATTTTTAATAAACAGCAACTCAAAACTATATATTATGCTCTTGCCCAGTCATTTTTGAACTATGTGATTCCAAGTTGGGGAGGTACTTACAAAACCACATTAAAACCAGCTATAACGACACAAAAAACCTTGCTCCGAGTCATTAATAAGAAACCATTTATATACCAATCAGACAGACTTTTCAGAGAATTTAATGTACTGGACGTTACACAGCTGTTCGTTAAGTCTATCCTCATCTTCTACATCAAAAACACAAACCACCTAAGAGCAACCAGTAACTCGCATTCACATAATACTAGACAAGCATTACGAAACCTTGACGAAATACCAAAAACTAAGACAACACATGGACAGAAAAAATACTCATACATAGGGCCTAAAATATTAAAGATACTTAAAAAATATTTAACATACTTATTTAAATACCAACATTGACACAACCTCAGTTTAAGAGAGAAATTATATCGCTCCTGACCGAGCGTGTAAGACGGACTCTTCGGAAATCAACCTAAACAAAAATTTTATAGCCACAAAGCGCGGGTACGCATTTTCTGACTTAGTTGACCTGGGAGCCTACATGCCTATTATGTCGTGCGGAGAATGTGAACTTCGTTCATCTTGTAATCACTTACTGTAGTATACTTATATTGTATAATGTATTAATGTTTTATTTTAATGTATCATCGTAAATTGTAACTGTAGTAATCACCTTGTCCTAAATGACTATCCTTTAGGGTCATTCTGACCTGTCGATAGTCTTTAAATTAAAAATAAAAAAATAAAAAACAGATTTCCCGACAATCAGAATATACTCAATTAATAAAATAAAAGCTTTAGCAAACAACTGGATTACCTCTAAAGGTAGAACACAACAGAAAATTTACTTACTGTAATTGCATAATGTCTATAAATAAAAATATATACCTATATAAATAAATTAATTAATTAAGGAAAATAAAAAATAATCTTAAACAAAACTTTAACCCTTTTTACATTAAACAATATTCTACACATATTTACACTTGGACTTATAACTCACTCAACTTATCACTAACATTGCACTTGATACTTTGTAGATACATAATGATTACCTTATGAAAACAAATAGTATTGACGAATTCAAAAAAATATTATAATTGTGTTCTATAACGCCACTCTGGGACAGGCGTAGCCTAGTAGAGGGGCATAATTCACAAATCTAACAACAACAAAAAAATTGTATAATCTTATCTTATATTTTTATTGTTAAATTATTATTAAGTAACTATATACTGTAAACAAGGATTTTTTTAAATAAATAAATATATATATTTATAAAGTAAGGAATTTTTGTGCTTTAGAAGTATAGGAAAGAGCGGATCATCAATACCGAATGCGTATACATACAGGATTCACTAATTTACGAAGTATTCGAATATCGCATCCTCTCACTTTAGCACGTGCAGCTGAAATGGTTTATATAGGAATACTGCGCGAGTGAAGGGTGTTTCTTTATTTATCATTCGTTCCTGTAAAATCGAGTCGAAATTGGAGTCGGAGGCGAACTGCAACACGGAGCTGAATTTGAAGTCAGTGTATTTTTAAACGACTCCATAACCTTTTTTTTTCAAATATCAAAATTTTTCAATTTATTAGAATACGGTTATCGATTATCTGAGGTTGCATTAATTAGATCTGGAATTTACCAGAGTAGTAAAAAATTTAAAAATTTTAAGTTTATTTGATCCAACTTTGTTAACACTCTATTATCTATTTTGCATTTCGCCAATTTTCGTTGATGACCGATCACTTCCAGGTTTCACGATAAACTAATTAATTAAAGAAAGGAAACGTGAATCGTGCTATTTCAAGTGTTCAATAATATTTAAATCAGTGTTTCCGGTTTTAATTTGAAATTGCATAAAATTTTTCCAACATCGTAATTTTAAATGGTAACAAGGATCGACATTTGATAACAATGAAAACAAATATTTATCTAAAAAGTTTTATAGAAATGGATTTCAATTAAAAAAGGCTTTGTAAAAAATTAAATGAAATTAGAATATTTAAATGTGTACTTAATGCCACACATAATACGGGAACAGCATTCCCCAAGTTAGTCGGGCTACCGACTCTCCTTACACGACTCCGTGCGATTTTGGCTATTCCTCAAGTTAAAATTGCAGCTGAAAGGAAATCGATATGAACCAAGACAAGATTTTATGCGAAACGCGACGGTCCAGCTGAACACCATTCCAAAAGATGCCAAAAGTCTAATTGATTTGAGTGTATACGATTTTTACACTGATGAAAGTATCAATGTTTTAGCATAAAAACATTACTGAAACTAACATTTTGAGTTAAGAATTTTATTATATCCATAATAAAGGTTAACTCATAAACGCACGGCTTCAATAGTATTGTCAATAGACTTGGCTGAGGAAGCCAAATGAAAACACTGGTAATTAATTATAGATTTATTGATTATTTTAACTAATTCACAAAGTAACTGAACACGAATTTAATTTTAACACTTAACCACAATTAATCACACGTCTTTGTAACACTTCTTTCAACGAATACTGGTATATTGTTTAATTATTGCATCTATGTATGTACTTCGCTTGGTATCTGTTGCTTCGAATTAATCTGCGTGTTGATAACTCTACGGTCGCTGGCTAAGTCACATCGGTCAAACATTAAAACAAACATGTCCCGCCGCGGCGAGGTATCCGCTTTTTATACGAAACACTTTGGTTTTTCGAACTTCCTAGATTATTATATATGTACATTTCTAGTGTCAAAGAGAATATTCCCGTCGCTTCCAGACTATACCAGATGTTTTTAGATGATTCCAGAGTGTTATAGTTTTCCAGAGATTTTGAAAGACTTCGATTGTGCGCAGTTTAATTCTAATTTTAGTATCTCGTTACAGTATTTTTATACGAAACGTTGATTCATCAATCCATATTTGCTTTAACAAAAATCATATAAGACTTTTTGTACGTGTAAATCATTCAATAGGCAAATATTGTATTTATATTAAAACATAATGTACCTACATATTTACAAATACACTATCTTTAAAACAAAAAACATATAAATATTAAAAAACTAGTGATATTTCAAAAATATTATCTTCACTTCTCATAATCTCTGCAGAGCATTTCGGCATTCACGCTCGTTTCCCCGATACACAAAAGATTTAATTCACATTTTACAGAGCCCTTAAAAATTTGCCATTAAATTTGAAATTGGGCCATATAACCTCTTTTATTGGACATTACGGGGGTTATTTTGCCTCTGTGTTATTTTGAAATAAGGCGCGTTAAAAGGAAATTCGCGATGTGCCTTATTTCCCATTTTTTATTTAACGTCGGTGGTGAAATAAACAAGCGTTATCGGTACACAGACCGTTAATTCGAGATAAATTCTTCCAGCCCAATCTCGTAAACCCGACGTCCATCGCCCGATATAATCAGCAGTTTTGAACGGAGCTGAGGAGGAGCTAAGCCTGGAACCTTTTCTTATTCAAGGCTACCCAAATCTTCTACAATTTTTTTGGCTCTCGGATTCTTTTCTAATTATCCAAATATAAGATGTTTTATTAGAGTATCCTTATTACGCTTGATTCGAACTTGTTTAAACAAGTCAAACATATATTAAGATTTAATACACCAACTGCAAAAAAAATTACCCATAAAAACAAATTTTTCATTATAAATCCTTTATAAGATAGCAATTTTTATTAAATGAATTATCTTACAGAATAACGACTGGCTTTTATTTTGTAGCAATTTTAAATAAAGTGATTAATTCGAAAGTGTCCATAATTTAAATAATTTAGTTTTTTTTCACTATTTTCTTTTTAGTTTCACACAACATGTTTTGAAAACCTCCATTTTCTTCTTCAGATGGGTTGAGACTGAAGAAGAAAACGGAGGTTTCCAAAACATGTGTGATACTCAAAAATAAAATTGTGAAAAAATCATATTTTTCGTATTTTTTATTGTTCAATGGATTTCCACAAGTAAACGCCAACACATTAAATTACTTAATTTTAGAATAGTACCAGAAGGTAAGTACCTCTTTCCCGAATATTTTTATGGGGCTCGAACCACCGACAAAGAAAAAATCTCAAAAAATGTTAATATTCTATCAAAAAATATATATATTGATTTTATTATTTGTATAAATCTACTTATATTATTTGATAAATTACACCTGCATTTTTGGAAATACCTTTCCAACGTCAGGGTGTTATATATATGTCAAAATATCAAAATGAACAATGTCTTTTGTTTTTTGTTTTTCTGAATTATTTGAAAATTTAGAATCATTAGAAATTAGCGAAGCGTTTAATAGTTAACAAAATATTATTAATAGTCAATTAAATTTAACTACTAGCCCAATTCTAAAAAATGTTCCATTAATTGCGAGTAATCAAGAACTTATTCATTTTGATATTTTGACAATGGAAAGGTATTTGCGAAACATGTAGGTGTAATTAATCAAATAATATAAGTACATTTATACAAATAATGCAATCAATATTTTTTTAAATTTCAATCTACAATGTTGCTGAAGCAATTGAAAAAATAATATTTTATCTATTAAAGTGTGAAAATAAAGTCATTTTGATTTTATTTAATCCCACTTATAATAATTTCGTTATCTGTCTATCCGTCCGTCCGTCCGTCCGTCTGTCCGTCCCCATAACTTCGTGTAACATCCGTAACCGAACTTAACGTAAAAGTATAATTTT
Source organism: Agrypnia vestita (assembly GCA_016648135.1). NCBI lineage: Eukaryota > Metazoa > Arthropoda > Insecta > Trichoptera > Phryganeidae > Agrypnia > Agrypnia vestita. The sequence goes on along the minus strand of JADDOH010000085.1, from coordinate 349,431 downwards.
CTTTTCTCTTTTTTTCTTTTTTTTCTTTACTTTTTTTATCGTCATTTTTGACGGGTTACAGCTATTTTTTATAAAAGTCAAACACATGTAGTGGAGGCAGCCGTGGAACCACAGCTAGTTCATGTCTATATATTTGACTTGTCCGTGAGACCGATTTAATGTTAGTATCCTTTAAACATCATGTACAATAATTATCTGATTATTATTATTAAGGCAAAAATCTTTTATTCGATGAGTTTTTGTCACAACTATAGAAATGGAATTCGTATGAATCGAGAACAGATTTATTATTCAGTCTCACACAATTATGGAGTTATCGCAAATACCTTGTAATTATTCACACAACCAAATTTATTATTAAATTTGTTTACATAACCAATTAAGTTTTATATTTTTCCACCCGATTTCAAAAACAACCATTTCTTTCCTCGGCTGATAAAAAACTAATCAAAAACAAATTTAATTTCTCTTTTGTTTCCAGACTTTAATTTACAAAATAATATTTTAAAAATATTTGGCAACCTGGCAGAATAAATATTAAAAAACACTATGTGATGGAAAGTTATGAAAATTACATTAAATGTCTGAAATTATTGCAAATATATTTGGTGTAGGTTTATAAACAAAGTTAATAAAGAATTGATTAATGTAAAAAATGATCAAAGTAAATAAAAGAATGTTATTTTATTTACATAATACATAATTTCTAAATAATAATATTAAGAACTTTTGAAACATCTCGAATTAATGTTAGCAAGTTTGTCGTATTTTTGTGGCACAATCTTTTAGCTTATTTTGAAAATAGTAAAAATATTGATGTGACACGTTTTCGTATCTGTATTCAAAAAATGATTAAATTAAGTGAAAAACGTTAACTATGTTTCCTTGACATACGTTACATTCTCTCTCAAAATCTCTTCAAAATCTCCCAGCAATGGGTTAAATATATAACTGACTACATTCAAAAATAGAATTAATGATACTGACAAAAATTAATTATCCCTATGGAAATACAAATAAATAGTTAAATACGTAAAAAAATCCGTATTTCAATGTAGTCATCTTAACACTTAATCATTCAATGGGAGATTTGATACTCTCGAAAATTAATTAGTAAAATATAAAATTTTATACTTTTCTACTCAATTTTCGTATTCTGAATTAAATTAAATTAAAATATTTTGAATACCGTCGAACATGAACTGCTCCAACTAGAAAATAAACGTATCTCATACCTTCTTACTGACACCGCAAGGGCGCACATAATCCTCGCATATTTTCTTGCCCCTGGGGTGAACACAACCCGCTAAAGATCCTGAATTATCTTTAATCGCATCTTCACGTATATAGCAAATATTCGAGGGCAGTAAGTATTTTAAACTCGAGTAGGTATCTTCATTCGACCGACTGAAACCAGGCATGTGTTTTACTAGATTCATTCCCACCTACAAGTGTGATGGTCGACATAGAGATAGATTTAATAAATTTAGGAAATCTTAAAATAATAATATTCTTATGGAACATTTTGAAAAAAAAAAAATTTGAAAATAGATTTTACCGGGAGGACTTTGAAGAAAACCTTTTTATATAGTAATAGCATCATCATTAGATTCATCCACCTTCATGCGTCGTCGTGACCATTACTTTTAGATTAGGGTAGGAAGATTAGTCGGTTGGATCTTGAATAGATTCCAGTCGTATAGCAAGCCGAATTATACGTTAGGAATTCTTGATTCAGTTACACACATACATCTTCTGTGGATATCAGTGTTGGTGACGACTACTACAGCTAGTACAGATATTAGGGTTCACCTCTACTGGGTTTGAACACTTTAAAATTTTATAATTTTATGTTACATATAAGTATGGGGATGATGAATACGGAACATATTAATAAAGTTGTTTTAGGTTTTCAATAAGTTTTGGGAGGAACGATATTACAGTTATACGGAGGAGTCGCGCCTGATTATTTGACAAACGCTTAACAATTTGGGGGAAGATAGGTTAGTAAGGAATAGTTATGGGAAACTATTCTTGACATCTGGATGCACTTCTTCTACAAACATGCGTCGTCTTTAGATATCACTCTTGAGGGTTGGCTGGAAAGTTAGTTGAGACGGATAATAGTTATATATACTTTTACGTTCTACAATTATCGAAGGGTTTGTTCCTATCCTTTTCTTCCTCTTCTTCTTCTTCTTATTCGTATATGCTATCGGTTATGTGTATGTATGTATATATGTGTATATATATATATATATATGTGTATATATATATATATATATACTTTCTTTCCCCCTTTTAGTTATATTGACTTCAACAGCGTCTTCTTCTTCTTCTGTACGAAGGTTTTTTTTATTGGTTATGTTCACTCTAGTCTTCTTCTTCTTTGAATACATACCATTTATGCTTTACTTTTCAAACACCTTCTCTTCTATAAATAGCAATTATTACAATACGTTGCAACTACTTTTTCGTCTTATGGTATATCTTTCGACTGCTTCTCTACTTTCTTCTTCTTCTTCTTTTTCTATAACTACATTCATTTCGTCTTCTTCCATTTATCTTATACTTTTCGACTGTTTTCTACGTCTTTTCTTCGTCTTCTCTTCTTCTTTACCTTTTCTTCTTCTTCTTCTTTTCCTATTACTAAATTATTTTCTTTTTCTTTCTTCTCTTCTCTTTCTTCTTCTTCTTTTCATATTCTCTTCTTTCTTCTTTCCTATTCGCTTCTCCACTTTCTTCTTCTTCTTCTTTTCCTATAACTACATTCATTTCGTCTTCTTCCGTTTATCTTGTACTTATCAACTGGTTTTCTTCGTCTTCTCTTCATCTTCTTCTTATTCTTCTTCTTCTTTTCCTATAACTACATTCATGTGTCGTCTTCTTCTGTTTGTCTTATAATTTTGGACTCTTTTTCTACGTCTTTTCTTCATCTTCTTTTGTTCTTTACTTACTGCTACATTCACGTCTTCTTCTTATTTTTCTTTCAACTTCTTCTTCTTCGTCTTTATCTACTACTACACTCGGTTGTGACTTTTCTTCTTTATCTTATGCCTTTCGGTGGATTCATTTTCTTCTTCTTCTGTCGTCATCCACTACTTTTATGGCTTTTTTCTTCCTCTTCTTCATCATATTACACCAACAATAAATTATGGCAGTCATTACAGTATACGTGGAATATTGAGGACAATTGGTTGATTCTACATAATAGGAAACGTTCTGCGCATATGCATAAGGTTCATAACACAGGTGGGGTACTAGAGTTCATTTTGTCGCGGTTTGCAATTATAGTAGGAATATACGGTTGACCATTCACTCGGTTAAAATAGGACTATACGAGTTTCAGATAGAAGAGGTTGTATAGTTTGGGGGAAGGGGGAATAAGAATTGTGTTACAAGATGGTGAACACTTGTCGGGGTACACCATGGTAGGATAGCAAGGAATAGTTATTGGAAACCTTCTTGACAACTGGGTTATGGTTGAAGCTCTACTTCTTTAACAAATATGCATCGTCTTTGGGCATCTCTTTTGAGGGTTAGCTGGACAGTTAGTTGAAACGACGCCCAACGGTTATTGAAGGGGCTTGTCCATTTGCGACTAGTCATTAGAAAATTTGGAGGCGGGCTGCACCTTTTCTTTTTAGAGTGGATAGCAAGCATCATCGTCATCATGCTTACTCGTGTACGGAGGATATTGAGATCGAAGGGTTTGCTCTATATATTAGGAAGCTGGTTGTTAAATTTATATGAATAGATTGTACATTAATTCATAGGTTATCATAATTCTGGAACTTCAAATTTTTCGTAGCTCGCATTTGATAGGAGAAATATACAGTTAATATTTACTCGGTTGAGTTGGTTTGTATAGCTTGAAGGGGATGTGGGGAGTGTTAGTGGGAGTATATTCTGGGGGAAGGGAGGTATATGCTGGGGAAAGTAGTATAGAGTTGCGAGGTGGTGAACACTAGGAGTGTACCATTGTAAGGGAAGCAAGGAGGATAACAAAGTGGGGGAAGGGGCGTTCCTTTTAAGTGTTGATAACAGGATGGAGCTTGAGTGGTTAGCAGACACAATGATGAGATTACTGAGGCATTCAATCGATTATGAAGAATCGAACCTTTTCAGTTAATTGAATAAATTAGATACAGTCCCTTTTGCTTTCAAATCTTATATTTATATTAGTTGTACACTTTTCATTTGAATGACAGGCAGATGGTTTACAGTAGCTTAAATACGCAAGGAAGGTTCCATTGAGAAGGAATTCGACCCTAATAGAAATATAGTACGCGGAGAAAGGAAAGAACAACGATTAATTTTCCAAGGAATTTTAGAAACTCTTAATAAGTATCACGAAATATACTATCCTATTGGGTTATTTAGCAGATAGGCTCGATCTGATAGATCATTCCTCTCTCTAAATAAGGGGGAAGCTGTGATGGTCGACATAGAGATAGATTTAATAAATTTAGGAAATCTTAAAATAATAATATTCAAAAAAAGCCAAGTATGGACATCAAAAATATATTTCTTCTGGTTTGAATCGTTTAAAAGTAAAAGCCTGATATATTTCTTCTTAAGATTCTATGTATTACAAGAGGCTAACAAAATATTGAATATTCAGCTATACAAGTAATATTTCTTAGATCTTTATTATACCATAGATATAATTCTGTGTTAAATTAATATCGTTTGCCAATCCTAATAGACTCGACCTTGTGAGTAGGTGCGAACGAGCCTTTATTATTTATGAATCGGAACAGCAAGTCTCGCGTGTAGCGGGTGCTTTACTGTTATTTTAACGAAACGGACCAATCACAGGCGCGCTTTGCCTTCGACGGGTTGAGCCGGAGGCGACCGTCCTGATGACTGAATCCGGCCAATGGCGAGCGCCGGCGGTGAGGTCATCGCGCATAGGATGAGTCACTGCACTAGCGTGGATTTCGGAGATATGGTGCAATCGAGACTATAAAAGGAGCGAACACGATATACTCAGCCCCTTTCAGTTCGAGACCAGACTTGCGAGCGGGAGCGCTGCCCGACAGACTACCGACGGAGCCCTGAGTTCCAGAACAGCATTTGCGGACGGAGTTGCTGCCCGGACGTATGGAGGAATCTACCATTCATCAGTACCAGAGAGGATCATACCGCCACTGTGTAACAGCTAAGGAACACATTTATATTATCTATCGATTAATTATTTTCACTATTGAAATGTATTTATTTTGGGAAGATTTAAAATCGGAGCAATAATGTATAATTAATATCACGATTTCTTGTGTGATCTTGGCTCAATTCGTACGGGAATATCTCCCAAACGAATATATTTTGATGCATGGGGATTTTCATACCATTTGTATTAACAATTGATTTTACGGAGCTCTATAAGCAGTGCTTAATAGATTCATAATATTGTCGACGCGTTATGTATTGCATAACCAGATATCAATCCAAATCGTACGAGAAATTCTTCCGAACGAATATATTTTAAAGTATGGGGATTTTCAAACTATTTTTACTAATAATTGAATACACGTAATTCTATAAGAAATGCTTAGTAGCCTTATAATAATTGTGTTGCGTAAGTATTGCGCAATCCGGTCTTCAGCCAAGTCTTTATGATTTGAGTACCTCGGTACATCTGGCTTAACAAGTAGCTTCAGAACGACGAGTAAAGGACAGAATGGGGAGATCTAACTGAAATTGGAGTTTTCTGGTTTACGAACGTTGAGCTAGGTGAGGTTGTGGATGACGCTCGTGTCATAAGCCTGGAATTCGCGCAAGCCCCTGTGAGGTACTCTTAAAAGCGGGACCTCCCTTGTTGATCGGAGTGGCCACTAGACTCGACCTTCGCGCCTCATCTTGCTCAAAAACAGCGTAAACCAACGTCGTGAATTCTCTGACTTCGGAAGGATTTTCATGCCTGAATGCTGTAAAACCTTGATAGAAAACGTTAACTTCTATTTCGTCCTCTGTAAGAAAGACAGGGCCGGAATAAATATAAAAATCATTCACTCATATGGAATAACTGGGATATTATAAATATGTTACTAACACACTAACATTTGACCAAAGTAAATGTTGCAAGATGCAGAATCGTGGGACGCCATTCTGAAAAGGCATAATGAGATTGCACAATAATTTGTAACATCGCTGACTATGCCCGCAAAGGAGGCTAATGTCGTCATCAATTCGTACCAAAAGAGTACATGATTCTTCAAACACCGGCCTAAAAGAAAGGCGCCTCAAGACAACACACATCATCAGAAACTCGTACCAAAAGAGTACGGCCTTCTCAATTATAAGCCTAAAAGAAGGGCGTCACGGGATCACATCTCGTAAAGAAGAGATAGAGTCTCGGGATGCAGTAAGTTCCGGAGGAACAAGGGGGGGCCGTTTAGTCACTTAGGAAGTCGGCCACCGGGTTTAGGCGGGCGCGGAGCCTCAACCCCTCTCAGCAGAGATGCTGAGGGTTTAAAAAACCAAAATTTAGCATTCAAAGAAACTATTATTTCATATAAACTCACGGGCTGTTGTAGAATCCTTTCGAACAAACCATCCCCGAGACCTTATCTATTTATTCATAAAGAAGTTTCACTTCAAAAAATGTGGTATTTCGTAGATAGCAAATATATGTATTATTTTCCCACGGAATTAATATGAACAGGTTCATGCACGTCTAGAACGAAACCATTCAAGGTAAGAATTTGCTAATACAAAGTGTTTATAATTATTCATTTCAGTGTTATTTAATATGTGTGAATTTTTCCCTTTGCGCCGTTCGAACAATTTATTGGTTTGTCTCAAAACGGAAATGTTTTATTTCTAATACACGAATTCTTTATGGTGAACGTATTTTATTGTAACATAAATGTATAGATTATTAGGTTCGTTAGATGTTTTTATTACGTAATATTATGCAATTGTTTCCACACTGCTCCTATAAAAGAATTTGAAGTTATTACGATACACAACGGGGTCCTTCATCCATTAGACGAATCATGTGCCAATTCAACGACGTATTACGAATAGTATATATTGTATTTATCGAGATTTAGTCGCATTTATTATTCCTAGTGAGGTTTTTAGTATTGGTTCCAGGCGCCATTATGAGGCGGAAATAGTTCATATTCATAGCCCGACTGCAATAGGTATTTTGTCGCGTAAGAGGTAGCACTTTTAGAAATATAACTATGTTTTATGTTTCGTCCCTGACGGACAGGATGGTATAGCTGTGGCTATTTAGGTAATATACTTAGTAAATGCAAAGGGCATTAGGTATTTTCAATATAGTATGCGAACCCAAGAAGTTAGATGAATATTTTAGAAATATTTTAATATTTTAGTTAATATTGCATTCAAAAGCGCAATTTTCACAGAATAATTATTTCCAGTTAATAATATATATTTTAGTTAAATGTATAGTTAGCACAGGCAGAGTATTAATATTGTATAGAATACATTATTTATAATATTTCAAGAAGGTATAATATTTTATTCCGCGATCCTTTTATAGTTACAGCGTATCTGTCGACCTCAGCCGTTGCCACCCGCGCCATACAACTATTTTCGCTAACATCATACGGCAAATGACTTTATTCGTTGCATAAAAAATATTATATTATTTAATAATTATTTTCAGTTAATACGTATTTTTAGTTAATTTATCGTATAGAATAATTTCTGATAGTATAGAACATTATTTCATATGAAAAGTTGAATTTTAGTAGTAGTAATATTTCTGTATTGAATATTTAAGTTTTAACAACTGTATCGCTACATCATATGGTTGAAGTCGACCGGTTGCAACCTGTCGCTCAATCGCGCGCGCTCACATATAAGAATAATGAAATATTTGATAATCCAATATATTGTATTTTGAACGCGACGTTTTGCTACTTACTAACCTTCATTATTTAGTAGGACCCACATTAGGGTCATCTTACATCGTTAGCCGTGAAAAGAATATGATTTACATTGATTTGCAATGGAATGATTTGTATTATAGATTTGCTTCGCCTTATATATTCAACACACACCCCATGGGATGTCTAACTCTGGTGCCGGACCAGGAGCTATACTAAATTATTATTAAATGTATCAAGGCCGCGATGCCCTCTATCTACCTGGGTCACTACAGTGGTGCCGGTGACCAGACAGGAGCGTATTCGTTGGACTCATTTGCATAGTAATAAAATCATTTTGGTTTAGTTAATATTATAAATGAAAGAAAATATTTGATTATAAAAGCGGTTTTATTTAAACAATCGCGAACCACGGTCCGTGACATCAAAGAAAAAAGATTGAGCATTTATGTGAACCACGTACTGAGATTTGTAGACAAACGTGATACTAGGTATTAGAAATTTCTTTAGGTTGTTTGTCATATAGACAGTTGGCATTTTTATTATTTAATATTTTGTGAACGAAAATTATTGTAGTAATTTTGGTCCTTGTGATATATTAGTTCGATTTTGGAATGCCTGTTTCTTTGTAAAAGTATTGCTCCATTTTATAGAATATGTGATTTATTTCATATCTCATTCATTTTATGTGGTTTGAAATCAAACGATTCACATTTGAAAAATATTTTTAATAATTGTATGAAGAAAATATATTTGAATGCGATCTCACAAGTATGCCACCGGCACGGCCTAGGCCATCGGGATTTGCGGATCGCAGTATAACAAATATGTAGTTGAGATTCAAACGAATCACATTTGAAAGGTTTTAATTATTGCATTTGTTTTCTCGCAAGTATACCACTGTCACGGCCTGGGCCATCGGGATTTGCGATCGCAGTGTAACAAATATGTAGTTGAGATTCAAACGATTCACATTTGAATGGTTTTAATTATTGCGTTTGTGTTTGTGTTTCGCAAATATACCACCGAACACGGCCAAAGCCGCCGGGTTTGCGAGCGCTGCGTGTTAGAAAGACCGGCGACGGTTTCCCTATATAACGCGAGCGGACACGTTTCGACCCAAGCGTGGAAGATGCGGCAGAGACCCAAGACGTTTGAGCATTTAGCGTTTGATAAGTTTGACTATCGCGGTCGGGCGTATCTGAACAGACTGTGTGCTTCGCTGTTTGCTTCGCAAATATGGACAGGTCGCGCTCGAAGAAATGCAAAGAAATATAGACTTGGAATGCGGGCAGATCACCGCGACAGATTTCAGCGCGCGCCACGGAGGGTTTATGATAGCTTAAAATTCGGTTTTAATTTAATTTCTTATATTAATATAAACTAATAATTAACCCACGCTAGATAAAATCTGTTCAGTGGCAAATATTTTCGCTTACGAGTTATGCAATAGTAATTAATAATAATAGCAGAAAAATATAAAAGTAAAAATAAATATAAAAACCGGATAACAATTTAATAGAAAATATAAACACGAGAATATATGAATATAAAAGAAAAGAAGATATAAAAACGAAAACTTTTAGTATACGGGTACACAAGAATTATATTAAACGGATTTTGCCATGTGAACATTTGATATATATTTTATTTTATAAAAAAAATTATAAATCCGATGTTTTATAATATTTACTTTTCTCTTTCGGTTATGTACAATTATGATACAAATGCGAAAAATATTTTAATAATTATGCGTCTGGTTTCATAATTAAAAATTAATATAAATTAATCTTAATTAAATTAAGGTTAATGTAAATTAAATAAATCCACACTTGTTATATATTTGTCTTATGGATATTAAAAAGGGTTTCTATATTTGAAAAAAAAAAAATCTTTAAATTCAGCTAAATTTTTACAGATAATAATTACACAAAAAATTTATTGATTATAGTATTCTTACAAATCTACTTATATTATTTGATAACTTTCACGTGCATGTTTCGGAGATACCTTTTTATCGTCAAGGTGTTATATTAAAAATTGTCCTAAAAAAATAAAATTTCAATCTACAATGTTGCTGAATTAATTGAAAAAAAATAATAATTTCCTTCATTGATTTATTATGGTTCTTAATTATTCTAATTATCTAAATGTGTTCTTAATTGTTATACACAGTTATATACGGTTCTGGTTATTCAAACTAATTATAATTTCTTTGTTGTATGCAGGATTGATAGACTTGTTCGTAATATAAACACAGACGCGTATTGTTGCACGAAATAATTATTTGAGTTTCTTGTTTTGATCTAAAAATTATTTTGATTTGAATTACAAGAATAAAATTGCTTCCATTTTTATTTACAAGACGGCCTGGCATATGAATTAAAATGGTCATACTACCGCCATCTAGCGGAAATCAGAGAAAGTTTTGAGCCTTCGCTAGTATTAGTCTATAGGAAGCGGTAATAGAGAGCGCAATATATATATACTCTTAGTAACGAATAATTAAAAATTGGACTTGTTTTTTTTTATATATATTCCTTTGTTTCGCTTCATTGCAACGTTAATTGAAATTGTTTTATCTTCATTAATAAATATTATATTACAATATACGTTGATATAGCTTATTTATAGGCAGAGTAGAAATAAACATCTCACTACTTCAAATTTCGTACGTATCTATATAAGGATTGTTTTAGTTTTAGGCGCAATCTTCTTGGAAATAATACAAAAGTAAATCCGGAATTAACGATATGTGAGTTTCTTCAAGTTTTGAGAAGTCGTAACGCTATGATTGATTAAGCATTTATTGTTTTTACTATACATTGGGTGTATGTAGAAATCCTTTTGAATAGTGATAAAATAAAATAAAAAAGAAATTTTTCAGGAGAGCTTTTGAATTCTTCTGGAACATTTTGAAAAAAAAATTTTTGAAAATAGATTTTACCGGGAGGACTTTGAAAAAACCTTTTTATATAGTAATAGCATCATCATTAGATTCATCCACCTTCATGCGTCGTCGTGACCATTACTTTTAGATTAGGGTAGGAAGATTAGTCGTTTGGATCTTGAATAGATTCCAGTCGTATAGCAAGCCGAATTATACGTTAGGAATTCTTGATTCAGTTACACACATACATCTTCTGTGGGTATCAGTGTTGGTGATGACTACTACAGCTAGTACAGATATTAGGGTTCACCTCTTCTGATTTGTAACAGTGTACTTCGTTAAACATGTTCGCGTTGTTAAAGGAACACTTAAAAATTTTATAATGTTATGTTACATATAAGTATGGGGATGATGAATACGGAACATATTAATAAAGTTGTTTTAGGTTTTCAATAAGTTTTGGGAGGAACGATATTACAGTTATACGGAGGAGTCACGCCTGATTATTTGACAAACGCTTAACAATTTGGGGGAAGACAGGTTAGTAAGGAATAGTTATGGGAAACTTTTCTTGACATCTGGATCCACTTCTTCTACAAACATACGTCGTCTTTAGATATCACTCTTGAGGGTTGGCTGGAAAGTTAATTGAGACGGATAATAGTTATATATACTTTTACGTTCTACAATTATCGACGAGGTTTTTCCTACCCTTTTCTTCCTCTTCTTCTTCTTCGTCTTCTTGTTATTCGTATATGCTATCGGTTATATATATATTTTCTTTCCCCCTTTTATTTATACTGACTTCAACAGCGTCTTCTTCTTCTTCGGTACGAAGGTTTTTTTTTATTGGTTATGTTCACTCTAGTCTTCTTCTTCTTTGAATACATACCCTTTATGCTTTACTTCTATAAATAGCAATTATTACAATATATTGCAACTACTTCTTCGTCTTATGGTATATCTTTCGACTGTTTCTCCACTTTCTTCTTCTTCTTCTTTTCCTATAACTACATTCATTTCGTCTTCTTCCGTTTATCTTATATTTATCAACTGTTTTTCTTCGTCTTCTCTTCATCTTCTTCTTCTTCTTCTTTTCCTATAACTACATTCATGTCGTCTTCTTCCGTATATCTTATAATTTTCGACTGTTTTCTACGTCTTTTCTTCGTCTTCTTTTGTTCTTTGCCTACTGCTACATTCGCGTCTTCTAATTTTATATCTTTCGACTACTTCTTCTTCGTCTTTATCTATTACTACACTCGGTTGTGACTTTTCTTCTTTATCTTATGCCTTTCAATGGATTCATTTTCTTCTTCTTCTGTTGTCATCCACTACTTTTGCGGCTTCTTCTTCCTCTTCTTCATCATATTACACCAATAATAAATTATGGCAGTCAGTACAGTATACGTGGAATATTGAGGACAATTGGCTGTTTCTACATAGGAGGACATGTATTGCGCATATGAATAGAGTTCATAGCTCAGATGGGGTACAAGAGTTAATTTTGTCGCGGTTTGCAATCATAGTAGGAATATGCGGTTGACTATTCACTCGGTTAAAACAGGACGAAACGAGTTAGAAATAGAAGAGGGTGTATAGTTTGGGGGAAGGGTTTGCTCTTTATATTAGAAAGCTGGTTGTTAAGTTTATATGAATAGATTGTACATTAATTCGTAGGTTAACATAATTCTGGAACTTCAGATTTATCGTAGCTCGCATTTCATAGGAGAAATATACAGTTAATATTTACTCGGTTGAGTTGGTTTGTATAGCTTGAAGGGGATGTGGGGAGTGTTAGTGGGAGTATATTCTGGGGGAAGGGAGGTATATGCTGGGGAAAGTAGTATAGAGTTGCGAGGTGGTGAACACTAGGAGTGTACCATTGTAAGGGAAGCAAGGAGGATAACAAAGTGGGGGAAGGGGCGTTCCTTTTAAGTGTTGATAACAGGATGGAGCTTGAGTGGTTAGCAGACACAATGATGAGATTACTGAGGCATTCAATCGATTATGAAGAATCGAACCTTTTCAGTTAATTGAATAAATTAGATACAGTCCCTTTTGCTTTCAAATCTTATATTTATATTAGTTGTACACTTTTCATTTGAATGACAGGCAGATGGTTTACAGTAGCTTAAATACGCAAAGAAGGTTCCGTTGAGAAGGAATTCGACCCTAATAGAAATATAGTACGCGGAGAAAGGAAAGAACAACGATTAATTTTCCAAGGAATTTTAGAAACTCTTGATAAGTATCACGAAATATACTATCCTATTGGGTTATTTAGCAGATAGGCTCGATCTGATAGATCATTCCTCTCTCTAAATAAGGGGGAAGCTGTGATGGTCGACATAGAGATAGATTTAATAAATTTAGAAAATCTTAAAATAATAATATTCAAAAAAGCCAAGTATGGACATCAAAAATATATTTCTTCTGGTTTGAATCGTTTAAAAGTAAAAGCCTGATATATTTCTTCTCAAGATTCCATGTATTACAAGAGGCTAACAAAATATTGAATATTCGGCTATACAAGTAATATTTCTTAGGTTTTTTATTATACCATAGATATAATTCTGTGTTAAATTAATATTGTTTGCCAATCCTAATAGACTCGACCTTGTGAGTAGGTGCGAACGAGCCTTTATTATTTATGAAACGGAACAGCAAGTCTCGCGTGTAGCGAGTGCTTTACTCTTATTTTAACGAAACGGACCAATCACAGGCACGCGTTACCTTTCGACGGGTTGAGCCGGAGGCGACCGTCCTGGTGACTGAATCCGGCCAATGGCGAGCGCCGGCGGTGAGGTCATCGCCCATAGGATGAGTCACTGCACTAGCGTGGATTTCAGAGGTATGGTGAAATCGTTACTATAAAAGGAGCGAACATGATATACTCAGCCCTTCAGTTCGAAACCAGACTTGCGAGCGGGAGCGCTGCCCAACAGACTACCGACGGAGCCCCGAGTTCCAGATCATCAGTTGCGAGCAAAGGAGCTGCCAGCTTGAGAGAAAGCGGGTCTTGCAGCGGCGAAGTATAGAGATTCCACCATCCCGCAGCACCAGAAGGAGGATTCCGCCACAAAGAGTAACAGATAAGGATCATATTCATATTATCTATTACGGTTAATTATTTTCACTATCGAAATGTATTTATTTTGGGAATATTTGAGTTCGGAATAATTATGTGTAATTAAATATCACGATTGCTTGTGTGATATTGGTTCAAATCGTACAAGAATTCCGTTCCAAACGGGTGTATTTTTATGCAAAGCGAATTTCATACCGTTTATGCTAAAATTTGAATACACGGATTTCTATATGAATTACTTAGTAGCATTATAATAATTACTGTATTGCATAAGTATTGCGCAATCCGGTCTTCAGTTAACTCTTTATGATTTGAGTACCTCGGTACATCTAGCTTAACAAGTAGCTTCAGAATGACGAGTAAAGGACAGAATGGGGAAGTCTAACTAAAGATTGGGGATATCTGGTTTGTGTTAGCCTAGCTGGCTGAGGGGTGGATGATTGCCGGCACTTGGGCGTGGAACCCGCACAAGCCCCTGCAGGGCCCCTTAAAGGCGGGGTCCTCCTTGTTGCTCGGGGTCGTCAATAAACCGACCACCTAACCTCATCTGGCGCAAACTACTTAAACCAACAAAAAGGTTCCCTATGTCTTTGGAAGGATTTCCATGCTTGAATGCTGTAAAACCTTGATAGAAAACGTTAACTTCTATTTCGTCCTCTGTAAGAAAGACAGGGCCAGAATAAATATAAAAATCATTCACTCATATGGAATAGCTAGGATATTATAAATATGTTACTAACACTCTAACATTTGTCCAAAGTAAATGTTGCAAGATGCAGAATCGTGGGACGCCGCTCTGAAAAGGCATAATGAGATTGCACAATAATTTGTAACATCGCTGACTATGCCCGCAAAGGAGGCTAATGTCGTCATCAATTCGTACCAAAAGAGTACATGATTCTTCAAACACCGGCCTAAAAGAAAGGCGCCTCAAGACAACACACATCATCAGAAACTCGTACCAAAAGAGTACGGCCTTCTCAATTATAAGCCTAAAAGAGAGGCGTCACAGGATCACATCTCGTAAAGAAGAGATAGAGTCTCGGGATGCAGTAAGTTCCGGAGGAACAAGGGGGGCCGTTTAGTCACTTAGGAAGTCGGCCACCGGGTTTAGGCGGGCGCGGAGCCTCAACCCCTCTCAGCAGAGATGCTGAGGGTTTAAAAAACCAAAATTTAGCATTCAAAGAAACTATTATTTCATATAAACTCACGGGCTGTTGTAGAATCCTTTCGAACAAACCATCCCCGAGACCTTATCTATTTATTCATAAAGAAGTTTCACTTCAAAAATGTGGTATTTCGTAGATAGCAAATATATGTATTATTTTCCCACGGAATTAATATGAACAGGTTCATACACGTCTAAGACGACACCATTCAAGGTAAGAATATGTTAATATAAAGTGTTTAAAATTATTAGTTTCAGTGTTATTTAATATGTGAATTTCTCCTCTTTATGCCGTTCGATTGATTTTATTGGGTCGTTTCCAAACGGATATGTTTTATTTCTAATACACGAATTCTTCTGGTGAACGTATTTTATTGTAACATAAATGTATAGATTATTAGGTTCGTTAGATGTTTTTATTACGTAATATTATGCAATTGTTTCCACACTGCTCCTATAAAAGAATTTGAAGTTATTACGATACACAACGGGGTCCTTCATCCATTAGACGAATCATGTGCCAATTCAACGACGTATTACGAATAGTATATATTATATTTATCGAGATTTATTCGCATTTATTATTTCTAGTAAAGGTTTTAGTATTGGTACCAGGCGCCATTATGAGGCGGAGATAGTTCATATTCATAGCCCGACTGTAATAGGTATTTTTGTCGCGTAAGAGGTAGCAATTTTAGAAATATAACTGTGTTTTATGTTTCGTCCCTGACGGACAGGATGGTATAGCTGTGGTTATTTAGGTAATACATTTAGTAAATGCGAAGGGCATTAGGTATTATCAATATAGTGTGCGAACCCAAGATGTTAGAAATATTTTTATTTAATATTTTTAGTTAATATTGCATTCAAAAGCGCAATTTTCAGTTAATAATTATTTTCAATAAATGTATAGTTGGCACTGGCAGGGGATTAATATTGTATAGAATACATTATTTATAATATTTCAAGAAGGTATAATATTTTATTCCGCGATCCTTTTATAGTTACAGCGTATCTGTCGACCTCAGCCGTTGCCACCCGCGCCATACAACTATTTTCGCTAACATCATACGGCAAATGACTTTATTCATTGCAATGAAATTATATTATTTAATATTATTTTCCACGACGTATTTTTGACGGGTCACCCCATAGGATTCATCACATTGTTAGCCGCGGCCAGGAGTGGGCAAATTAATTGAATATAATAGCTAAAATTAAATATCAACTCGCGGCGATTAAGCAACGGCCTTTTAAATAAATTATTAATACAAAATTCATCGTTAATACGTTAGGAAGACCCACTATCTATCAGGATCATCACAAGGTATCTGCTGTTTCCCGACAAGAATGAAGTGCCCAAATATTTTTTGATAGATTTTCTGTTTATCTTTCTAATTGATTAATCAAATTTATTTTTAAATATCATATGACTATGTTCTAAAATAGCAACTTCACAGCGTGTTTTCATTACAAAATAAATTTGTATTCAACAAAGGCCCCGTAGTGGGCATGACCCTGGCTTTTTGTATCGGAAGTTCCAGGTTCGATTCCCGATGAGGTCACAATACATTATGTGATTATCTCTAGACTGTGTTTTAGTGATATGTTTAGCAATGTACGAGGATAAGTAAAAACTCATCTACCCTTACGCTATAACACACCATTAAGGTTATCATGCTGCTTTCTGCACATGCGTGTTTAGCGTTTGTGCGACTGCGGTCACGTGCGCGAAATTCGATGCCGATCGCGGCATTTGTCTTTCGGCTATTATAGTGTAAACATGTCCAGCTTTACCAGAGTAACAACAAGCAATAATCCGATGTATGGAGGGTACGAAAGGAGCTGAAATTCAAGGTTGACTTTCATCACATTACGGAGATGTTTAAACCGATGAGTTTGATGTACAAAGAGGAAGCAGGATGGCCGTAAACCTCCACCATGGACCACAAGATTCAGCCAGCTCGAGAGATGCTTCTGGCGAGTAACGCATTGTACGTTTTTGAAAATCAGTCATGGTTCTGCCCATCAAATCATCCACGACGAGCGTAAAATCTGCGCAAAATGTGTATCAAGACAGCTTACCGCAGAACACAAGCTCAAACGGTGCAAAAGTGGCTTCGCTACCAACCGAAAACCTTCTTCTTGGAAGGGATGCGCAAGCTTGTGGACCGCTGGACCAAGTGCACTGACAAAGGAGGTAACTGTGTAAAAAAAAAATGATGTGCATGTTGAATCGCCACCTTCGTGTAAATAAATTTTTGACTTGCCCTCGTAATTAGGACGCGCGCGGCCCGTAGTAACATTACAAACTAATAAACGTGCCGTTTCCTCGCAGGGGTAAGCAGAGAGGATAGAACGCCATTTTATTCTACCTTGGCACACCACTTTTGCTTCGGCTACATTCGTATATCTTCTCATGCAAGCTCTACGGTTGTTGAGGCTTTTAACAGGGCCATCCTCCAATATTTGGAGTATCTGATCATGACATCCTGTTACCTTCAATACAGCCCCATATATTTTCTTAACCATGGTTTCCTCGCTCACACGTTCTACATGACCAAACCATCTCAGCATTCCTTTCTTTATTCTGTCTACCACACTAAAGATGGCATTAAATTCACTTCTAATTTGTTCATTCTTCACTCTATCGACCAAAGATTTGCCTCAGCGACCGCATTTCCAACGCCTGCCACATTACAAAGAATGCCTTATTTGATTATTTTGTCAAGATTGATTGCTTTCCTCCTTTCTTCCGCGCGCGCACTTAACGCATTCTCACTACGACAAGCCTGATTGTGTGCAGCTGTAATTATTCCACCGCGCGCAGCCTCCGAGGTGTGTAATGATCTCTCTAAACACCATCTAACCACACAATGCCCGGCCGTCTCCCCGCACCTGCCGGCTGATTGGAATACAAATAATATAATGTTTATCGCCGTTTAGCTGCGCGCTCGCGGCGCACGACGACATGACAAAGTATCGCGACGTGTAAAATCGAATGTCTGCGATACAATAGCGACTCTCTTACAGTCGAGCTGGATTCCGATTATTGTCGGCTGTTGCACTGTAGCATACTTTTAACAGGATTATATTTAAAGCCGCCGCGAAACATCACATAAATTATTCGTTTAGTATGTTTAAAATTAAAACAAAGTACATAAATATGCAAAAATATATTTGGTCACCACCGGAAAACGAATCAAAAACTTTTCTGGGGAAACTGGGGAACAGCGGTACTAAGTTTGTCACTAGTGATAGTTGAACCATTTTTTTAACCGGTTATTCATGATACAGTTATTTGAGGATTAAATCCTATTGCGTCAGTGGTATATTACTATTATCTAATACCAATAGTTGCCCGTCGAATTGTTAAAAATCAGTTAGCAATCATTGATACAATCAGATCAAATGGCAAATAACAGTTAGTGTATCGCCGGTTAAAATACCACCACTATTTGTCACAGTAACAAAATTAAATTTGGTAGATAAAATTTGAGACCTAACTCTTCACCATTTACTAGCCTTGTTTTCTTTGATGAACGAAAAAACCATCAATACACAAATACGTTGACAAAACACAGTATTAAGTTAAGTTATTAATTACATCTGAAGATGAAAAAGACTGCTCCTGTCGTGGCTATAGTAGTGACAAAATAACTCAACGTGTGTGCAGTAGGTACAATTTTTTGATGAAAACTGAAATAATTATGATGCACCGCGAAAAGTAAAGTACCTGCAACATCAAGTAACAAGATTCATAGATTACTCTGTTTTCGTTTATAAATATATCAACTTTGTATTACAATGAATCCCAAAAACCGGCAATAATAAATTTTAATAATAAATTTTAATTTAAAAAAAGCAATAATAAATTTTATCAATTTGAAATATCTTTATTTTATTTGAATAGTAACGTTGAAAAAACCAGTTAAAAAACAAAATCTTCTTACAGTTTAAAAACTGTTGAGAAAAAGTACACAAGCAAGCCATCACAAATTAAAATAAACATTATTAAAAATTTGAATAAAACAATATTTGTTGTAAATAAATTAAAGAGTCAACAAACCTATGAATAAGGCAGTGAAAAATTAGCAGATTTTAATATACATCCACTATAGATATAAACAATAATACATTCGAGTATATTTTTAATTGTCATGTCCTGTGGTGGTAACCAAACATATCTCCGATAAGTTTTCTATAAATTTCTCTGTATTCTACGTATATGATTGGTTCATTTAATGTCTTTTAAATATCGTAGAATTATAACCTAAACATGCAACTTCACAAGGAATAAAAAAAAGTGTTTTTATAAAAAAATATATTTGATATTTTTTTCAGAATATTATTACCATTGTAATTAATTGGATGGGCGTCGATGAGAAATGTCCAACAACTAGAAAAAGGCGGTGACAGTTTATTATAAAACTGTAAATTAAACAATATTTATATAGGGGTCAAGCAGCATTATCCTGAATGATTTATCTAGTTTCTTGATTATTAAGATACTCGTTTCCGTTCCTGGACGGGATATTTTTTATGCGGGATATTTTCTTAACTATATCACCAGTGACATTAATAGAGGAAAGAAATAATTAAATCAAGAAATTATGCATACTCCCATATAGAAAATCGAATCCTGTCTACTTTACTGTATTTGTCAACCCCGGGATTTGCATGCACAATCCCGAAATATTCTAAATTAATATTCAACACGGGGAAACACCAGACGTTTTACTATGGCTTTGGACATATTCTTACTAGGCTTATTGTACTAAAATGATTTTCAGAAAAAAAAAATTACTCAAATTTCATGACTGAAGAAAATTTGTCTCATACAGCAATTAAAATTGCCAACCCGGATTAACCTGAATTCTATTCAAGATATAACATTTTCACACACAATGGATACGAATTCGGCAAAAATTATTAACCCGTGTTATTTCCAACTGACATTCAAAACTTTCTATTTATTTCAATCAGCGCAGAGAAGAACGCCTAGGCGTACTGTCGCATGACGTTTAGCCAAACTAGTGCAGTGGCAAAAAATAGTATAATCAACCGTCTTGCCAAAAACGGTTCGAAACAATTCGCCCGTCTAGTCTAGAGATTAAAGAAATAATTACCTCACGGTGGCTGCCTGCAAAAAAAAATACCCGAAAGAACGTGCCCACTTCGAAATTCCATTTTGCAGCCGACCGAGTGATATTGAAATTCCTTCCGAAATAGGTACCAGGTACTTTGCACCGCTGCGCGCCGCGCCGACTGATTGCAACACTACACGTAAATTTCCACAAATCGGTAGCTTCCTAAATGGGCAAACGATAATAATGCCGATCGGAAATGATATTGGCCCGTAACGTCGTTCGAAATCAGTATACAATGATATATTTGCGAAACACGAATGTTCGATTATAGATGTATTGGTGAATAGATAATTTAATAGGTACTTTATCCGAGATGGCAATTCCAAATAAGTGTGTGTTTAAGTTTTATATGTACAATTCACTGGAAGAGGAGAATGAATGAAATTTTATTACATTTATTTTTATATTTCTTCAATTCTTTTGTTTGAGTTGCAACAAGAAAACAGTTCCTTAGCATTGTAGATTGTGTGTATTATAATAGGCACTAGATACCTATGTATCAATTATTATTTTACCAATATTTTACGAACATGGAAGTAAAAGGACATATTTTAACATTTTTTACGTACCTAGACGTGAAGGACATATTTTAACATTTTTTACGTACCTAGACGTGTTTTAACATTTCTTTACGAACCTAGAAGTGAAAGGACATATTTTAACATTTTTTTACCAACCTAGACGTAAAATAACATATTTTAACATTTTTTACGAACCTAGACATAAAAGGACATATTTTAACATTTTTTTACGTACCTAGACGTGAAAGTTCATATTTTAACATTTCTTTACGAACCTAGATGTGAAAGGACATATTAACATTTCTTTACTAACTTAGACGTAAAATAGCATATTTTAATAGTTTTTGGCGAACCTAGACGTAAAAGGAAATATTTTAACAAAACCTAGACGTGAAAGGACATATTTTAACTTCTTTTTAAAAAAAAAATGAGATGCAAACATGGAATACGTGTCACATCAATATTCTTACTACATATTTTCAAACTAAACTAAACGCTTAACACTACCAAATATGAGTTATGGTTTATAAACACCCTAAATCCAGTAACTAACAAATCATAAGTTTTACTTTATCGAATGTGTGTCACACAAGTAATTAATTAATTAATAATAATATTATCTAACTAAGCTAAACGCCAGTGCTATGAAAGTAGTACTAAGTTGCTGGTTTCCTAAAACACGAACCCACCAAGCCTGGATTACTAGGCGAATGTCGAAAAAAATAAAACCAATAAGCAACCATTTGTGAGTTCTGAATACGTAGTCACATGGGAGGAGCATGATGTATTTTGTTGTCAAGGGGCTACGAGCTAAGACATCAAATAACCGTACCCCACTTAAAATACCTAAATAATATAACTGTAAATATTCCGAATAATTCCACTTGAAGCTAATATTAATAATACAATATTTTATTAATGAGATTCTCAAGAAAAGTTAATACGCTATCATTAGATAGGATAAACGTGAAATTAATTCAGTATTGTAATTAATGACAGTATTTGCACGACTGATTCGCGCATATCTTTAATTAAAATATTCAATCAATAAAGGTAGGTAACATGAAACAAATATTTAATTTAATTCATAAAGTCATCAACCACAGAAAAATAAATAAATAATTCTATATTTTTGTTATGTCTTTCAAATATTTCAAATAGTAAGATACTCCCTCACCACACACAAGAACCTTAATTCTTTTTGGTGAGGTATGACATATAAAAAAATTGAATTGTTAATATTTGCTAGCTATCATTGTTATAAAATAAATTATATGTATTATCAATTTGATAAATAAAAAATAAAATATATATTACAAACAATTTAATTATACCATTAAATCGTACAGGATTCTATTAGATTGGATAAATTATAATATCTTTTTGAGAGAAAAATTATTTCTCGAATACAAAAAGGATTGGATAGAAATACGTCATGAAGAAGAGAAAAGAATGAAGTACGTAAAAGATAACAAAGAAATCTAAAGACGACTTGAAATATTTTTTCAAAACTTTTAAGGATGTAATAAAATAATATAGCTTAGCATGCCGGAGAACGGGAACTTTAACATATAACGGGAACTAAAAAAACACGTAAATTTACGTGGTTTTGACCATAACAACCTTAATTTTTAAATGGTGGTAGCTCTCATACAAATTGTAGCCTCCTGCAAAAAGCGATATTAGCTCAAGTATTTAAAACATATTATAAAATGTTTCCAAGCAACCAACACACTATTACATCTGTAAAAAAATATTGATGCTTGTTTTTACCTAGTACTATATTATATATATTTATTATGTTTCATTATTATTCATTTACTCAGATCGTATAGTATTATATCGTTTTACACAAAATTACCAATGAACATGATAGCTCTGAATGAAACGCTGCTAACGTCGCCACCTATGGTCGAAGCGACAAACTACGATCGGGAAAGTAGTGAACTCGAGAGCCGACAGCCCGCCGTGTTTGTAAAACCTGACAAAAGATTGAATTCTCGCCTCATATACCGATGTTTAATTCAATATATACAATATACATTGAAAAAACGTAAATTTGCGATATTATCTGTAAAAATATATACTTATCCCCAATGACAGAAATTATAAAATACATAGTGAAAATTAAAGGAAGAAAAGCACAAATTAAAACTAATAAATAAAAAATGTTTAAGAGACTCCCTCAGCCTGAATTTCTAGAAGTTGATATTGATTTGGCAGTCACCTCATCGAACATTTTAACTAAAATAATTTAAATTAATTTTAAAAATATTTTAAATTAAAATGTTTTTTTAAATATTTTTTAAATACAAAGTTTAAATAAAAAAATTATATTTAAGTTGATATTATTATAATAAAAAAAGAAAACACTTGTTTCGGAGCTAATTAATGGTACTTTCTCGGGATACAACGTGTAGGTACTTAAAATTAAATTCGAAATGCAGACATTAACAAAAACAAAAAATAAATATATGGAAAATGAATGACCATATAGGAACTAATTTGAAAACAAATTTAGAAAGTCTATACCTATCTGCAAATAATCAATTTGATTTTTTTAATTTCGAAAATTTCTTATTTATCTATGCCAACTTTGTGTTTTTTATTGGCTTGATGCAAAAGTTTAGACATATTTATGAAAAATGTTTTTTTTCTATAAATTTTTTTATTCGATATTATAATTTACATCGGTTGTTGCGTCTCTCTCCCACCTTTCTAAGAGCTTATTTATTCCACTAAAATATTTTTTTTGTGACTGATGCAAAAAATGAGCCAGCGAATGTTTAAGCATTTGAAAATTATGGTGACCTGAATAAGTCATAGTTCTGGAAATCTGAAGAATAAGGTAGGTCTTTAATAACATATCAATTCAATTCCTTGAGCTTACGTTGGATCATCTTCGCCACATACGCTACTGGTAGAAAAAACTACCACCCTTCTATTTGTCAAAAAATGAATCCTTTTTACGTGCAGTGTTTAGTTTTGTCAATTTTTCACAATATCATTCAGCTCTAATGGTATATACACCCTTGCAATCCCACCACACAACTCAATACTTCTTAATACATTCGAGCTTTTGATGTGGTCAGTGGGGCTTTCCCGGACTTGATCCAATGTCTTTTTTGCGTCACGTTATTGTAAACTATCCATTTTTCATCTCCTGTCACCAATCGATGCAGGAAAGATTCGTATTTTTGTCTAGCACTCAATATAAACAAATTTTGAATCGAGATTCATTCAATTGGCAGCTGCCAATTGATTCGCGGTGCGAACGTCGAACTGCGAAATCATTCCTATGCGTTTCAGATGCCTCACCATACTTGATTGGTCGATTCCCATCTTCAGCGCGATCTATCTGATATTTTCACGTGGTCCAGCGTCAGATAATATGGTCAACAAAATGTCAACTCCAGACTTCCTCTCAGCACACGTCGAAAAGGTTTTTGGCTGCCACAATCGCGGTGTAACCTTTACGAAATTCGTAAAGTAACAGAGACGAAAATGAAATTTATGTCTAGACCAAAACTGAACATAAAGTGAAAAGAAAGCTTCTGCAACACAAAATAATAGTTTGGAACCCGCTGTTATTCGTTAGTTAGGAGAATTTATTTGTCTTGTAAATGTCATAAAAAAAAACGTTTGCATCAACCCAATATACGCAAAATTTCTATGTTTAGGCCGGCGCCACACTAGACGTATCTTCCGTCGCGTCTTTGACGTCGCGGAACTCCGCTACTACGAACACACTGAGCGGATCATCGGTCGGTCCGCTGGCGGAACGCTCGCTTCGGCGTCTGTTCGGTTCTCCGTCCGCCGAATTTACGCCAACGTAAAACCGATGACGTCGCGTCTCATGT
Source organism: Agrypnia vestita (assembly GCA_016648135.1). Classification (NCBI taxonomy): domain Eukaryota; kingdom Metazoa; phylum Arthropoda; class Insecta; order Trichoptera; family Phryganeidae; genus Agrypnia; species Agrypnia vestita. The sequence goes on along the minus strand of JADDOH010000085.1, from coordinate 324,886 downwards.
TTTAAGTGCAACGCGCCACATTCGACGGATCGTCCGCACTGCGTACACGCGTGTGGTTGTTGCAGAATGAATCCGCCGCGGAGTGTTGTATGTGACTGGTAAATACGGTTGCGGATTTGACGCGACGTCAAAGACGCGGCGGAAGATACGCTGAGTGTGGCGCCGGCTTATTGTCGATTGTCGCATACTTCTCATTTTAAAAAAGGACTATTTCAATGGGAATATTTCAGTAGGTTATTATATTAATCTAACTGTGTAAAGGGAACCCTAGAAAAGGACAATCACCTCGAGCGACCTCAGTTGAACAACAAAAATTCAAGTTCTTAGCGATTTCCATCGAAAGAAGTCCGATGTTGCGTGAAGACGATTTTTTTTATTTATTATCCGCGATGTTGGCTCTATCACTAGCAACGATGGCTTCACGGGGCCTCGAGTGCACGGTAATAAAATTAAATGCAGAATATATTTTTTGTAAAAACGTTTGTGTTCGAAATTCTATGGATTGTATTTTAGGCATACTGTAAAAATATACAAACTCGATAATTACTCGGTCAAAAATGCTATTTTTCAGTTATTTTTACCAAAACACTCTTCTCCGCACTACAAAATTAATTATTTATTTTACTTAATAGGCTACTCTAATAAGGGAGGTTTTTTTAAAACTAATTCGTGTTTAGTCTCAAAATAGATCGTGGATTCAACGGGAAAAATATTTTTAAATATTTTAGATAACTAACTTCGTGGAATCGTTCCGACTATGTAAGTCATTATGGTTTAGCGTGTTTGGTCAGATTCGCATTATATTTCAGCGCATTTTGAGCTTAACGTACAATCTATTCTTTACGAAAAGAGCCGGAGTTTGACAAAGAGTTGAATTATAAAAACAGAGATAAAAAGTAGAAGATGTAGCTAAGGTTCCGAAGTAACTGGATGGAAATGCGGCAGCCGATGAGTAAAGTTATCCAGCGGGATCGGAAAGGAACGCAAAGAGAACGAGTGTAAGAGTTTCAAATAAACTGAAGAGAGCAGGCAGCAGCAAAGAGCAAGATGCAAGAAGTAAAAATATTGAAAATAAAAACTTCATTCCGGGGGAGCTCGATATGGTCTGATGACGATAGTATTGTATTATATGGGTGTGGTTAAGAAATATAAATTTTAAATGTTTATTTTTGTTATCGTCAACCGCATCCAAGCAATATTACTTTTGATTTTCTATTTGTTTAAGATTTCGATTAGAATAAGATCCACAACGATAAACGATAAAAACATAAATATAGCGTAATAAATATTGTATAACTCTCGAAAAAGCGGGCAATAATGGTAATAAATCCAACCAACCATTAATAGTCTTAAATTACGAACTGCTGCCGCAAAATCATCGCGTCGTTACGGATATTTCAATCATTCCTATTGAGCCTTCGGAATATAATTTATGCATGTCGGGAATTCAGGACAAAATTAATTGTTGTTCCAGAGTAAACGGCAATATATCAATAGGGTGGTAATAAAGAGTTAACCCTGAAAATGAAAGAGTAATTAATATTACTCAGAATTTAAACCTTCACAGCACAAATCAGTTATGTTATACAAAGTGAACTTAATAGGCGTAATGTTCCTGCCCACAATTTCAAATGCTTATATGGAGTGGAATTAAACGTTATTGGCGCAACAGATGGTTAGATATGCATTTAAATGAAAACAATTTAATCCGATCATTACTACTATTACAGGCAATCGTATATATGTATTTATCATTTTGCCACAAAGTAAAGATGTATGTAACCCTACGTAACCGCAACCTAGAGATCTTTCAGGTGTAAATATGTAAAAGATTTTGTTTACTAGCTATAATCCAAAATAGCCAAAACCTCAAATGGCGACTGAAATATATAATAAACTAGCTGTTCGTACCCGGCGTTGCACGGGTTAAGGATTAAGATGAAAATAAATTTTTGGCAGGAAACAAAGGTTTGATTCGAACGTTATTGATTTGCATCGAAAAAATATACAGGGGGAGGAGAAAAGGTAAAAGGGGAGGGAGGAAATATAGCCTATGTTACCTGCCGAGTCCTAAAGAATAAGTTTCCAAATTTTGAGTTCGATCGGTCAAACGATACAGATTTGCATCGAAAATATATCAGCGGAGGGGAAGGGTTAAAAGTATAGGGGGGAAATGTTGCATATATTACACGCCGAGTCCTTAAAAATAAGTTTCTAAATTTTGAGTCCGATCGGGCAAACGGTACAGATTTGCATCGAAAATATATCAGAGGAGGGGAAGGGTTAAAAGAATAGGGGGGAAATGTCGCCAATGTTACTCGCCGAGTCCTAAAGAATAAGTTTCCAAATTTTGAGCCCAATCGGTGAAACGGTACAGATTTGCGTCGAAAATATGTGAGGGCAGGGGAAGGGGTATGAGAATAGGGGGAAATATCGCCTATGTTACCCGCTGAGTCCTAAAGAATAAGTTTCCAAATTTTAAGTTTGATCGGTCAAACGGTACAGATTTGCATCGAAAATATGTTAGGGGGAGGGGAAGGGGTTAGAGAATAGGGGGGAAATATTGCCTATGTTACTCGCCGAGTCCTAAAGTATAAGTTTCCAAACTTTAAGTCTGATCGGTCAAGCGGTACAGATTTGCATCGAAAATATGGCAGGGGGAGGGGAAGGAGTATGAGAATAGGGGGGAAATGTCGCCAATGTTACTCGCCGAGTCCTAAAGAATAAGTTTCCAAATTTTGAGCCCAATCGGTGAAACGGTACAGATTTGCGTCGAAAATATGTGAGGGCAGGGGAAGGGGTATGAGAATAGGGGGAAATATCGCCTATGTTACCCGCTGAGTCCTAAAGAATAAGTTTCCAAATTTTAAGTTTGATCGGTCAAACGGTACAGATTTGCATCGAAAATATGTTAGGGGGAGGGGAAGGGGTTAGAGAATAGGGGGGAAATATTGCCTATGTTACTCGCCGAGTCCTAAAGTATAAGTTTCCAAACTTTAAGTCTGATCGGTCAAGCGGTACAGATTTGCATCGAAAATATGGCAGGGGGAGGGGAAGGAGTATGAGAATAGGGGGGAAATGTTGCCTATGTTAACCGCCGGGTCCCAAAGTATGCAAAATTTGAATCGAATCGGACAAACGGTGTGGATTTGTATAGAGAACAGACAGACAGACAGACAGACAGACAGACAGATATCGAGTTTTATAGGTATAGAAGTACGTAGCGTAGCGTCTTGATAGGACATTATTAAATAGAAAATGAGGCTTTTTTCTTCTTATCATTGTCATATTATACCTCATTATTATAAGAACCATCTTGTAGCGACGGACATTGTTGCATAGAGAATTGTATAGTTTGGTGAATAATTAATACCAATGAAAAATGTGATATTAAGTTTTAATTTTCATTAAATTGAAATATGCAAAATATCAAATTCAGAATATTTTATTAAAAAACCATAACATCAATGTTTTCATTTTATTTAATAACAATTTCGAAATCATACCAATTTTGAAAATATCGGGGCTAAAAAGGATTTGCTTGGAAAAGAATAAAGTGTCAGTGGAATAACAGAATTATAATACAACAACATGCCGCTTGCTGACAGCATTTCCTTTAGGCGTTAAAGTCCCTAACACAAAGAGAGGAAATACCAAAGGCAGCGATAAAAATGAATGAATATTAAACGTTGTACCTGACCTAACCGACCAAAGGATCTTAAGATATTGAATAATTAATGTCGTGGAACCGTAATTATTATCGTCGAAGGTTATTACTCTACGTCCGCGAGATGCAGAAAAAATTGTGACACCATTTGAAACGTGATTCATCCCGTTCAACAGCTGTGCTTGGAGTCGTCTTAAGGCCGAAATCAATTTCACTTGCACTGATACATTTTTCCGCAACAATAAATGGCACAAACACAATAATAATATGTGGGCAGTGGAGGCCAACAAGCAACAATCAAATTATTAATGAGTGTAGGAAACAAATTGGCGCGCAGTGGAAAAAATTATGTAATCTGCCGTTCATTAGAAATAAGAAACCATTTTTTACGATGAAAATAGACCTTGAGGGTCGAACCCTTTCTGAATGTTACTGGCGTTTACAGCTGCAAGATAAAAGAAGCTTTGGATATTTGGATAGATTTTAATGGATTAAAAAATAAACACCATTAACATACCTCGTGCAATACATTTATTAAGACATTCCTTGTAAAAGAGGTCAATAATGTAATGAAGACATGAATAATGACTTTTATCATTAGCGAAGAGAACATTAATTCAGAAATTGATAAAAGCGCTATGTTGTCGTGTACAAACCAAATTCCACAAATACTTCAGTGTATGTACTACATACATGATGATAGATTTGCTGCATTAGTCCAGGAATATAACTAACTGGTCTTGTGAAACATTCGTATGTAATTATATTATTGATAGATTTGGAAAATTTCATGAGATTGTAATAGTAAATACATCGGTAATCTAGAAATATCAGCATTAGACTAAAATAGTATCGTCGTTAAAAATAACTTTTCTGAATTCTCCAACTATGCCATGGATAATAATCATTATTTTCATTCATGTACCATTGAACTTTTCCATCCCATCGCGTGTAAACGTAATAAAATAAATAATTTTGAAAGTTTAGAAACTAAAATAAATTAGAACTCGGGTACTAATTTGCTTAACAATATTATTTTCACCAATCTTCTCCTCTTCTCTCAATATTGTCGTACAACCACCCAGTAACTCTGGATCCCTTTGTCAATACCTAATTAATTAATTATTTGTATTTTAACATAAGCCATGTAAAAAATCTACATTTGAATGTCGTCAATTTATTACTTACGCTGTCAACAAGAGACTCTGATACTCTCGAAACTTGAACAGTAAATAATTAAATTACCTAGAGGTAAAATTTTTTATATTTTTTACATAATTTAATAATTATCCGTAAGTAAAGTAGAATTTTTTTACGAAATAAATTTAAACAAGTGAATACTGAAAATGAATAAAGCGCTAAGGGCCAGAATGTTCATTTTATGATACAAGGTAAAACTTTTTCTTCAAATGTAGCAAAGCGGTTTTAACAAAGTTAATTTATATCAATTACAAGGTAAAAGTTAATATTGTCTTTTTCGCTCTTTATGTGCTATTTTCCACACATTTTCATTAACATTCTCAACACTACTACACGCCAGTACCTCACGTGAATTACTCATTTTAATACTAAAAACTATAAAATACTCAGGTCGTTTAATGCCTTATTTATAAAAAAAGGATATAACACGGCATTTAATACTTATGCGATGTGCATTCCCATACAACTAGGAAATTAACACAGATAGGATTTCAGTGTTGTGTTTAACGTATTGGCGAAGACATATAGTATTTACTATATGTACATTTTAAGATAAGTACACATAATATGTATACTTATACATAATATGTATACTTATCTTAAAATATGTATTTTTGGCACTTAGTGCTTTATTCATTTCCAGTACCTAGTCAATTGTATTTACTCAATACATAAAAAATAAGATTCATTTGATACATGCACGAAGAAGTCTCAAACGAAAGAAATCGAAAGCGAAGATTGCACATCAGCTACTCCTGCAAAACGTTTGATAAATCAAGCCACTTTATTTTATTGACTCTAATTCGTGCGCCATGTAGGCTGGACGGTATAACTACGCCAGCAGAACTACTCCACATGTCAATCTCCATGGATATAATAATTAACCATAGGCCAAATTGCCCCGATAGCTGATTTGTCGTCCCGCTGAGCTGATACGGAGAGCGACCCATCGTCTTATAAGGAGCGCGAGGCGGCCATGACGCCACCACTCCGCGCCACAACAAAGAGTCGCGCATTCAAATGTGTCTCAATGCATAACAAATAGATGTTGATTGGACGACGAGTTAAAAATTGAATCATCTTATTTACAGATTGAATCAATACCGACGATAGCAATAATAGACGGAATATCCAAATTGAGAAAAATAATACAGTGGAACTTCGACTAGGTAACGAGTATTTTGAGACGCGAATAAATTTTTTATCAAAAAATTTGACTTGACATACGAACAATATCTCGATACACGAGTAACCTTAATCCACTAATAACACTAATGTCGCGGAATGGTATGCTAAAAATAATTTATACCGAATTCATTGGAAACGTCATGGTCGCGTTTGACAGATCGTAACCGTGCGAAGTCAGCTATTGAAGCGATAAATCAGATCGAATAATCGAGTGAAGTACCTAATTGGCGAAATGAATCAGCGATAAATACTGCGAGCGAAAACTGGATGGAATGTTCTAGTGAATGTGAAATATGTATTACCCAGCGATAATAAAGTGTTCATTTACGAGTGATAGACTGCGAAAAAGTGTAGTTTAAAGAATAGCGTTATGTTTAATTCGTTTTAAGTGACTGTGTACATCGAATAGTTAATTAATCATTAACTAATAAATCGCTGATTAATTTAAAGTGTTTTCATTCATTCTTTCTTAGCTGCGACACGTGACAATAATTGCGTTGTAACATCCTGTAACGTCTGTAACTTCTTTTATAAAAACTTGTTTTTATATATATAAATACTAATTCTTTAAGATGTATGCTGATGCAAAAGTACCGTCATTTTTGAAGGATTAGAAGCTAGTAAGTAAAGTAATTAATATCTAAGTGTCTTGCGTTTTATGCACATTCCTACAAACTGAGAATTATCGACGTCTTGAAGTGTGCCAATGGTGGTTTGAAAATTAAGCCCTTGCTCGTGTGTTATTTCGAGAATCCACGATTTTTCAAGAAATTTAAGGTACACTAGCGCCACTTAAACTTTATGTGGAGGTCCAACAGCAGCACGGCACTCATTTTTTGTTCGTTAAGTATATTGAAAAGTTAAGATTGTTGAGTGGAGGACGATTTTCAATAGCTGGTGCAAGAAGCTGTAAGAGAAGGTGCAAGAATCAAGAAGATGGACCGGAAGCTGACCACCGAAGAAATAATGGCTCTGCATAGACCCTGTAAAACGCCTCACGCTCTCCACACCACAAGGACGACGAAGACCAGGAGAGCCCAAACTGCGATGGATGTGTCAGCGCTGACACATCCATATTACAAATACCAAATTGGAAGACAAAAGCAATGGATAGACAAGAATGGAGGAAACTTCGAGATTTAGCCAAGGCTGACCCAGGGTTGTTGAGTTTATAATGATGATAATAATGATAGGTTCCTAATTAAAGATCCACGAAAAGAAAAAGTTTTTTTTTAATTAAAAATTTTAAAAATATAAAAAGGTAGGTACGTATATTTCGTACTAAATATTTTGACATGCCAATTTTTGTGATGAATTAATTTAGAATTAATTAACTTCGACATACGAGCGCGTTAACGAAACGAATTATGCTCGTATATCGAGGTTCCACTGTAATTTGGAACACAAAGGAAAATGCCGAAAGACACTCAAATCTGGTTACTAATTTAAATCGTATAAGGAGGTCACAGACGAATCAATAAAAATAAACTAACGTGTCAGCTTTTTCGTGTATTCTGGTCAGACAATGCTTTTAGAGGGGTGTGTCTAGCTACTAAAACTCGCGGCGTGTTGTCGAGTATATAAAATATCAGAAAATTCAGGGAACGTATCTAAAAATGTCTACATTAATAATGAACAGATTAATTAAAAAAATTATTTGTTAGTTGTATGTCTGCAGGTTTATTTATTATTTTTTATTTTGCAACATGTGTTACCACTGTGAAGCAATTATTGCGGACGCAATCAATTTATTGATCGAATTTTCGGGAATCCAATCGTAACCTTGGATCAGTTTTCAATACTTACACCTAAATACGATAACAAAAGAACATCGCAGTTGCTTAAAAATAATAACTTTTCGGAATTCTCTAATCATATAATTGATAACAACCATACATTGAAAAGTCATGAAACTTTTAAACGCGTTGCCTTACATAGGACTGATAATTTAACTACTTAGAAACTGAAAAAGAATATAAATTCGAAAAATCACTTACAAATATCACCACGTTCCCTGACACTTCACTTTCTATCTTTGTTTTCAGACCGAAAAAAGTATTAATGCCCTGTTTATGCCCCACATCTTTACCCGATTAGATTGACAACATATTGTTTTAAGGTAAGTTATCAATTATACCTGATAATGCGAGGGACTGCTCCTCTCGAAACTATAATAGTGACTGTAAGTGTATCTTGTGAGTGAATTAAAATAAATATTTCATCGATTACATTGTTATTTTTTGACTCTCCAGAAACTGTATAGTGTTACCGAAAGACCATTATAAACCAATATTTATTATTATCAGTGATCGTGTCTGAAATTTGTCCCCTTTTCCACAATCTTGCAAACTGCTCTCGTCTGCAGTTCAGCATACTGACATATTAAATAAATGACTTCTCCCGTATGAGAACAGTGTATTCAGTTTTAAACAGAATCACTGCCTCGATTATTATTAGCTTTAGTCATCTGACTGCCGAGTTTAGGCATGATCGCAGTGCTCCCAAAGCTCACAAGTAATGACGACCCATTCTAGAAGTACTAGGAATAATAAAACAACGACAGTTTTCACTTGTACTCGAATGGATTGTTTGCAAATGTCCTGGGAGCGGAATTCTCGGAGGCTGCAGATTGCAGATGGCTAAGACGCAGCGCAGAGTTCGCCTTCCTTGGAAATGAATCATAATGTTTTCACAACATAATAATGGGCCGAAGTGTTTGCGTTCGTGAATAATTCATTCGGGGCGTCTTAGAATTATTTATTTTTAATGGATTGCCGGCAGGAGACACGTTTCGCCGTAAACGAGGATAAACGCACTAATGTCGCGTTAGAAATAATTAACTGTAGTAAAACCGAAGGAATTTGGTTGAATTTGAGTAATCGTGTTATAAAAAAATTTAAAAACTCGGCCCAGTGCCAAATGTGACAAAAAAACCACGCGGAAGATGTAAAACATACGCGGTGCATTCTGCCGCGTCTCACAACAAGCTTGGAAAATCTTAAAAATGCTCTCAGGTTAGCACGGTCGTTCAGAATTTTCTGGGATATTCTGGTCGATGTTTCGGATACCATTGCAGGGTTTACGGATCGATTTTTTGGTCATAGCACTTGAAGAATGTATTGTATACCGATAAAAATCAATAGGTGCGTTATCGCTATCTATACGAGAAAGAGACAAAGTTTTATGACCGTTTTATGCCAGACAGTAAAGTCGCACGCAAAGTAGAACGCACACAACGTGAGTTGACACACGGTATTGGTGGTTACGTACATCGCGCGTATGTCGTTTAGAAAATGTAAATTTAACACATTAATAATTATTATTAAACCATTTTAAAGCTTTTCGAAATTTATTGATAATATTGTATTATTGAAGACGCGGACTCTATGTTGCGAATGTTTATGAGTATTTTCCATTCTAATTTTTATTTTACTTTCACCAGATGATTTCGTTTAACTTGTTCACCCCGTACGTGCAAACCTTTTCCAACCCCGAGCATACAGCCCCAACATGTTTGCAAGAGTTTAGTGAGCATATTTCTGTGGTACAAAATAATAAAAAATACTATTATCTTTTTTATCTAGATAAGACATTTTAAATTTAAAAAAAAACACAGGCCACGAGGACCAATGTCGCAAACACATCATAAAATCACCCAGGCTTCAGAAAATCACATAAATATACATATTGTCATCTCGCCGGGGTTCGAACCGTGTTATGCCCACTGGATTACGAATGCCGCATATTCATTTCTATACTTTCTCAATCAAAAATTAATTTACGATTACGAGAGCGTAATGAAAATCCAAACCCACTTCAATATAAAATCCATCATAAACACATGTTTAATTGATTTTGACCTATCGACTGTCCATACTAAGTATCTGACGCGTAATAAAACAATAGAATCAATAAAATTTTCATCTCTTCGTCCAGAAATAAAATATTTAGTACACCTTACCAGGTGTGTTCGTTAATTTTGTTCGTCAGCAAGGTCATTTTGAATGGTGCCACGCTACCTTACATGGATCCTCTCATTCAAAATCGTATTTGGGCTCCAAAATCGCCGGCTGACTCTCGATTTCATACAATTTCTTCACGTAGACCTAAATCCCACACACGGGATTACTACTAATTTATTTAATGTTCAGATTTAATGGAATATTTAATGTACCAAATAATTAAAAATGAACATGAGAATGTCCACCACGGATGTCATAAAAATTCACTACTCTTAATTATAAAGCAGATTTTTTTTTATCTAAAGCAGCAAAAACTTTCGAACAGTGCACTCTGGCGTTGTGATGTAAACAAGCTTATTTCATCTGAAATTCCTGGGTCAAAGCAAATTTCAGTTCGCAACGTTATTTCTATCACGAATCTTTGAAATATTCAATTGACTTTAAAAAATAAGATGCACTATATTTTTGCAATAAATTATTTATCGTGGCGACTTTTTTCTTTAGACTAAATTTTTTCGGCGATTTTCAATTAAATGTAAAATGAATACCTATACCTCAATCTCGGGCGAAGCCGGGTAGTAAAGCCAAGCATCTATAAACGATAATAATTATTTTAGATACTTATGTATTTCAGTACAACCATTAATTGATATGAAACCACGGGAGATTGATATGAAAACTTATGAATTTAATACATTTCGGTACTTAACTGCGTACACAACTTTGATTAAAATTTGATTTAAATGCCGGATAAAAACGTTGAAATAACAATTTCTTTAAAGAACTTCATCTCGCTATTGATATTATTTATCGTTATTTTCTAATTAAAAATAAAAATTAGTAACCAAACTGTTTGTAGATACAGTCAAAGCGAATTAATACGTAGTTTCAATTTGTAGGAAAATGATTAATAGATTTCATTAATCCCGTGGAAAAAACTACTTAACTCTTCTCGAGTGCCTCAATTAATTAAAACTGAAAGCGACCACTTGATGATTAGGAATCTTGCTTCAATTATTGTTAGTTTCTATTTTCACCGACGATAGGATCGAAGCAATCGACCTTCACTGCTTTTGAGTGAATGCATGGATAAGTTTGAATTAGACTGCACTTTAACTCTCGACTCTAATCTAGTGAAACAAACAATAATTAAAACCAAAAAAGAGTTGAACAATATTGACTTTCTATTATACTTTGTCAAGGCGTCTCTCCAACAACATGTGTTGCCTTGATACGAATAATTATTTATCTGCAACGTAAAAGAAAAGGAGAAAAAAGTCAACTAAGGCCGGCGCCACAATGCGTGTATCTTCCGCTGCGTCTTTTCCGTCGCGTCGAATCGGCAAAACGGCGGCGGCCCTCGTAGCCCAGTGGGTATGACACTGGCTTCTCACACCGAGGGTTCCGGGTTCGATTCCCGGTGAGGTAACAATTAATCTATGTGATTTACTCAAGCCTGGGTGTTTTGTAATGTATTTCGCTTCTGTAATTGGGCCTCTTGGCCTGTTGAAGCGTAGATAAAATAAAATAAATTAAAACAAAATGGTTCGACCGATCAGACAAAATTTGCCAAACCCAAACTCATAAATTTAATGTACTGTAAAAACGGAAGACATTTTGTATTATACGTTGATTGCGATGTAGGTGGCACATTTTTGTTAGATTTAACCTTCTGAGCCTAAGATTAATGAACAAAATACGAGGACACTTGTAAATTGACGTTCAGTTAATCGATGATTCATTCACCAGATTAACGTGCACAAGAAACAAATTTTCCTATTTCTATCTTATTCTATTCTATCCTTGTTCTAGTTGCATAACACTAGATGCATGTCACTGTGTGGAAACGATATTTTCGCATATCATAAAAACATTCGAGAACTAGAAGGTGTAAAAATAGCAACTGGCTTAAAATAAAATAAAAGAAACACTAACATAATGCGCATAAAACTGAAACAGAGCAATGTTCACGCGACCATTTCACGTGGGCAAAGCATTGGCATGGACCGTGGAGTCCTATTTGCATACCGGCCATCCTCGGATATAATGTATGGAATCGAAAACACCGCGAACGCAAAATCGTAGGAAGATGAAATTCACCCGGTCTCGGGTATAAATCAAATAAAATTTATTGCTGATTTATTCGTGCTTTAGGTCTAAGAAATATTTTGCAAATTCAGCGACACACGTATCGTATGTCGATTGTGATTTCTTAAATCGAAAGGATATTTACTTAAGGACCTCTTATCAAATCACTTTGATGACGGCGGATGGGAATAACTCAGTAGAACTGCGGTCATACCAATCACGCAGATTCCTCAGCCAGGAGAAAAAACAGCTTCCCTTCCTCATTTACTGTTGATTTGATTGAACCGGACCCGTGGTGTACCTGCAGCCGGGAGAGGCAGATGCCGGAGCACATCCTCTGGAGCTGTGTTTTGTTGAGGTATGCGAGAGAGGAAATGGTAGAAGATTTGGAATTAGTAGATCGAAGCTCTATATTGAACTCCGATCTGTTAAGCTGCGCTAGGAACCTGAAACTGTTCAGGGCGTTTCTACGAGTGTGGGAGGTGGGAGATCCTTCAGCGTTTCAACAGCTAGTAGGTATTCTTGATTGGTTGGTTCTTCTTGTTCTATTTTTGGATCGATCGTGGTGCGAGTGCTAAAGTCTATATTTTATACGTACTTATTTTTGTGTTGTCTGTTCAACCCATAAGTTAGTGTCCTTTTTCCCTAAAATATCCCGGCCTATTTGCTCCCTACCCGTATAAACCTGTGTTCATTGTATCCTTGGTATCCAATATATATTGTGTTTATACATCATTTTATAATTGTATTATGCCAACTGTATTTCAATGTGTATGTGGCCTACGTTTTTTTTAAGATGCAAAAAAGTGAACTGTCGGAATGAGGGAAAATTTTAGATGGTAGCCGTGCGGCACAGATCTGCTTTGCAACGTTGGGTTAGGATTTAAAAATGACAAGCTGGCGCCGAATGAGTTGGACCAATATAGGAGCACTTTTGCTTATAAAACGGCCCTGGGTAGCGGTGGGTCTGCCCTCTTTGTTGAATTTCAGACAAAACTTGTAAAAATAAATGATAGTACAAAAATATCGTATCTGTCTCTGTATTTGTAGTAAGGAGCTGCTACACATATTTAACTAACACTAAAACTACATGACTAATGCCCTTAATGATACAGAAGACGATATTGTATCGGAAAATGCAATCAATGGTTCAAAAATAAATTATTTAGAAAAATCGGAAATTGAAGCTGAAATTTCAGATTCTGATGATAAAAGTGCATAAATATGCAATATGTATTAAATAGAGTTTATTTTATATTTTAATAAGAAAGTATTCATTCACTTTTTATATTTTTATTTAAATCTTAGAAAAATAATAGTGCATCTTATAATAGATGTAATACTTGTATGTATGTATAATATTTCTGACTTATTTTTTTATAAAACTATCATTACTATAATAGATGTAATATTTAGTTTGACTTTTCATATTCATTTCAAAATTTACAAGCTCGCAGTAATTTCTTTAAAACAAGTCATTGGAACCAGACCATATACGTATGTATCAAGAAATTTCCAACAGTTCGTGATTATAGGTCAACCGCCGAGCGGTTGTGTATAACTTATGCAAAAATATATATTTCTTTCTCATTTCCACCACCGCGGCTCGATATAAAAGAAGAAGACAGATGATAACAGAATGAGATGATCATACCAAAGCTCTCAGCGGTTGACCTGTATACATTTTGGTGTTCCGTGCCCAGGAGAGAAGAGTGTGGCGAAACAGAGTGATGATTAGTTAGTTATACAAAGATACAAAAGAAACTCTTAGAATGCTCCTCAATGCACAAAGCTAGATGACAAACAGCATTTCAACTCCAGCTAGTGCTCATATCAAGATTGAGGAAGAGCACAATGATTTATCACAAGCCATATCGCAATCTCTGCGCACGAGTTAGAGGTCTGATTGCAGTGACTAATCGTAATTTGACTAATCTCACCTACGACCGTAAAATGCATTTATCCTTTACCGTCCGAGACGGTGGACGGCACAGAGTCGTGAAAATAAATGATTAGCGAATCCGCGCAAGACAAAATAATAACAAATTAATTTTTCACAGTCCGTAAACAAAAATCAGGAACGACGCTAATGGTGTCGTAACATTTTATTACGCTTCTGCCCACCAGATACCGAGCGGACGACCTTGACAATCAGAGGCAATAATTCAAACCACGAGATTTTTAATCGGTTCGAGTGTCAAATTCGTCCACGGCGTGCGTCAACCTGTCAAGGCGTGATTGATGCGGTCGTGTTAAGCTGCCGCTTGAAAATAAGGCATGAAAAATGTACGGATATAGAAAAAGGGCACGAACTTAAAGAGGTACACCGGGGCCACGTTTCACAATCACAAGGCGATAGCTGGCCACCAAGCTCCCTCTAATTTTTTTTTAGTGTGTGCGCATATAAATGTATTGTGAAATTTAAAGGTCCTTTTTGTAATTTGTAAGCTCAGGGAGAAATTTAAAAAAAAACACCACAACATCTATTAGAGCACCATCTAGCGGATAGCGCTCGAAAGATTTATGGTGTCGTGGGAGGGCGCCATATAGCACCTTTGGAATAGTATTGTGATCAAGGAGAACCACTCCTTCATTATAGCGATTCGGAGCAGATCTGTTCAGGGATTAAACACCACCATTGTATAGGCATTTATTTGAGTTTATGTATGTGAACATATTAATAAGAAATTTTGTGGCAATATCGACGTACGCTAAAGATCTCCCAACCACTATAAACCACTCCACATCAGCCCTGATGATGGACCCTGCAATGGGATTCAGCCAGAAGTTAGATATACACGGCAGAATATCCCATAAAACTACACACAGAACATTATTTAAGTGTTACAGCTATTTCGGCGGTTCAGGCAATTTTAAAACTGTGGATTAAATCTTTTTATGTATTTAACTGTAACTGCAGATATTTTATACGAACCGTATGTCTTTCATTGAATTTTTATTCAACGTCATCAGGAGGACGCCCTCTACCTCCGCGGGTAAAGAAGGTCGTCCTGATGACGTTGAATAAGAATTCAACGAAACGTCGAGAATCGTTTCTCGGTAAAACACACGGTTCGTATAAAATATCCGTAATTACAGTTATATACATATGTGTAACGACTGTAATAATAACCTTAAATCTTTTTATGTGGTGATATATATGTATTAAGATTTGATTTTTTTAAATTTTAAATTTAAGAAAAAAGTCATAAATGCGTGTCTTGAAAAGAACTACGCATTTCAGACATAAATATGTTTCGTTTTTAATTTTTCTCGAGTTATTATTAAGTTTTGACGCGTGTCGCTTCTCCGCTCTTTTCCTGTAGTGTGACGAATTGGAAAGTTTCTAGCCACAGTCGCATACTTCTTCTATTATTATTATTGAAAGACAAGATAAAAATACTTTTTTTTTTAACTACGTCGATGAATGGTATTTTCACACGTGGCCGCGAAGTTCCGTTAATTAAAGCTGCGCGCGTCTTTTACTATTGTTGGTAAACAGCGTCCGAGGGGCCAACGCCCGAGCGGCCGTCTTATCTCCGCGTCCGGTTCTACCGCATGTCTCCGGGCGGCATCCCAGCTTCGGGCAGCTCGCGGATTCCCCGAGCGGTCAGCGGCGAAAAGAACCGTGATCGCGTAAAAACGGGAAAAACGCCAAACGAGAGACGACCGGCGGCAGGACGAACTCGCCGAACGGTAAATTTAAATGATAACATCGATCGCATAATGCGCGTATGAAACGCTGCAACGATTCGATAGGCCGGGCAAACATGCACTCGTACCACAAAAATAGCAGTATTCCTACAGACCATCAAAATATACACACATGAACTAACGTAATTTTTTAAATAATTTTTTATTGTTAAATTTATACATATTTTATATTATTTTAGATCGTGCCAAGCTTTGAACAGCTTGTCGGCACGTTTCTTTTCCATTATCTTGCCTAAGTACATGGAATATTTTGTCTAGATTTCCTTATTTCCCTTCTTCTCCTTGCAGGTTGGGATCTTGATCTGGTTCCGCTACGTTCGACTCGTTTACTGCGAGCTTGTAGATTTTGAAACAGTTATGAAAAGGTCGAACTAAATACTCTAAACAAAAAGTATAATATATTAGTAAATAAGTCGCTCTTTATAACAAGAAGATGTTTTTACTTAAGAGACTCGATTTGGAACGAAATTAAAAAGTAACCCATAAAAACCAAGTTTTACTCCCTTTCTTTGTAAAATATAACAACAATTAAAGACGAATTAAAACATATAACATAACACTAAACTTACAGTAATTTAATATATTTCTAAAATGTCTGATGTTTTGAGCTTTGATAAGACACTTCATGCTTTGAAGATTAAATTCTAAAAACATTTGTCAGTCAATTTAGATTTTCGATATTGGTAGTGAAGTACCTATTATGTATACCGACGGAGTAATTCAAATTTAGAAAATATTCCGCGACGTTATCGGGCCGCCGTCGCTAATCAAACTTTTCTAATGATTCCAATTTGAAAAAACCAAAAAAAAATCTAAAAATCCGAAATTATACTATAATTATTAATTTTTTTTAACTAAAATTTGATAGATCTTCTTGATCGTCGCCACGAGTCTACTTGCCAAGTTTCAGCTCGTTTGGATCACGGGAAAAGAGTCGAAAATCGATCCAAAGTTTTTTTTGACGGCAAGCCGGCAAGCAAGCAGACGCCACGAGTTAATATAAAGAGAGTAACAACGTCTAATTATGCAATTAAAATATTCTAATGTCCCCCTCGTCTAACAACGTCTAATTATGCAATTAAAATATTCTAATGTCCCCCTCCCCCCCCTAAGTCTCATTAATAACTGAATTAAAAATATGTCTTATTAGGGGATATACTTCCGCTGTGACCCAATCCCCTTGCCTAAAGAAGGGGTTTAATTCATATCTGTACAATTTACTCTGTGGTCGGTGTCGTAAAAATATTCAAGATAACAGGTAGATATATGTACTGTTAACGGGTTGGCCATTAATAAGTTGACACTCTCGCCGCTTGTAATTTAATTATGCAAGAATAAATACTTTAACTGCGGTATTAATGTGTTTAGAACATATGCGAGAGGGACATTCTTCCACTGTGACCCAAACCCCTTTCCTAGAGAACGGGTATGCCTCAAAATTCTTGAATCGCTTTACGTGCAACAGGTAGGTACTATAATACAGGTCATCAATAATGAAGCGTAGAGATTTATTGTAAAAATAGTTATTTTTTGATAAATAATCGCTTTTTTCTCTAAAATGGTGGGTGATGGGGAAATTGTGCAGTCAAAATTAATTCCTAAATTAACTAAGATTAAATTTCTGAAGGAAACAATTTTTTTTTGATAACTTTAATTGTTGTTGAGTGTAGTTAGATAGAAGATTCACAACAATACGACATATTTAATAATAAGTAGTCGTTTTGCAATTAATATACTACGTGCGAATTTGAAAAAATATAGATAATTTGTTAAGTATTGTAACAGTAAAGTAGTCAGAAGAATTTTTAATCGTAAAAAATACCGTCGTAGAACGCACGTATCGGATAGATCAAAGATAGGATCGTCAATTAGACAAGATGGAAATACAATACGAACGATTCACCAAGATTAAATCTTCGCCAATCTCTATCGGAGGCGCTTCGATCAAAAGCATATTATGCAGTAGTATGTCATGCAATCGCACATGATATGTGTAGTAACACAGCCAGAGGCAATCCATCTTCTTCGTATAGCACGCGAGAAGAAAGCGGCGCGCATTGGATACACATCTCACTTGATTAGAAAATATGTCGACAATGTGTGGATTTGGCACTGCGTACCGCAGACAAAAGTGCCGACACACAAGACCGTTAAAGAATAAAGAGTTCAGAAAGTGAAGAACGAAATGTGACATTGAATGATAATTTTATTTTAGGTAATTAAAGGTGGAGGTTTTAAGAACTATTATTTTTTAGACGTTCGAAAAATTCAACAATCAAAATACACTAGCAGTTAAAGTTAAGCAATTAGTTATCACCGATTGCTTGTCCGCGCATACGTTAGTTTATTGCGATTGCTGCTACTATTTAAGGGGTTACGTGTAGTCAGAGGCGCAAAAAAATAGACATTTTCAAAAAAATTTTTTGAACGGTTGTTTAATGTTTTGATTCAATACATAATACCAACGTTTTACACTATATTTTAAGTAACTTTACCGAAAATTTCAAATAAAATTATTAATACTGGACCACGATAGAATCTCGTTTCTTGACCCCTGTTTTGCAAGTAGTATTTTGCGGCGTCCATCAGTGCTTCTTAGTGGTTTATCTAAATTTAATGAAACAAAAAGAAATTAGTAGTTCAATAGTTAATCTTGTGCTTAATCGAAGCTTTATTTTTTTCAAATTTAGCAAAATGAGGGAAAAAATCACTCATTTATTATTTATAAAAAAAAGTTTAAAAAAAAATCCTTCGATTAAGCACAAGTTTTTAATGCCTAAAATATGGTATTTAAATTTCATTTAAATCTGACGAGTAGTTTTTAAAACATCGTGGACACCGTTTTTGAAAACGTTATTTTGAGAAAAACGCGTTAAAAGTTTTATGCATGAATTTTTAATACAAATACAATTTAAAAAATTACTTACGTAGAGTCATCTATTTCTGGTACATAAATACATCTTCTGCCGATGTGTAAGCCTCCAAGATGTCGATTTTTTTTATCTACGTCTCATTTTGCCTTCTCGAGTGACTTGATTTGCACGTTGGTCAGCAATCTTTATGCGCTCTATATCGAGTTTTTCAGCATACCGGTATGCATTAGGTTCATAATGTAATCCTATGCATTGGCAATCATTAATATTCCTTTCATACCTTCATGACGTCTCATTATAAATTTTTGAAAATGATTATAATACACGCACAATACCTATCGACTGCTGGATTTCACTGCCACTGAAATACTAACACTAAATCAAATCTCAGTTAGCCTAAAATGAGTCTTATGTCTAAAAGTAGAAGTATAAAAGAAATTTCGTACATTATTCTTAGAATTAAACAGGTAAAAACCGCGTTCTGTAGCAGTCGCCCCGTTTGTCAGCCCGGCCGGCTCTAGTACCGTCCGCGTATCAGTATGGGCGGCAGCGGAGGGCCCTACAGTTATCGTTGGATATCTTTAAAACTAATAACTGGATCTAGTTGATATTTTCACACAATATTTTTGAAACACTTCGCTTTAAGAAAATACCAAAAAAAATCATTTTTTTTAAAATCCTGGCTACACGTAACCCCTTAAACGAATTGGTTATTTTTTTAAACTGGCAATGGAAACACCACGTACTGTAAACTGCGTTTTTGAAGCAATCATAATATAGATGTCACCATGTAAGCTTTCAATTTTGACGAATTACCAACTGTAGGTAAGTACATTCTAACCAAGAAATTAAATAAAATTGACGCAAGAAGACATAAATATCGATTTATGTCTTCTTAAAGTTACTCGAATGTTAAATAAAGTATATATGTATAATATTTCTACATATAAAATAATATCTAAATGTATTTTAAAATAATCCGTGCACCTCGTTTTTTTTAAATACAATTTAGTTAGTTTTTGAAACCGGCTATGGCAAACTTGAATATGAAAAATGCTTTACAAAATAGAGAATTATGTGTTCCGATTCGTGTGCCACTAGGAGTTAAAAATAACTAATAAATGAAAAACTAAAATTCAAACATAAAAAGTTCGTCATTTTTTATGGGTTATAGCTATATATCGAGCTTACGTACAATATGAACATTGTTCGTCGCAACTGATGTCTTAATAAATCATCAACGTATTTAAAAAATGCAGGACGATCCAGAAGACTAACTAACTAAATTTTATTTAACTTTAACTGCTAGTGTGTAGTGGAGAAGGCAGATTCTCTTCAAGTAAAGACGACTTTTTATAATAAAGCGCGACTTATTTACTAAGACATTATGTTTTTAAAAGTATTTAGTTTGACGTTTCATAATTGTTACATAATTTATAAGCTCATAGTTACTTCTTTAAACAAATCAAACGTACTGGAAACAGCGGTGGAACCACAACAACCAAAAATTTCCGTTAGTTCAGCTAACGAGTAACTAGTTTATGTCTTTGTATTTTGGAGGTTTGTGTCTGCTAGCTACAAGGATATCACATAAAGTATCGTCAAAAGATACATAAAATTAAAGGCAATAATAGATTCTGATTGCAGCGAGATTAGGTGACGTTTGCAACAGCCAATAAAATGTCCCTCGCGAGGGTTTAACGTACTCGAGCTTTGCGTTGGCCCGCAGTGAAGGGAGAAGCCGCGATATGGGATGCTGTATTTGCAAGTGAAATGAAGGAACAAAGACCAGACGATGCGTCATGCGACCCGCGAGGTCTCCAGACTCCAGTGGGCCGCGCGACGCAGAAACTTCCCATCGCGTGTATGTTTTAATATACGTGTGTACAAAAATAGTAGACGTGAGCACATGCACAGTGAAATATTGGCAATTAGACTGTATTGGTTATGACATTATGAAGCTGCGAGCATTGTGGAGCTACTGAGACTTTAAATGAAGAGAAAGTCGATATCGGATACCAACTGGCAGTGGGTGGACACGTGGGTGAGGTCCTTCAGAAGGCACCGAGTGGTGTTGTAAGGATACAAGTTTTCGAGCAGATAGGTCGCAAGCCGGCACACCTGCATTAACGCAAACGAGTTGAAAGAACACTGCTCTTATAATTGAATATACTAATAAAATGTACCAAATATACTCAAACAAAGCAAATATACATAGCAAATAGCTTGTTGGTGTAGTGGCCATGACTCACGACGCTCGCCTAGAGATCTGGCGATCGGTGGTTCGAGCCCCATCCCGGGATATCAGCAAGTTAGTCCTATTTTCATAGCACAAGCGTTTCGCATAGTTAGAAAAAAGTAAGAATATTGAAAAAACAATTTAAATACTACATGTCTTCTGTGGTTAATATGGTGCTTATTAGTTATTTAGTTAACATATTATCGGGTCTATATTAAGTGGCTTGCGATATCATCACAAGCGAGTCTTGATTCCTATTATATATAACAGTGTACAATTTTGTCGTGATGTAAATTATACAAAATAAGTTATAATATTATTTAAAAAGAATAACATTGATTGTTTCATATACAGCTACTAATTTCTTCATCTCAAGGTTTGAGGTAAGTAGCCGGTTGTTTGATCAGTAGCAATAGTGAAGCAAAAAGCAATGATTTATGCGTTTTCTACCAATTAAACAAATCGGTTTTACAGCCATTCTACTTAACTAGCGGCTTAACTATTCAACAATAAAAAAATCGACACTAAGTGCCGGTTAATGGTATAAGCTAAGCAAAAATCATAGACTTTTACGAAAAAGAGTTGTTTGATTCGTGGAAGTTGCAAAAATGCAACTATTACCAACGATCAAACAATTGGCCCTAAGAGTTCATATATTAAATTAAGGCCAATATTTTTGATAAATAAAATATTGACATTTTACAGAACACTTTAACATTTCTCATAGAAACTTTAAGCGTACTTAAATAAGTCCCGTCTATTTTTGAGTGTTAGTACACAATTACTATAATAACAATCTTGTAAGTAGGTAGTAAGTTGTTATCCTGAAAATAATGAGCTACATCATTTGAATTTGGTTTTGCGTTCCTATATTTTATTATAAAGTAAATTTTTAATGTTTCTAAAGCATGATCAAGACGTTCCTAAAAAATAAAAAAAATTATCCATTTATAAAGACGATATTTATTTATTTATACAACTTCATATATAATATTTTTCACTGATGTTTGGAAATTTATTCACTAAAATTTATTTAGTTTATATTTCAGCAATAAAGTAAGTTCTGACATCGCAATAAAATATTTTACGAATCATTTACAAAAAAAGTTGTATCTTACTTACCGAACAAAATAACTACATATAAAATAGACACCTATATATTTTTATTAATTAAATACGTACGGAGCGAAAAAATGCCAGGTTGACTAAATATTATCGAAAAAAATTAAACTCAATTAGTCAAATTTCAATACATAGCGCATAATAAATAATTGAACGAAGTTTCCCATTACTTTTCGGACTACGTGCATCGCATTGCAATGTGACAGTACGGATGTACAACGAAGATGACCGTCACCAAAAATGCATTTCACTTTTTACGAGACAACGGGCCGTGAATAAATAATTGCTAAAAGCACGTTCAGAATGTTACTGGCACAGTCTGGTACTCGCATTCTTCATTCGCGGCTAATGAACGAGTTCCAGATGCTCAAAAATGCAAATAATAATTATACTTGGCCTACCTGCAAAATAATTATAATCATTGTATATCAATTTGCATCATAATTATTGGTATGAATCAATTAAGCATTTTTAATTGGTCGGAATATCACGTAAGTGTGCCGTTCTAGATGGAAAAAATGATTTGTAAAAAATACTAACAATCATAAATAACAAAAATAATGGCGAGTAACGGCGGAAATTCCATTTTATTTTGTTGTTCTTCTTCAGACGGGTTGGGGTGAAATTTTGGTACGCAACGAAATTGGCGAAGTTTTCACACATTTAAATTAGCCGTCAAAGAGAGTATTTTCGCAAGTACGCCGACAACTTATTTGATACATAAATAATGATTCTGAGGAAGCAAAAATAGAAGGTGGGACACAAGTAGGGAATGCAATCCCGATCCCGCGAGATCTCGAGGCATTTTACGAGATCAATCCCGAACCGAAAAATCGGACGAGATTATCGGGATTGATCAGCATTTTTTATGTTTTGTATGTTTAATTGTATATGTCAATAGAGCTTTTAGTAAGTACTTAAAACTTATGTTCATGTCACATTCAAATAATGAAAATAGCTTTGAATAATATTTTCTGTATTTTATCAACCTAACATAGTAATAACAACTGCTACTAGTTAGTAGTTTTTACTACTACATTGAATGATTGATGCTTGGAAAAACGCCTACAAAAACTTTAATGCAATGATTAATAACGAACATTTTATTAAAATTGCTGATATAAAAATGCAAGGCATTGTCGTTAATTGCTATTCAGCTCTATAAACAAAAAAAAAACAAAAGTATTCGGGATCCCGATCCCTAGGGATCCGGCGGGATTGGAAATTCTAACCTCGAGGGATCCCGAAAGGGCGATCACGACTCGGGATTACATTCCCTAGACATAAGTGTGTATCTCCTCCACTTGCAGCTTAAAGATTCGTACCCGTGGTCGATACTGCGCCGCCCGGCAAATATTTTCTTACTAGCTGTTACCCGTCAAAAACGACGGAACATCGTTTCGCATGTTTGCTAAGCCCTAGAATATATTGATAGTATTTTTTGGCGGTCTACAGAGAGGCGGCGGTAGTAACATGCGTTGAGCGTCCGGTTCGGGTTTGCTGGCCCGGGGTTCAAGCTCCACCTCCGGCCGATTAATTTGTTTTTTTAGCCGTGAATTCTAACGAAATTACGGAAGTTACACGAAGTTACGGGGATGGACAAACAGACAGACGGACAAAACGAAATCATTATATTTACGTTTAACATAACATAACTACCGATGTTCCTCAGCGAAATACATAATTATTCCGCTATGCTTTTAATACTTTTTATTTAAAATAAATCGTATGAGTATACAGTAATTTTATTTTATAATCCGTTCATAATGGATTCATTACCCGAAGAAAATCGAATGCTAGCTTCGAAATCTATCAATGCTTACAGAGTTCAATTTGAAAGCTATAAACTGCATAAGTGATTCTCGTAAAAAAGAGATGAAAGAATGGATGAATATTTCACTAAGTGACGATGAACTCAAAAATGTCTCGCTAAATAAACCCGTTTTTACATAAAATATACATTATGTGTTCCCAAGTGTTTTACGCACGCCAAAGAAGTATAACTTCTAACGCGCGTACATAAGTACGCACCCACTTTTTTTAATATAAAAATTATCAACGTCATTGATGGCCCTGATAGACAGTCCTAGTATGACATTGAAGTACAACATATAAACCATTTATGACATTTAGGGTAGGTATTACAATTTTTATGATCGAGAAATTAGAAACAATGTAGAAAATAAAATCAAGAGTTACGTTATAAACTGAAAGTAATACGAGATAAATAAATCATTTCATGAATGCCAAGTTCAATGAAGTCTAACACGTGATACGCAATGGTCCTCGGGGTAAGCCAGCATTGCGAGTAGTTATATAAAGCTACACCAGAAACACTTGAATGGCTTCTACTTAGAAGACACCTGGTTAAAATGTGTCCTAAGACCTTTCCAAGTGTAAAGATGTGCAGTTCAACTGATTGTTCCATATTCGTACATACATTTGTACCACGGTGATAATTACCCAAGCCCGAGACAGCGAGCCGTCCGTGACCTAGCCCGACACGTGGCGCATAAAGAGAGACATCAATAAAGGAATATTACGGAGTGACGAGGCACCAGACAGTCCACAAAGGTCAGGGATGCGATCATAAAATGGTATCGCAATACAATTAGAGCCCCTTTAACTCAATGTACTAGCTCCTGTCAGAATGTCTGGGTCAATATTTGTTTCAGTGTCTGTCTTTACAAGGACGAAACTTTTCATTGCTTAGACCAGTATTTTTCAACCTTTTTGAATACGCGACCCATTTTTAAGTAAAAAAATTCTGGCGACCCCCCAGGTCTATAATAAAACAGGTTAGTAGTTTAAAAAACATTAAAATAATTCTATTCTACTGGATTTTGAAGCTGCCAATTGGCAAAAATGGGTGCTAAATCCTCTTTTGGATATGTCAGTACAACTGGCCGATCTTTCATCCACGAAGATGAAAGACACTCTTAAAGATTGATTGATATCCTCTGGATGAAGAGAAGACAAGCATATCCAGACCTGGCAAGAGAAGCTTTAACGTGATTAGTGACTTTCGCCACTTCCTACCTATGTGAAGTAACGTTCTCTTCAATGATAAATATAAAAACTAAGAAGAGAAATAAAATAGGCTTCAATTAGAAAACAATTTGATTGTTAACGTCTCAAAAATACAACAACGATTTGACAATTTATTAAAAAATAAACAGGCACAGCCTTCTTGCTGAAAATGTTGTACTTTTATTGCAGTTTATGCATCTACAACCCTAGCTTTTTACTTTTACCTGGCTTGCGACCGCGTCCCTCCGAGTAACATTCGGCGATCCCCCTGAGGGTCGCAACCCACAGATTGAAAAACACTGGCTTAGACACAAGTATTGTGGGTGAAATACAAATAAATTATTGCGATGAATAGATTCAATTCTTAATTGAATCGCTAAAACAAACGCTAGGAACGTCTTTCGAAATTAGGTTTATCGAATTATGCCAGGTATTTTGCGGACTCCCTCTGTTCCTGCTGCGTGTCATATATCTTCTTTACCATCCACTCCTCGCTCATACGTTCCAGATGACAAACCATCTCATTGATCCTTTCCTAATTCTATTTAATACGCAACAGTCAGAATTACATTCTTCACTCTATCGTACAAAAATTTTCTACACATACGCTTAAGGGACCGCATTTCTACAGCCTAATTTATATAAGGAGAAGAATGAATGTACGTTGGCGTAAAAATTTCAATATATTAGGTCCTTACGTATGAAATTGGTGTTTAGTATGGTAGGAACATAAAGCCGTTTTTTTTTTATTATAATATATTTATTTAATCAAAGTATGTACCATTGCTATCTATGCACTTTTGCCATCTCATAGGTAGTTCATCGATCCCTTTACTAAAAAAAACCATTCGGACGGGAATCAATAAAATCTTTGAAGGCGGTTTGGACTGCCCATCGGAGTTGAATTTTTTCCTTTGCAATAAGTTATCCAAATTTCGAAAAAAATGGTAATCTGTTGGGGCAAGGTCCGGAGAGTATGGTGGATGTCTTAGACATTCCAATTGAAGCTCCTCTAATTTGGTAGCCGTCTGTTGTGCAGTGTGTGGTCTAGCGTTATCATGAAGCAGCAGTGGCCTAGAGCGATTAACCAGCCTCGGTTGTTTAGCAGCTAGCTTTTCCATCATGGTTTGCAGTTGCTGACAATAGACATCTGCCGTAATCGTCTGGCCAGATTTAAGAAAGCTGTAGTGAACGACACCAGCACTAGTCCACCAAACGCTCACAAGTAACTTTTTTGGAGTCAATTTTCGCTTGGGGCATGGTTTGGCTGGTTCGGCAGGTTCAGCCATTGCGATGAGCGCTTCCGATTATCGTACAGGATCCACTTTTCATCACAGGTAATGATTCGATTTAAAATCCCTTCATTATTGTGCCGGTTGAGTAATGCAACGCAGCAGTCAACGCGCGTTTGTTGATTTGCTTCACTCAATTCGTGAGGTACCCACCTTTCAAGCTTTTTCACCTTACCAATTTGCTTCAAGTGGATTAAAACAGTTTTATCACTAACACCGCAGCCTGCAGCTAACTCGGATGTGGTTTGCGATGGATCCGCTTCCACAATAGCCTTCAATTCTTCATTATCAACTTTGGTCTCCGGCCGTCCACGGGGCTTGTTCTGCAGGTCGAAATTTCCAGAACGAAAAAGTTGGAACCAAAAACGCACTGTGTTTTCTTTTGCGGCACCGTCGCCATACACATCACTAATCCTTCGAGCCGTTTCTGCAGCACTGGTGCCACGGTGGAACTCGTACTCGTAAATAACGCGATATTTCAAGTTTTTCATTTTGTAAACTGAGTGACGCAAAGAAAAAAAACAATTGAGGAAAAAACAAATGAATTATAATTTTCAAAACACAAATACATGAGTAAATAGCTGTATAAATTTGGATTTGGAATTCCTAACCAAAGAGAAGATATTTGAGATCAAATTTGCCAGTACGGCAAAACGCCAATTTCATATGTAAGGACCTAATATTTGGTAAATAATATGCACATATAAAATTATTATTATCTAAGATGAAGGAGAATCCTCAAGAACAGATCGATATCCAAAGTATTCTTGTTCAGCACAGCGGTATAACCATCGGCAGGTTGTATATTGTATCCTGTATATTGAAATATGAAACAACCTATGCCGATGCCGTAACCCAATATTCACCAATCTTGGGTAAAGTCTGGTGAATGTTGGGTGCCCGATACGACATTTCCCCCCATTCATTTTATTTTATTTAATTCACCACAAAATCAAGCACGACGAACCCATAAATTTCATGCATGATGGTGTAACAAAATCACTGTCTTCAAACATTTCTTCAAATCAACAATTACATTTTAGTCAACAAGCAGCTGGTCTACGCAACGTCTGCGCACGCAATATTAAAATCGTTTCAGACGAAGCTATTCACCGGAATGTACAAAAGTACAAAATCACACAAGTAGGCCGCTTTGATTTTCGTATCAATAATCACAATGTTAATTGGAATACAATGTCATTTAGGCAACAAAACCACCAAAAAATCATAAATTACTCTCAATTACCTTAACAGATTGAAATTAATCAACAAAATACCGACATGATCACAAACAAACTTACTGTTTAAACATCAAGAAACATCTGGATCTACATAATCGTCATGGCAGAAATCGCAGCACTGCGGTGCGACTTCGGTCCAAATATAGACCCCATATCACTCACTCTCGGTTTCACCAAATTCCACGAGAATTTCTCATTTCCTGCGAGAATATTTTTTTTACTTCGCGGGTCGGCGACAAGCAAATGTTTTTATTTTTCAACACACAAATCGCCCAGCAAGCAACCGGCGCGCCTCGGCTCGTGGTGCTCGGCCGTGTTTATTTTTAGACGCGGAGACAAGGGTTTTATTATGACGATTCACATCACGTCGGGAATAGGTTTCAATGCCAGCCACCGAGGGGGCACAAACACCGCAGAACCTTTTCATCATGCGCGGCGCGACACGCAAGCGGCGCTGCAATCCTTTCAATTCTCCCTGTGTGTTTTCCTCCACTGCGCGAAATCGCTACCAGATCTGAAGTACTGACGTTGGATTGGTTTTGTCAACCTTTACTATACCGGGATAAAAAATATCATGACACAGTAGGAAATTTGAAAGATTCGTTTTAAAAATTCAAATAAAAATGCTTTTATTACCTTAAGACTATAAATTGGTAAACGTCGTACGTTTACTATAAATATTGACTAACAAATGTGAAAAAAACCGGATAAATATAGCAGTGTAATTCGAAGCATTCATCAAATCCAATCCAACAGGACATTTTCCCGTTATCTCACTTCATTTATAAATAAAATAATAAAAACTTTCTCCGAACCACACATAAATTTTGTTTTAAAATTTTAGGTGTGGTTAAAACAAAGTTTTAATTATTTTCTCTATAAAACTGTGCCACAGAGGGAATTTGAAAATTTTGAAGAAATCGCTTCATTTAGTTAATAAGAAAGATAATAAATAATATTATAATATTTGGATAATTTCGATAACGCCGTTTTCGTGAGAACTCACCTCAAGGGCATTCAATAACATTAAAATTATTTTACAAAACATCTTATTGCCTAAAAAAACTTGTGATTTTTAAATTATATTCGTAGGTTTGTTATTATTTTCACTGAAATTAACTTTATCTATCTAATTATAAATGGTATTATTTATCGCCGCCGACTTCCGACGTATCAAATTTAAGTTGTACCTATTACGTACAAAATTAATTATTTTTAGTAGGATTTGATTTACATAATTGATTTTTAACTAATTATTTAAAACTTCTTCTTCAAATGTAGCAAATTTATTTTGTGGTAACATAATTATAATTGATATAAATTAACTTTGTTTAAACCACTTATTTATTGAAAAAAATCAACATGTTTCGAAGCCGATGGCTTCTTGTAAGTAAATAAATAAATAAGTGGTTTAAACAAAGTTAATTTATATCAATTTTAATTATTTAAAAGTTTAAAAGATTTTTTACACTAGCTAAAACATGAATTTTGTTTTGTACATACATACGTACAGAAATATTACAGGTTTAATTGTCTAGGTAGACCTGTACTGAATAACTAACTGCATGTCTAGGAAAGGGTTAATAAGTTGCGGGTGCAATGTACGAATTTCTGTTTGATGTGGAGCTATAAACAGAGTCCAAAACATAGATCGTGAAGTAAACAAACATCCTATATTGCGAGAACGCCCAAAAACACTTCAGATAATTGACATGTGCATCCTCTCGAGTAATTGTCGGTTCAAACTAGTCAAGGATCATTGAATGAAAACAAAAAATAAAAATACCCAAACACATGCTTTCTGGTGTCATCTATAGAAATATAAGAGGGTGCATCCGTAGAGGTATTCCTATAGCAGCAGACAATAATTCTTGACACGAAATATCGACAATTTAAAACATTTCGCAAATTGCGCTGTACGTAACCGGCGGTCTATTTTTTTCATTTAATTCAGTCGGTTCTTCGATAGGTACCAGCAATAGTTCAAGCAAAACACATAATATGTCAAGAATGACCCGAACCCGAAACTTCGATAAGCGTGCATGAGAAGATACATGAAAGTGTTGAGGCAGATTGGTATGCCAGGACAGAAGAGTGGCGAACTATCATTTCCGCCTATCCCTGTTGGAAACGGAGTGATGATAAGTTGGTATATCTAGAAATAGTGGAAATAGAACCAAATCAACATGCGAAATTCGCTACGAATTTCTTTCACTTAATAAGTAGAAAATAATTTCTCAAAATTAGTTTTGATAAAATATTTTGCGTAGAAAAATTCACTGTGCGGTCTAGAGATAGTATGGTAATAAAAGTGAGTGAATGTAAATAATAAATATGTTCGTATGAAGCAGAAGGGACTAAGAAAGAAAGAAGCCGGTACTCTTCTCTGATCTTGTACTGAGGTAGCCGTTATGGTAGTTTCATCGTTTTCAATATTTCGAAGTTTTTCAAATTTCAAAGTACGCCACATTTTCCAACAATCCAAAATCCAGAATTCTGGCAGGTGTAGCTTTGGAAGAGTATTCGTTGGAAAGGTGCAAGAAAATAATATAAGGGAGGGATAGAAGCATCTAACTAAATAATATTCGAGGGTTGATGGATTCTAACGAGAGAATACATGGAGAGGGAATTAAAAGAGAATGTATTCCAACACTAAAATAAAATTGTATAATAAAGGTAATCGCAGTAATATTATCGCAATATGAATCATCGCTACAAATGTGGCGAATGTGTAACCACTCGCAGAGTTTAGAAGAACACTTTGGAACAGTGTGATATTTAGAGTGTTATTTAGTGTTTGGCAAAAGTAATATTATAAATGCGTAGAAATTACAACAACGATAAGCGTGTAAGAAAAAAGAAATCAATTTAAAATTAAAATAATTACAAAAACGTGTTCCTTCACTCTTGGAAAACAGCTGACAGCCGGCTGGTAAGTACAAAAGAGTATGAACGTACGCATATTTTCATTCTATACTCAAAGCATTCTATTCTATAAGCCAGCAGAAAGCTGCGGTGTGTATTTAAACAAGAATGTGCATAGTTTGTTATTTTAATTAGTGGTGCTTACAGACTTGAAACTTTGTCTAAACTCCGCGGTCGCTAGAGTGTAGTAATAATTGCCCACTCGGCTTAGCAGCTAGCAGCACAGACATATCGATCGGTCGGAACGATTGTGTGCTAGACAAGGTTCCACGTATGGATTCAGTTGGGTCAGTGTGCGTATTAAATTATGCGTAATATGCACAATGTGTAAATGTATTTGTACTTGTGAGCGTTTTTAGCGGAAAACTGTCAGAAATATTGAAAAGAAATCCAAGCTTTGATGTCGCTTATCTCCCTGACGTTTTTACCCAAAGTGTAGCCGATATTTTCTATTCCAAATTGAATAAAGAAGACTCCCCCAAGGTTTTTGCTATTAACTACGAGACACTGTATATACAACGCCGGAAAAATATAATAGTTAGATTAGATCACAAAAAAGGGTATAAGTATATGAAAATTTAAGTTCTATATGTCTCGCACCTACGGCCACCAACTTTATATACTGACGGAGAGAATCCAGGCAGCAGAAATGAGATACCTACATAAAAGAAGTAATGAGGGTGGTGTTAAGAGACCAAATTAGGAGTATAGTCTGAGAGGATCTCGGGGTGAATGCGCCCCAAATAGAAAACCTGAGCAAAATTGGCTTGGACGTACATATACTCCGCATGGGAAATGAAAGACTGCCTAAACAGATTTTATCATAAGCCAGAGGATAAAAGGCCTGTACAACGACCCGACACAAAATGCGAATGAAAAAACTCCGTAACGAAAGATTGAACTAGTGCAATTAATCGACACAGAGCATGACAGACAGCGATGGAAGAGTACTAATCCAAGAGAGATAGGCCCCTGACCCGACAGAAAAAGGTGTCTTGTGTATTCTATGAGTTTCGGACATCGCGTATCGTAATTTAATATATAATTTTAAATGTATTGCAAGTCTCTGAAATAGGCTGCACAGCAAACTAAGCCAATTGAATACTTAAGTGAAAACTAGTCTTTAAAACCAAATTAATTAATCAATTAGAAAGACATACAGAAAAATCTAATCCACGAAAAAGGATTTTGGTTACTACCGGGATTCGAACCCGGGTCGACTCCTTTCCGGGGCCGGTGCTCTGGCCTATTTTCTGTATGTCTTTCTAATTGATTAATTAATTTTGTTTTAAAAACTTCACATAACATTGTTCTGAAAAATTACAACTTCACAAATATGAATGTGTTCTTGAATTGAAAACTAGTCTTATTATGAAGTGAACAGAATGCGTTACATTTAATGTTTCCCCTTCATGCTGCTGAAATGTGTCAGTTTTAGTGTTGCAAACCTGACAACCGCACTCCCGGCAATGTCCGGTGCCTGTTGACGTACGATTGCCCGTTTCCATGGCGGACGGGTGCATTGGCCGGTATGTAAACAATATTTATAGAGAGCGCCCCACTCACGCCAGCGCCCGGCGGCCGCCGCACGCTCGACCCGTCGGTGCGGCCCTCGAAAAAGATAGTAAAACGAAGAAGCAGGCGGTTAAAGAGGAATATTCGCCCGCCGACGTCTCGTGTATGCGCTTCTAATTTGAAACGCTCAGAAAGCGTGGAGCATGAAGAAGAGATATATTAATTGAGTAATGAAACGAGCATTTCTAATTTCTGCAGACGATAATTTCGCTCGCGAGTCTAAACTAATAATATAAATTAGACACATTCGTAAGTTAAAATAGAAGCGCGCATGTGTACGGGTTTTCCCGGAAATGTTTTTTTGCGTCATGAAGGAAGGATTTTGAGAACCTCAATATAACTGACTTATTTAGATTTAAAAAGGACAAAATTTCTGGTCCGTATGGCATATCAGATTTTCTATAATTAAATTAACATGCAATATTTATTAATTATATTATTTTTTAACAAATTTTAGCGATATGTTGGAAAACACAATGTAGTAGTTTCGTCGACAGAAATAAATAATACATATCTATGTATGACTATAAATTTCCAAACAACAGTGAGTACATAGGCAGTGATATCAATACAAAAATTTTCTGTGTAATTAATCTTTTCGCACGTACTTACTTTTATCATAAACGTACATAAATAACAATACGTAAACTTATTAATATTTTATTTTTTAAATTATGCATGTGGAAAACTTGTTATATGATAGCGAGTTACACAGAAAACGAATCAAATCTAAAATTTTATTTAGCAATATATTTTGAAAAATGCAGACAATATTACAATTTATTATCTCGAAAATATCTACTTATTGTTAGAATTTTATTTCTTTATTATTTAAACTAGGTCTAGTTGTACACTGTTTATAAACGACACTGCCACAGTTTAAAATTTCAAAACATAGAAACCCTTAATTAAGATGATAAATGAGATAAACTTCGACGGGGATTCGTCACTAGAAAAATTAAGAAATGCAAAGAATTTTTAATTCCCGTTTCCCTATTGTAAATAATGTTGTGTTTGGGTTCTTGATACGGAACGAATCGAATTAAACTGTGATAAATTGTGACAAAGCGACCACATGGAAGCGGTATATGGAGCAACGTACTGAAAGAAAGCTGGTTTCCATGTACCAAGTATTTCACCCCAAGTTCGGTACACTTCTAGAGAACAATTTCCGTGGCAAAGAAACTTAACTAGTTTAATTTACATACAGAGGTGATACAACTAGACACGATACGTCTCGCCTCGTTTGCACTGATAAATTTACTCATATATCTACGAGTACGGCAGAAAATTTGATTTATGTGCTAACATTAATGAACGAAATCATTAATGTCGTGAATTACTACGTTTAGAAAAAAAAAAAGCTCAATTGTATGATGAAAGAAGAAACTTAAAAAAACATATAAAGACGTGGAAAGTTTATAAGACCAGTGTCAGTGTAGGTATAAAGATAGTTGAGGCAACACTAGATGTATTTAAAAGCAGGATCCTCGAGATAAGTTTTTGAAATGTCAGTATGATGAGCTGAATGTCACGAAAATCATAAAATAGGGAGGTTTCGATGGCCAGGCTGCTAGGCTCGTAGTAGAACTCAACTGTCGAAGAGTCTGCTCAAGAAGCATGACATAAATATTCATTATTGGCGTTAAAAATTAGCGGAAAGCAGTCCAGTGACGAAAGCGATCTGAGTGTATTCTTGAGGACGTCTGTACCATAAAAAATACTACCAGCTAGTTGTAGAGTCAGAGATGATGATGTCGAAAAAACATGAAAACAAAAACATATTTATCTTTTTTTTTCAGTGACTCGCTGTGGTTTCATTATCAATTTTATTTTTAATGAGACACTAACAGGAATACTGGGCGTAAAATAGATAAAATAAACTATAATTGTTATTTAAAGCTCAGCCTACTATCCCGATTACAAGTAGACCTCTTAACATTTAAGAAAGACAATTGAATAAATATGTGTAAGCCGTGCGTACGACGCACATAGTTTCGATGGGTTGGTGTTTATTCCCGTAAACACCAACACAGCGAAACAATGTGCGTCGTACGCGCGGCTTACATATACTTATTCGATTGTCTTTCTGAAATGTAGAGGTCTATCTTCGGCCTACTCTAGCAACATGCATATACATATTTATTGTATCAATGAAGTGAGATCATAATATAAGAGTAAGCAAATAAATAATTGACTTTATGACTTCTATGGGTTCAGGTTATTGACAAGAAAATGGACGCTGTGTAGAATATTAATCAAGAAACGATGTATCTCTAAGAACGTGAATTTATTATTTTGATATTACATACATATTTTTTCATTGGGTAAAAAAATCTTGAAGCAATGACTCCCAGTGACCGCTCAACGTTTAAATGTTTATATCTTATTACTACCAATTTGGAAAACATGTTTGATTTGTTGTAATACAGAAAATCTAAGCATTTAATCAAACATCTAAATTTAATTTAACGGTATGCACATACGTATATAAGAAAACAGCGAAAAAAACATTTAGAGGAATATTATTTTACCATTAAAACACAAATTTCTCTATAATGACCGCGTTATGAACTTGAATATTTTATGCCTTGTAAGGATTCCGTTATGTGGATGGTGTTTTGTGAGATACCAACCCACAAATGGCGGGAGAATGAAAGATTCCGCGGCATCCATACCCGTTATAATAAAATGCAAAGTTATACAGACTTGGGAACCAGAAAAAAATCTTTAATAAGCAGTCAAACAGTTGATAATGATGACAACTCGTTATTTCGACATCACGGTCTGAATACTGCCGGCCTTGTACGAATACACCTCAACGAAAAATAAATATTTGATTAGTGAATAAGTCATGAAGAATAGTGAATGAATAGTGAACAAGTCAGATGGGCGAGTATTTTATACGAAATAATGTTTTAAAACAATCGTGTTTATATTTTTGTTGTAAGGCACACATAGCCTCATTTTATCCGAAATGTAGAATTGTGATTCAGAATATTTTGATTATTTTCAAATTATACAAAAACACAATGGTTTTACATAAAAAAAGGAATATTGCTTCATACTCTAGTCCAAAATAAATATCTAAATACAAGCGGCGACCTAAATACATATACTGGTTCGTGAGAATGACAAATTTCAACCATAGATGTCATTAGCGTAAGATAACAAATTTCAAAAAATTCATAGATGTGATGGTCAATTATGGGTGAAATCTTGAACGTTACACTGTGTAAAGTGATCACTTAAGCCAGACATGTGATAGGTCGTAAGCCCTAATAAACCGCGTAACCCCAGACTTCTATACCTACTTTCTCATATTCGTCTCTGTGAGACATCTATAATGCAATATATATTGTACCGTACATTAATTAAAAATAAAATATTCATATTAACATGCTCATAGCTTATGCTTAAAAAATGTAAATTCTAGGACGTGCTTGTTGGTCTAGACACTTTCTCAGAGTTGCTGTTGGTCGCGGGTTCGAGTCTCATTTCAAACCAGCAAGTTCGCTCTATTCATAACACAGACGTTTAGCTTAGTTTGAACCAACTAACCATCACACCGTTCCCCGCAGGGGTAGGCAGAGAGGATTGAACGCCACACTCTTCTATCCTGGCACACCACTTTTGTTTCGGCCACATTCATACATCTTCTCATACAAGTTCTACGGTCATTGGTTGTACTTAGTTGGAAAATAGGAAAAATATTGATATGACACTTGTACGTCCCTATCCTATACGTTTTTATAACTGTTTTTTGCTTGAATCACCATTATTATTTAGTCCAAAATTGTCCAACTGAAATATCTCTAAAATATTTAGAGTACCACACATGCACACACAATGTTCTCCTTTTACCATTCTTACTCCCGTATGATATGTTTTACATTGTTTAATTTATTCACTTAATTCTTTTTGTGTCTAAGATCTCAATGCCAACGAAAATAAATTAATCGGACACAAACGTTAATAACCTAACATAACCTAAACCATCCCAAACTTACCTAACCTACCCTAACCTAATAGGAATGTAAAATGTAAAATATGAGTTCGATGCAAAATTCTTGCTATACCTAGATATCATTCAAAAGGGAAACTTTGTTTGAGATAAAATGCAAGTATTTAAAGATCGAATTCCAGTATGCCAAAAATACATGGAGCACGAACGGTATGCGAGAAATGCAAAGACACTTTGGATATAGATACCATGCGTCTTCACATATTCAGATTAGTCCTCATTTTCAGCATATATTTATGTTGCGGAATTTTAAAATAATGACTGCATATTGTCATCTATCTAAAAGTTCTGTGATGCTTGGTAAAATTAAATTTTTTTTAAAACTACGCTTTTATTTAAATCCCAATTATAATAATTTCGTTTTCTGTCTGTCCGTCCGTCCGCTTAACGTCGTGTAACATGCATAACTTTTTAATACTTTTTTTCTAATTTTTTTTCCAAAAATCTTTTTTTATATATTTTTTCGGAATTTTTTCTAATTTTTTAAAATAAAAAACATATTTTTTGGAAACCGACATGTAAAAGTATCGTCATTTTTGAAGGGTTAAAACTAGGTATACGTACAAAAAAGTAAAAAAATAAATTTTCTGATAAAAAAAATGCAATTATTATGCCCCATGATTTTTCATGGATTGACGGTTAGTCAGTACTGTGCGATAACGCGTTTTTGTTCAGTAAGTTCGTTAGAATGAGAAATTTAAGACGCACATTATACTTAAACAAAAGTATAGTGTTCTGACGCTCGCCAATCATGAAGGCGTCGCCACTTAGCTTCGAGTGCCCGCGAAAACAATAACTTCATTGATGCGTGTAACCTTAAAACATCGAGTTTTTAATTACCATTTCTCGTGATTTCAAACGAGAGGGATAGCTCTAAAAGATCGTGGAATAAAAGGGGAATATGAATTTCAGAGAAATACATTTTATTTATTTACTAGCTGTAACCCGTCAAAAATGACGGAACATTGGATCGCGTCTTTGCTAAGCCCTAGCATATTTTTGGCAGTCCACGGAAACTTGATGTCGCATATCTCAATAACTATTGATGGTCATAATTGCTTGAACATTTATTATGACTCATTATCAATGCAGGAATATAGTTCTGCGAGGTAATTAACGTTTTCCAAATAACCTTGTATTTAATTTATATAAATTAACTTTGTAAACACCACTTATTTATTGAAAAAATTCAACATGTTTCGAAGCCAATGGCTTCTCCGTCAGGATAACAAAAATAAAATTTAAAAATCTAAGTATAGATCAAAATATTATAAAGTTATATATGGAAAATGATAATTACCTACTTAACATGGTAATGGAAAATGATAAGTACCTACTTAACATGAAAATAAATTTAAAAGATAACTATTTGCAAAAAGGACCTGATTATTTATAACATTCAATTTACTATTTACAGTCTTTCTTATTTCCAAAATTTCTAATTTATCAAATTGTGATTCTGTATAATTTGTATGTAAAATTTGTAAACCCTTATTAATATCAAAAGAATGATCCACGGCCAAAAGATGGTTAGAAAATTCGGAATAATTATTACTATTTAAACACCTTAAGTGTTCCTTAACTCTAATTTAAAAAACAAATTTATATAAAGTATAATTATGTCACCACAAAATAAATTTGCTATATTTGAAGAAGAACCCTGTGTATAGTTATTTGGTAGTAAAACTAATATTAAACAGCACTATTCGTGCACGACATATTATAGTCTTTTGCTATAAATAACACATTAAAATAAGAGTAATATCTCAACTTGCATTAACAATAATACTTACAAGACAGAAAATAGGATAAAAAATATTTTTTCGAAAAATAGAACTCTTCCCTTCTAAGGGGCGATATGCTACCTACCTACTCCAAAAAATTAAAAACATTTATTTAAAAAAAATGATGGAAAACACATTGTACGGACGCTCCCAAATACTGTGAGATCCAATCATAATACGCATTATTACTGATGCACAGAGAAGGGCCGCATAGAATATTCAATCAGAGCTAAATCTAACGGAACGAATTGTAAATGATCTCTGCTCACAATGCCCCGTGCACCCATTGTATCACCAAAAGGTCCCACTAAACGACTAAGCCATATCTGAGAACCTGTTCGAGCAGTACAGAGTCAAATTATTCCGCGGTGCGCTCTCCATCGGGCCGGCGTGGGCGGTTCGAGTCCCGATGAGGGCGACGAGTATCTAGCTGGACCATTGCATCGGAACGGCCGACACTGATACCTACTCACTAAAATCGTTTTGTGTCTCAGATCTCAATGCCAACGAAAAGAAATGGATCTTTATTATTTACATAAAATAATAAATTAGGATAAATTGTAGAAGTCTCACAGAGACGAAGCAATTTGTATACGAGAAACGTGGACGGAAGTCTCTTATACGATGGCTCAGGGCTTACAACCTGTATGAGCTGGTAATGATGCCTCTATATTTTATTTTTTACCAGTTGCGAAATCTATGTATACTAAATAGATAATGAGAAAAAAACAAGATGTATCTCTAGCATAGACCATTGAAATAAGTATACGAAAGATTCCCTGATTTCGAACATATACATATATAGAACTTTAAAAAAAATTGATGTGTGGATGTTCTTACGATGGAATCGATGAACGTTGCATTGTGTAGAGTGAACACTTAAGCCATCTCATACAGGTTGCAAGCCCTGGGTCATCGTATAAGACACTTCCATCCACGTTTCTCATGAATAAATAGCTTCGTCTCTGTGAGACTTCTATAATTTATCCTAATTATTTAATCATCCCTCTGGGGACAAAATCCAGTAACTGTGTTCTTAGAACATATGTACTCTCATATATTTTTTTAAAATAATCATTTACATGATATTTGTTTTGCAAAAGAAAAACCCACGTATGTTTCTTATTTCTTTTAGTATTATTGTCAGTGCTTTATTTTGGAATATCGTTAATTTTTTTACTCTTATTCAGTAGCCAGAAATAGTACACCTACTGCTGAAGTAGTTGATGTGAGAGACTATTATTCGTTATATATATTCTTGCAAGATTCTGTTTTGATATACCTAGGTATGTTTGGATTCTTCCCGAAAGTGAAGTTTCCTTTTGCTATTTTAAAAAATATATATTTTGTGTTCTAAGAAAAGTTTAGTTTATGGTCTATGATTACTCTCAAGTATTTTACAAAGGTTTTGTATCGAAGTTTTTCTTTTGTTTTTTAACTGATTTTTATATTATGTGTGTTAGCAGTAGCAGTTAACATTTAAGTGTCGTTTTTATTCAATTTCGTAATTAAATAGACTCACAGTCGTAAAAAGACAGTAAATATATAAATAAATTGAATGTTTGAGAAAATGAATTAAATAATTTTGCTAAAAGAGACATTTTTCTGTTTCAGCGTAATTCAACACATATTAAGTTTATATATAAATTTAATAATAATAAACATTATTATTATTAATGATATTAACGTTCTCGTTTATCAATACGGAAATATGACAACCCTATCTTCGAAGAGATAAAAGTAAATGAAACTCCGAAATTTAATAAAACACACAAAAGCGGACAGAGCGAAAAATTATTAAAGTAATGTCAATATTAAACGACCAGCACCGCGTAAAGATTATTTGTCATACAAATTTTACACAACATAGTAAAACAAAAACAGAGATGTTCTGTTCTTATTATATCAATAAAAATTCAGGAAACATAAATGAACCATTAAATGCATTCACGTTTTACGATGGGAAAGGTTTTACAGGTCTGAGGAGAACATTCCAAGAACAGATTATTCCGGTCGGAAACGCATAAATCCTTATCTCGTTTGTTCAGCGTCATATTTAAGTGGTGGACCGAGATAGTCTCTGTGCAATGTCACATTATTTCGACAAAAATATATCATGTCTCGAACCCGAGACACGACACTTGACAGTCGCTCGAGGAGGCGTCAACTAGCAAAAGCGTGGAAAGGGTTTTTCAATATTATTATTTGGTTATTTATACACGAATCGGTGGCCAATTTCAAAAATCCCTTAGGTCCGGTTGTTCCAAGTTGAATTAGAATAAAAGTTCGTTTAAAGCACAGATTTTTACGGAAACGGATTGTTTGATTGGTGGAGAACGCAAAAATCTATGCTTCAAACGAACTTTTACTTTGATACAACTTGAAACAACCGGGCCTAAGACTATTTTAATCAGTTTTGAATAAGCAACATTGTATGCACAATATTTGATATGTAATTGTATGCTCTACGGAAGTAATTGTGAAGTTTTACCACAAAAAAATTAACTTAATAACCCATTTTAAATTAATGAAATACATAGTTTAATGAAGATTTTTTATTTATTAAGTAGGTAATGCACGAATTTATATTTACTAATATAAACAGAATTAGATATAATTACTATAAATTTCAGTTAAACTTGTATTTGAGCATCACACATTTCTTTAGTTTCTTTTAAAAGTTTACCTTAAAAAAGGTGTTATATTTTCACCCTGATGTTCCCCGGTAGTTTACTATACCTACTTTTCCATTACACCTTGCATGTTTGAATTTTGCATTCTTGGTTTCTTTCCAAAGGGTAATCTTATTGATTTCATGTTTTCTAAAAAGCTAATCTTATTTCATCAGTTAATGCACAGATGAAAATGAGGAATTCGCTGATATCTGAAAACTCGTAGTAATTTTTTAAATAACATAATATCGTTCTTTTTTCCATTCATACTTTTTCCATGTGAAAAAATCCTTTAAAACCACACAAAAATCTGTAAATTTAAGTCTGATTTTTCATATTTGAAAATTTCATTATATTGTTGTATCTTGATTAATATATATTTTTTATTATAACAACATTTAAACCCTGATAAGATCCCTGATAAACAACGATAAGACTAGAACTCAAATCTGATGACGTAAATATTGACATTTTTTGATTTTTACAGTGTCAAATTATCAGTTGGACATAATTGTTATTTTTATCAATCTCCTCTCCAAAATCCCATCACATTAATTGATTTATTTGTATAATTTATGAATCAGCTAGCGATTTCTCCTTTAAATCTTAACTAAATTGCCTTGGACATATCCTCCGCATGGGAAACTAAAGACTGCAAACAGATATTCTCGTTAATGCCACAGGGAAGAATTGTAAGACATCCAGGGAACATTAAAAGAAGAAGCGGAAGAGTGCTATCCAAGAAATAAGCCTTACAACACGAACATATTTGACAACGAAATGTGAATGCATAAATTAGATGATTCATAAACACATTGCTTTTCATGAGGTGTTAAGGTATTTATGGGCGATGCAAATGGCCAGAGCTCAACAAAATGCAACACGATTATTGATACGTATTCCGGCGAGTCGGACCAAATGGATGCAACCCATAAACATATAACGCGCGAAAGCTTTGAAAGTTCCTTTACGCATTCCGCATAAAAGGAACGTTACGGCTTTTCTGTTTACTTGTTGCATTTCGCCCAATGAGCAAATAAATAATACTGGACGAAGCCAAGCCTGGCGAGGTCTTGGCGAGATACTTAGTATCTTAAAATACCAATGACAGAACACTCCGAGACGGCGTATAAATTTCAATTCAGGCCTGCCTCGAGCAATCAAGTGAGTTGTGTAAAAGGACCGGCTTAAGGGCGTGGGACGAAATTACTAAGGCGTAAGAGAAAAGGAAAACGCGAAATGTTCACGTTCCATGTGTCCGTGCGGAAACGTACCTCGCCACCGGCTCGAAGGTTCGAGAGAACGTCATGCTGCGGAGTCATAACACAAACAAGCTTCGGTTGAGATGTGACAGATAAACAAACGCGGCATCCTAAATTCAAGACTATTAGCAAAACATCATCATTCCGTATTTCTCAGAATCAAAAGTGTCATATATTCTTGACAATTTGATTACATATCGTATTTCAGTCAGTACCTACAAAAAAGTACAAGCTAAAAGAATATATATTAAAGCTATGAACCTAATCTTACATTAATTTATAATTACATAACATGTATCACTTGTAAAAAACATGCAACACTCGATAATGACCTACTATCTTCATTATAAAATAAAAATTATTGTCAAATATTGAAGGCAACCATGCCGTAAAACTGCTGTGCAGTTTGGCATATGTTTAATGTAATAAATATAATAAAAAATAAATAAAAAAACCTAGGACAACAAATTCCGTAGTAGGAGGCATATCCGAGGTAATTGTTCGTAGAACAAAACTGGATGAATAAACATGATTTTCAAAAGTAATCTTCCACTGCGTCTAAAACAAAAAGTCTTAAATCAATCTAGTTCATTCTCATTGATTTCCATCTCTTAACAGTCTTGTCTTGGCCGTTATTATGTAGGTAGACTTCGTCAATTTTGACGCGATAACATTTGACAAACGTCTTGAAATTTCTTATAAAAACGTCTCACTACATAAATAAACCTCGTCTATTGTGTCTTAGGACAGAGATGACTGACCTTAGAGTCCGGCGTGTCAAAAATCCGAAAAACACCTAACCTAACTCTCCTGGCGTGTATGACATGTCTTCATATATGCTATTAATCTCTAGAATTAACGCGGCGGAATACGTGTTTATACTTGTTTGTAATACGGCCATTTGTCATTTGTTCGACAGGGGCCGGTTGTCTGTCGAGTGTTCGTAAATATTGATCCATGCGTACGAGGCATCGGCCACAATCGCGTGTCTTTCGTAAATCGAGCCGGCGTGTCACCTATGACACGCGAGTCATAGGTGTGTTATCACTGGCTTTCGATATTATAGCGATGTTTTTAGTATGAAATTAGGTGGGATATGCAAACTCGCAGTGCTCACGAATAGCAGCGAAACGACTCTCAACAAAACGGAGGTCCAAAAACTTCGAGTAACATATAGCGATGTACGAGAAAAAAAATTGTATGGGTGAGAGAGCAGCGAAGTGGCGTACCCAGGACCATTTTACGAGCAAAATTTCCCGTATCAGCCATGGTCATTCGCCGCCAGGTTGGCATTTTTTAATGCTAAGAAAGAGAACCACGCCATGACGCAGTGCAGCAAACTGATGTGCACCATGGCATGGCCATATTCCATGGATAAATGAGTAAGCAATGTGGTCGAGGGGGAGCAGAGCACGAACAATCCCTGGACGAATGCAGTCATCTAGTGATACACGAGGGAATCAACACCCTGTTTGCATCAAATAATAATTTGCAAAATCGAGTTCACGCGCTATTTCATGTCCCAAAATGCACAACGGATGTAATGAATACGCACGCCATAACGCGTAGTGTGCAACTCTTAAATGAATTGGGCGATCATGTTGATGTATTTAATGATGAAAGCATCAAACAGAAGATCGCCGCCGTATAGGTACTCACTTCACATAACTTGCATGGTAAATGGAGCAATCTGTTATGCAATTATAAATAAAAATCGAAATGATAACGACCCCCAGGATTATGTGGATTGATTCCGCGGAAATACGTGGTAGCGAATAACAATTAAGGAATGCAATCCGGATCCGAAAAATCCGGATATCCGCACATTTTTACTAGACCTTCAAATCCGGATTTCAAAATCGAATGCGGATTATTCGAATAATAAGAAATTTTAACAAAAAAATCGAAACGAGCGAGTTTGCTGTTCGCGCGTCTCGCGAGTGTCGAGTCTATCGGCTCTGGAGGTTACAAGCGTTGAATCAGAGCGTGCTTTTTCCGCAGCAGGAATTATGTGCAACCGAATTCGCAGCAAGTTAAACGACAGCACTTTAGGTGCCTTATTATTTTTGAGGTCACATTTTATGTCTCAAAAAATGGCATAGTTTTTTTTACGTTGATTTAAGTGAAGTTAAATTGTTTTGTTACTTTTGTTTATGTTTAATAATTTGACAGGGAGTCTATTTGTCTTATTTTTGTTCTGCAGAGTTTCTTTTAATTTGTACATGTTGATTATTTTATCAACGTTACTCAGCACGCGAGTGGCAGACTGGTTGTTTTAATAAGAACAACACCATAATTATGATATTTAATTATAATAGTTTGAATAATTCCAAATAATAAAAAAAAAATTAAAAAAACTAACCCATAAAAACCAAGTTTTTATTATACTCCCTTTCTTTGTAAAATATATCAACAATTAAAGACCAATTAAAACATATAACATAACACTAAACTTACAGTAATTTAATATATTTCTAAAATGTCAGATGTTTTGAGCTTTGATAAGACACTTCATGCTTTGAAGAATAAATTCTAAAAACATTTGTCAGTAAATTTAGATTTTCGACATTCGTAGTGAAGTACCTATTATGCATACCGACGGAGTAATTCAAATTTAGAAAATATTCCACGACGTTATTGGGCCGCCGTAATCAAACTTTTCAAATGATTACAATTTGAAAAAACCGATAAAATTTCTAAAAATCCGAAATTATACTATAATTATTTTTTTTTAACGAAAATTTGATAGATCTTCTTGATCGTCGCCACGAGTCTGCTTGCCAAGTTTCAACTCGATTGGA
Source organism: Agrypnia vestita (assembly GCA_016648135.1). Lineage (NCBI taxonomy): Eukaryota > Metazoa > Arthropoda > Insecta > Trichoptera > Phryganeidae > Agrypnia > Agrypnia vestita. Next base: position 280,227 of record JADDOH010000085.1, on the reverse strand, counting down.
TCACGGGAAAAGGGTCAAAAATCGATCCAAAGTTTTTGTTGACAGCAAGCAAGCAGATGCCACGAGTTAATATAAAGGGAGTAAAAAAACATATGATTAGATTTTCACAAAATCCGTGAAATTCGGATTGGAAAAAATCCGGATTTTAAAACAGAACGGATTTGCATTCCCTAATAACAACGAACAGAAAAAAGTGGGACACGCTTGAAAACAGTAAGAACATTGATGCATCACGTACACCGTCGCATCTCTATTTTTTTTTCAAAAAGTACATAATCGACGGCATGCGTGATGCAATAATTTCCCGCTGGTCTACTACCCCTTCGGGTGGGGGCCAGTCAACCGCTGTCGGCGTGCAGCGGGAAGTGACGCGCCGCAGGAAGGACAGTTCCGCGGCCGCCGACGCCCGATCAGGTGTGACGGCGAAACCGGAATCCCGCCCGTGGGCAGGTCCGTCGCCGGCTGGGCCGCGGGGGGGGCGGGGGGGGGGGGGCGCCGAAGGTTCCAGATGGATTCTGAAGACCGCGGTCGCGAAGTCACCGATTCCCGACTCTGACAGACGAAACAGCGGTCTATGGTGTGGTGTCTACACGATGCAGTGAAGAGGGACCCACCACGCACCCAAGGCCGTTTTATGGGCAATAGCTCCCACGTCGGCCCTATACTTTCGCCGCCCGATATGTCATTTTTTTTACGCTAAAGTGGTCATCCTTCTCCGCGCTGCTTAAACTCGCACGAGTGCGAGCGGCGCGGGGAAGCGTCCACACAAAATCGCTTCACTGTCATCAAAAGTAAAGCATAGGTAAAATACAAAATAACAGAATGAGATAATATTAATAAAACAATAAAACGAGACAATTATACAATTATATAGTGAGGAAATACCGTAAATACTAAGATGTTGGACTTCCACTACAGTAACTCATACGAATATTTAAAATTCATTCACTTTGATACAAGTCAAATAAAATGACAAAAACCTTACAAAATAAAAATTATATCTGCAAGATTTTCATCATTTTATTTCACTTGTATCAAAGCGAAAGCATTTGTGATATTCTAAAGAAATTACTTTCATGATAGTCAAAGACGGAAATTTATATAAAACTGTCGTCTTATGTAAGAGCGAAATGGGAAAGCCGTACAATGTCGAACTGACAAAAATACCGCATAAATAGGAAATTCACTCAAACACAGCACGAGGAAGTCCGCGAGTCGAGGCACCTGATTCAATTATGCATTCTTGGATATTTCGTGCTCGTGGCTGGCCAATTAGTTTTGCGCATCAAATTATTGGCCACAAGTCATGCATCAGTTGGTACAGTGAGGTATTAAATATTAGAGCCACCGTAACGGCCCGTGTCCACGGGATGAGACACGGTGAGATAAATCTCAATATCATGTACACGATGTCCGATGTGACAGCGAGACTCAAAGTCATCTAGAATTTTAGATATTCATATTATACCTTAGATAATTCATTCCGACATTGTGTTGTGAATGTTATTGGTGCATGATTTTGTGATTACACTTTAGTCAACTAATACGTTCGTATGCATGTACTGTATTTTATTATATCAATAAATATAAAGTAAATAAATTTCTAGTGATGGTATTTTAACCGGTGACACACTAACCGTTATTGTATAGATGATTGGTAACTGATTTTTCGCAATTCGACAGGCAACCATCGGTATTAGACAATAGTTTAATTTTTATTTTTAATAATAATATTTATTTTATTTACATAGTCTTATATGATCACACTACATTAATTTGTTATTTGTATTAATTAAAATTAAAAATTAAATAGCATGTCCCCAAACAGCAACTGTATGCTGGTATAAGGGGACAGAAAATAAAGTACACTAAAAATGTAAAAAAATGACCAAATGACTTGTAACTGCACGTAAGCTTCAATAAAACGCATTCAATAGAACGCATTCAATAGAACGCAGTGCAATTAAAAAGGTCATTGGTTGTTCCTTTAGTCATCATAGCGTATTAAAAGTTTATATGATTGATTTGGAAATATTTCACAGTGAAAAATAGAATTTTGCAACTTGTAATACATCCAGCATAGATATTTCAAGGAAGGGAAATAGCATTACAGCTGTATGTTTCATTACAGGCAGACATGCGCACACCATTAATTAGAGGTTAACTTATCACTTTCAAGAAGGAATTAATTTTGTCAATAATCAACGTTCTTTTTTCATTTTAAATGATATTAAGTCAGTTCTGTATTGCCTTTAATATTCGCATGGTATGCAAGTATCCGCCCGCATATAATACGACTATTCTCGAATGCAAAATTATTTATATTCGCCTAAATGTATAAATAAATATCCGGAATATCCATAACACCTACAACTATTTAAAAAAATTTTGCTTTATACTTTACAGAGCATTAACAATTTGAAGTCAAAAAATGCAACCAAATCTCTTACAAGTGTTCACGCGTTTAATGCAATGTAGCCTTTAAATAATGAATTAAAAAATAACAATTAACTCAGGTACCTTGTTTATTTCTATTAACCCTGAAAAATTAAACAAACAGAAGTTAATAAATAACAAATATTTATTCCGATTCAAAAGCTACTGGGGAAGTTCAAATTTTCCCAACTGACGAACGTAACATCAACGGTCAATGTTTGTTTGTCAATGGTGACGTTTGGCGTACAAAAAACGAAACGAGACCAATTAAATAGATTAGACGCGGCGACGTACCATTGCGTGTACAGTTTTTCTTCGGTATGCAAATAGCGGGGACATTTTGCAGTCACCCTGTACGGCGCCGGATGAATCACGCACCGGGCGCGGCGCCAGGGGCGGGCCGCTGGGCGCGCCGGCCGGGGGCGGAGGCGGCCGGCGGCAAGGTGGATGCACGCCACTGCTGCCGTGCGCTGGATGCCCGGTGATAGCAAAGGTCAAAAGCGAGGAGTATAAGCAAGTTATATAATCATTTGTTTTTGGTGTATTCGCATGAAATTACTCTCACTATCTAGTGCATCGAGCAGGAACGTGGTACGAAATTGAACGTCAAGCTTGCCATTTATTATTTTGTAAAAGTACGTCAAATCGTTATTTAAAAGGTGATTTTTTTATTAGCACATAGTTAGGGGTAAATAAAACTATTATCTTATTGGAAAAATTTTGAAAACAAAATGGCCACGTCCATTCTCGCGGAGCTCCTCCGGAGTGACTGAGATGCAACATTCCTCAGTGCACGTTTGTCCGAGACAGAAAATAAAATCGTGTAATTATTAAGAATTTTAATATATTCTATAAATAAATATCATTATAAATCGTAATTGATTTGTTCAAGGGGTATAGACAGTTAAAAATTAATAAATCTTTAAAAAATATTGAACCTTTACAATGAATACAATTCAATATACTTCGTGAAATGGGGAGTTTCTTTAAATTGAATCTGTGATAAAATTTTATGTGATTACAATTAAGATTATTTATATTTTATCTAATACTATTTATCTCATATTTCATTTTACTTTGCAGTCTTAATAATAATAGTATGGGAGACGCCATCCCATAAATACATAACCACCAATCTAAGTCACACACGCACACACACAAACGTAGCGAGTCTGCTGCATAAACAAAACTGAGGCACAGCAGTGCACACGAATCAGCGACACAGGGCGATGCCCAGGGCATCGTTAGCACATACATGCAGCTAGACTTCAAGAGAGTTCTTTGTTCTCAAAACATATAAAAATAGCCAACGCCCTGTACGGACGGACATGTCAGTCTCTCAACTACCCCCGGCGTAGGCCGGAGGCCCTGTTCCGTCGAGTCTTATCATTGTATTTACTATCGTAATTATGTATAACTTGTAATTGTTTTATCAGCAAATAAATTAATCAAACATTCTATGACTTTGGAAAATTCCCATTACATAACGGGTGGTGACCATAAAGTAACTTCTCCTCATTCATCGATCACCGCAAATTGGTGACTACCGACGCTCACCTTTACCCCCAAAATAGTATTATGATCATTATAAATTTGATCATAAAGCTATTATTTATCACATTATAATTTATTAATTGCTGTACATAGCTAAAATACAAGCGAAATCTACGGAAAGTTAGTTCTAGAAAAATCAAACACTTGATATAATAGTTTGGCTGTGTACATCTGCGGAAGCCTAAATCCAATCGGAACAAAATTTCCCGTTTTCGTAAAAATCTATGGTTTTTACGAAATATTACTATAATCCAAGTTGATACAACCTTTAGTAATAGAGAAACTACTTTTATCCATTCAATTTTAAAAGCAAAACTGGTCTCCAGTCTCCTACGAATTCCACGATAAAAAATCATATTAAAAGTTTTTTTTTTTTTTTTACCGTATTTTATACCGCAAACATTTTTATTCATAAATTTTCATGCAATCGAGACATTTTCGAATGAAAGGGATTTTTTAATTTTATATTTTGATAATTATTAGTTCATATTAGGGTTGAATTAATTATTTAAGGCGCGGACATTTTGAGCCGCGCCTACGTTACGCCACTGAACGCGCGTAAACACGAGACAAGGTGCTTAGGCGATAATGGACTTCTACAAAAATGTGTTTCGTGAATATATTCGACATAATATTATGTTTGTACTCATAATTTAACAATATGATAAAATAACAAAATACAGGACTTATTTACAATATTCGGTCACCGCATGTCACACTATAGACCGCGTTGATCTTGGAACCTACTCGGATATCATCTACCTAAATATATCGTTGTCTGTCTGTCTGTGTAAAGTCCGCAACTTGTTGAAATTACGCTGGAATTACAACTTTAGACAATTAGAGCCCGACACGCAATCAGCGCGCTGCTCAAGCAACGCGCAAGGATCGCCCCACCAAATTACAAGGTCTCGACATTTTTATATTATTATTTTATCAATATGATAATGATCATATTGATAAAATATGATCATTATCATATGATATATTATTATTTTATCAATATGATAACGAACATTCACCAAAACTGTTGTCATTAAAGAGTTGCTGCTGTAAATATAATTTAGGTTTTAAGTCGATGAACTTAGTTTGTAAGTTAATCTGAAATTAGTTTTAGGTTAAAGCTAATAAAGTCAATTTAAAATAAACAAATTGTTTTCGTTTCAAGGACATTCAGTTTCAAAATCCTGCAATTATTATGATCTGCTCAGATTTATCGATCGCATATTCTGTATCGTTTTCAATGTGCCAAATAATTCAATGTGACCCTCCCTCCCCCCCCATCCCCCCACGTATACCAATGTAGCATTCTAACCCCCAACCTAACCCCCCCCCCTTGATCAGGCCACGTAGTTTATGGACGCTCCCTAAGCAGATAAAACACTACATAATTTCAGCTTTCATCATTTCGCGGAGCACTTGCAACAAGCCAGAGGAACACAAACCAGTGTACCGCGGACCACCGGTTAGGAATCAATGATGTAGAGGTATGACATATTGAGCGACCAGTGACGAACCACTGCTCCTTGCGAAAACATACATTATTTGAATCATTGTTTTGACCTTGCGTCACGACTCTTCTAAGTTTGTACACGTGAGTTGTTGATGTTAAATAATGGGCTATGTTAAAAAACCTTTTTTTTTACATTTCCTTCATGTACGAATCATCTATTTGTACCTACGTTCGGTAAATGCGGGAAAAATATAGAGTTTGTACGGACCGAATGAGAAAAAAAACATATTTACTGTGAAAAAATGCACTGAAACCAAAATTTTAACCCTCGATTTTGTAAAATCTGAATTACGTAACATAGCCCACTATTGATATTAGCGATTCATATAATAACAAAGCTTCACATCATATGTATTTAATATTTAAAAAAATAAGGGTATAAAACAACACTGTTTTATTCCACTATATTTTTTTAAATATTAAAAATGAATATCCACAATGTTTTAAACAAAAAACTTGAACATTTATATGTATTTAATTCAATTATAAGGTGTTTTTCAAGAGGTATTATAGAACTTTAAAATGAAATAAAACATATGAAAGTCGTGGTTATCGCCAACGTATTGGTTTTATTGGAAAGATAATTTTACGTCATTAGTGTTTATATATAGGGTGTTTCGAATGTTTTTCGAATTGGTAAACTTTTTCCAGAGACAGCAAATTTGACAGCTGACAGCTATTTCGGGCTTAGTTTGATTTGCAATTTCACCATGAATAGACTAAGCCAAGAATAATAGAATAGCCAGAAACAACGCTTATAATTTGTGCAAATTTATTTCGATAATTGTGGTACCGTAAATCATTTTTAAACATTAATGGCTTAAAACTCCATATCTTTACAATACATGCCATTATCACGATTTTCAGGAGTTTTATTTTAGTTTATTAGTTCTATACCTTTAGTTTATTATTATATTACTATTATAATACTATTGTTTGTATTTTTCTTTTTTCTTTTCTCTATATCAAATATTAAAATTAATTATACCTCTAAAAAACACCCAATACCACATTTGGATACAAAAATTGAACTATAAATTTGACATTTAAGTTAGTTACATATTTTTGCAATGAAATTTTATGGACGGTGAGCATTTTTTGCGATCGACGCAATAATTTCGGTTGTGTAAATATTATAAATAATATTAATTAAATTTTTTGTACTGCTAATACAATCGAAAACAACAAAATAATTCATTCAAAATAAAATTGAGGACACATATATAAGTTTGCTCTAATTAGAAAATTAATTTTAACAATTAACAAACTAGAAACTATCGGGTAGATAATTAATTACTGGAATTTTAACAACTGGTGAAAAAATATCGCAAAAATAGACACTCGTTTAACTAAAAATATTTTCTACGAATAATAGTTAACTTGACTAAGAACGTCAAAATACTATTGTTTGTATTTTTATTTTTTTCTTTTCTCTATATAAAATATTAAAATTAATTACATCTCGTAAAATATCATGTTGGAAATTAAATATTGCATTGTCATAGCGAATAAACAATGCTGAAAAGTTTCATAAGTTGATATTTTTTCGGTTATTAATTTAGAAGACAAACAAAGACAAGAGAACTAAAAGCGTGTAATAAAAAAGTGCATGCCTGATAAGTTTATTGATTTAGAATGATAATAAATGAAATGGAGGGTGGATCCGGAAAGAATATCGATTTATCAACGACAAATTTGCTAGAGTTCGATTCAAATCTATAAATAATAAGCGAATTTCACGATTCCCTTCTGTTTGTATCACCCTTTGTGGGGAGCCATTCATTTAATATTTACAGGAATCTAAATTGCATCTAGGGTGAATGGAATGAAATTATAGCCCTCTGTATATTATTGATCTGAGTCATGTTAAAAAAATACGAACGCATGTTGTTTGGAAACTTGGAGACAAGTAATACACACAAACGAATCGTTTGATTTTAATGCAGTTCACGGTTAGTTAGGTAGGTACTTGCACTCGCAATTCGGAATAGACGTCACACTTCCAAAACAAATTAATTATTGGAATGATACCATTATCATTAGCGTAACGCCTAGATCAAAGATTACGTAAAAACACGACGAAATTTTTATTTGCTATGACAACAAGCAGCGATGAAAGGCTATTTCTCCCAGAAATTCCCATTTTTATTTTAAACTTTAAATTAATTTTTGTAAGTATTTGGCAAAGAAAAAAGTTATTCATAATTCCTTTTTATGCAGAACATTTCAAATGCATCATTTTTAGAACTTGCAATAATGTATATGATTCAATCGTTCCAATACACGAAACAAAACATTCATTGACACGGTCTGATAACATTGGAAGCTAACGATCTCAACGTGTTGAAATATTGAGATTGATCAAAGAAAATCTCAAAACAAGCTAAAATCTCGAAGCAAGTACACCTGCATAAAATATGATACTCATGCTATGAATCAGAAAACATTTCTACGTTTATAAATAATATTTTTAAGTCATAAATTAGGTCAATAATTAAGAATTCAAACACAAGTAAACAATTATTCACAGTACATATTCAATTATAGAATAAATGAAAAGACAACTGTCAAATCTAGATAGGCACTAAAAAATTATAATTATGGCTAGTCAAAAATTAAAACTTACGATAGCCTAAATTATAATCTCCTTAAAATTAAATATACAACGGAGTTTTAAATGAATATCTACCTTATATCTACCAGCATAAAGAAAAACAACATTCCGCGCTGATTAAAAAGATGAATTATAAAACTTTTCGAGAACATAATTCAATAACAAGAGACTTCTAAAATAAACGCGTCTAAAATGTTAGAAATCTCATGGATATGGACACAAATAATTGAAAAATAAGAATTTAATTACATTTGAATAAATTATTATCAGTATAATGAGATTCGTGTGTTATTTTACGTTTATTTTCATAACAAATGATCCATGATTCCGAAAACTCGCCGTTAACGTTAACTGTCATATTAAAAGATTAGTTTTTACTTACTTGATGCAGCTCTTTTCAGCCAATCCAATGTAGATATTAGTGGAAGTCATCTTAAGTGTTTCAAAAAATTGCGCTATTTGAAAAACGAAAAATTTTATGTATTCACCGAACGATATAGCCTGCACACTAAACGTAAAATCAAACAAAATGCAGTGCCCGGAGCGAATTTTATTGGCTAGATATTGTTTTAAAATTTCTCCGACAGGGTTCACTGCACATGCGCTAAAGTGTTGCCGTAATATTAAACAATTTTTATAAAATCGCATGCAGAGGCCTGATTAACTTGTTTATAATAATTTCATAATCAATATTGTATGTATATTATTATTTATGTACTATTTTATGATATTTATCATGATCGTAATAGCAGAATAAAAGTATGGCTAATCAACTACCGCAATAAAAATTCAGTGTTGCCATAGTAATTTGAACAAACTGATCGCTGTCAACATCATTCGGCTTGTATTCGTTTTAAGTTTGTAAAGTAGCTATTAAAGATTAAATTGTTACTGAAATATGTAATAGTAATTAACAATGCTGAATCAAGTAGCTGTGGAAGCTTTGTATTCAGCTACTTATGTAGAGAACTACCTTGATTGTGTTGAAAATCTTCCGGACGATCTTCAAAGGCATTTGACGCGTATGCGTGAGTTGGATGTCAGTTATAGAGGTAAACATGATTTATTTTGCGTAATTTCTAATATTTGTTTCAGATATGAATTACTTCAGTATGATATTCTTGTTTCAGCTTGTTTGCGTGATGTTGAAACCAATTTGAATAATTGTATGTTGCCGAAAGACGACACAAATACAACCCAATCCAACAAGCGATCTCGCGCTATTGCGAGGATCCAGCAGTCGCTCATTGCTGCTCAAGAATTAGGTGATGAGAAACTACAAGTTGTGCAGCTTCTACAAGACCTCATCGATCATAAATCTCGTCAATTGGATCTGGACTATAGAAATTTAGGTTAGTTCTTTACTTTTTTTCTATTTTTAGACATATCACCACCTACACATTTTACAATAAAAATGTTTCTCTGTTGTCATAATTTTTGCCTTATGATCTCTTTTCAGTAATATGAATTTTTCCCATTTTTTTTCCCTGAAATAAAATAGTTTTTATTTAGTAAACAAAATAGCATCTCATATTACAATAAAAAAACATGCCTTCTTTAAACATTTATTTTAGAAGTAATTTTTTTTGTGTTTTTTTAAGTGTCAACATTTAGTATTTATGGTGCATATTTCGTGATAAGTATCGCGATTCTAAAACAATATTAAAAATGTTTAGTTATATTAGCAATTTTTTAACTGTCCATTACTTATTTGGTAGAAACATTAACTAAAAATGATTATATTATTGTTTAAGAAATTTAAAAAAAAAATAACAGTCTGATAACTAAAATGCTTACATTAACACGTCCAGTGCTGAAAACGCGTATAAGTGTTCTCAAAAACATTCGCTGTATGCTGAAAACGTCTATCGGCGTTCTATACCTGTAGGTTGGTGCTAGACAATACGTCGTATGGTTGGGTCACTTTATTTCGCTTTTTTGCATTCCTTTCGTTTATGAACATAAAGTTCGTTCACACAGGAATTTTTGCTTGTTTTTTTTTTATATTTTTAATTGTTGTTATTACATTTTCATGTAAATATTATATTTTTCCAATTTGAATGGAAAAACATTTTTCATTGTGCAAAGAGAAATTTTCCGTAATATAGCAATTTTCAGTGATTTTTTTTTTCAATTTGTATGTAAGAGTCTTCTAAGTGTATAGACAATTTTTACGTGGTATATGAATTTTAGGTCAGTTATATTTTTATACTTGTTTAGAACAAACTTTCTAGTGTAATATTTTTCTAAGATAATTTGTATAATTTGTGCGCGCTTACTGCAAACTTCTTTAATTGAGGTACTGTCTACTGTGTAGGGAGTAAAGGATGAGTACAGCAGTGTTCCATAAGACTTTTTCATAAAAATTGTTACTGATATTAATATTTTCATACGTATCATATAAAAATGCATCAACGGTTCTCACAAAGGCAATCTAGAGTAGAAGCTATAATAATTAATAGGCAGGAATAATCAAACAAGCTGATGTTGGCTATTAAACTACACTTTCCTAGATTTTGTACTAAAGACACTAAACGAATAAAATGAAAACGAAGCAAATTATTTTGAAAAAAAATGTGCACAATAAATGTAAAGATACATTTTATTTTCGCCCTGAATGCCTGACCAACCAGATTTTATTCTTTGTATTATTTGTTTACCATTTATATTTACAGTGTTATGTAAAACTGCACAGCACTTTTACGGCAAGATTTAGAACTATGTTTTCATATATTATATAATATGAACTGCTTCAGTTTGAAATGTTAAAATTATGTATTATATTTTCTATAATTTTTTGTTTTTTATCACTAATCCTAAAATCCTACGCCTTTCAGAAACATTATATCATGTCGATTAGAAATAAATATGAAAAATATATACAAAAAAAATAACCCAACAGACCAAATTTAGACGTTTAACTACAGAGAATTGTAAAATATCTGAATAAGATAAGATATGCAATAATAATAATTTTTGATAAATAATTATTTTGGTGAATAATATTGACCAGATATATTTTGAGTGAGTGTAAACACACTATACGACATTTGTCATTGAAAAAACAGTAGTGTGTTTATGGCGGTGCTGACCGCCCGGAGAGAACAAATGAGTTTTGGGGGTAAATGACAATGAATTATTCCTAAAACCATTATCCTAAGAATTTTAAATATTGGCTAAATTTTTAGCACCGACATGATAGCGAAGAAAATCATTTAGCAGTCAAAGTGTTAATACATATGGCAGATAAAAATATAAGAATATAATGCTTGCCCAACGTAACTTGGCGTGCGGCAAATTTTGAACTAAAACCCGCCCAGCCCGCACCCGGCGGTAACCCCTCGCTCTGTCATTCAGTTCATTCTTGTCTTTGAGCGCGAGCTGTGCCATCTTGATTACCAATATACACTGAATTATTATGTCCAAAAGATCCTAAACAGTCCGGGATGGTGCAAGACCAATTGGCAATGAAGTATTAAAGAAGCTGAAAAAGCGAACAATGGACTGATATTACCGTCTGACAGTTTGACAGATAGAACGGCCGCCATTACTGCATGGTTTCTTTAGTGCTGCCCGACCAAATTTCTGTATTTAATACGACACCGGTCACCGGACATTCTGTACATTATGTATTGTGTAATAAATTTACACCCTGACAACTTCTGTTACGCGACAGCGACGCCCTCCCTCGCACGCCTAGTTATAGTGGTACGTCTATAGCAGTCTTTATTTTTTATTTATTTATTTTATTTCTATGGTTTACACCTATTACAATAATATAAAAATCTTATACATATCTGGGTAACAGTGTACAATATATATGTGCATAAATATATATCAGCATGCATGATCATTTACTAATGTATACATATACATACATACATATGAATTGTGTTGTGATTTGTTATTTTTACCAAGATATACTGATTTCCCTCTTATATTAAACTGTTACTGTAAATACCAAAAAATATTGCCAAAGATATTGCTTAAATGTTCTTAAGTGTTTTTATGTTCAATACTATTTTGTTTTAGTATCATGCCTAGACTATGGCAATGGCAACAGTGTAAAAGAGGAGTCCATGGCCGTAGATGCCTTGTCCTCGGCCAAGGAACCCTGCGGAGGGAGTGCAGGAAGTGGAGTAGTGCAGCAACAGGCCGGGGGAGCTAATGGTGGTGGAGGCGGAACTCCACGGGTTCCAGCCAGTCCCCCTCACAATCATGAGAGAGATAGAGACAGGACAGAAAAGGATAGGACAGGTAATTCAATCAAATAAAATAAGTATTTTATTTTAAAGCTATTGTTGAACATTTAAATATTGTCTTTTAGTTTGTATCTAATAAACAACAGATTTTAACACAATTAAGGGAAATCAAATACCTAAATATCATTAATAGGCTATATATATCACATTGAAGTAATGTTACTTTCATTATGAAAATGCAAAAATTAATTTTATACATTTAGGAATCTTTGATTGGCAGCACATTTTCTTATTGAAAAATATTACATATGCACTTCAGAAGACCTATTGTGTTGGGCCCTAGATGATGAGTGCTTAACAAAAGACATTGCACTTGTAGGGTTTCAGAATACAGGTTGAGATAATTGAAATAGATGGATCATTTGTCAATTTAATAACATTTAAAATTGACTTAATAAATAATTAAACAAAAAACTATTGATTTTCCATTGCATTAAATGATACTAATAAATATTAATATAATAAATATTAATATTATTATTAATATAATAAATATTAATATGTGTGTGTGCAGTGTTAATTATTATTTATATCACATGGAAAAGAATGACTTATTACAGAGCTTATTCATATTCCTCCAACATAAAATTTTGTTCTATAATGAATGTGCTTTTTGACTTTTCCATCATTAGAAACTCAATATCTTATTTTAATAGTATTTTTGTACCTATCACAAATTATTAATGGTCAATTTAAATATTTAGGCGAGCGTGCCTCAAAACGAGCTCGACGTAGTCGCACCGACACAGTGTCCGGTAATGATAACGAGCGAAGCACTGGGGGGGCTGAAGGCAGGGGAGGGGACAACCTTCGGGGCAGCGGAGTGGACCGGGAGCCCCCTGCACCTGCGCCCCCTCCACCACCACCACCACCAGACCCACCACAAAGGAACACGGCCGGAAACAGCGGAAACAACAAGAAAACTGGATCTGGGAAGTTGGGTAAGTCTTTCACATTTGATAGGAAGACTGAATTTTTATTTTTTTCATTTAATTTATTTCTTATATCAATAACTTCATCAATATCTTGAAAATAATGTTATGTTGGAACTCTTTCCATTTAAGAAAGACATTCGATTTAGTATGTGCATCATTCGCACGGCTTACTCTTACTAATTTGATTGTTTTTCTTGCCTTAAGAAATTAAAATTAAATATGTATATATAATATTCATCACAGTTATCAACTATTCATAGTCTAATATTTTATAAAATTCTGTCAGATAAACATTTAATTTTTTTTTTCAAAATATGTAATTTGCATACAGCTTATTTCAATGTACTGACTACAAGCACATGTGATATTATTACATGTTAACCGCTCGGGTGCCGGAGCGCAGATCTGCGCTACCTAGAAACGTATGCGAATTTGACTTATTTTACCTGCGTTTATGGGTTTTTAACGCTTATTATTGGTTGTATCTCAAGTTTTTTAATGAATGAACGAGTTCTTTTTGTCAAATAACCTCATTTGCTGCGCAAACCGGACAAAAAATCATTTCAAATGTCGTCTTCGAACCGCGCTTTAATTGTGTTATTTATCTGTTAAAAAAGTGTTTCTTTTAAATAAAGTGTTAAAATTAAGTATTTTTATATTCTTTAATATATTTAGAATGAAAATATTGACATACAACATCTTTAGTTTTATTGCTTCCATGGTTTTATTCGATAAACATGTGCGTACATTTCTGACAGTAAATTTCGTTACTTATTTTCATAATTAATGAATAAGTAATTATTTTACAAGTAAATATTGAAGTCTGTATATTAAGAAACTGCAACTTCTTAGCGATTATTGTTGATTTTTACATGAATATAACTATCACAAAAATGTGTCTAAAAAACAGTAATTGTGTGCGAAATTGCGCGGTAGACAGGGTACATTCCGCGTTACGTACGGCCGGCATCCGACCGGTTAAATAGCAGTTATCCCTTCCAAGGACACAAGAAACAATGTCCATAAACATCATTTATGCATTGCTGTAATACATAGCAATGTCAGCACATGTTGTCAACATTTTTCTCAAAATCAACACAAAAGCTATGAACATCATGATTTGCATTAGTGTACTCCATAATATATACCTTTGTGTCACATCCTGGTAGACATTCGACATTTATGGTGTCAAATTAATAATACCTATATTTACTATTGAATTATATTATTTTTAATTTTTAATTGTTGGTGTAATTTTTAATAAGTACCTACATATTTCCCTAAAATAATATTGTCACCGAGGAAATAATCTGATCTGACAAACTTCAATACTCATTGACATTCAAACACTTTAAATAAAACCATGGCAATTAAATTGAATATGCGATGTGTATTGACGTTCTCCTAAAATTATCTTGAAATCACATAAACACTACAAACCATAATTACCACAAACAGAATAGATGTTATTATAAAATGCTAAAAAACTATTGATTTATGCAAGATTTGTTTGTGTCACCCTGATTGCCTTTGTGACACTTTGAGGGTTCCTTGGGGTTGATAAAGATTGTTGCTAATTATTTGAAATGTTTCAGGTACTGGAAAGAAAAAGAAGCGCAAGTCTCGCCAGACCGCCCAGAACTCTCAACGGGACGAGACTCCTCCTCCAGAAGACCCTGACCCAATAGACCCCGATGAGCCGACCTACTGCCTGTGTGACCAAATCTCTTTCGGAGAGATGATCCTATGTGACAATGATCTGTGTCCTATTGAGTGGTTTCACTTTTCGTGTGTGTCCCTTTCTACCAAGCCTAAAGGTAAATGGTTCTGTCCCAAGTGCAGGGGTGACCGGCCCAATGTGATGAAGCCAAAATCACAATTCCTCAAAGAACTGGAGAGGTACAATAAGGAGAAAGAGGAGAAAGCGTAGTATTTATGTTGTTGAGTACATCAGAGTTCCGATTATCGAAATATAAAATTTATGCAAATGTTATACAACTTTATTACCCGACTGTACAAAATTTACAACCCAGAGTAAATATGTATTTAGAAGTTAACTTCCAAAGCCCATTATGATATTTAGTCACTTTGTCTTCTCTTAAATGCCTTACTTGTAGGTGCAATAATTGAAAGTAAGTCTAACACATCAAGTGCCATGTTCCCTAGGAACTGTTCTTAAATATTTTAGTGCTATGGTCTTTGAGATGATCTGTGTGAAATTTGCCATGTTTAATTCACATGACCTTATCTAGCTGTTTAAAGGAGGAAATAAATTATATCATCAACCTAGCGACCACCGCATCTACCAGGATGCATTGTAAACATTTGTTGGGTCTGTCATATTTTTGACAAATATGCTTATTTTTAGCCTGGGAATTACTGTAAATTGATAATAAAGGTCATCACGACCATTGTGTGATGAATATGGCAGGCCCATAGTTTTCACGATCCGAGTTCGATGCAATCATCAGCAAGATCAGGAATGAAAAGGACTTGCCTCTGACATGGGAACAGTGTCATGACGAAGACTGGTATACAAAAAGACCTATAACATTCTGAATTTTTTTCTCACAGAAACAAGACATGTACAGAATATTAATTTTCCTATAATTATTTTCATTACTCTTAATATAGAGTTACAATTTTTGCATTATTATCTTGAATCTGGTTTAAAAACCTGTTTGTTTTTGTTTTTTATTGCATATTGTAACGTTGTAATGACATTTGAAATTTTGATCTAAATTGGCTTAATTTTATATAAAATTCTTACAACAATTTTCTCCATAAAACTGAGTTACAAACATGTTAAATTTCTGAGTACTTTCGAAAATAACAAGAAAACAAAGTTATATTATAACCGTACTTGCAATGCATATTTTACATAACAACTGTTGATTTGAATACAAAGAAAATGTTCTTGAATTATATACTTTAATGTGCTCAAATACAGGAATTATTAAAATAAATAAAAGTTCACCTCATGGGTGATGAACCAAACTCCGCCTAAGAAATCTAAAAATAATCAATATTTAAAACTTCGAAGCTCAAAATCTTAGTTCAATGAGTATAATGAAATACCTTGGCTCAATATATCAACAGCGATGAACAGTTTCATCAGGACAGATTAAGAAAGTTATTAAATAACAAGTACAGTAAACTATCAATTATCTGGGGCAGTATGAAAAAAATTATCCAGATAAACTTGGCAAAAAAAATCTGAAAATAATTGCAAATACACGACTTCAAATTTAAAAAGAAAAAATGTACATGTATCAAAAGCACACATATTCAGCATTATATTTTTATGCAATACAAATGTACTGCATAAAAATATATTACTGAACATATAAAATAGGAAAATAATTGCAAACACTAATTTCATTAAAAATATGACAGCATTGTACTCGTTCATTGACAACTTAACTGACGACCCATTCTGATGTTTGTTAATTAATTCAAGTTTTTGTTTTATAGCAAGTACAAATATAACTTTACTTTTAGACATGGTCAAAATTCATTAAAAAATAAATTTTAAAACTTTAAAATAGGACATTCATTTTTTGCACAACAAGACTGATGAAAATTTTCTCATCACACAGACTCCAAACAATTAAAATTAAAAAAAATAAAATAAACATAATCACACACAGTTCGTTATACGGAAAGAAAATACAATATTGAGTGTATCAAATAAGATAATAAACAATTAAATACGGATTCCCGAAATTACTTGATTCGGGTTGTTCACAATTTTGCAAATCTGCATATTTCTAACTTTGTTTTATTTATGTAATATTATTTAGTTGATAGGAAAATATTTTTACATTTTATAAAGATTTCAAAATATTATTGCCCCACGGATAATCGGGAGTCTACTGTATGCTGCCTTGCCTGTAATATGCACCCTTAAAGTATACAACACCGGCCAATAGACGATGATGATGGTTATTTTCACCTTTTCATAAAATAGTGACAACTTTGCATTCTATAGGTGAACTTGTGCCATACTGTTGCCCGATGTTGTCATTGTATAACCGAAAAAGTAATTTCTCAGATATAATTAGTAGTCCCGTATTATTTCAATGCTTCCTTAATCTAGTTATAAGACAGTGTCAGGAATTCGAGCCTCATCCAACGGGAAAACTACCAAGTTCTGTTTTTATAAAACAAGAGCTTGGTGTAGTTGGAAAACTGTGTGAATATTCAAGAGACATGTACTTCATTTCTCAATTTATATTAAAAATATATATATATACTCGTTGGGCCCGGAGACTAATGCTACAGCTGTGTATATAATGCATTATGTCAGCATATAAAGAGAATGTCACATCTGAAATCATTGCACCACCTTGTCTCAAAGAGAATAGTAGTGGGTCCAAGAGGAATAGGAAAACATTTAATGTTAATTTCGAATTATAACAAATTTTGATGTATATTTTTTTTAAATCGCTTTAAAACTTTTGCAGTGGTTTCAAATGAGACTCCTGAATTTGCATTAGTAATCCCATGATGATCTGATGATGTTGATCAGTCTGATTGATGATGATTATGAATCCTATGATGATCACTTTGCTATGTTGATCATCTGTCTAAATTTGATGCACGAAACTAACAGTTATACTTGCCTAGTGAGATAATTTGAATGATATTTTTACTTACACAATTTAACAATTGATAAACAGATTTTCTAAAAATTGCACTAATCTGCAATTTATATAGGTATATAGCAGTGGATTGCAGTAGACATAAACTTATTTCATTCTATTATTGAATACATATAAAAAAATAATAGACATAGAATGGTGTTCAATCAAAAATTCTACAATATAATACAATGACACCGTCGTTGTTAATAGAGTTATTCATACTGCATATAAAATTTTCAAAAACTTACAACGAACTTTCGAATAAACTACATAATTCATATAATCAGAAACAGATCGAATTTATAGGAACTGTAATGAAATAAAAGTAATAATCAAACAAAACAATGCCATTTATCGCAAATGATTGACATTTGACAAGCAAAGAAGCAAATTGCCCAGGGAATGGGAATACACAAAAAACATTTAGTATGTCAGCAAATATGGAATTAGTAATTAAAAATATTCAGTTCAGGGCGACTTTCTTACAGATTCATAAAACAAATTTGATGCATGCAAACAAGTAAAATACGAGAAGCATTAATATGAAGCTCTGGAAAGAAACGGTTAAAAATAAAAAGTCTAACCGTAATCTGTGGCTAAGGCTAGATTTTTAATCATATATTTTTATAAGATAAGGATTATTTCATTCTTTTTCATTTTTCATAAGATAAGGATCATTTCACTCATTTATGTATATTGGTATTTGTTTCCCAGAATTTTTAGTAATGCACAGCTTTTTAGCTTATATGCGCTGCACGCCACTGGTATATATAGCACTAAAATTAACATTGTAAGGCATTCCCTTTTGTATCTAAAATTTGTTTCACATTTCATTATCCCTGTTTTCACATTTACTGCAGAGTACATTTAAATGAGATTTGAATATGATTTTTTCCATCTTCTTTCTACTTAATTCAGATTTTCAAAACCATTCAGAATCTTTGCACAGGGCGGAAAGCATAAAAACTTAATTTGATTTTTTTGTTTACTTCTATTTATCATTGTTTTTACTTTGCCTTACACTCTTGTAAAATAAAGCCTAAGTGACTTTAATAATATTGTATATTGAAATTATTTATGCAACTGTATTTTTATACCTTGATGAGTCAGCCAAATAAATCAAGTAAAATTATATCAAATAGAAGATATATGTTGAATGTCAGGGTTTCAGAATTAAGTTGCATGAATAGAAATATATGTTTATCTTTTACCCTCCAATGTTTTGTGTTACTATGTCTATCTACAGAGCTGACTTCAATACAGATTGTTGAAAAAGTTCTCAATACCATTTTCATATCAACAATTTAGCCATTTTACACAATATAATAAAATATAATGGTCTAAAACATGGGAGGTGTTATTTTAATGTGTTGAAATTCTTTAAATGCTCCGATTTATCAATGTTGTAAGGTTAAATATTAGCTTTGGAATCGTAGCATTAGTGCATCCATTATAAAGGCTGAGAAGGATGCTGGAACTCAACCAGAAACTGAACATAACATCCTAGAAGACCTGAATTGTTGTCTAACATTTGTGGAAACCCACTGTACTAATCTTAATTAATCATTTTTATCTTTGGTAAAATACATATGAGGGTTGTTCTTATTTTTCCATATTTACTACTTGTTTGGATAGTCAGAACTCTACTGTATTAATTGTAATTATTGTATTAGAGTCTGATTAAAAATAAAATAAAATACATATTAATAAATCTGGACATTTATCTATCCCTTATTACCCTCGACTCGACATAAATTGAAATTTTTCAAACACACAAGACCCAAAATGTCATTCTCATAGATAATTAACTCCATTAATTCGAAAATCCTGATAATTTGTAATTCAAGATAATTTTTTCATCCTTACGCCATAAATCAAACACACTTTTATGTTACACAATTCAATATTTTTATGGTATAAAAAAATTGACAATATGTGTGGTTTTTTATCTGCGGCGGTTCATGTAAAACCTCTCCATCTCAGTCCCCTCTTCCACACTGTTAATTGTAGTGTAATGGTCAAATAGTTCAATATTAGCACCCGCCAAATGTCAGTATTTTCCAAAAAGTTCGATATTACATGTAGTATGAATCTGTATGGTTAGTTTGGTTTAAATACTTTTTATTTTTTTTGCATATTTTCTGTTTTATTTTGAATTTGTTACGATTGTTAAGGTAGCAGGAACAGAAGGCGACCACAAAAGTCCTGGCATCATTAGATAAACCAAATATTGGGGATAAAAGCTTAAACAACGTGCACGGTATGTACGACAATGGATGAGGCAAAAGTGCTATGCAGAAGAGTGGCATTATATCCTCTCTGTAAGATAAAAAAGCTGGCATATCATATTACAAGATAGATCTCGAAAATAATATGACAACAGTAAAATAAAAAACTGGTTTATTTTCTCAAAAGACGCTTGTTTGATGCTGAATACAATGAAACCTCGATAATTTGATATTTTTAAAACTTACTAGTCCCAAAATTTTAATTTCATAGTATATTAACCGCGATATACTTAAATAAGATAATGTAGAACCGTTATTGACGTTTATCGAGAAATCACAGTTATGATATGACCGGGACATATCTTGCGGATGCCGGCAGATAGACTGCCAAAGCGGATATCCCAGAAGGCAGAAGACCAAGGAGCCGTCCTAGGAGGAGCTGGCGGAACCAGTTGAAGGACTGCTGGGAAGCGAGGTTGCAACTAAATTGGGCTGACATGAAGAGTGAAGCCCAAGTCAGGAAGAGTTGGAACTTTTTGTGGTGCAGGGACCCCGACCCAATAGGATAAGGGGTAAAAGAAGAAAAAGATTAACCCTGGTAATTTGAAATAATTTTTAGCCCCTTGTGTCGTAAATTAATACATACATTTTGATCCATAATTTGATAAAATTGAAAAAAAATTTTTTTTCGCAATTGAGAACAAGTATGTCAATATCATGTACTGTAATAATAGAAATGTTGCAATCTTTGTATTGGCCTGAAATAAATATTGTTTTCGAAATGATTTTTTGAAATATGCAAAAATACAGACATTTTTCACAAGTTTTATGATTTTTTTGTACCTTAAATTTCAAATTAATGGGGTTCCGCATAAGTCAAAATATTTTTTTTGGTTTCCTTCCAATTTTCCTTATTCTTTAATTCTTTTTCCTTATATAACAAAATTCCTTAAATTTCGAATTAACAAAGTTCTACTGCATTTTTATTTATGCTATAAAAAGACCAAATTTTGCATTTAGGGCCCTTCCCTAAACCCTTGGTACACCTGTTAGAAAATCATTTTCATTAGATGATTAAAAAATTAAACAAAATATATTTTTCAATATTTTTTATAATAATACACAAAAATTCATTATTTATTAAAAATATATGTATTCACTTATTCCTTCATGATAAACATTAGAATGTTATGGGTGTAGTCATATTCTTGAATGAAAAACGAAGTATTTTGGAATAGGCCATCATCCATATTAAGCAGTGAATCATAGATCCATGATAATTATTCATGGAGTTTACACATGCCGGCAGCGCATATAGATGAAACTGGGTTTTCGAAAGTTGTCACACTTCAGTACCCTAAACAGTGATGACGTGAGGCTGCATCCAATATTTTTAAATGAAAACAAAAGTAATATGCGAACACCATTTCTTTATTTTACTACAACATAAGGTACAATATTTTACTTAAATATAAGATTTTTATACAAGACTCAGTATTCTGTTTCATAAAGTTCATATTTTACAATATTCAATTTAGTTAACACAAAATAAAAATATTTTAAAAAGAAAATAACATTAAACATAAGAGATCATATTTTCTGAAATGCAGAGCATTACTTTACATTGGTAATATAATGTATATTAAATTAAACAAGCCAAATTATTTATTGTCACACCCCTAGTTCAAAACTAAACAATAATAAATTGATTTTACATGTAATTATAAAAAACTTTGTGTACAAATCAAAAAAATATTACAAGTTACAAGATAAAAATTCAGTTTATCAAACAGTATGAAAGCAAAGACTACTATTTTGAACTAAAGGGGGAATACCTACCTATGATGCGCGAAAAAGGGCAATTTTTGTGATTTTTTTTTAAGAAAACTAATGTAAATTATGGTATTTGTATCATTTCTACATAAAAGTACATACTTTTAAGAATACGTATATAAAAAAAATTATAAAAAAATATTCAACATTGGCAGAAAATTCTTGGGGTTTATCGACTGCCGAAAAAAAAAGGTCCTCAGCGGCGACCACTCCCATTTCATCTGTAATCATCAGAATAAAAAAAACAAAGATTATCAAAATTGATACCATAACTTAGTCTTTGACGTAGGAGTTTTTTAAAATATAGATTTTTGACAAAATGGCGGGCATTTGAATTTAAAATAGCATTTTTTAAGGAAAAAAATTCAGGTTTATTATGCCGATAAAAAAACTGAGTCACTTAAAAAAAAAATCCTACGACAAAGACTAGATAATTAGGTATAGAAATTTCAAGTTCATCGGTTCAGTGGTTGCCGAGATATTTTGGTTACCGATTTTCAAAGCATGATTTCTAGTAAACGCATTTGAAAATTGAGCAATATATGAAAATAAACAAGAGATGCCACTATTATCAGCTATAACTTTGTTATTTTTTGAATTTTGGCTTGAAATTTTTACCAAATATTCTTAAAACCTCAAGAAAATGCAAAAATTTAAAAATCGATTTTTTCAAAATGTCTAGGTAGGTATTCTCCCTTAATTATTGTCATAAATTCAAATAAACGCTTGACAACGTATTGCACATTACGTAAAGGAAATGAAGACTGATAATCTGGAGATTTGATATAGGATAGCATTCTTCTTGGTTGTAATCATTGACACAATAAATAAGGTAACAATGGTATATCTATAACTAGGGATGTGACATGTACTACTTATTGTTTCACAGGGGACCATTTTGTCATGCGAGGGAAATTTCAGGATAGACATCTGGAAAAATTACAGGAACCATGCATGAAATTGTAAGAGTAAAACCTTAATCACCAAGTAATGTACATAGAGTGGAAACAGTATTTATATTTTTTTAACAGCATTATGTTTCCATTTATATTTTTGCTGCCTAAGATCATATCTTAATTAAGTTCCCAATAAAAATCAAACTATTTAATTTTCTGTCTACAAAGTTTCAAAATATGGACCCCAATTAATTTACCCTTCCTAAAACACACGTTTAAAGGTTTTTTGGCTCTTCTAAATAATATTCAAATGGATCAAAATTATATTTTCTCATGTTGCAATTCAGTATAGACTCATTCAAGTACAACATTTGAATAGGTAATTAGAAAAATTAAAAAAAACATTATTGTTTAGGCAGTAAGATAGAACAGAAAATGCTTATGGCGATGTCTAGAATTATATGGCAAAAGTCTAGATTTGACTGGTAATAAAAATATCCTCAGTTTTTGTGAATACAGTTATACAGTTTACTGTGTATTTTCAGAATTTAAACAGGTAATTCATAAAAAGAGAAACACGCAATACAATCAGGAATTGCTCCTCTCATTTATATGTTAATTTAATACATTTTTCATTTCACTATAATACGTTTCTACTCTTAGATATTAATTTAGCATTTCTACAAATAGTATTCAGTTGCAATTACACGTACATAGTACAAATAGGATCAAGTAGAGTATTTGACAAGCAATAAAAAAATTGTGACGGCAAAACCATGTAATAAAATACACAAATATATATTTTTAACATTTTATAATTAAGTAATAATTTCTTGTAGCCTCTGTATTAAAATGCAGTTGTGTTGAGATTTTTCCCGATATTTTTTAATATATTTTTTTATTTTCTGAACTGTGGATACAATCATTGAATTGTAAGGGTAGCAAGAGAGTTAGAAAAAGTGGGCCACCCCTCTTGACACTGAGCTTTAGAAATTTGGAAAAATTTACAGGAAGGAAACCTAAAAAAGTCATTAAATTGAAGTGAAGATGAAAGAAGAAAGATGAGAGGCTGTGCTAGAAGAAAGGCCATTTTTGATTTAAGGCGGCACATTAACTGCAAATGCGTATTTCGGTGATGACACCCCGCTGCCGACGGCATTCTGTTTTATAATTACGTCATTTATTGGGACATTTCATAATTTGGAATTTTTGATTTTTCAATAGTAATTAAGGTGTTTTTATTAAAAAAAACTAACTTTTATTTAGTGAGTAAAGCCTCAAAATACAGAAATAAATAGAATACACTGTTTAAACTCATCTCTTTATATAAATAAAAAACATTTTAAAATAAAGAAAGTAAAAATTTCTTGCAAATTTAAAACATTGTAACTTTATTAATATTGAATACATATTTCTTAATTTCCTTAGTACGGATTCTAGATAGTGAAGTATACTTTATACGTATAAAAAAACATATTATGTGTACATATAAATATTCATTAAAACTTTGCGCCACCTAGGACACAGAAAATGATATTTTTGTTATTTATTATTATTACAGTTTATTACTTTTATATAAGAACAAAAGTTCTATCTAAGTTATTGCCTTAAAAAAATTGCAGTCTGTCAAATATACATTCTGATATAAATGAACAATAAAAACCCACATTTTCGTAAAAAAAATATGCCGAAACGTGCATTTGCAGCGAATGTCCAGCCTTAACGATATTAATAATGGTGGGAATGTGGCGTTCCAACATGCTGACCAACATTTCAACAGTTGATCCACAAATAAGTTGTTCTGCAGTCAAATATTTAGTTAGAAATATTTTTCACTTAAAAAAAAAACACCAATTGATTCAAGCAGGCTTCAAAAAATCTTTTTTTTTTAATGTTTCTCCCTATTTTCTTTTAAGTCTTGCTAATTGAGGTTCTGCCAAATGTGCCGTTTTTTAAATATGCGCACTTCACGCATGTCTCAAACATTATTTTATAAAATTTGTCAATTTCAATGCAAATCAAATATATTTATCCATTTTTAAAGACTGACTAATATTTTTGTTTTTTATTATTTGTCTTGTACAATTTATTTTTAAATTCTCATTATTCAAAAAGTTAAAGATAGTATATTTTGAACATATAAAATTTTTATCTATCTGTCAATGTCAATTTTTTATTCTACTCGACCCTATATTAAATGATGTACTGTAAAATCTTAACATATAATAATAAACCATGCCTAAATGATACCCAGAGTTGATATAAAAGTATTGATCAGGAGTACATGCATCATAACTCTTTTGAACATATGTATGTGTGTATATCCGGTCGGGCAGTGAAAACATGTCAATCAATGAATTTACAGATTAACTGCGCAGGTGAAACTTTATTTTGTCCACGAATGAACACATTTCTTAAAACTTAGGTTAGGTTAATAATATCCAATATGTTGATATGCACAGAATAAAGTTATGCAAGAAGTAAATAATGCAGTAAGAACCTTTTTCATGCAATAACCTAAATTGTTATTCTAAGAGGTCAATCTCAATCCTATGTCTATGGAAATAGACATCTATCATGATCTGTCAAATTTAATTTTAATCACAGTATGGAAGCCAATAATATTTTTCACTAGTTTGCATTAATTTCTATTGGTGAAAATCTGCTTGGATATAAGAATGACTTTGAATATAATTTTACTAAAATGCCAGTGAAAATATACTCACTATAAATACAGATTTACTGTAATATATCCAAATTATGTCCGTACAGTGTTGTCATAAATGAAAAACAGAATATCACAAAATCACACCCACTTCAAACATTCAAATAATGCATGCATATTCATGTTAATTAATGAGCATAAGAAAACATGAAAAAGGAAAATATAATTCAAGCAAAGGTTTTAAGCAGTTTTAATAATCTGTACTACCTGTTCATTAATGAATATACATAAATATTAAGATTTTTTTATAGATGTATACATTTACCCCACTTTAAGTTTAATATTTCCATTCTATACTTAAGATTTTACAGTACACAAAATTTAATTGCAATTCTTGCTTTTATAGCAAATGCTTCAAAACGTAAATTATAAAAAAGTTTTTGAAATTATCAAACAACTTGCCTTTTCGATAAATGTTAAAGCTGGACATTCACTTGGAAAAAACAAGTTTGAAAATTGAGGTATTCCGTGATTGGATCTTGCTCTTTCAAGACGAGTGTGACAGGTAATCTAAATGTAATATCAAGTGAGCAAGAGAATTTGTCATATCATCAGGATAAATGCTAGAGTGAAAAGTTATCATAGAAAGAGACGACAATATAATTATTGTCGATGTTCGTCGTTCGATGTCAATATACAGAAATACCCGAGGCACTCCGATCGACTGTCAAAACATTTACATTATTTTGACTTTTTGACAAATGCTCATATATTATTTGAATCGAATTCTAATTATTTTCAGTCTACAATTTAAAAACCATATTAATACTTATGTAATACTTTTTAAATCATAGTGCATCCCGTAACATGATTATTATTATTATTTTTTTTTTTTTTTAAAAAAATAGAGATGCGAACACGGAATATGTGTCACATCAATATTCTTACTATTTTCAAACTAAGCTAAACGCTTGTGCTATGAAAATAGGACTAACTTGCTAGTCTGGGCTGAGATTCGAACCCGCGACCATTGGATCACGAGGCGAGTGTCCTAACCACAAGACCAACAAGCTACTCGCTATTTAAAAATGACATGTTAGACGCGCATGCGCATTGCATGGTGCATAGGATTGCCTTGACTTATATGCGAGATCCCAAGTTCGCCAAATTGGATGATAACAAAAAAATGATGCGCGTATAAGACCGGAAATAATAAAATAACTGACAAATTCGTATAAAACTAGCCAAAAACCTTATTATATGGGAAAAATTAATTGCTTTTGTTTTTTTTGAAGGCCCTTGAATTTAAAATTAACGAGGTTCTACTGTATATGACTGCAGCCTGTCGATTAATGTTTATATTTTCTTTATTATTGTAAATAAAATTCAGTTTATTACTTATATTATTATTACAGTTTATTATAAGAACAAAATTCTATCTTTGTTATCGTCCTAAATAAATTGTAGTCTATCATATACATTTTGATTTAAATGAATAATAAAAACCCAGATTTCAAAAAAAACGTCGAAATATGCATTTGTAGTGAATGTCTAGCCTTAATATACCAAGGGTTTGATATCAATTAATTTAGCAACCATTTGTAAAATGTGAAACGCCTTTAGAGTCACAACACTATGGATATATGCATATATAATGCCCCTAAGAATAAATGAAAACAGACATAGGTATCAATAATATGTCACAAATGTACAGTCTTAAGAAATCCTCTTCCCTTAATGATAGCTCATGAATCAAGATACAATAATGGCAATATGTATTGGACTAGAAATTTTTTATTTACCTAGTTCAGTTTGTATTATAAGAATATAAGATAACACTACTGAAAGAATATATTATTGTAAACCTTATTAAGAGTAATTTACATATTATGTAGGTGATTTTCTTAATTTTTGTACTACACCAATAAAATATGAAAGATATGTTTGGTAATTTTAAGATTTATACTGTGAATTTTTTTTTAATGTTGTCACAAATACGAAAGACTTACAAATGTTAGTGCAGAAACAGAACTTTGCGAATACATAAATTTTTGCCAATAGTATTGAGATGCGAATTAGGAAACATAATTTTAAATTTGAATATCAATAAAATTTTATATAATCTGTTGAATTGGAAGATCCGATTTTAAGTATTTTCCCGCTTAGTACAAAGTTTTTCAGTTCCAAAAATATTCCATAAACACATATTTTTGTTATTTCATAAGTTTTCTAATTCAGAAGTTAAAAATTGTTAATTAATATTTTAATAATATTTATAAAATTTTTGCCTAGATTTGAATACATATCGACAGCTTCTACGTATAATATCGTAACCCACAAATCGACGATTTTGAGATTACTGTGTATGTATTTCGTAGGTATTTAATAATATATTTAATTCCAAGAAAGAAAAAAAAATTATAATAAAAAAACGTTATATATTGCAAAATATTTTTTTTTCTTTCTTGGAATCAAATATATAATTAAATACACATGTGTATATCCAAAAAACTCAAAATCGTCGATTTGTGGGTTATGATATTATACGTAGAAGCCGTCGATATATTGAACATTTTTTCATGCAAAAAATGTAAAACTGTAAAACTTTTCCACTTGTAATTTGTTCTTTTAATATTAGAATAAAAGAATACTTTAAAATTTTACATATAAATAAGAGGCCTTAGGTTAGATAATTCAGAAGTGTTAGAAATCAAAAAGTTGCTCAACATGATGAATAATCCATTATTTAATATATTCCCCATTTTAATGTTTCACTGTCAAACTCCAACCCACTCCCGTACCACAAATGAGGCCACAACTGAACCTAACATTTGACTCCTTTACAAATTTAATTTATGAAAAAAGTTATTGTGCGTCCGTCCTGATGAAGATACAGTATCGAAACTGGTAGATGTTTGAAAACAATAATTACGGTTTGTTTGTTTCCTCAAATTATTGTAAATTTTTTAATCATTTCAAATGTTAATAGGCCCTACTTGCAATAACATAGACCAAAAACCACGTCGGTGCCAGTAACCTATAAACTTGTGAAATAATTGCAAAAACTCAATTCAAAGCAGTGGAGATCATTTTTTACTATATGTTAGTATAAAGTACAAAGATCATGCATTTGGCTAGGAATCAGATATGTTATAGCTCAAAATTAGATATCAGGTTTGAATAATGTATGACATTATTGAAATTTCTAAAAGTTTCAATTGGATACTCCTTCGAAAACATATTAAGAGAGTTACACTATTATTCCCCTGAATGTATTTGCAAATTCTTCCATTTCTTCACTAACAAAATGCAGTACTAAAGAATTAACAGTTTTTAACATTCACACTGATTTTCTAACATTTAAAAAGTACATTTAATAATAAAAAATACTACTGTATTATCAATTAAGCTACAAGTACATAATATAAAATATTGATAAAAAAAACATAATAACTCCTGAAAATGTAAGCCTAAGACACAAAGAATTTAGGCACAATCCTCAGTAAATATTTTCCATTCGTGCTTCATTTTCTTACCCGAATTTTAGTTGAATAACATGACATTAAAATGTGGAAAATAGTCATTAAAATGCTGAATTTCACTAATTTTACAAAATAGGATAACTAACATGCATAATATTTCTTCACTTATTATTATTTATTTATTATGAAAAAAAAATTAAAATATGTACAAACATTTTTTGAAGTAGTGTTGAAAATTCCTTTTAGGTTGGGCATGAAAAATGAGCATTATAGTCTTAGAATTTTTTAATTTCTTCTATTTAAAAATTTTATAACAAAAAGACACTTTATAAAAAATGACACTCGGAAAGACAAAGCTTCTTAATTTTACGGCATGATTTTTTTATTGAACTAACAGTAACGAAACCAATAAACTTTATATTACTTTATAAAATAAAATTTTTCATTGCATGCATTGTAAATTGATTTCATTTAATAAAAATAAATTAGTCACAATAAAATCTGTCTCATAGATGATTCAAAATGTCTATTTCTTTTCAGTACAATACTAAATATTCAAGTAAATTCGCATTGGTCTGCGTTATCTCTACAATTATGTCCATAACATTGAAGAATTTGTCACTTTTGACATAATGTATTTGATAGACGTCTTGACATTTCCCAAAGAAACTTTATGCGTACATGAATAGATAAGTCCCGTGTATTTTTTCTTAGAATATTATAACAATGAATATACCCCGAAAATACAGTGGTTTAACTATTTGCAATACAAGGTATGTGCCTAAATCAATCTACTTAATTAAAATACTCAAACTTATAAATAGCCCAAACGCCTGTAGAAAATTGAATATCTATAAAGTAGATTATTCAAAGTACACACACAATTCTTACGCAAAGCGTGGTCTTAATTCTCATTGCACATTTATCAAAAGTCATGCAAATTATCTACATCTTCTTTTATCATTTTATTATTATGTATTGTGATCGAAGTGAACAAAAATATGTTCATTCATCATTATCATTCAGAAAATATAGCAACTCTAAACACAAAACTCCAGAAGCAACACAGGGAATCTGACATTTTTAAAAACAATATATATTATTTGTATTATAACATAAAGATAATTATTTTCAATAAAATATACTGTAAAATAAATGGCACTTCTAGAACAAATATATTTAGCCTAGCTATATGTATCAAAATGCAATGGCATAAGATAGCAAGCACAATATTATGTAGAATGATTGAGATTTCCTCAAACAAACTTTATGTAAAAATATGAAAATGTATTTGTTTCTTTCTTTGCTAATACATAATACTCTCTAAAGATATTTTGTGCACTATCTATCCTAAATTATATAAATTGATGAATATCTCTATGTAAAATTTTATATTAAATCTTATATTATTCATTGGTATATATGCAATCCTTTCATAGATTTAGTGAGTATTTTAAATCAATACTTTCAAAAATATATAATTAATAACATTATTCTCAAAAATGCTCCTAAATGTTAATAAAATAAATAGGTTATTTTGTTGGTCCTTTTTCCCGATCAGACCCATACTCCGTGAGGGTTCTTGTTGGTGGGAACGGCATTCTCCAGCTGCCTAGGAGAGCCAATAATTCGTCTTGTGCTTCCTGGCTTGCTTGACCCTAGAATCAAATTGTTTCTTTAAAAAAAATTATGGACACTTAGAACATGCCCCAGGGGCCATAGTTTAGTGGCAACATCCAACAAGTTAAAAATAAAATAAAAATTTATTAAAATTTTATTGTATCATAATTTATGCTATAATTAATTTCAAGAACTCAAAATAATTATATATAAAAACTGCATATTAGTATATACAGGATGTCCCAAAACCCCTTGTCATCCTTTGGATGGCTGATATGCCAACTCATGACTGACCAGAATATCAAATATGCCTTCAGAAAAATAATCATTAGATTTCGAGATATTGTTATTGTATTTTGTGAAAATCAACAATCAGTTTTCCAGTGCCACGCTACAAAATTCCATATTGTGATATTCAATTTTTTGTTACGCAACCCTGAATAGCCCTGCTATTGATCATAGTCCAACATAAAACTAATAAGGCTATTTATTATCTTTTGAAAAAAAAACATTTTTGCCTGATTCGTGAGTTAATAATGTTTATTTGCTGACTTTAACTCTTCATACTGTAAAAAAATATACACCACTAAGTACCTGGCAAGTTATTTAAAAAAAAAAAAAATTTTTTTACAAGTCGCTAATCAACATCATCGTATATATATTCTCTCTTTCAACGAGTCTTTTAATAAGCTTCTTGCTTGCTTTTCTTCCCACTACTAAACACTGAGGGAAGGGTTTTCCTTCTTTTCTTTACTTTCCTTCTTCTCCGGCTCCAAGCTCGGAGGCATAATTAAAACATGGCGGACATCATCCTTGCAATGAGGGACTGCCGAAGAAGAAGATAACTAACAACTACCACTATCTTCACTAGCCTTGCGCTTTTCACCAGCCATGATAGGTTATGGATGCACAAGATTTTAAGCAATAAAAATGATGAACACTTTGTTATTAAGTGAGCACGTCTTATCGTTAGCGTTAATAAAAACAACTGGGCTGGTGTCACTACTGTGCTGTGTGACATTAGTAACAGTCAGATTCCATACAAGGTGGAATCTGTGCGCAGAACAAATTTTGACGTCGCAAACAGAGGAATGAGAGCCAAATGAACAAAAAATAGTTGTGTTTGTTCATATCTCTAAATGTTTCTTACTAGAGGAGTGTCTTCAGTTTCAGTAATAAAGCCTAATGCAATATTTATTCTAATCACAAAACTAGTTTCAATCAATCATATGTGACCGAAAGTAGGTAAACCTCAATTTACACATTACTTGATTTTACAGCAATTTAGGTCAGTCCCCAAAAAAATGTAATATGGTTCCACTGTATTATGTTTTTACAATTTTAAATTCATCCAAGACGTGCTTTTGTAATTTCGTTTATTCTCAATATATATGTTATTACATAGAAATTACCCTCTAATAAGTGACGAATTTCATCTGTGGTTCCGGAAAGACTCTGTAGGTTGGCTTCCTTCATCTCATTGACCAACTGTTCCACTTGGCGCTTCTTATCCAGTATGGCCGCCTCCAGCATGCCAACCTTAAACATGAAATATTAATGAAAGGGTGGCATGAAATATTAATGAAAGGGTGGCATAGACGTTGAGTAGTACCTATAGAGCCTATGTTATAGCTTGAAATCACTACCCGCAATGTGCATAAATTTAACGTTTTTACAGAAGCACAGGATACTTAGACCTAGTTTCAAAATTTTAATATTTGCAAAAGTGTAAAGAATGTTATTCTTTTTTTTTTTTAAAATATATTATGTTTTCTTATATTACGTTTTTAAATATATTTTAAATATATATATATAAATAATAGTGCCTTGAGGACATTTTTTGTGCAAAATAATAAAAATACAAACCTCTCTTTTTAATGTATCAGCGGTAAGATGGTTCATTTCTGTGGCATGTTTGGCTTGTTGTATTTCACTTTGCAATCTTTCGACCTCTGCTAACAGTGAACGTTCCAATTGTTGCCTAAAAAGGATAGCCATGAATTGGACATATACATAAAAAATAATAATAAGAATATTTTGAGTCAAATCTTTCAGAACAATACTGGATTTTTGTCACAGGGACATCATTAATCAATTAATGTATATTATAAATGTCTCACAGAGACGAAACTGTATTTTTATGGGAAAGTAGGTATAGAAGTCTTTTGGGAGTAAATAGGGCTTACGACCTACCGTACAGCTGGCTTAATTGATCACTTTACACAATGTAACTAATGTAATTCTATCATGGGTGGAAATGGCGAATGTTACATTGTGTAAAGTGATCACTTAAGCAAGCCGTACGATAGGTCATAAACCCTGTGTACACCCAAAGTAATTTCCCATAAAAATACAGTTTTGTCTCTGTAAGACATCTGTAATATATATTAATTGATTAATAATAATAATATTAGGTGAAGAAAAAATAATAAAATCACCTTGTATCCTGGCTTCTATTTGCGGCTCTCTGTTCAAACTGTATATCATCCACAAGCTTCCTTATTTTATTCTTACATTGTAATAGTTCCGTTTCACAATTGGCGAGTTTAGATCTCACCAACGTCATCTCGGATTTCAAAGTCTTTTCAGCTTGCTTTGCAATTTCAGCTTCCTCTTCCACAAAAGCCAAAGCTTGTACCTGGATGCATTAAATAATCAAACAAGGTTATTTAAGATAGATTGAACGCAAGATTACAATACCATGTCAAGCATAATGTGCACCTGTTCCGTGCTGATCCTGAGTTGAGTGTCGCTCGAACTAATTTGCTGTTGGATCATTTCCACTTGATGTTGTTGTTCTCTTCCTTTTGATTCCCAAAAACCTATCTCTGCATCGTACTGCAAATAAAATTAATTTTATCTGTAACATGCGGTGTTGACATAAAATGCATTTTTTAAATTTAACTGAAGGCTAAATGTTCGATGAGAAACATCACAAATTAAATAAAATATCATGAGATTGAAAATTATGACTGCATATATCTGCATGGGCTGATTAAAATGCAATGTATAAAGAATGTACAAAAATTATACATTTGATTAAAAATGTAGACTCTGCAGTCACAAAGATATAACTTGATAGCGTGAAAACACACTGACAAGAGGAGCTCTGACACGCTTCCCGCAATTTTCAAAAGATGCAGGAGGAAAATACCATATTTTTATATATAATAGTTAGCAAGTGCTACTAAAATATATTGCAAGTCCTACTAAAATATAGCTTTGTTTTCTTAACTACTTTCATAATAAGATCACTTTCCTTGCATACATTATACATCCTTCTTACCAGAATATAGGTCTTGTTCGCTACTTGCCATTTATACTGTATAATCTGTGTACAGTAGACAGCATACAATCAAATTGCTCATTTTCACTCTTATATTCTTACATTCCAGTTTTTTCATATAATTATGCACATACTTGTTGAAAAGCCATGGAAACCTTACGCAACCCTGTTCAAATTTTATAATATTGTAAAGAGGCTAAAAAGAATTACGTACTCCTGTCAAGTGACAGTTGTTTGAAATTGTCACAACACTATCGAAGAATCGAGAACGGTCTAAAATGTTCTACGGCTTTTGAGAAACATCTACAAGAATCTAGAAGCTACGAGAATCTTCTCCTAAGCACTGGAAAGGTCTAGAACGTTTGATACCTCGATACACAGATATAAATAAGACCGCGCACGGGAGTAAGAGTTGTTGTTGTTTTAGCACGTTTGACGGCAAAACAAAGCGAAGGCAGCCGCGGGCTGCGGAGGTCAGGGTGGCCAACCGTGCGATAATTCGACAGCGAATATTCTAGTGAAGTTCTTACTTACGTAGAGAAATAAACCGGAATGAATAATACATGCCAAATTAAATAAAGTGTTAAAGCGATAATAAAGTATCTATTTACAAGTGATAAATTACGAAATAGTGTAATTTAAATAATAGCGTTAAGTTAAATAGTGTTAAGTGACTTATAGTGTTAATTTAATCCATAATTAAATTCCAACGGTTTCAGTAATTCCACCCACAAACACCACACGTGGCATGGTGTGAATGATTCATTGATTCTTACACACGCAGTACTTCCATCTACAAAATACTGAGATCGTAATAAAAAAAACTTAACCAAAAACTTTTCTTGTTGTAGAGACACTTGTAGAGAGAAGATCTGATCCACACATTCTTTTCCATCCACAAAAGCTCCTTGGATGCAAATATCAAAACAAACCATTCTTATTTTTTTTATGTTTATAGCTTTAACTTTGTGATAGGACATAATTATTAATTTGAGAAAACCAACAAACTTTGTATTGAACTCAAATTAATAAACCATTCTTCTTCAAGACAAACCTTCATAAGTCTTATTTTATGCAAGCGTAAAACCTTTTATAAAATAACAATACCTTAGTCAGGTCAGCTTGCTGATTGGACAGCTTCTCCCTTTGATAGTTGACCAGGGACACCAGTTCTCGATACTGCTGGCTGTAGGCCACGGCCTCGCTACTCATGTTTTGGTCAGAATTGGGAGAGGCAGTGGTCATGTTGGCCGACAGGGGAATGCTCCTAGTCGGCGGCGGAGCTCCTCCAGAAGATTTCATGACCGGCAGAGTGTTGGGTGGAGGGGGCGAGCGATATGGAGGTGGCGGGTCTCTAGAATGTTAAACCCGAAAATCAAAAATAGTTGTATATTTTACCCATGCACACCTAATACAACATAGTAGATATTACCTGCAAAATAGACTACTTTTAAATAAGCTGTACTCAACTAGAATTTATGAAAAATAAATCGAAATAAAATATGTGTCTTGTAATATCACAATCATAATCAATGTGATAACAAGATAATTATGTCAGAGCATATTGAGGAACACAATCGAACATTCCATAACATTCTGAGCTGCCCTACAACACTCTGGAATTATCTACAACATTCAGGAGACGTCTGGAACAGCCTGAAAGCGACGGGAACATTCTTGCGAACACTAAAAATGTATAGAATAATCTTGGAGATTCAAAAAATCAACATGTCTAGTATAAAAAGGCGGAGCCAGTGTCGCATCATGTTTATTTTGCCATTTACCGGTGTGACATAAACTAGCAATAAAATCGTTAACGAAAACAGCGTTACCAACACATTTGTATGATATCCGAGACAACAGATTAATCGAAGCGACAGATATCGAACTGAGTATTTACGTGAAGAATTAAACAGAATATTCTAGCAAGCGATAATAATAATAAGTATTTCACAGACAAATGATTAATTGCAAAATAGTGTGAATTAAAGAATAGCGCTTAAATTTAATTTGTGTCCAGTGTGAATTTATTAAAATAATCTATAATTAATTTCCAGTGTTTTCATTTGCCTCCCATAGTCAGTCCTGTGGCAATATTATTCAGATTTTAATGTCTTAATATTTAGTCAGATTAATATTAAATTACCCTTTTTCCTCAAAATATATTTTTTCACACAGCTTATACAATCAGTGCAGCCTCCACATGCATGATTTGAGGCTACAAATAATCCAGTTTAACACTCAGAATCGTAGCTCAGGCCACACAGATCTGAGCACATAACTGAATTTATGCACATACTTGAAAATGTACTTCTGAAGAAATCATAAACAATAGTGGGTTTCACATAAAGAATTGTGGATTTGAGCAAAATGGGGAATTCGGAAGGAATTATTGATTTAGTTGAAATAGATAAATTCAGATAGAATATTACTTACATACCTTATATGTACAGTAAAACCTCGTTAATTCGAAATTCAAGGGACCAAAAAAAAAACATTTCGGACTACGCGGAACCCCGTTAATTCGAAATTCAAGGTATGAAAAAAAATTAAAAATCGCAATACAAGTGCGAAATTTGTCAAAAATAGTAAAACTCGTGAAAAAAGTCATTAATTTAGTGAAAAACGTCTGTATTTTGCATATTTTTGAAGAAATCATTTTGAAAACGCAATATTTATTATGCTAATACTAAGACCGCAACATTTATATTGCTAAAGTATCCGAAATTAACATATCTATTGTTCTCACCTGCGAAAATTTTTTAAATATTTTTTAAAATTTTGTCAAAGTTAAAAAAAATTCGAATTATGTGAACTAAGACATATTGATTTATTGCGCAAGGGGCTAAAAATTATTTCGAATTACGAATTACCGGGGTTTTCGAATTATCGGGGTTAATCTACTATGAAATTAGCATTTTGGGACTTGTGGGTTTTAAAATTTCGAATTATGACAAATTTCAAATTATCGGGGTTCGAATTAACGGGGTTTTACTGTATAAAGGTTACAAAACAATAAAAATTAAAAACTCATTGATCATTGCAAAACCGCGATAACTTGCCTGTAAGGTGGAACATCCTTTCTATTTTGGTGCACAGGTGAAGTTTTGCTCTGAGGGACTCCCCTAACCACACCAATGGGATGGTTTCCACTGTGCATTACACTACCCATCACCATCGGTTGTATCGAGCCCACGGTGTTATCATTCTGTAGATGAGACAGGACGTCCTGGCCATTGTGATTGGAAGAACTATTTGCACCGCTGAAATGAATAATAATAAAAAAATATATGTATATGAAAGTTATAATGTATCCATACTACAAAAATAAAATCACTGAGAGCCAAATTAAATATTCCTGTATTACACTAAAATTACAAAAAACAAATCTTAACATTTGTAAACATGTATGTATTTTCTTCTGCTCCACAATTTATAAACAATTTCCGTCAAACATTTTGACATTTGTTTTCAACAGAGGATGATTAGTAATTTTTGTAATATCTTATTGATTTGATAAATATTTTTTCTTTGAATTTAAGTTGGCACTATTAATTATGATAGTAAAATAGCACAAGCATTTAGCTTAATTTGAAAATAGTAAGAATATTGATGTGACACGAATTCCGTGTTCGCATCTCTATTTTTAAAAAAAAAAAAAAATATATGTAAAGCAGGTAGACTGCAGTTTTTGAAATATTTGCAAAAATTAATCTTACCTGTACGTAAGGCTTTTTCGTCCATCTTTGGATCTATCCAATCCATGTGCAGTGAGTTCACTACTGCCCCCAGATTGACTGCTACCAGAACTGAAGAAAGAACAATGTTTCATTGAAATATGGCATAAAAATTAAGAATTTTAAGAAGTTTAAAATTAGTAAACTTTGGTAATTGAAATGTTTAAAGGTACTGAAACACATGCTTATTTTTGAGCATGCTCAAAACTAGCATGCTCTAACAACTGCACACACTTGCTCGTTATTAGCGTGCTTATTTTAAGCATGCTCATGAATGTGCAAAGCTAACAATCAAGCACGTGCTTATTACTGGCATGCTCTTGTCATAGTATAGATACTTCATAGAATAGATCGTTCAGAATGGAAAATTTGTAAACTGAAATACGAAATTCAAGCGAACCAATACATCAAAACAGTTCTCGAGTTCCCATTTTTTGATTTTAGTTTTTATAATTTTTATTGTAAGATTTGAATCATTCATGTCTTTTAATAAAGCTTCATAAGCATTATTTCATGCTATATTATTTTTATACAGCGGTGACAGAGTATTCCACAGACATTTGTGATTCCTATAATAAGTCATGAAAAGTAATGTTTTGTCGTCTCCCCAACGCGCCACATTTGTTTCATCTGTCGCGGACTCAAAAGATTGCATCGATAATCGATACTAGCCGTGAATGACATTAGCATGTTCACGCATACACCTTCCACCCGCAAATCAAATGAGCATGCTCGTAAATCAACAGGCTTGATTTTTGAGCATGCTCAAATGTTGCAAAAAACTAGCAATGTGATGAGTATGCTCAATACTAGCAATGTGCGTACACATATGCTACTAAGT
Source organism: Agrypnia vestita (assembly GCA_016648135.1). Lineage (NCBI taxonomy): Eukaryota > Metazoa > Arthropoda > Insecta > Trichoptera > Phryganeidae > Agrypnia > Agrypnia vestita. The sequence goes on along the minus strand of JADDOH010000085.1, from coordinate 241,679 downwards.
ATCAACACAGCTCAAGAAGCTCAATACTGCGCATACTCACGTGCCACTAATGAGCATGTATATCAGTACCTTAATAGAACTTTAAAAAAGAATACCGTATTGTGTTTTGTGGAGGAGGCTTTAATCCTAAATTATAATTGTTTTGTGAAGCGATGCCCTGCTGTTGATTCAATTTTGTATTGATAGAATCTGATCGCTGTAGAATAAATTGGACATCATTTGAATACTCTCCCCATTTCATTAGAATCTGAAAGAAAAATTTGAATTGAATGCACCTACCAAAGCAGTTGTTAGAGATGGAAAATGCACCTATCGAGGTGGACTCCTCCAGCAAAAAAACATTATAACCTCATTTGATAGACTAAATAGGGGTATAAAAGCGAAGGCAGCAATATCCAAAAAAAAATGTTTTAAAATAAATATACCTCATATCCTTTTCAAAACCATGTTTCCAAGAAGAAAAATATTAATTTATGTAAACATTTATCAATCTCAGAAATGTTAGTACCTTGAGCGGGAACTCATGTGGTGCTAATAATCTCTCATTACTTCGCCATCGTTCGATTAGTGTAAAACGTCCGACCTTACCAGTTGCATGAGCTAAGGCAAAAACCACATCCTGTAACAAAAATCAATAAACTTTATACTAAATAATATCAATGATTATATAAATATATTAGTTTTCCTATATAAATCATAATTTATACGGTAACACTAATACATAGTATTAGTGTTACCGTATAAACTGTACTGTAATGCCATTTTGATAATTTTATCAAAATGGCATTACAGTATATAGAAATAGAAGTCAATTATTGAGATACAAATTATCTTGTGAATCATGCACAATTTAGTATGAAACATTTTACATAAAATTTCTTGGTAGAGGTAAACCTAATCATAAGTTTGGAAAACCATAAAAGAGATGAGTATTATACGAAAAAAAATGGTAGAAGAGGTAAATATGTATTTATATATAAAGAGAAGATAAATATATAATTACTCAAGAAATTAAATTACTCTAATACATGCAATGATGAAAATCACCTTGTGATAATTGTGTTCTGCTAACCTACAGGGAGATGAGATATTTCAAATAATTTGTATGTTGAATGACGATTCTCAGTTCAGTCGACTTACCTGGCATGTTGTAAGCTCAGTGACTCCACAAACTATCCTTTGGATGCCTTCCACCCAAACTTTAAGCTCCATTAGACTTCTCAGAAATGTTCACAAATGTGTGTCACTGGTACATACTAGAAAGCTAAACCAAACATTAAAACATTATAGGTATATTTCACGCATGATAAATAGTAAATTTGTTAATCAAATAGAAAATGACATAATTAAATAACCTAAAGAAGTGGGGCACGTACGTAAATATTGCAAATTTAGCAGACTTCACAGCACTGATGTAAACAAAAGAAATTTATAGTATAAATGGGTTAAATTTGATTTAAATTATTGAGAAAACGTAAAATTAAAATCAAGGAAACAATGTACATTTCACAACACTTAGTTGCTGAACAATAAGTGTTTTCATGTAAAATAAGGTCAAAAGGTAAAGTACCTGCCAAACGGAGGTTACAAGATGTAAAACACGTTATAAATACACCCTTTTGAATGAATCTACTGCATTTTTAGATCATAAACGAAGAAGTAGCAAGCGAACTTTTATTAACACGCATTTTCAATCCACAAAGCGCTGGACGCTTTATATTTCAAAAAGTTATTTTGAGCTTTTTGTTTGTCAGCAAATGTCACTGCTCTGGTCGGCCATTTATGGATTTGACGTTTGAATTTACTAGGCCACGTAAACGTTGAACTTGAACTTAAATCATTAATCGGATTAAAATGTGTATGTTGTTTACATAGTAAAAATAGATTTATTTTATAAGATTTATATATTACCTACATTTAATTAAACAATAAAATTAATTTATTATTATAAAGTACCTAATTGCAATTTAATACTAAAACACAGCGGCACCATAGCGGTACTCAACCTTTTTTTTCTTCGGGTCACATACATAGGTATATGTTTTCTAAGTTACGCGGGCCGCAACATTATACTGATATGATGAAAAAAAAAATTCATATAGAGAAAAACAGTATTGGTTGAAACCCGTTTGATCCAAGATTAGGGCGCCGCCACTTGATTAATCGAGAAATATATTTTTTAACTATAACAGAATGATAATACTTATCAGTTATCAGCATACCAGCCTAAACAGTTCGAATATTAACAACAGCTTATTTTCCTGCATGAAATTTATTTTCATCTTAGCTGTATACTCGAAATATAATAATGAAAAAAAATAAAACTCAAAACTAATGTATATCCAAGCATTTATTCATGTTTAGAATCTTAACAAAAACAATAGATTAATAAATGCATATGAAAACATTATTTATGAATGTGGATTCCAACACCTTATTACAGATATAATGAGGGATGAAATTATAAAAGGAAACTATGTCCAGAGTTACACAGACCACATTGTAGTGGGAAACTGTAAAGATATGTGTATTAAAAATACAAATAAAAATACAATACCCGTGTGTACAATACAAAGATTTAGACATACTTACCTATTGTGTGAATTATTTGAATGATAAAAAAGTAGGAATAATATTTATAGATTTCAAAAAAGTTTTCGACATACTGGAATACGAGATTTAACTGACGGTAATGGATGAATGTGGAATACGAGGACCACTAAAAAAATGGTTAAAAAATAACATGATAAACACAAAACTTACACTCTGGTGTTGAAACAATCTAAGGTTGAAACAACAAATTCGTTCTTAAACCGACAATGAGAGTCTTTTTGTTTGTGCTTATTTCAAGATATTTAAAACTTACAATGCCAGATTTTTTAAATCACATTCCTGATAATAAATGTGTTTTTTTCACTTATAAAAGCTTGGCAGGCCACATGTGGCCCACAGTTGAGTATGGCTGCTATAACACCTAATTGAGGTAGACTTTTCTCCTGTGAAAATATGATTATTATGAATTAAACATTCTAAATTAGTATAAGTATTTAAATACTAATAAGTCAATTTGAAGCTTATTTGCTAGACACAAAAAATTCATATATAGAATTCGCATATACAATACCTTATATTGCATTATTTTCAATCTCAGGTAAATCCCCACTCGACTTTCTTCATATACATATGCATAATCAAGAGTGTAAGTGTTACATTTAATTCATATACCTACATTGGGTCCAGATAATGCATGAATTTACTTTATTAAACATATAAATTTTATTTTTTAAAAAATATCTTAGGGGTTTTTTTGCCAGAATATACAAAATTTTCAGTGTAAATATTTTTAAGAACTTCAACTCGATTTTATCTAATTAGATTTTGTTAGGATTTGTAACAATGCTAATCAAAGGATTTTCCTTTGAATGACAGTTTTTTTTGCATTACAGAATAAAAGGTTTGCCTTATAAAGGCACTATCAATCTATTTGATTGATAATGCCCTTATTATGCGAAACGCGTCACATTAAAATTAAATAAGTAGAATTAAAAACAGTTTTTTTTAGTTAGTTTTTATTTTTCATATGATTATGATAGTTCTATAAACTTACATCTGAAAAAAAGTATTAAAAACTTTCTTAGAACCAGTTTGATAAGTGATAATGGTATTAGTTAAGAAAAAAGCATAGGTTTTTGGATTTTCCACCATTGAAAGAACCCGTTTTTGTAAAAATCAATGCTTTTGATCAAATAATCCGCCGTTTACTTTAAAACTACTAAAAATGACATAGGTACCATGCAATTTGCCAATTGCTCATGTTGAGTATGATGTCATTTTGTGGGGAGGAGCAACTAAATATTAATTTAATTCATTAATAGGAGCGTAGAAAAACATTTCACAGGTAGTTTTTAAAACCCAAACAGCTACAAGAACAGATGAATTTAATATGATCAATGCTATAACTGTTTCAATTAACACACACACACATACAAAATAGGTACATTAAAGAAAACAAATTTGCTATAAGCAAAATCAAATGTAATCTTCACATCGCACGAGCAAACAGGTAATTAATTACTTAAGGGAAAAGAATATTCAGATATTTTGATTCAAAACAATGTGTTGGACACCATAACAAAAATTAAGTACTTATCATCTTACTATAAAATAATATATTAAGATGTGAATTTGAAATAGACCAGATATTTCAATTGAAAGTTGATAGATGATTAGAAGGTACCATTATTACTCCAAATTTGTTATGTCAACTAACTAACCATCATAGTTCAGGGCGGAGGAGATAACCGCATACCTAAGTCTATGCGAACAAACATCCGCTGCATATGTGACCCGGGCCACATATACAGCATTGTAGATTGGGCGCATAGCGTCCGCTAGTATACCCCACTTTGCTTTGGAAAACCTTCTCAGTGCACCAAAGAAATTTGCCACTCGCTTAGACCCAGCCTCGACATGGGGCAAGAAGGAACCCGACATATCCGAGGTTGCCTTTAGAAGAAAGTGATTGAATGAAGCAGTACATTCTACGCCATTATTTGTTTCAGCTTATTGATCTAGAGCTGGTTGTTTCAAGTTGGATTAAAATAAAGTTTTTTTAAAGCATAGATTTTTGCATTCTCCACCAATCAAATGAACCATTTCCATAATCTTATGTTTAATCTATGCTTACTTTTATTTTAACTTATTTATCCAACTTGAAACAAATTTTAATCCAACTTTAAAAAACCGGGCCCTAGTCTGATTGGTATCTTGTCTCTCTCTGTACTACGTTCTTAGTGAAAAAAATTTAATCTTTCACATATAAATGTTCAAATATAAACCTTGGCTGCACAGTACAGTTTTTTTTATAGGGGTTATCCTCCCTAATTATTTTTCAAACACCTAAAAATATCATTAATATGCTGGAAAAATAAAATTTGTGACCATTAGGGATGGTTCGTCGACGAAACAAGACCGTCCATGTCCGTCCATCGACGAGACGATCAACTAGTAGAATTCGTCAACTTCATTACGCGGACGTCGCGGACGTTCTATCTAAACATCGAGACAATGGTCAACTGTCTACGGTTCGACGCGACGCTGCTCGACGGCTCAACCGTTGGCTTTTTTATTACGTTAATTTTTAAAATTTAAAGAAGTTCGAAGGAATATAGTTCCGGGGAAAGTAAAACTCTACTTGTGCTTATATGTAAAAAGAAATATTTTATTATTTATTTGTTTACGCACATTATAGGCTTTTACATATTGCTTTATATACTTCTTTCTATATATAATAAAGAAAGAAGTAGGTATACACAACAATATCAGGTGTAAGCAGTAAAATATAAATATAAACTACATATATAAGCAGTATCGGGTATAAGCATTAAAATATGAGTATAAAAATTAAAAATATAAAGTACAAAGCAGTAATTTGTGTATAAAAAAATATATTAGGTACACATCATTACATGTGTACACAGGGTTATTTGGAAAACATTAATAACCTCGCAGGACTATATTCCTGCCTTGATTATGAGTCGAAAGCTATCATGACCTAATATCAATAGTTATGGAGATATGCGACATCAAAGTTTGAATTTTTCAATATGTTTATTTTTTGTAAAACGTTGGACTATCACTGCACTAACTCAAATCGATTACGAAAAATTCATTCGTTTCAATACAAGTTAAATAAAATGATAAAAACCTTTACATTTTTTTATTATTTATAAATTTATAAATAAATACATAATTTAAAAATACTTTACATTTGAGATGTTATCTAGAAATTTATTGAAGAATACATCTTTCAAAGTCAGGCTTTCACTTTGTGGTTACATTATTAATAAATAAATATATCTGTATTATTTGTCAACTTTACTTTAAGGCTCAATCTGATAAAAGGAACATTGTTCCCGAAACATGTAAAAAACCAATAAAAAGTGGTGTAAACAAAATTATAATAGATTTATTTTTTTATCTATAAAGCTGAAAAAAGGGAATTTTTAATAAAAATTAATGAATCCTAAATTCAAGATTATATTACATATATAATAATTAATGTTGGACTCCTGAATAAGGACCATAGTTAGGTATTGAAAATTTTATACCCTACAAGTTTGTTTATCATTTATATGCTAAATTTGAAAAGTAACAAAATAACACAATAATTAAATTTTATCATCCCTTTTCAGGTAGATATAAGAAGTCGAGATCGATCGAATAAAATATTGATTTTAGAAAAATATCTAGCCGGCCTGTTAATTAATAATAGTTCAATAAATAAAATAATTAAACAGAATTGTTTTATTTTATACAGCGTAAAATTAGGAATTCACCGAAACGTTGCATGTGCACATCGCAAAAAATCAAGTAAAAAATAATAGATAATAGCTTATTAAGCCTATCTCTCCCTACGCATGCATTCAAATTTCAAATCTCTGTCATAGTTTGTGTACACAGATCTGCACTCTATGATTGTGTACTTTGAAGTTGAAATGAAATTACCCGTCGAGCCGTCTATGGCGTCTACAAGTCGACAGCGAGAGATGAGAGAGAAATAAACGGAGACGTTTTGTCTTGCTCCCGCTCGTTGCTTTGCATTACATTGAATCTCGAATCGTCCACCGTCCACCGTCTACGAATTCAACTAGTCCATGCGATAAACGTAAACCATCGACGCGTCGATGCAACGTCAACGGTTGATTTTAACTAGTCCGTCCATTCAACGCCCATCCCTAGTGACCATATTTATTATAACTATTATTTGTGGAAAAGTCAGCACTTTCATGGCATAAAAAGGAATACCTTCAGTCTTACCCTTCAAAAAATCAGTAGTTCAAATGAACTACTGATTTTTGCAAATGCAGAGGAAAGAATTTTCAATAAAATAGCTGTTGGTTAGCATGAGTTTGAACCACATGTCCACTGTAGGACTTTATTTTTTATATTACGAGATTCGGAAAATGTCTTTAAAAGATTGAAGAAATGTAGGAAAATATGGGATGTGGAACATAATAAATTTAATACTTCAGATGAAGACATGTTTAGAGTTCTGATACAGAACACCGAAAGTTTTTGAAACTCTTTATTTTATGAATATTGTTGGCTGTTGAATTTGGTTAACACTAGATTTATGGCACCCATGAAATTGACGGGTTTCCGATTTGTTTGGCAAATTTTACTAAACAGACAGTATTTTTTACAGTTTTATTTTATGACTTTTTACAAATTTATTTTAAACTTTTTATAATTGAATGGTTGCAGTAAAATGGGTAAACTAAGTATGCAGCTTGGTTCTATATGACATCGCCACTAACCCCAGTAATGCATTACGTCCCTGCGATGTTGCATTTAGCCGTTATGCTTGTTTGAATATCGCGACTTCACTAAATACCAGTGTATTATTTTAAAAACGGCACTAAGCTAACTTCAGATTGTATTAAAATGGCTTGCCAAGTAGGGAGCGCGTCGGGTAAGCTCTGCATACAAACAACAAGGATAAGGTGTTATAAAGAATATAGTACAAATAAAAGAAGAAAAACACAAGGCCTGGAATATACATCAATAACTCAGAATATCATTCCAGCAAAAAACCCACTAGTAAATGTGGTATGATTTACTTTGTGTTTTGTAATTAACATTCATCCCGGTATTTTGTTACGGACAAGGGATACTGTTTGAATATGCTCGGGGTACTTACCTCATGTTAAACTACACAGACGTTGGACTTAATGCCTTTCATAGGACAGAGCGCTGGGTACTTAGGAGTTGTTTCAAATGTATATTTCGCAACTTAATTACAGGAAACACAGAATACTATTTTTTCTAGTTTTTATGTAAAAAAGACAGGTAGGATGTACAGTATATATTTTTCAAAAAAATCTCATAAAAACTTATATATGACATTATTATTCACTATTTCTTGTTTTCCTCGGCTTGTCGGTCATGGTACTTAGTGCGTAATTTGATTCAACCATTCAATTGAACAGTACAAATGTATTCACTGTATTTTATTTTCGGAAACGTCTATAAATATAATAGCTATATGTATAAATATTTGAAATGAAAAAATATTCTTATTGTAAGATTTTTTTTTCTATATTATTTTTTAATAATTACTAATGCATTAATTTTTATTTTATCTTCATCCATATTTTTAGCTACCATGAGTAGTAAATCAAGAAAGTATTTGGAGCTATTGAAAGAAATTTATAAGATCAGATAAGAATATTTCAGTACTAGATCTAAGGAGCTGAAGAGAAGTTGAATCAATTGAAAGTGAATACATATCCAGCATTTCCGAATCCGTCAAAAGCAGGACAGGAAATATTTTAAATGGTTTTCCTTATTCGAAAAAACGTGAAACCCGACCCTCGGCACCTTTAGGTGAAAATGTAGTTATAAAATTAGCTGAACCGTAATTACGGAAGAGAGGAAGATTGTTATATAAGAAATTTCACTCACCAAAAATTATTATTGTAAAAAAACAACATTGCTTGGAACCATTTGATCCAACAAAAGAGAGCTTCCAAAAATAGTAAATGAGAGAAGATATGAAATGCAATTGTTTTCTTTACAACTATATAAATCTGATAACTGTGTAAAGTGTTTATAAAAGTAAACCAAAAATAAAAACCTTTTTTCTGAGCACTAAGCATACATTTGAAAAAGAAAACAATGATAAACGTTTACCAAAAACAATTGCATATTACAAGAAAACCAAGTGTGGTGTGGACACTATTGACCAAATGGCTCGAAAATACTCTATGTGTTTAGGTGGTCCCTTCGAGTTTTCATGAACATCTTGAATTTGGCAGCATTAAGTGCATGGATACTTTATAAAGAATATATCAAAAAAGAATTCTTATTTCAATTGGCTAAGGAACCAGCCAAGGGAGATGAAACGCATCAGACGCCATCTGTGTTTCTCATTCACAGAACACTTCTGAAATGCGCAAAAGTTGTCAAATAGGCTATTGTAAAAAAAACAGAAGCGTAAATGAGTGTACAAAATGTAAAAAGATTGTGGGCGGAAGGCGTACTAAGAAAATTGATTATGTTTGTAAAAAATGTTCCCAATAGTTGAATATATCATTTATACTGTAACTTTTACACATTTGACTTGTAATTTATATTTGTACATTCTATCTATTTATTTAATTTAAATAAAACTTAAAAAATAAAAAACATAAGTACTTGTGTTTATCTGTCAATTTGACAGGTGTCAGTAGAGATGGGTATATAAACCTAGTGCTAAAATAATAAAACAATATTTTTTATCAAAAACATTTATATGAAAATTGTAGAAAGATTAAATTACAAAAATATATTTAATATATGTTTTGCGGAGGTGGGTTCCCAAAAAGTAATTTCCATGACGGAGGTGGAGTGAATTTTTTATTGAAATCCGATTTACAAATAAAATTCATCCAGTTATTAAGATAGGTGAGCATCTCTTCGGCATCAGGAATGTTGTCCCCCTCAGAACAGTACTTGAACAAGACAATGCATGGCAAAGAAGCCTGGGTGCATATTTCAAAGAATTTTTTGGCAAATCCTCCTCCATGGATTTCATTGACTTCTTCATTTGTTTTAAAATTAATCCATTGTAAACTTTTGAATATGTCTTGATTTTTTACAAAATTATTATGTAAATACCTGAAAGGAACAGTACTGATACTATGCCTCTCAGACGCAAAACTACTAGAGAGAATAATTATTTGTTCTAATGTGTATTTTTTTCCAATGTCTGCAATCTTCATGAGAAAATCTTGAGCATATTTCTTTACCAATGGCGATCTCAACTGTAAAACAGCGATCTTTCTGGTAATATCTGCATACAGTTCACAAGAAACCATTAAACTATCAGAATTCAAGTCATATGGATCACTTCCAATAATTGGTACGATAGCTGGATGCCATATAGAACCAACTCTTTCCATTTCCAGAGATGATATTATTAAATCCGCCGCTAGTTGTCCGACATTTCCAACGGATACAGAAGGCACTATTAAAGAATAAGAACTGATATCAAATTTTGATTTAAATTTCAACATTTTAAATTCGACTACAACACACCAATTACTGCCAATTGCTGCCAATGACCAAAGCGCAACAATGACAGACAAGGGTGACAACCATAGAAAAGAGAAATATCGTGACAATCGACAATTATATATATATCTTGTCTATGGCAGCAATAGGGTAATTTCACTTTTTTTTTAATAGAAAAATCTTAACTTTGGTTTAGAAAATACGTTTATGAAAAGATCTTTTTTTAATATGCAGGTATATTAACATTAAAAGATTTTGAAAATCACGATTTTAAACTCCCGCCAAAACGCTTATTTTCGCAAGTGACGTCAGGCATAACTTTTTATGTCATCTGACTTATAACACGTAACAGCAAATTCGCGTATTTAGATGTTCATTAGTTTTTTTACAAAACAAGCCGGCTTTTTTGTTTTGGAGGGCCGAGCTCAAACAACGAGAAAAAGGAGGGCCAATAAGAATAAGAGACCTGAAAAGGGTCCTGATCGATACGTCAACAGGGTTTCCCCCACCGAAGGTTCTAGACCTCCAACTGAAAGTTTGGAGAATAGTAGTGGGTGGGAACAGGCTATAGCGGACTGGAACCAAGAGGAACAGCAGCTGTTCAGACATAGCTGGAGAGGGTCAACGCTGAACACCCACAAGCCGGCCTGGGATAGGTGGCAGCGATGGTATACCACGCATTCTGTCCAACCTCATAACCCTCCCCCTGCACCGGTGGCAAGATATCAGGCCAACCTGTTCATTTACGATACGAGGGTTAGCCCCTCGAATCATATTGGTCCACAAACCGGCTATCGTATCCTTCTGTGGCCCAGCTCTTAGTGCAGATAATATTAGCTCGAACTTCCTCGTCAGGCACGTCCTCAAAGCCATTTCGTTTACTGGTGGATCCACTGAGAGACCCCCGATCTGGAATCCCCGAGTACTAGTGGATTGACTACATGATAACCCACCAAGGAACAGCCTGTATGACGTGTCAAGAAGGACGGCCATGCTACTCATCGTGGCATCGGGGCGAAGGGTTCAAGATCTGACATTCAGAATCACTCCGGACCGACTAATCACGGGACTCCATCACGCCAGCCTTTGTAGCGAAGACTGACGCGGCAAAGCAATCTGGATGGAAGTTGAACGCATCGGATGAAAGAAACATTAATCCCTTATTTTGGATCCCACTTTCACAACCGAGACGAAAGCCGGACATAAATGAACTACTTGTGACGACAGCAGGTGAAGGGAGCCAGCTTCACGGGCAATAATAGGAGGTTAGATCAAGTCAATCTTGAGAGAGGCTGGAATGGAAGCAACGCCAGGAAGTGTTCGTTCTACTGTAGCTTCATTGAACTGGTTGCTGAACTACTCGGTAGAAGAAATCTTGTCAAGAGGAAACTGGCAGAATGATATCACCTTCCGAAAATTCTACCAAAGAGAGATAATAGATAACCCCAAGCAACAATGCTCCCAGAGCTCCTTAGCGCCTCTCTTTACGCCAATATAGACAATCACATATAACGTCGAACCACTGGACCACCAGGTGAAAACAAATAAATCTCTCATAATGGATTCCGGGCGTCGATACGGAACACAAAATAAAAGAATTTTGCCTTCCATTAAAATTCCTACTTTATTTCCATCGACGCCTGGAATCCAGGTAATCCCTACCTGGTGCATTATGAGTCATATGAAAGAAAAACCGTTACAACGCCGCCGAAACCGGGTAATAGGGAGACCAGCGTAAAAAATTATTTCGCGAAAAAAGGAATCAGGGGGTAGGAACGCGTGTCTACGCGTTCGAACGCGGGCTGTTCTCTCATAGTGGATTATAGGCGTCGATGGAAACAAAATATGAATTTTAATGAAATGCAAAATTCTTTTATTATAGAATAAGATTTTATTTTGTTTGTTATAAGAAGATAACATGAGCAGTTAATTAGATGGGACAATATTCATGATAGATAATAATTCAATAGGCAGCGACAGCGATTGGATGACCGTACGTGCGCTGCCTGGACCACGTGCCAACTGTGATGTCGCGCAGCCTGGGTAGCCCGGATAGTATATATAAGGATTAATTGAACTCTGACTAATTAACATGTAGGGAATGTTTGAGGTCGATAGAATGAAAGAGCGATTTGATGTTATGCGTTTATTTCTTCCCGGAGATATTCCTCGGGAGCAAATAAAAATATACAAGGAAAATAACTGAATGGCAAAGGATTACATGTTTTAACGTGGTACAGACCTGCTCGATGTTACGGCAGAGGCCTGTGTGGTGTCGCCGTGTCCGTAGCTTGACTCTTTGTTTATATCGCGGAGATTTTTATTATGTTAATATATATACACTCTGGTACATGGCACACGGCACAGGGCAAACTCTGGTACAGTTGCCGGCAAATTTCTTGAAATTTTTTGGCGTAGTGGGGGAATGCGCAGAAGACAAAATTTGGGTCTCTTTGGTGGAATGGTACATGCGAAAACTTCCCCCCACTACGTCGTAAAATTTCAAGATGTTTTCCGGCTACTGTACATGGTACACGGCACAGGGTTGGAAAGGTACCGCTACAAATAAATGTGCAAATGTTTTTTAAAGTTTCCACTCCCTTCCCTAACAACGCATTATTTTATCGAAGCGTCTCGTGTGTATTATTGCAGTATCACCGTGACACACAGAAATGATTTTCGGTGGACAAATGACTTCATTTGAATGAACGGCACGATGAACGATAGTTCAGTCAACTTTACAAAACTTCCCGTCACTACTTACTATTGTACCATAGAATAGTTCAATAGATAATGATTGTATACCAACCGGAGTAAAGCTACAGATGTCACTTCACATTTTCAGTGCAGCCAACGTTCACATGGCTATTTGCATTTACTAAACACCAGATATTTTTTAATTTTGGACTTTAGTTTAGTAATGTATCCTGGTCGGGTCCCTAGTTAAATGTCCGAGGTTGATGTTTAAGCGAAATTTCCTCGATTCTTTGATTCCAAATTCCATTCGTGATTTTTTAGTGTCTAAATGTATTCATCACAATTACCATCTAATAACATAGCATGACCGATCTGAAAACTAATTATATTGTTTTCAAATATTCTCTTAAAGGTAGGTTCCCAAGAACATTGATAACAGGTATCTTATCATTTTACATTTTAGCTTGGTATTGATTATGTATAATATCTTTTCATATATCACTGGTTCATACTACTGAAAGGTGAATACTTTATTAATTTATTTTTTTTACTTTTACGCTTTTTCAGCTGCTGATACATGGTTATCCAAACATTTACTGAGGTCATTAAATTGCTCATGAAAGCTCATTTCGATGTCATATTCCGCTTATATGAATTAATATAATGGTAATGGGGAACGAATTTGATACTGTTGACACCTATTTAATGTAAGACACTGGCAACTTTCCATACAAAATACAGATTACTATATATGCTTAAAAAATTGTGATTCACAGATTCAAAATGTTTTCAACTTTAAGAAGCTTTTTAAATAGACATAAAAGGAAATTTATTGTGGCGAGTGTCGTGATTGGTGGTTCAACGTTGGCTATGAACTATGCACATACGAAATTGAGAGAATGGCAAGAAAGAGAAACTCGTAATTTACTAGATATTACGAAAAAAAAACAACATTTTGAAAGCACAGAGAGAACATGTAACCAAACAATAATCTCTTTAGCGCCTTCCGTATGTGAAGCTGTTTCAAAAGCGTTGGATACTCGAAGAATCCTTAATCTTCTTCATGGCAATCCAGACAATAAAGTAGAACTTTGGCAAGACCTTAAAATTCTAACTTTTGCTAAAGTTACATCTGTAGTTTATGCTTTCACTATTCTTGTTGTCACTTTAAGAATTCAATTAAATATAATTGGCGGTTACATGTATAAAGGTTCAATCAAACAGGATGCAACCTTGGTTATAACTGAAGATATTCAACAAAAATTTTTATCTCTCTGCCATTATTTTGTTTCCGAGGGAGTTGAAAAGCTGTGTAAGCAAATCGAAAGTACTGTGCGTACAATCATAGAGCCGTTACCTCTGAAGCAGAAATTGTCCTTGAAAGACACAGAGAAATTATTTTGGTCTATACAAACCGCTCTCTGCACTGATAGTGCAGACCCTCTTAAGCAAATGATTACTTATTTGATAGAAGATACTAGCACGTGCAATGAAGATTTATTAAAACGTTTACTCAATGAAACTATGGATCTCATGGAAAGTGACGAAGTAAAATCGCTGAGTATTTCTAATGTCAGTAAGGGCTTTACACTCGTGATGGATCAGATTGCAGAGTCCTTCAGCCCACCTCCTAATGAAGGATTGTCTATAGTAGAACTGGACAGCCAACAACAAACCTCGCGCAGTTCCGTTGATAAGTCACAGTTGAACTCTTATATTGATGTAAATAAAGTGGAGTTACCTCTTGCAAAACTCATTCCAATCATCAATGGACTGATCTCTCAACCGCTGGGTCGCGGGCTTTCAGGGATACCGGAAGCCACAATGCAGCAGCTTATTTTCAATGACAAATTGAAAATAATGGGTGCCAATATTTATGAAGTGTTCTGTTGTTAAATTTGACATAAAGGTACAGTTGAACTTGGTTAAAACGAGCGCGACGGGACTGATTATAGCCGGGACTCCTTATATTCGGGATAGGTAAATTTCACTTTTTAAATTTTTTAATTGTGTGGTGTTATTTTCAAGAGCAGCCAAATAAACATCCTTATTTTTCCAGAGCGATGAAACTCTAGAAGACGATAGTGAAACTTTTTACTGGTGCTGCGTTCTATTTCACAAATAATTTGGACTTTTTCATGAACTGAGAGACACTTTCGTTTGTACTAGTGGTCATGTTTCCGATAGAACAATACGCGTTTAACTGATTAGGCTTTTAAATGCTAATACAGTAAACTGCATAAAATAAACTCACTTCAAACATTTTGGAAACCTCCAATAATCGGAGTTATATGACCAATATTCTCGACCTTCAGTTCGTCGGCATTCCTTGTCAAACTATTGTTTGCCTGTGCATTTTCAGACACACAAGTTTGTGTACATCATAAAATGAACCCTAATTAAGTGCGAGTCGCTTTAAAAGCAAAGTTCATTGTTATGAGTATGTATTTGTTTTTTTTTTCTGTAACCCAAGCAAATACGTACGCAGAGTTTTTTAAATATTATTTTAATATCCGGGAATCGCGCTCCTTATAACCAAGAATGATTGTATGGGAATATGCGCAAATCAAAATGAATTCACAGTTTTGCTCATTATAGCCGAGATCTTCTTATATCCAAGCTTGTTATAACCGAGTTCGACTGTATATTTAAAGTATTTTTACTTCTAATGGAACGAAATGAGACCATCATTGCATATGCTACATAATACTTAATTACTTTAAGTCATGAATTAGAAAATATGTATATTATTTATATGTTTTTATGTTATGGGGCATTGATTTTTTTTCTGCTAATTAAAAAGAGTAACCAGCGAATAGATGATTGTTTTTTCATCATAATATTTGTCAAATAGTATAATCATACACATGAAATTTGATTTTATGTATGTTTTTAAAAGTACATACATACCTATTATATAAATTTGAATTAAAGTTTTAAGATTGTGATGTATGTCAAATTATTTTACCTTTGACCAGTAATATAAACATTACACTTGTAATATTTCAGTTTACCCGAGAAGGCAATGTGATGTCACCTATCCATGTTTCCTATTTAATTTTCAAGGTCTTCTTTACCTTCAAATGAAGCTTCACAATCTTTAGAATCGTACAAATAATATGACTTCATATTTGCTTTGTTATTTACTCTTTATAACACCCTTGACCTAAAGATCGCCATTTTGTCAAAACATTTTTGATTATGATACATAATTAAGCACCAAAATGATAAAAATGTTTTCTTATTAATAATAGAAATAATAGAAATGTTAATATTATTTTGAAATACTGTAATTTTTTTACTATTGTTAAACTGGGTATGAGTACCCTGTTATTTGATTTTATAAATAAATTTTTCCATAAAATTGATATTTTTTGTGTAAATTGAATCCCAAAAATGCACTGATGAAGTGTACAAACTCTCAGGCTAGAATTTAAAAATAAAACTTCAATGTAATTTATCGGTTTCCTTATCTCATGCTCTAAGTCTTTCTATCCTGGTGTGCGGTTGAGAGACAGCATAGGTCAGGTAAGACATATGTTACTTGAAAATTTTAATTTTAATCCATATGACTCTTATGGCCATAATCTGAAAATATTAATTATTATTGATATTTCGGTATCTTGACAGTTATTGTATAACATTGTAACGCTGTCAATTTAGACGTTATTAAGTTTGACAGGTTTGGAATTAATGAATTCAACCAATCAGAAAGCTCTAAAACAAACTAATGTTAAGTTATTCACAATTTGTGAATCCGGTCAGTACGACCCGACATTATTAGCGCTGGGTTAACCTTTTTCTACTAGTGTTTTTTCTATGTTCATTCTTAAACTTTTAATCAGTTGCAGGACCACATATTATCATCCATTATTTGTCCGTACTGTTGTATGTTCTTGTGAAACAGTTCCCCAAACTCGAGACTGCTCTTCTTCTAGATATTTTGCAGAACAATTTCTTTATAGAAAGATTGGATAGCCAACCTTCTGTTTTCCTTGGACATTTGTTTATAGAAAGCAAAAGTTTTGGGTTCATGAATTATTTGCCTAATGATTTCAATTTTAGTGAGTTTCTTCTTCCGTGTCGGTCCCTCATGACTCATGATCTTCATAACCTCTCGCCCTTGAACTTGATAGTACTCATCCATGTTCCTACAGATCTGAGAGCTGTCACCAAAGAAATTGTGAATGGTGGAGGATCTTATTCTTTCTTTTAGTCCTTCAACGTGGCCCACCATTAAGGTGTTTAACTATATTTATTCATTATTGTTCTTTAGAAGTTCTGTTCTGTTCTGTTCTAGAACTGTATTGCTAATGAAATTTCAATAATATGTTCAGCATCTTTTGTAACACCAATTGGTTAGAAAAAGCCACATACAGTCCACAACTCACAGCCATTTATCCTTTAAGTACCAACGTGCATTTTTTGTAACGTTAGTACCGACGTGAGGCCTGAAAGGCCGCGTATATTATGTAGTGTTTTTTAAAAAAAGTGATGATTTAAATATCTTTGCGTTATGATGAAAAACAAAGGGTTTTAAGAAAAATTAAGTATAGAAAGAAAATCAACTTTATTAAATTTTTAAATACAAGACTACAATAATATTTGTCTTGAATTTTGGGGAAAAATCCGACTATTAGATATAAAAGATCAAAACACAGAGAATACTCCTCTCATAATAACAAAAAATAGTATTTCTTACTTAAAACTAACATAACTTTTAGAAAAAAAATATAGAAGGTACATAAACCTCCTGAAAAAAAAAAATCCACAGTCAAACTGCACCTTAAATTCTAAGCACAGTCAGGGCAAACTTGTTTTGCGCACTGTAAAGAAACATGTTTTTTACACAATAGGATCTATTTTCGTCAGTATCAGAAATATCAGTGCTAGTATCCGTATCATGCTCACTGTGCTCCAGATAAAAATCTTCGTCAACTTTGGATCCGCTGGAATCTTCGTCCGCGATCCAGCTCTCAATCGCTCGCGCAAAATTTGGAATCAATTAATTTATACATATCCGAAATCTCTTCAAATGCTGTAAATCTGTCACAGAACTATTTCTTTTATTCCATTAGGTCCCTGGTATATCCATAGTTCACAATATCTGTAAAAATAACAGTTTGCTGTAACAAAAAATAAAACAAAAAACTTACATAAGTACCGACGTGAGGCCTGAGAGGCCGCATCGGAATTTCAAAACGTAATTACTCACCAAATGCACTCGTGACAACACCACTTCCCACTCCAACGTCAACGTGGGCACTGTCCTTGCAGCTACTTAAAAGCGGGGATCAGTATTGCGCGTGGAAAAGGGTAAACTAGCAAGTCAAGAGCCTGCCGGGGCCTCTCAGACCGCACGTCGGCACTTAAAGGTTAAGAGCATGGACCAAACATTGCATTGTATTTTAGCATGTGTAGGCGGAGCGGCATCTGAGAATGTTCTTCATTTCATGTAGGAGCTTCTTGCCATTTCAATCATCATTGACAACACCTCTGAGTGTATATAAATCCTGGCACCCAAGTATAAATATTATTATTGTGCAATACCGTCCTTGTCAGGCTCGGAACTGCTTTCATGAAAAGTAGGATTGTTGATGATGTTGTTTATTTAATAGTTTTATGAAGGTTTTAACCCTCTCATTGCGTGGGGTGAAAAACAATAGATTATTAATAAAATCCTATAAAAAAAAATCACTTTGACCTCATAGTTAAAATGTTAACGGATTTTTTGCTGCTTTACTTCAGCTGCCATTCTTGTAATAGCAGAGATTATTTATAAAAATTTTGTTTTTCTATATTCTTTTCCCACCCACGCATCTAAATTGCAATACCCATGTAGCCATAAACATAACACAGACAATGTGCCACATATTAGTTTTTCTAACGGTAGGTATTTGTAGCATTTCAACAATTTCATTTTTAGGACATTTTGTCAGTCACTCAAGTAAATCAACAATGCTCATAAAGTGCTGAAATAAAACTATTGCACTGATTGATTTTGTTAAAAAAAATGTAATTATTTGTTACTTTTACTTACTACCTACTTTCGTTTTCATAACATAAAATAAAATAATCAATTCCAAGTACTGGTCTTTCCATTTAAGAGAAAGACCCATCGAATTAGTATGTGTAAAGCTTGTGTATGACGCACATTGAATGTTTTGTTGTGTTGGTGTTTATACGCATATAAAAACAAACACAACAAAACAATGTGCTTCGTACGCACGGCTTACAAATATTAATATGATTGTTTTTCTTAAATGAAGAGATATTTACATTATATACTTGCTTATTTCAAAATTATGTTTTTTAAATATCAATAATAAAACTGTATATCTACAATCTAATTAATATAAATGTAAACTAGAAATATTACTTGTGTAGGATAATATAATAATTAATTATATGTATAATATGTTAAAACTTATGCAGTAAAATGTGTTATTTATTTCATTGAAGGGCCCAAGATATTGCCTAGGTTAAGACCTTTAATTCCTAAAAAGATCTTTATACGTATATCTAGAGGTTGCAAGGATGCAAGTTTTTTGGCTACCGGCATACTCAAGCAGTGGTATCCCTAGCACATATCCTTCCAGTGGTACTGTACACAGTGATTGGTATACTGTAGGTAGTAATGGAAATTTATATTTTTAAGTTAGGTTGTTATGTCACGCCTGTGAAGATAAGCTTACATCTTTTTTCTGTTAGAACGATAGTTTTAAACTGGCCCTATCTCTGATAAGAGATAGGACCGGTTTTTTGGCTACTCTCACATTCAAAGCATTAAATCCCTTCAGTAACCAGATAACTGTTGACAAACGCACATAAATTAATAGAAATATATAACTGTTCGAAGAATATTTTTTCTTCTGTATGAAGGCTTGAACTTTGTGGTGACATTATTATTAAAATAAAACACAAATCCCTTTGTTTTCACCACTTTATTAGATTAAATAATCTACATGTTTCGAGAACAATGTTCTCTCCTTCAGGATTGTTGGTGTACTAAAAATTTAAAAAGTTAAACCATGCAAACGTGTTATGGAGGGTGGGGGGGTTCAGAGGTGTTAAATATTATGGAATGTCATCTGGAGATTATAGAATGTCATCTGTTTCCACTTAAGATTCCATCCTCTCATCCATTCCATAATAATTAACACCTCTGACCCCTCCCCCCCTTTCCTCACCCACCCCTTCACCGTAACACATTTGCATGGTTTAACTTTTTAAATTTTTAGTACACCAAAAATCCTGAAGGAGAGAACATTGTTCTCGAAACATGTAGACTGTTTAATCTAATAAAGTGGTGAAAACAAAGTGATTTGCGTTTTATTTTAGAAATATATATTTTTAGATTAGGTCAGGCTCCGCTCCATAATGGCCATAGTACGAAGTCACGTCAGCAGAATAGTGATCTGACCGTATGCAGTTGTCACTGTGCACTTGCCTTGTGTTCACTTAAAGTCGGATTATTTGATTTTAACATTGCATCTTATCTCGATAATTTTTTAATCTTGGCAGATTCGTATGTAATTATTGCAACTCGCAACAATAACTGCCCAACATTAGCATTCCGTAATAAAATACGCCATCGTGTACTATTTAAGCATTACGATCCCACTTTATTCGGCGCGGTCCTGCATAAATCGAAGACGAATCTTGTTTATTTCGCAATTATTTCACGGCAGCTTCTCGATTTGTCGATTGGTTTTAAAAATTAAGAAATTAATTTGTTTAATGTCTTCGGTTCACGGCCATTCTATTTGAAAGGTCCGTAAAATCGATGTATAATTTTCTCCGTTCGACGACGATAGTTCAAATCCACATTCTGACAAAAAACGACGCGAGGTTCCGTCAGCGCCCAGCGGGCTATTTCGCTACAATAATCTGAATGGTGAATGATATTGCGACCAATTTTATGCGTATTAAAGGGGGCGTTTATTTAATAAAGCCGCGACACGCATCGCTAGTGGTCCAAGTACTTAGTTATTTATTTTAATTTTAAAAATTTCACTGCGGGAGTGTCATCATGTTTGTAAAAGTGTGAAAATAAATTGTTTGATAAAATATTTTTAAAAATATCGGGTTTTGGTGTGGTTAACAAAACTAACCTTTATAATCGTGCAAGTTTAAAGTAAGTTTTGTAACAAAAATATGCATTTATGTTAACAATCTTCTAAATACAGTGCTATCTATACGTTTCCTTAATAGCTTATCGTATTTTTTTACGAATTACTTGCGTGATAACATTTTTTGATTCCATTGTGAAGTGTTTTGATAACGAAAATTGATGATATTATAAGATTGTATAATTTGTTGTTTATTGAATGCTTACCTGGGAAATCCCGGATCGGGTCGAATATACGTATATATGTATATTCGCGATGATTACACAAAGTAAGTGAATTTTTATAAAATAATCCTTATTTCATCGTTTATATTCTTCCCTATTCTCAGGATAACAAAATTGCATGGTGATTGTTATTCCAACAACAAAAACAGACGGCATGCACTTACGTAATTATGTACGCATAAAGTGCCGAAACATCTGTTAAATGTCAATATTTCTATCATTATAGCAGAAATATTATTGGATTTAATTTAATGATTGGACACTAGACCAGCGATGGCAAACCTTTTTAAGTGCGCGTGCCAAAAATTCTCAAATACTATTTATCGACTGTCTGACGTGCCGAGCGTGTGTTTTTTCTTAAATACCTACAATCAGCAAATCTTAAATAACTACAATCAGCAATTATGCCATAATCAGTTTTTGATGTGCAACATATTTCCTCTCACTTTCTTGCAATATGTGGCAGTGGTTTTGTGAAAAAGGACGGAAATGCGTAACAGGAAATAAGACGCCGGTCGAATTTCATTCGACCAATAAGCGATGGAAAAAATCATCGTTTAAAAACAAATCAATCAAATCAAGTGCCATCACAGCGAAGACGCACACTTACAACCGATTCTTCTGATTTTGTTTAAGTACATGCTTCGCGTTTGGTGTAAAGCGTGTGGATGCTGAGCTTTGATATATTTTGGCTTATATCTTCTAAACTATCCAATAAATAGTTATTTTTTTACATTAATGTAAACAATAACTACCCTTAATGATTTACATTCTCAAATTTTATGTAATTTATGAGATTATTTTTAAATATTTATTCAAAGTTTTCATACAATATGTATGACGGCACACTACCGCCATCTATGAAAATAAATAAAAACGCATAATTGACCAAACACATTTCTAAATAAAATTGCGTATGTAGATATACGGTACTCACCTAGTGCGGCAAAATTTAATAAATAAATGCACATACATTTTCTTTACTTGTATTTACTAATTAATTAATATGTCGCTGTTCAATTGATATTTTTAATTGTGAGATGTCAAATGTTATACCAACATCATATGCAACTACTGCAAGGCTCGCTCGTTTTCTTTTACTTAGAAATATGACATGAGGACCTAATGAGATAGAATGGGTTCTTTCACCCTACCGTAGTTGTTTCAGTAGGTTTTTCCTCATTTACTCCTCCGAGTATTTTTATTGTCAATTCATTCGACATTCAATGCGGCTGTCATAATTTTTATTTCGAAACTTTTGAACACGGAACCGTTTTAAGCCGAAAATCCTTAAAACATGAAAGCGAGTAGGAACTTGGATTTTTTTGAAAACGCACATGTTTTTTGGTTTGTTGCATCATATTACTGCAGCGATAAACGTCTTCAAGTCGTCGTGAGACGTTCTTCTGCACGTACGTGAGTACCTACACGGTTGTCCAATTTTTATTTATGAGATTCTTTCTGCTGTACATTCGACACCAAATGCTTTATATCTGGTTCAAATACCGTCACATTTTATAAAATAAATTTCGAAAAAAAAAAATCTGTTAATTGTTCACGTGCCAGCTAAATTTTGGTACGTGCCATCTATGGCACGCGTGCCCTATGTTTGCCAACACTGCACTAGACGAATAAATTAGTAGATGTGCGTGAAACAAACTGATTTCTACCGACTTTAACTAGTATTAATTTTATAATTGGTACTTATTCATCACGTCAAAGTTGACGAAGTGTACAACGTTATATAATAGCGGTGAAGACATGATTAATAGCACAAACCAATGGGAATAGACCCGATTAAATCTTTACATCAATGCACATGTATCTGCTTACGTTATTGTGTTCAAGATTGCATATTGCTGTCCAGTAGCGCAACTTAAAATGGGCCCGTTGCAAAGTTAAAGAAGGCATTGGGCCGTATTGTATTGTATAAGAATTATAATATAGTAAGTAGTTCGCTGTTTTATTTCATATGATACTTATTCACACTTACAAGAAGTGTGGGGTACCTATCTACTTTCTTCATGTTTATGCGAAGAATGATACATTAAAAGTAAAATTGTTTATAAAACTCCGTATAGGGTTATAGAGTACACAAGGGTATACAAGTTATAGGGTATCATGATCGGTAATCGGTATCATGGTGATTGGTAGCCCCACGCTTTTTATTTTATTGACATTGGTACGCATGCACTGTGAACGCTCAAAAAACATATACAGGGTTATTTGTAAAACATTAATAACCTCGCAGGACTATATTCCTGCCTTGATTATGAGTCGAAATTGTTCAAGCTATCATGACCTATAATACCAATAGTTATGGAGATGAATTGAATGAATTTTTCATATTCGATATAATTTACTTTAATGATAGTGCAACATTTTACAAAAAATAAGTCAGAAATATTGAAAAAAATGCAACTTTGATGTCGCGTATCTCCATAACTATTGGTATTAGGTCATAGTAGTTTGAACATTTTCGACTCATAATCAAGGCAGGAATATAGTCCTGGGAGGTTATTAATGTATTCCAAATAACCATGTTTATTCACATTTTAAGTCATTTTTTATTAAAACGGGTGTTTATTTATTTTTGAATGTTATATGATTTTACGTTTTTAAAGTTTACGTTAAATCTTGTTGTCAATTCTAACCTCAAAACCCATACGTCACTTTTATACGTCACTAAAATAATACAAACCGACAGATGTCACCGTCACAATGTCCCATAAAATAATACGGCAGTGTTTCAAATAAGTTTTTTTAATAATAAAATTGATTTTATAAATCTATTGTATTGTCATCTGGAATATGTCTCTCTGCCAAATTTCGGAGCGATTGTTAGTCAGTAACTTCGCAATCTGTTTTTTACCCGATCCTACATATTCAGTGTTCTCTGCATCTACATAAAGTACTTTATGATAATAAATGCAGTTGTTTTTCGATTTTTTTTCTCCTTTGATACCTACTCTTTTAGACGCTGAGCATATGATTTCACTATTGTCTCTCTGTAATATATGTAAATAGTAAACATTCGAATCACGTTAAACGTATATAAACAGTAAATAATTATATCAAAATGTACAATTTTATTAACTTACTTATTTGTATTACACACACTGGTTGCAGTTTCTATTTCTCGAATCTTCATTGCAAAATTGCAATAATGAGACAATATAACTCACGTATGATTTAAAACAAAAAAAAATAACAAATAAGTTTTAACAAAATTTCCACGCGTTCAGTGTTGAGGTTGTACAACCTGTCGTGCACGATGCTCGTCTACTCGAATCCCGATACTCGCATGCACACACACGAGAAAGTCGCATGCAGAGGGCATAACGCTTTTTCCTTGCTCGACGATTTCTACCAGTCAACTTCTACCTCAAGCCGCGTTAAGGAACTTCTTCCAAAACTTCGTTCCAATAAACATTTATTTTTTAGATATGTTGAAATAAAAAATTATAAAACAAATATACAAATGTTAAATTTAAAATAACAAATAAAACATCTTTGCATAAAAGTTTATAGCGATTCTCAAAGTGTTGATCAATTCTCGTATCGATTCTTTTCCTTGCAATTAGTATCGATAACAGTAGCCATATTCTTTGGTCTAATTGCTTTTGAACATTAAAAATACCGTAAAAAAAGGTGCCGGAATGCCGTTCCATTGCCTTAGGTACAGCAGAAAAAGCACTAGTTAAACATATTTTAACTGCGTAATGTATCAAGCACTTGAGTTTTATTATTCGACGCCAACCTGTGTTGACCCCAGGCGCGTTTCACACCCAACACATTATGCACAGGAAATTTGATGAACTAGCTGTAACCCATAAAAAATGACGCAACATTGGTTTGCGTCTTTGCCAAGCCCTGGTGTATATTTATATTATCTTTTTGGCGGTCCACGGAGATGCGACCGTAGAAACACGCGTAAACACGGTTCGGGTTTGCTGGCACGGGGTTCAAGCCCCATCTCCGGCCGTTTAATTTGTTTTTTGGAGTTTATTTGAACGAAATTACGGACGTTACACAAAGTTACGAGGACAGACAGACAGACAATGAAATTATTATGTTATTGTGTTGTTAACATTTAATAGAAACTCGGGTACACAGTCCAGATTTTACATATTTTGTCTCGATATGATTTACATGTAAACAGTAGAAATTAATAGTACGTGTTCACAGAATGGTACATATGTGTGAAATGAACACAATGGTAATATTGACATATACGGCCGTAATATTAAAATAACAAAATTGGTATCTCAAAAATAGAAAAACGTCAAAACATCGATCAAAGGTCAATATTTCTGAGACGAAAATATTAGTTTTGATACATGGTGTAACTTAGTTAGTCCACAATACTTTACCGGTGAATTCCCTCCTTGATTATGAGTCAAAAATGTTGAAGCAACCATGACCTAATTAATATTAATAGTTATGGAGTTATGCAATATCAAAGTTTGTATTTTTTTCAATATTTCTGACTTATTTTTTGTAAAACGCCAGACTATCATTACAGTAACTTACGAGTACCTATACCGAATGTGAAAGATTTATTCCTTTTAATACAAGTCAAATAAAATGAAAAAAAAAAAAACCTTCCGATTCCAATTAGAAAAAATCCAATTGGAATTTATTTATGGAGTTTTTATTTAACTTGTATTGAAGGGAATGAATTTTTCGTATTCAATACAAGTTACTGTAATAACATTCTTAAGTTTCCACGGCCACTCAGAATCTTTCTGGTTTGTGTTTTCTGGGGTATTAGGCCGTGTTTTGACGACCCTCCTGGCCGACGTTTCGGATCCCATTGCAGGGTCTATCATCAAGGTTGTTGACACATCAGCCCTTGCAGCCCACGCAACGCGGATTTTCCGCCGCGTCTCTTAAGTCGTGGAATGCCACTACATTTCTTTCCAAACAATATGCGCTTATCAAACCCACTACGCGGATGATCGGTCGACTCATTTGCTTTGCCGATTTTACGCGACGGAAAAGCCGCGTCGGAAGATACGCGCAATGTCGCTCCGGCCTTATAATATATTCTTTCAATATACCTATATTCGGAACTATAATATATTATTATATAATCTTGTTTTTGATTCTATGTAGGCACTCATTTAAATTACTGAGATGAATATCGTCTTACGAGTGCATTATTAGTCTAATAATTTAACTCGACTATTTTATATAAATCAATGTCATTCTATAGAAAACGTAAGCTATATAATTCGCAATCTTAAGGCGAAACGCGTCACAGGCAAATCAAAAACAAGTATTATTAATATTTATAATATTTAAAGCATTAACTTTGTGGTCACACATTTTAACAAAATGTTATTTATGTTAGTAAGTATATAACTACTCTAACTAAAGTGCATGTTGGCGTTTAGTTATAAGTAACACACATGTGTTGTAAATAATACTATGGTTGTGGTATGTAGTGATATTTAGATACTAGTGTAGCGGTTGTCCTAACGAAGAGCCGGGTTACGTCTCGAAACCGGTAGACAAAATAGTAATTTTTAGTAGTTATATATTAACGTAAATAACATTTTGTCAGAAAAAAGTGTTTTGTATCCGTTTATGTGATTATGGAGTTCTACGAACTTACCTCAGAAACAGTAAAAATATACATTTTCCATTATATTTTTAATATGAGACGATAATTTTTGAGGCATCAAAAAATACAATCAAATTCATTTTATTACGTAAGTATTGCACATATGAAATTCTTTTATTATCATTATTTGCGGCGTATATTGGTTGATATATTTTTTTAATAAATCATTTTGAAAATGTCAAAATAGCGGAGTTAGTGCTGTCCTCCACGAAGCACGCAGCTGGTGGAGATAATCATGTCACCAGGATTCGAGTTATCAATTGATGTAATTTCTATGATTTAATTTAAAAAATATATTTTTGTGCAGATTAGATAAGTCCGAAAATAATTTTATGTTAAAAATTCATAATAAGAAAATGGCGCATTTTATCTACAAAAATTATGTGCTACATCGTACATATGTTATTAGTAATACGTGTGCAGAATTTGAAAAAAATCGGTCCAATATTTTTTAAGATATCTCCATCGGTGTACCGATGAGTAGCTTGTTGGCCTTGTGGATGGGACATTCGCCTCGTGATCCAAAGGTCGCGGGTTCGAACCTCACTCCAGACTAGCAAGTCCTATTTTCATAGCACAAGCGTTTAGCTTAGTTTGAAAATAGTAAGAATATTGATGTGACATGTATTCTATGTTCGCGTCTCTATTTTAAACGAATAAAAACTGTGAAAAAGAGAGTTTCGAGAAAATGCAAAAACATGCTTCTTTAAAATTACTATAACTCAGCGAATTTGTGTAATTTTTTAATGGGTTATGACTCAAATTATTCTTGGAACTCGGAATTAATCAAGCTATTAAGATAAAAGTAAATTATATTAGGTAGGTAGGTACATTAAATTAAAAAAAACAACGCCTATGTACTGAAAAGTAAAAAATCAATTCTCGGCCGAGAAAATTTTACCTCACTCTCCAAATAAAAGGTGGACATCAACAGTAGAATTCTGTAATCTATATCAATATCGTACAAAGTCGCTTCGGTAGGAAACTAGCGCCATATTTTGGTGAGAATTAACTAATTTCCCATATAAAACATTGATTGATTAATTATAATGGGTTAATTAATGGATCTGATTGATTTATGTATTGTCTTCGAGAATACCTGTGTGTGCAAAATTTCAGCTCGATTGGATATTGGGAAGCGGGTGAAACATCGATTACGTAAAATTAATAAAATTCCGTCCGTAAGATTCACAACACAACATAAGATTCCGTCTAAAACAGACAAACAAGTGAAGCTAATATAAGCGTGGTAATTTTTTTTATTAAATATCAGGGTGGTGTGACCCCTTAAGAACCGCTTTATTTGTCTACGGCTACAGGACGTCCTTGATAGTACTTACTTAACTCCTGCAGACGTTGGGTCACGGAACGGGGAAGACCTCCGATGTCTTGCCAGCGTTTACGTAGGCATCTAATAGAGGTGTAACTGTTTACTCTTTACGTGTAATTCTTTGCAACTCATTAGTCATTAGTGATGTGCACAATGTACAAGCAGTTCCGATGAGTGGCTGAGTAAAGTACCTAGTTGGGAGGTAAATAAGAAGTAGGTATGCCTGTATTTATATTTATAGACACGCACATACACACATGATTCATTGAAATGATCCATGCGTCCATCTTTTGCGAACATAATGTTTGTTCCGGAGAGCGTGTTATGAATAATAAGATGTCGCATGGTCTTGTGGTATTTACATGTGTACGGTGCTGGTTACGGGTTCCACGAAATGTGTGACGGCTGGCCTGTCTTTGGTATGATTGTGTACCCTTTCTGTAGGTGTAGAAGGGCGCAAATTGCTTGGAATTGTTTGATAGAGCAGACGAAATGCTTGCCCATTACGTAGCCGTTGGTAATGATTGTATCTGTAAACTCGTAATATTCCTATGTGCACAAAGAGTGTCGAATCGGTTTCGATTACTTATTTGTGTTTCAAATGCTTAACCGAAGATCTCTTGGTCCTTTAAATAGTTATCCTTATCGAAAATCTCGCCGCATTATTCTATTATTGTAACCCTGTTCTGAGTATTAATTAAAATATGTTTATAGATTAAATTCCATGGTCAAAAGAGTTAGAAAAATTATATATATTTTCATTAGACTTAGAAATATTCTGTCACCAAAGATAATTAAAACTGTGTATTATTCTTTAATACAATCAATACAACAATATGGTATAATTGGCTGGGGAGGATCATATAAAACATCTTTAAATACACCCTATTTAGCTCAAAAATGCATAATTTAAATCTTTTTATAAAGACCCAGAACATACCCTACAAACCGATTATTTAAAGATTTTGTGTGCCTACTCTTATGGAAATTTTTGAAAAACTACCAGCACTACAAATTTTTTTAGAAAATTATAAAATGGATTCTTTAATTTCTAGGTTCACAAGAGCATTTCTTAATCTAGAAATACCCAAATATAAAACAAGCGCAGCCCAAAACTACTATTCCTTTGTAGGAATAATAAAATTCAATTCATTACCTTATAAAATAAAAAAAATTAAAGACCTCACGTCATTTAAAAATTAAATTAAAATATTTAACAAAAAATCTCTTGTGCTTCTAGGTATATATTTATTTATTTGTTTTTTGTTATTCCTAACACATGTATTACATGTACACGAGCGTCACCTCCTTTATGGCGAGTAAAATGCTATTATTATATGAATGTATTTTTTTATTCACGACATTATGTTGGTACCTACTATGACATGTCTATAATAAATAAATAAAAAATAAAAAGTAGAGAAACATGGCCATCTCAGTGATACTAAACGTTTTCCTCATAGAATATTGATTGTACCACGCTAAATACTAAACATTTATGCATGACATACTATGTAAATACATTAGTAAATCTACACCTATGGTGTATACTATAACTGGCGAGAGGTTTCAGATGACTCGAGAAAAAAAATATTTTACACTACCATTGGCTCTATATAAAGGAGACAGATGATAACAGAATGAGATGATCAACCCAAAAGATGTGTTTTTTATTCGGAAAAGTCAAACGTGAATTTAAATTTAACAAGTTTAACAACCTGATCAGAATGATACAGGAACTTGAGTTGTTATCAAGTGTCTGATAATCTTATCTCACTATCGTATTATCATTATTCTACTGTCCAAAGGTTATAATGAAGTTTCTATGTGAGAAATATATGTTATATGCTTTGTTTGAAACTAAAATTCAATTTTTTTTCAACATTACCCGAAAATATAGTGTAAATTGGATGATTTAAGACAGTAAAATGAACAAAGAATTTTTGCAGATTCGACCGAATACGCAGGGACCATCAATGTGCGTGTATCTCTGAGGCAAGGATGATTATTTTATTTTTATTTATTTATTTTTATTCAATGGCGATAAACAAGGTGTACCAGAGCTAGCAGCAGAAACATGGCCGGTAGACTCATGCCTATGTTATCAGTCTAAAACGTTCAAGCAACCATGACCTAATATCATAGTTATGGAGATATGCAAAATCAAAGTTTGCACTTTTTTTCAATATTTCTGACTTATTTTTTTGCAATAAGTTGAATTATCATTACAGTAACTTATATTGACTATGAAAAATTTATTTGCTTCAATACAACTTAAATAAAATGATAAAAACCTTTTTTGAAAGGTTTTTATAATTTAATTCGACTTGTATTAAAGCGAATAATCGACATAAGTTACTGTAATGATAGTTCAACTTTTTGCAAAAAATAAGTCAGAAATGTTGAAAAAAATGCAAACTTTGATATTGCGCCTCTTCATAACTATTATATATTGGTTACATTATGGTTTCTTGAACATTTAAGACTCATAAAATCGGCAAAAATCTATCGGCAAGTTTCTGCTGCTAGCTCTGGTACACCCTGAATAATTTAGATTGGATTGTACCTTTCTCACTAGAAGAATCTGTGTTGAGACAGGCATAGTTTACAATTATTTGTACAATTTAGACACGCATCTCGACTTAACAGAACGGTAGAAAATTGGTACTTTCTCACTAATTTTTATGATTTGGAAATGAGACTGAAATTTTATATGCACAGAAAAAATGATGTCAAAGGCATGTGTCAATATATACATACTATATATATTTATCAATCCAGGGTATGCTTGGCTACAATAGTTTAGAGAATAGAAGGAATGTGTATTTGATTACACATTTTTATCGATTGTTGCGCGGTATGATCGATAATCCTGAAATTATGCAGAGCATTGGTTTGTATGTTCCTGATAATTACACTAGACATCGTCAGCATAGATTGTTTCACATTCCAATATACAGGACCAACCTGCCGATGGTTATGCCTGTTGGAAGAGCCACAGATATGCTGAACAAAATCGCTTTGGGTATTGATATATTCCATGTGTCTGAGGGGGTTTTCCGAAGCGGGATTCTCCTACACCTTTGACCAGACTTTATGTTATTTTTAATTTATTAAATATTTTCATTTTTGATATATACTTCCTAATATGTATGCCTTAAACATTTTGTTTGTCATGTACATATTATCATGAAATAAATTGAATTGAATTGAATTGAATTGAATTGAATCAATACTATACATATTTATCAGTGGCGTAACTCCACATTGGAAGCGTATTAAATAGGTGAGCGTCTTGTCACTAAATCACAAGAGCACGTCTAGTTTTTATTTTCTACGTTTCTACTACTATCAAGAACATTTTTAGCAACCAAAACGGAAGGAGCGAATGTGCTTTTTATGCTAAACACTTGTATACTTATGACGAAGCCAATTATAATTTCGGATATAAAAAATACACATCTGCTTCCAAATTTTGCTGCCAGGGCAATAACTATTAATGCACGTCACGCGAATGATACAACTTGAAAAGATTTACACAGGTTACAAATAAATATTATCCTTACTAATCTTATTTTTCCCAGCACAGGGAAAATAAGGTATCAGGCAATATTGTTAAAAAGTGTCACGAATAAAATATATAAAATTCAGATTTGTTACTAAAAAGTAAATGACATGATTATTTATAGAGCTTCAAAGCGTCTGGCGGAAGAAATGATCCACGAAAAGCATCTGGAAATGATTAATATGAGTGTATAGTACTGTCCCGTTAAACATATAAAAAAATCAAGTTTGTTATTTTTACGTTTTAATTACACACTTTTTTGTACCTGTACCTATTATCTGCCAAAGTCCCCCGAGCTCAAATGTCGTAATATCCAAATCTTCTTACCTACTGCACTGTCCGTCTACAGAAAATATTTTAGGTTTGATACTATAACGTAAGTCTCTCGGTCGCTGGCTCTTAGGGCCGGTTGTTTCTAGATGGATTAAAGTAAAAGTTCGTTTAAAGGTACAGATACACATGCTTATTAGTGGCATGCACTTAGTGGCATGCTCATAAATCAACCGGCGGTTGTATGGCTAAGTGGCATGTTTGTTACTAGCAATGTGCGTACACACATGTCACTAATAAGCAAGGCCTAGAGAAGGTCGATACTGCGCATGCTCACGTGCCACTAAATAAGCATGTGTATCTGTAGCTTAAAGCATAGATTTTTGCGTTCTCCGGCAGTCAAACGATCCGTTTCCGTAAAAATCTATGCTTTAAACGAACTTTTATTTTAATCCAACTTGAAATACAGTACCAAAAATAGTCTGGAGCGCAAAAGGAAAGTACATATTCAAGGAAAAATGCTTGAAAAGATCTCAAAAACTCGACATACTTATTTCAAGTGAGTGTAGTGGTTCCGACTGGAGGGCCCATTGTAGCTGCAGACGGCAGTGGACTAAACTACTTCTTGAGAAGGTCAAGATCCTCAATGGATAATAGCCGGCCACGTGATGATCAGAGTGATTTTCTGACCAAGATGTCTGAAAGTAGCCATTCTGAAAGACCAATTTTCTATCCCGTTACAATAAGGACTTCGTGTCGTCAAATTTTCTTACGGTCGAAGTTAGTGTCTGTATCTGTAACAATGTTTACTTTCGATTAATCAATACTATCAGTAAATACAATGGGTGGCATATCTCAGGACCATATTCATAAATAGTATAGGCAACACTATTTAGGAAAAAAGGTTTAATATCAATTTTTCAGTTGACAGATGCCTATTTTTTTAAATAATTAATCTCTACTTATAATGGAAGATACACAATTCTTTGATAAGTTGCAATTAGCTACTTAAATGCTTAAATAACCACAGTATAAATAAATTCAATGTTAAAAAACACAGAATAGCCAGTTCTACGGAGAATATAATGCAAGGCGTCGTTATATTGATTTTTTAATGATATTTTTGACTTATTTTTTACTGGACTATCCCTACAATACCTTATTTGGAATATTAAAAAAATCTTTGGCTTTAATAAATAACAAGTCATATAAAATGACAAAGTTTGCATTTTTTTTCAATATTTAAAAAAAAATTTAAACTAATTTTTTTTGCAAGCGTGTCAAAGCGAATGATTTTTATATTCGATATGAATTACTTTCATGATAGTCTAACGCAGCCATACTCAACCTGCGGCCCGCCAAGCTACCATGTGCGGCCCGAAACACGATTATTATCAGGAACATATCAGTACAAATATAAAATAAAATAAAATTAATAAAATTAACTCTAAGAATATTTTCTACCAATGCACCCTGTGTAAGAACTTGAATAAGAATTTAATATAAATAAAATAAAACAAAAATAATGAAACCACTTCTTTGACCTTTTCTATGCAAAAGGAATAGAACTACGTATTTGAAAATTCTTTTTCGTTTTTTTTTCATACCGTGCAATCCAATAAAGAATTAGATTGCGTGAATTAAGGCCGGTTGTAGGTATCAACTTGGATTATTGTAATCTTCCGCAAAAAGCATAGATTTTACGAAAACGGTTGGTGTGATTGGTGGTAAACGTAGATAATAATCTATGGTTCAAACGAAATATTATCACCTCGAAATATTATAAACTCCAAAATTATCACCAATTTGACTATCGTCCACATTCTAATGAGTAGAGAACACACGTATCTAACGCATACTTTAAAATCTTTTTGTTTTTCTCAAATCATCATAACTAGTTAATGGTTGACGGGTTTTGACTTTTTTTTTAGTTAGTTTATGACAATTTTTGGATCAGTAGTTTGGAAACCCCACTACCTGGGAAATAAAAAGTAATTGTATCTAATCAATCATTCTTTCTACGCTATAACCAGCATCGCTACCTCAAGCCTTAACGACGATTTCGTAATATTAACATAAGCGTCGTCCACCTAATAAAAAATAATCTTTTAAAAGGTGTGTTGGCGCATCGACATTTACAGACATTTCGTCAATGCACCTCGGGCCATTTATGACGGAAAACATTTCAAAGTACACATCCTCACGTCATCGTCACGACACGATTCATTGGTCGAAATATTAATCATTCAAATGGTTGCACAAAAGTCCCGAGTGAATGGAGACAAATAAGATGTTTGTTTGTTTATCGTTTCGCATTGCATAAGTGCTATTGCCGAACGTATTGAAAACTTTGTGAAACTTACAAAATAAGCCGCGTGTCTGAACATCTACGGCAGCCATTAGCCATAAATCTTACGATAGGTGCTAGATGCCTCCATATTTATATAGGTAGGTACCTACTTACATTTTGACACAGTTTTAAGAGTATTCCAAAGATTTACAAGGACACGAATAAACACGGACGAAATAAATTATGACGATAAAATGTTGGGCGACTGGGTAATTATGAAGTTTTAAATTTAAATTAAATGTTATTAAGAAGTTTTAATTAACAAATTTAATTTAAATTCTAAAACTTCTTAATTGCATTTTCTATCAGTTATGTACAGTAAAATGAGGCGACGACAGAATCCCAACTTGGCATATGAACTAAGAATTATAATTGTGTGTTGTACGAGTATTTTATAATCAAACGTATTTTGATGTTATTGTTTAAATTTTCGTGCACGCATACATTTTAGTTTGGAGAGAGGAAAGGATTTTGGGTAGGAAAATGGATTCGAACGGGAAAGTCGATTGAAACAGGAATGTGAAAGAACGTAATGGATTCAGATTGTACTAAAAATCCCAACGAACAATTGGACATTGATTAAAAAATAAGTGATAGGTAAACATTTGCGACGTTTGGAACAAGTTTTGTTTATTAATTAAAGTGAACAAAATAATGTCATATTCACGGAGATATATTGAAATATGCAGATTTTCAGTTCTTTCTCGTTGAACTTCACATACTATCTAATTGTGAAGGGTCTCTCGCCGGCTATATGCGCAACATGATTAGGTTTCTATATGTATATATTTATCTCTGTTATCTCAGGCGAAAGTAAAGTAATAAATTATTAATCTTCGTCAAATTTGATTCCAATAAACGAGCATACCCGTCCACGTAATTATTAAATTATCAATCAAATTTATTAGTACATACGATGAAATCTCTTAGACACCTAGAGTACCTACACCCCATTAAGCTAAATACAAAACTTGTTTTAGATACGACAAAATATTTAAAAAATAACTATAAAAAATTATGATTCCTATTAAAAAAATGGATGCGTGTAACAATGTACCTAAGCGCCTTACTTCTTTAGTTACATAAAATAAACAGCGCATAACTTCTCACAGCACAAATGCCAAAGTACGTGGAAATGCAGAACGTGAGGAAGCGCGAAATGAACCAGCAGCAAGAACTGATTACTAAAGCGATATCCGCAGATTACAGATCCTTTTTCTACAACGGCAAAGAGACGGACGTTATTCAGCGCAGCGGCGACATCTACCGTGCTTCGCAAATACCAAGATAATGGATCATCGGGATAATTTGGTCAGATAGCGATAATAAAGCTAAAAACAGATTTGTTTTAAATAACTTCATGGCGTCAAAACTTACGATACCACCAAATTAGAAATAGTAACCAGTTCCAACATAGATTTCTCTAGCGAAAATATGAGTCGAGATAGGCAGGAGTCGATAAACGTTAGGTACCTACGTGTGTTGATTGTCGAGATATAAATAAATAAAATTAAAAATATATCAAATAAGTTATTGTTTTTTTTTATTGTTACCCATTATGACAAGCTATTATCATTTTTTTTGTATAATTAAACTAATTTTGTAAACGTAATATCTTTATGTTATTTTATTATTAATTTGTTAAAGGTTTCTAATTATTACTGTTTGCTTTTGTACTAATCATTGTTTATATATATTGTTCATTTCCCTTAAATATGTTTTATTTCTATTATTTATTTTTTAATTATTTACTTTAAAACGTGTTTTATGTTAGGTATATAAAAATCCTTGTAACTTTCTTGTACTGTAAAAGCCCACCAGGGCGCTGATTAATAAATAAATAAATAAATTATTATATTATCATCAGCAATACGTCTCTGCCAAATTTTAGAACGATTGTCCAGAAAGTGGGACTAATACTGATTTCAAGATTCCTCGCTTAAAGACGAGTTAGTGGAACTAAATAATGAAAACAAAGTATGTAGGTATATTTGTACATAAACGTTTGCCTAAGAATTCTGAATTTGAAATAGTAATGAAATAATATACTTTTTTTAATTTGTTAGCATCTTCAAATATGTAAATATTAAACGTAACATTTATACAAAAGGTCAACCGGTAGTAGTGTGAGTGTCTAAAAGCTGACGTGATAAAAAAAGTACCTGAATAATGATTATGGAGGAAAAGTGTCAAAACTAAGTTTTTCTCACATTTTTTCAGTGAATTGACTTGGACTCTGGAAGTGGGAAAGAGTCTAATCTCTGAGCGCTCGGCGTACAGTGGTCGAAAATAAAGATGAAGCAAGACATACGCAAATCAGTATTTTGATAATTGGACATGATATACCTACATGCGGCCGTATTCTTAAAATAATAAGGAAAATAAAATTATTTTGGTGATTGTTACCCCAATTTTATTTATGCCCCAGTAATTACAAAATTAATTTACATTTACGACTTTTGCAATTTTAGATGAGACCTTTGAAGCAGAAATTACATCCTGTGTTTTTAATGTCTGCATATCGTCACTGTATATTATATATACCTCTAATAAATCCTATGTGCCGTTTAGTACATTTTGAGATGAACGAATCAATTTGTTAATTTAACATATAAATAATGGAGATATACTAAAAAAAATATTGCCGTTCACCTGGAAATTATAGTGCCTAGTAATTATTTAAAATATTTTTTATAAATCTAGTCTGTGCAATTATTTTTTAAAACAGTTTTATTCGTTTATCTCAGAATGTACTAAAACGTCACATAGGATTAATTATATACAGGGTTATTTGAAAAACATTAATAACCTCGCAGCACTATATTCGTGCCTTGATTATCAGTCGAAAATGTTCAAGCTATTATGACCTAATTTCAATAGTTATGGAGATATGCGACATCATAGTTTGCATTTTTTTTCAATATTTCTGACTTATTTTTTGTAAAATGTTGGACTATCATTACAGTAACTTATATCAATTACGAAAATTTCATTCGTTTCAATTCAAGTTAAATAAAATTATAAAAACCCTGAAAAATTTCCGATTGGAATGTTTTCAAATTGGAATTCGAAGGGTATTAATATAGTCCTGAAAGGTTATTAATGTTTTCCAAATAACCCTGTATACAGCGACGACATATGCCATTCCTTCAATGCAACTGGACGGGGAATATTAGCTAACTGTGATGCACTTAAATATCTGCTCTCACTCATTTACAGAGACGGAGGATGTGCGGCGGATGTTGACCATAGAATAGCTGTGGGATGCATGAAATTTAGATCCGTAACAGGAATCTTGTGTGACCCGAAGATGCCTATAAAACTAAAAGGAAAAATATACCTGACTATTATTTGACCAGCGATAATGTATGGCTCCGAATGCTGAACTATGTACAACTCCTACTCTAGGCGACATGAAACAGCAGAAATGCGAATGCTTAAATATACGATTAAAAGATCACGCATTCGTGATAGCCTGGGTATCACGGATATAAACAGTAAGCTGGAGGAACGATATCTGAGATGGTACGGATACAAAAGACGGAAACCACCAGACAACATGCAATATCTATGGAGCTTCATCTGCAGTCATCCAGAGGTAGACCAAAGAACACCTGGATGACTCAATGCTCCAAAATCCTCATAAAGAAAAATGGCCTGGATGAAAGCGATACCCGGAATCGAAGAAGATACATCCTGAGAACGAGAAGGGCCGTCCCCAACAGCCTACCTAGGCAATGAGTTTGAACAGTGCAAGAAAGAAGAAGAAGATATACGAAGGGGCAATTTCAATTTTCAACACCCGACATTTATGCAATAATGGCGTATTTATGAATGACAACCATTTTGAATTAAAATATTTAAGTATGTATGTAATTAATATTTTCTTATACATACTCGTATTTATATAGAGTGTGACGTCGGACCTCCACAATATCTGGGTGTTCTTAAAAAAGATCTATTTATTTGATGTCGAAGCGATATTTAAATCGTTACGCACACCACTCATTCACTCAGAAGAATTATGTATGTAAAGAAGATTATCATAGTTATTTATTGTTAAAAAATAATTTATTTGTTTATAAACAAAATGTGAAACTGATTTGATTTGCCAAAAAATGAAGTTAGGTAAATTTTGATTTTCAACCATCCACATTGTACTGAGATTGATCTCAACTAAATCTCCGAGATATCTCGTCGCGTCTCGTCCCATAGACACGGGTCATTAGGCTTAACTTTAGTAGTGTGGTTTACTAATTTTAACTGCTGATGTACCATCGTATATATTGGTATAATTTTTTAATTTAAGCATTTCACCTCTTGTTGTAAAGTTGTAAAAGATGTGAGAAGTTGTATCACACAACACAACAAACATTTTTGACCGTCTATATCTTAAGATTTGTTTTCTGTGCGACAGCGCTGAAGTTTGAACCTCAACCTTCAGGTATGTTTATGATAGCATCGACTAAGCATTTTTTTTTAAATACATAAAATATTAATTTTTTAACTTCTTTTATTACAATCCGAAGTTGGTTAAAGGTTGGTCTACGATCTTAGAGTGCAACTGAAAAATTTTTTAAATAGATGGCGTGTGATATAATACTAAATTTTTAACGAAAAATATTTAAGAAGTTTACGATTGAACTTAAATTTTGACGGGTGCGCTATGGTGAATACGACGCTTTAATACACGTTTACAGGCGTGTAGGCATGTAGGCGTACATGTATTTCCCTCAGAGAAATTTCATTGTAATACTAGTTTATATTAATATACTAACTAACCACTACCCAAAATGATTTTAGTTTTCTTGGTGTTAAATTCTTTAATAATCTCTCCCAAACGATCAGAAAAATAACAGATCAGAATTTTTTTTATTGAAACCAAAAACACATACAAACACCTACTCGATAGATAATATAATCATGAGACTGTTTTAAAATGCATATTTATACCTTGTACCTGTACTCCTCTATACACGACTTTCATAGAGACAGTGAAATAAGTATTTCCCATATTTGAAATGTTAAATGATATAAATAAAATGTAAAAAAACAAAAAAAAACGAAGTAAGTTAGTTAGTATATTCACATAAACTAGTATCACAATGACGTATCCCCAAGGGAAGACATTTAGGGGTGTTGTTGTTTTGTTGTTGCTGTTGTAGCCGGGCCTCGTGATCGAGGATCCCCTCGCCATTTTGACTTAGTTGTTGCTGCGCCTCTCATGAGCTTTGTAATGGGAAAATAGCCCTATTCGAGAGGCGCACTCTCTCCCGCATACTTCAGATAAGAAGCGGTCAGGTTGCGTTGGTCGGTCCCATTGACGCACGGTTGCGGCTCACTGCTCATTTTTTATTCGTCTGGCCGCCGCAACACCATCGGCCCGAGAGCAGCTCTCCTCCAGCTCACACGATCTTGTGCCAGCTGCTCCCAATTCTCGGGTGCTCCACATAGGCTCAGCGATTCTCGGAGACAGTCTTTATGCCTTTTCTTCTGTCCTCCGGTCTTTCGCCTGCCCACTATCTCCCCATATAAACCCGCTTCGGAAGTCTGTGATCGCCCATACGTAACACGTGTTCCGTACATCTCAATCTCGCTTCCACAATCATGTCCTTGATTGGCCGACATTTAGAGCGACGCAGAACAGTAGCGTTAGATATTTATGGTCGCTCCAGTGGATCTGTATAGGATGCGGCGAAGGAATCGTTGGTGGAACATTTCCAGACTCCTAACGTGTCTTCTGTAGGGAACCCAAGCCTCCATTCAATACAGTAGTATGGGAAGCATAATAGCTTTGTAGACTGATATCTTTTTTTGCTGGGAAATATCTCTGCTATTGAAGACTCTATCATTTAGTTTGGTGATCGCCGTTGAAGCATTTTTTAGACGGTTCTTCAGCTCATCATCAAGTGAGGAATTTGATGTTAGGATGCTGCCTAAATAGGTAAAGTTACATTCTCCAGTTGTACTCCTCCCACTCTGATATCCGGTAGATCTATGCATTTAGGCATGTAAACGTGTATTGAGGCGTCGTGTTCACCCTAAAGTGTCAGACAAAAGTTCAATTCAATCAGAAACTTCTTATATTTTTTTTAATTTTGAAATTTCTTCATTGAAAATAAAAATATTACAAACATTTTACATCTTTCAATTGGAATATTTTTTTAACATGTTTTTATTTTATTTTAATGACACTTATTAAGAAGGTACATATATAAGTATAAGTTAACATTACAGCACAGTTTAATATATAATGTGTCTAAACAGTTTTTTTTTTTCAATATGATCTGTGAAGTTTCTTGGGATTAAACAAATAATGGAATAAAATTAGAAAATTAAAACATAATAAAAATTAAAAATAGGTAGAGAAAATAAGAAAATGAAAATAAATTAACAATACATTAAGTATCAAAAAAGAAAATGAAAAGTTGTAATGAATAATGAATATAACAATTTGTATTGATTAAAATAAAAAATTAAATATCATGTCCCCAAACAGCAATTGTATGCTGGTATGAGGGGACAGGAAATACAGTAAAATAAGTGGGTACACATTTTAAATATAATCACATTGACTTGTCAAACAGTTATCTCTTCTCCAACACGAGTCCCTTCAGCCGTTTATTGAACAGTTATATACTATGTAATTCCTTTATGGACTTGGGGATTCCATTATAGAAGTCGATCGCAGTGTAAAGGAAAATGTTAATGTACGAAAATGGCTTATATCCATGTTTCCGATACAGAAAAGTAATTATATGTCCACCTAGATTCTCTGCACGCCACACGATTATTGAATTGTTTTTCTTTTTCTTACAAGCTGGAAGGTGATATGTTATTTCACAACTAGTTAAATTTCGTTGGAGGAATACAGGCACCCAGTGGTATCTAAAGAGAATCAAAGGGCCAACAGGCCGCCCTTAAAGCCGCTGAACTGCCGAAGTAATCTAATTATGCGGATTTCTCTCATAATGAATGAGAATCATGATCCTTTTATCTGCTTCTTAGCACGCCGTTTGCCTCCACTCTTCGCGATCCTGGGCCTCGTTGAATATGACGGGTAGCGAGGCTACATATCTCGGAATACCACCTTATGGGAGATGGACCTCTTATATTAGCTCTTGTGTGGGATGTTTGTTTTAGAGGTAAAGTTATATATTTAAAACAAAATAAAAAACATACAAGCCGTGGCCATGGTATTTGATTTATTGGAAAGATATTTTATGCCATTAGTGTTTAAATATAATTACGTTACCACGATCTTCAAAATAAATTTTTAACAAATATTTACATACCTACCTATTTATTTGTTTAAATAAAAAATCAAAGCATAAAATATATATTCATTTTCCGAGGACGGTTAATCGGTATTCGATCCGAAAAAAAGAAAACTGTTTTTTTCAGACGGTTTTTTGAAAGCTGGCGATGGATTAAAAACAGCTGATAATGATGATGAATTAGCCAAATTAGCTAACTAATATATTAAGATAAATTATGTAAGTCTCACAGAGACGAAACTATTTATATGAGAAACGTGTATGGAAGTCTTTTATAGGATGGCCCGGGGCTTATGACCTGTATGAGATGGCTTAAGTGATCATTCTACACAATGCAACGTTTACCAATTCCATCGTAAATATCCCCACATCATGAATTTTTTGAAAGTTTTGTAGTTATATGTTCCAAGTCTGAAAATCTTTCGTACATAGATTTCGCAGCTGGTAATGATATCTTTAATTTTTTTCTTAATTAATAATTTTCCCTCCGTGAATAAATCCAATAATTATGTTCTCAGAACGTACAAAAAAAGTACACACAAAACGATGAATAATATTTCAGCGCATACATACTAGATAAGTAACAGAATAATTTATTGTTTTAAATTGATAATAAATCATACGTGAAATCTGGAATACTTACAAAACAAATGTTATGATGTTTCTTCCATTTAAAATGTACGCATTACTCAACCTGTACCTACAGATAAGACAAAATTCTGAAAA
This sequence comes from Agrypnia vestita, assembly GCA_016648135.1. NCBI lineage: Eukaryota > Metazoa > Arthropoda > Insecta > Trichoptera > Phryganeidae > Agrypnia > Agrypnia vestita. The sequence goes on along the minus strand of JADDOH010000085.1, from coordinate 199,423 downwards.
TATATCAATTAGGTATAATAATAAAAATGTGGCCAAAAAAACAGAGAAGGAAGTGACGTTATTAATTGAACATCTTTGTTTATTTTAATTGAGTTCGTATTTTGCATTTCAAATCATTGGTTCATCCGGTCTAGCATTTTTGTCACTCTTTCTCATAACATTTTAAGAATTTAGATATAATTTATTTTGTGCGCAGAGTAAATTGACGCGACTGATGCAAACTGAACTTTACAAATCCTAAGGTTAGAGAACAAAGGGTCTTCTTTTATGCACCATTACGATAACAGTTTAAAATACAATTAGGATACACATTAAACTTTATGGCCCGTATCCACACGCTGAGGTAAATCTCAGAGATTTTATTAAGATAAATTATGGATGTCTCACATATACGAAGCTGTTTACATGGGAAATAATGTGTGGAAGTCTTTTTTGGGCGTACACAGGGCTTACCACCTGATATCGTAACTGGCTTAAGTGATTAAGAACAACCACCCATCCATTGAATATGGGGCGTAAAAGCAAAGGCAGCAATATTATGTATATATATAATATATATATATATATATATTATATGATTATCTACTATGATACCTATATGTATATATATATCCCCTATATATATATATATATTTAATAGAGATGCGAACACGGAATGCGTGTCACATGAATATTTTTACTATTTTCAAACTAAGATAAACGCTTGTGCTATGAAAATACGACCAACTTGCTGGTCTGGAGTGGCGTTCGAACCCGCGATCTTTGGATCACGAGGCGAAAGTCCTAACCACAAGGCCAACAAGCTACTTTTATCTGTCTATTCCTTCCAAAATCATGTTTCCTATAAATTTATAGGCTATGTTTCCGATAACATCTCGAATTCAGTAGATACATTACAAATTAGTAATCCTCGATGACTGCATTTAATTTTTTTGGATATTTGTTTCTGCTTTTGCTTTTAGCTTTTGTTTTGTACCCTGCAAATTTGGTAAGTTGTATATACAAAGTGTTTCATTGCTAGTAGCAAAACTTTTACAGATGGATTCCTGTCTTGGTAATTAGGCGAAAATGTTCAAGCAACCATGACCTAGTGATATCAGTAGTTAAGGAGATATTCAATATCAAAATTTGCATTTACTATTTTCAATATTTGAGTTATTTTTGGCAAAAAGTTGAACAATCATCACAGTGACATATCAATTAATTCGCTTCAATACAACTCAACTAAAATAAAAAAGCCTAGTAAAAAAAATAATTTTAATTTTGCAAGGTTTTTATTCGACGTGAATCAAAGCTAATGATTTTTTTATAATCCATATGAGTTACTGTAATGATAGTTAAACCTTTCACAAAAAATAAGTAAAAAATATTGAAAAAAAAGCAAACATTGATATTGAATATCTCCATAACTATTGATATTTAATCATGGTTGCTTGAACGTTTTCGACTCTTTATCAAGACAGGAATCCACCTGTAAATCTTTTGTAACTTGCTATGAGACATTGTATGGTATTTATTTATGTACCTAATATATTATCGTAGTTGTAATATTCATGGTCGTCAGATAATGATATAATTTAGAAGATGCGCTATTATTTTCTTTACTACTATAATAATATAATTTCTTGTTTCTTTTCAAGCTATTTATAGGTTTTTTACGTTTCACCTTCGACCTTTTTTCTACGTATATTTTTGGTTTTATCCTCCTCTGATGTTTATTGCAGATAAATTACAGGTGACAGAAAATATATTTACAAACGATAAGACAAAACCGATAAGAAAAATATGACGCACGTTTTCCTAATTGTATGACATTTAAAATTTAAATTAATCAAATACATAAATTATTAAAATAATAAAATAAATTTGATGAGTTGAGACATGAATGGGGAATAGGCATGATGACAGATTTTGAAATAACATTCTATAATGTAGGTACACGTCTATAATTACCGAAAATAACATTATTTCAGTAATAAACAAAGTTTTTACGCAAATAATTGCATTTTCATCTACATATCTTTAATTTCGCGCAAAAACGCCCGCATCTGTCATTTCGTCTACATGACGTCAAGCCTCAGTAAACATTGCATTACGTCTATGGCAACGGTTCAAAGACACGGTGATGGGTACGGGTGACGTCATTCGATCTGTCCGGTGCTTTAGTTAAAATGGCGGATTGCACAATTTTTACTTTTATTTTATTGAAAATCTTATTAATCTCAATGCATATATTAAAACTGGATCATTTTTTAGAAACCTTTCAAAATATTTTCTTCACTAAAATCACTTATCCCATCGAATATCATTTGTGAATATAAGTAGTATTTTTGATTAATTCCGAAGCATCGTAATTAGATTAAGACAAAAAAGGTAAAAAATTACAACAGACATTGAGAAAATCACACCATAGTCACCTCAGCAGGAGTCGAACCTGGAAACTTCGGTATGAGAAGCCGGTGCCATGCCCATTGGACTACGAGGGCCAAAGACGTATAGCAGTATATGGTATTATTAAAAAGGTATATACATATTTTAGTTTTTGTCCTTGGGAAGTATGTTTGCTAGGGACAGAAAGGCTGATAAAGATATCGGGAGGGTGACTACGGGAAATATAGTAAATGATGTCCTGAATGTCATCTTACCCAATTGGAATCTGTCACAAAGCAAGACTCGTAACAAAGTCTCGTGCCAGCTGTATTGTATAGAATTAGCCTTGAATTGAATTAGCAGAGACTGAATGGAAATACACTGAATGCATTGGCTTAGGCGCGTGTGTGGAAAATCTGTAGAAAAAATAAGAGTAACTATAAGAAAACTAATTAGGAGTTATTGTAAGCTCGCTGTAGCGTAGTAGATAGAATAAAGAAAGGCTGAAATGGCATGGTCATGTAGAACGTATGAGTGAGGAAAGGATGGCAAAGAAAACATGTGAGGCAAGTGTTGAAGGCATCGGGAATAGAGGGTGCCCGCGAAAGACCTTGCATGATGAGATTAACCATATATTGGAGGATGGCCCTGTTAATAGCTTCAATAATTGAAGAGCGTGCATGAGATGTGTAATTGTGGTCGAAGCAAAGGTGGTATGCCAGGATGGAAAAAGAGTGTGGCGTTCTATCCTCTTTGCCTATCTCCACGGGAAAAGGCGTGATGGGTAGTTAGGTAGTTACATAATATTAATAATATTAAATTAATATTAATAAGCCAAATATAACCGCCTATCCTATACCAATATGATTTATTTGATGGTACCCGGGAACAAGGCACGAACATGTTTACTTACGTAAATATAAATATGATGGTTCATAAACTGTATCTTTCTTTTTTGTCTATACAATAAAAAAATAAGGTGTAATCTGAAATTTTTGTAAAAAATAACTTTTTTTCTTAACCAACTTCTGGCATTACAATCATGTCAAAATTTCTAGTGATTTCGGAAATAAATAAATAAAACAGAGTTATTATATTTGGATGGTACTTGTAATATTTTTATAACTGTTGATTTGTTATATAAATAAAATGTATAAAATCTTATTATATTTCGTGCCCAAAGTCAGGACTCAGGACTCAATCAGGAGGTTAATTTTATTTCTCTACATTATGTATATAACAAAAAAATCATGTGTGTGAATGAAAATTTATGTAATATTCAAAATTTGAATCATTTTACCTTACCTTTTACGTACCTAAAAAAAAGGTTTTACAGAAAGTAAGTCGGAAATATTGAAAAAAAAAATGCTAATTTTGATGTCGCTTATCTCCGTAACTTTTAAATATTTTTTACATTTCACCCAAAATGTAAAGAATATTTTCTTTGTAAAATTGAATGAAGAAGACTCCAAAATTCTTTTTAGTTAATAAGATTAAAATGAACTAAATAAAGGCTTGTAAATAAATATATCAGTTTGATCTAAATGTCAGGTGATTGATACTTGGTTGTTCCAAGGGCACGACATTTTGTGTTTCCTCCGGGATTGGGTAAATCGATTCCCGAAATTCCTGGATCGCGATTTCGGCCCGGGATTGGGATCGCCAGACACGAAGACAACGCGAATGACGCAACGAGTTTGAACATCTTGAACGCACATGTACAGACCCAATGTTTGGAGGTACTGAACTGTGAAGAGGCCGTGGGTTTTGGGAATTCTCGCGCGTACATTTATCCTGCATTTTATCCTCGTCTTGAAAAATCTACGCTTACGTTTTATTTACCTGCCTTTCCTCAATAAACAAAATGTGCCGGTGTAGTGTCCACTTTATTGCGCCTATCAAAATAACGATTATTTATCGGAACGTCACGTTGTGTGTTTGCGGAATATTAAAATGGTTTAAATTAAAATCCAGCGCAGTTCCTTTTCGAGTTTTCTTCGCGAAGGATGTACTCGAGTACTGCTCCACGGCTGATGTATTCAAATGTCTTTAAATTGCTCGTTTGTAATAATGATTAAAAATCTATAGAATTTAAAATAACGCGTGTTTAACAGATAATTGTGTAGTGTTAATATTTTATATGCATATTGTTTTTTATTAACATAATCATCGAGAATCAATAGTTAAGTTAGCTCTTTTGTTTACAAAACAAGTCACGTAGGTATTTTGTTGGTGCCCAACAGAACTGGACAAAGGTGCGTATAACATAAATATACAGGGTTATTTGGAAAACATTAATAACCTCCCAGGATATGAGTCGAAAATGTTCAAGCAAACATGATCTGATATCAATAGTTATGGAGATATGCGACATCAAAGTTTGCATTTTTTTTTCAATATTTCTGAATTATTTTTTATAAAACGTTGGACTACCATTACATTAACTTATATTGAATATGAAAAATTCATTCCCTTTAATATAAGTCAAATAAAATAATAAAAACCTTCGAATTCCAATTGGAAAGCATTCTAACTGGAATTTCTGCAGGGTTTTTATCATTTTATTTAACTTGTGTTGAAGCAAATAAATTTTTCGTAATCAATATAAGTTACTGTAATGATAGTTCAACGTTTTTAAAAAAAATAAGTCAGAAATATTGAAAAAAAAACTTTGATACTGCTTAATTCCATAACTATTGAGTTGAGTCATGCCTGCTTGAACATTTTCGACTCATAATTAAGGCAGAAATATAGTACTGCGAGGTTATTAATGTTTTCCAGATAACCGTGTATACAACCAATTTATTTGAAAATTTAATCTATCGGTTTAATGTTACGACTAATCGTCTAAATACATACATTCTTATAATTAACTTGTAAGAATATCTTTCAACATTTGGGGACTTATTATTCATGCAATATTTATACTGAACATATATATTATCCCAAATATTAATCAAATCTATAAAAAATTTGCGATACTTCAAATTCACAAAATGTATATCAATAATAGAACATTTCGATGTTTTAGGAATAGACCGAGATTAGCTGGAAATATTTTGATACCTAAATATAATACTAGCACAGCTCAACACCATTTCTCCTATCAAGGAGTATCATTCTTTAATGCTCTTCCCAATGAAATGAAGACGGAAAAAAATTATAGAAAATTCAAGACTAAATTGAAAAAACTTCTACAAAAAACCCCAATACGCAATACACAATAACGCAATGAAAAAATCTTATCAAAAACAATCTATATATACTTTTAAATGTTATTACAATACCTTCTTAATTATTAATATTTATAACTTATTTTATTGTATCCTTGTGTATACCTTATTTACTTATTCTAATGTCTCACATTTTTGTATTCTTGTATTGTTTATATCTTACTTACTTAATTTAACGTCTTAATTTTTATAACTTAATCTAATGTTTCTTTTTCTATATCTTACTTATTTAATCTAATGTCTTACACTAATGATTTCATTAACAATAGATACCCACATGTATGACAATGCCCCCACTTTTAAACACGATAATAAATTCTCATTTAAGAGTGGGTAAGCGTGTAATATAAATGTGTATTAATTAAATTATATTGAATACTCTTAAGTTTGTACATTTACCAAATAAATTTTAATAAAAAAAAAAAAAAAAAAATATAATACTGAACAAAGCCGGAACTGAAGGATATGAACAGAACTTAACCGTATTTTGAAGTATTTTTACGCTCTTCTTATCCTGATCGTAGAATAATCATTTCCACGTATCACAGCAATTGAGTGAACGTTTAGTTAATAATAATCCCCCAGGGGGTTTGCCATTATACGCAATGAATATAAAGCACCGATCGACTAATCCGTGTATTACGAAATATTATGTCACTATTAATCAGAGCTATGGAGTCGGACGTATTTTGTTGATTTAGAGTATTTTAGCGAGCACTTTTTTGAAAGGAAAATTTTGAGGCATATCTTCGGACCGGTTCTAGAAAATGGACTTTGGCGCAGACGTTACAACAATGAGTTCTATACTCTATTTAAGGAGCCAAACGTCACAAAATTTATAAAACTGGGAAGACTTCGGGTGGCTGGGTCATGTGGAGAGGATGTCCGAGCATCAAGCACCAAAGTCCCTGCTGAACTCAAGGCCAATAGGGCGAAGGAGCTTAGGAAGGCCAAAACTAAGATGGAGTGACAACGTCCTCAAAGACATCTCTGCCTTAGACCTTCGAAACTGGAGAGAGCTGGCACTAGACCGAGATGAGTGGAGGAAAATTATTGAGGAGGCCAAGACCCACCAAGGGTTGTAGTGCCAAGAATGATGATGATGATGAGAGTATTTTAAGAGGTGTCGGAGTCCTCAGAAATCAGTCGACTACTCCTTTTCTACTCCCTTTCTTTTAACTCGTAGCGTCTGCTTGTCGGCTTATCTGCTTGTCTGCCGAAAAAACTTTGGATCGATTTTTAACCCTTTTCCCGTGATCCAATCGAGCTGAAACTTTGCAGGCAGACTCGTGGCGACGATAGAAATGATCTAAAATTAATTTTACAATTTTCGTTTAAAAAATTTAATAATTATAGTATAATTTTGGATTTTTAGAAATTTTAACGATTTATATATTGTTTAATTTTCGAGCCCGGTGCGTGGAGTAGGCGCGAAACCTGTTTGTATGAGAAAAGGAGTATAATAAAATCTTGGTTTTTATGAGTTAGTTTTTTAAAAAGTAATGTTTTATTCTAATCAAGCGATTACCTATGAAATTGGCGTTTTGTATTGAAAAATTAAAGAATAAATTTTTTTGTTGAAAGTGTATCAACCGTGAACCGCGAATATCTTTATGTTTGAGTTTTTCTATATAGAACGGCAATTTCATAGGTTAGGACCTTATAAAAAGTCACATAGAAATTCTTTCGTACACATATTTAGAACGGACAGTAAACGTAAATATTAGCTGCATTCGTTCGCTTCTGCATAAATTTTATTATTTGAAATTTTGTGTTCACAATCTGTATAATTTGAGATTTTGTGTTTTAGTGACAAACACTGAACCGTTTTGCACACTGCTTCACGTAGAACAAGCTAGGCGGACACAAATATTTTATGGTATTTTAGGATAGCACGGCCTCGAACATGTTATGTAGTGCCAGTTTTAGGCATCTATACCTAGAAAACTCAATGTCTGTCTGTCTGTCTGTTCTCTGTACAAATCTATACCGTTCATCCGATTCGATTCAAACTTTGCATCCTTATGCTTTAGGACCCGGCGGGTAACATAGGCGACATTTCCCCCCTATTATTTTACCCCTTCCCCTCCTCCTGATATATTTTCGATGCAAATCTGTACCGTTTGACCCAAAATTTGGAAACTTATTCTTAAGGACTCGGCGGGTAACATTTGCGACATTTCCTCCCTATTATTTTACCCCTTTCCTTCCTCCTGATATATTTTCGATGAAAATCTGTACCGTTTGACCGATCGGACTCAAACTTTGGAAACTTATTCTTTAGGACCCGTCGGGTATAATATGTTACATTTCCCCCTTATTCTTTTAACCCTTCCCCTCCGCTGATATATTTTCGATGCAAATCTGTAGCGTTTGACCGATCGGACTCAAATTTGTAAACTTATTCTTTAGAATCCGTCGGTTAACAAAGGTGACATTTCCTCCTTCTCCTTTAACTTTTTCTCCTCCCCCTGATATATTTTCGATGCAAATCTGTACCGTTCGAATTTTGATTCGTTTTTTGTTTCCCCCCACAAATTTATTTTCAACTTTATCCTTAACCCGTGCAACGCCGGGTACGAACAGCTAGTCCTTAAGATAAATGTGGTAATTATGTGTGATTAATTTGCCCAATAAACTGATTAATGAAACATGTTTTTTTTGTACATTACATAAAACCATAAAACAAACGATAATATGCGATCGTTTCATTGTGTGATGTTCTCTAAAACGTAGTCTTTGTACCGAGCTTCTTTGACTTCTTCCGAAAGTTGTACTGTAAACCAGTATTTTATGTACCTACAGTAGCAGGCATAATAGCACCACGAATAGAGACTTATGTGTAGAGGCTTTTCTGGTTGTGATGCAAAAGTTGTTGAATTCAACAGTATTTATTTCAAACCCATAAAGCCATGTATTGCCTAGGGGACAAATAGCGCAACATTTCGCGGGGCATGTCGCATCAACATCTACTCATGTTACGGGGACAATGAAGCGGTCATTTGACGTGTACAGTGTACACACCGGGACTTGCATATCACTTGTCGCGGAAATGTTACCCAAAAGAGTTATGATGATTAGTGCTGCGTATCTATTTATTTTAACGAGTTATCGAAACGTAAGAGCAGAAAAAGGTGGTGGGTGCGAAAGTATTTACTGAAAAGGAAAAGAAGGATGGATATTCTATGCGATCTTCGAACGTTTGACAAATCATTTGTCAATTTCAATTGAATGACAACTGATTTTAAAAATTTATTACAAATGATCGGGTCTTCCATAGCCAAGAAAGACACAATATTACAGAACGCTGTTTTATATCACATCATATAGCATATGTAACTGTAGAGCATGCTTCTCAGCTTGTCAACATACCACGTGGTATTGACGCGCGGTACGATGTCCCCGTGTGCTCGCTCGGGTACCGTTCGCATGGCAACGTTGCCGCGACACGTAGAAATGCCGCGGAATGTTGTGCACGACGTCGCAGAACAGTGCGCGACGTTGCAGCGCCACGTAGACTCTATGCCGCGCGTGATGTTGAGGGACAGTTTGTCCCCTATTGATACGTGGCTTAAGACAATGTGCCCAAATGAATGTCAAAGTTTTTCATGAGTGTAATAAGTAATCGTGTAATCTGAGCATGCTATTTGGGGTTCCCAAAAAAAACAAAACAAAAAATAAGCGTTTGAATCCTCTTTTTGGTTTATCCACAATAAGTCCCATGTCACGCTTAAATCGTTTCGTGATTTCTTCGGTACGCTGTTTGATATTAGCTTTATCGCCATCGTCTCAAATCTCTCATTTTTAAACAATCATATGATGTAGCATCGATGTAGCATGATTGTAGCACCACAAATTGTCGGTCAAAGCGTTGCGCACTTTTCCCTCAGTCATGGTCAGCAGGAGTTCGTGTTTAATAGTAATTTGAGAATTATCAAGTGTAGGTGCAAAATGTTGGAATGAAATGGTTTATTTCTTTAAAAAAATTATCTGTCTCGGATTTTGTAATTTCGTTTGTTTCCTTAGCAAAAATAAATTTGTTTGGGCGACAATACACCGTAGAAGATGGCCGTGGACTTTGCCAAATGATATCGTGGCCGTCATGTAACTCAATGAATATACAAACAGAACTCGTCGGTATTCTCGGCGTCCTCAAATCTCTGTTTGTAAGTACCAGAACTTCCGGTATATCTCCATTTACTTACAAGTATGAATGATGAACTAGGGAGAACATACATACATACATTAAAAACATCGCGTTGTGCGTTCAAAAATTCATCTCACGGACAATCTACGAAACTGAAGAAATTGAAAATTTTATTTTACTCTTGATATAAATGTCAGGCGATAACTTGTTCCAAGGACACTCTACGTATTTTCAATATAACTTGTTGTTTTAATTATATTGTTTAATTAGACTTGTATTAAAGCGAATGAATATTTTTTTAAAGGAAATATTGAAGGCAATATTCGTAGAGGCCGCCCGAGATCAATCTACAATACAAAATCTGTATTATTATATGGTAAACGTGTACAGAAGTATATATATGTATAAGGTGGCCTAGGGCTTATGACCTGTATGAGCTGACTTCAGTGATCACTTTACCCAATGCAACGTTCACCCTAAGGACATCCACACATTATCAATTTTTAAAAAGTTGTATTGTAGTTGTCTAGAAACATATACGGTCCTTCCTATGACATAGTATACATAGATTTCGCAGCTGGTAATGATACCTTTATATTTTTAAAGTGGAATATTAAGCAATATTCTTTTCGATGTATACTTGATATCCTTTCTAATTATTTAACATAAAATTGAAAATTATTATTTTCAATTCAACTTATTTTGTAGACCAGTATTTATTATTAATTTTTAATTGTGACCCAATAAAATGCAAACTTTGATGTCTCTTATTTCCGTAACGGTAGATATTTCTCCCGAAGATTTTCTATTCAAAATTGCATGAGGAAGACTCTCCCGAAGTTTTTGCTACTGGCTATGAGACACTGTATGCATACATTGAAACATGGTTCGCGAGTATCTTGATCTGCGAGTTTTCGGCAATAAAATCACCACCCGAATAAGGCTCTAGCAGTGCGAGCGATGAATCTGTTTAACGGCAACATAATCTCACGTTTCAGCGAAATTGTAAACAGCGTGGTTCAATATAGCTTATAATTTTAAAACCGACAACATAATTAAACATCTCAGAAGCCACGTTGACTTCATACAATTATACGCCAAATTAAATCATCAAATCGATATTATTATGTCCTTGATAAACTGATGAAATCGAAAATCCATCAAATCAAAAATACCAAACTGTCAATGCTGCGTCCTGTCGGTCTCGTCGTGGAGTTGCAGACTTTCGTGACGTTGATTGAAATTGAACGAGATTGTTTGAAAGGTAGCGCTCATAACCTATGTGGTCTGATCAAGGGGGGGGGGGTGGTTAGGTAGGATTATATGCTGGGCTACGTGGGAGGAGGGGGTGGGGATCAGAGTCGAACTACGTATTCAATCACGTAAGGGGTCAAAGCAAAAGCCACGTTAGGGCTCCATGGGGGATGGGTGGGGGTTCAAAAGAGTTCAAGATGGAACCACGTGGTTTATGGACACTCCCAAATAAGATCGGTCAGATCCCTAATTAGTAGCAGGTTACTAAAAATTGACGATTTTTTTAAATTTCACACCTTTACTATTTTAAATCATAAAAATATTGAATAGGAACATCATAAGTTAATAATAACGGTGTAAAACAGTAGTTTGGGATACCAGAATTTTTTTGGCATGCTGTTAGGTTTGTGGTTGGATATAAACAAACTTAAAAAAAATAAAACGACTTCAAAAAAAACCTCAAACAAGAACTCACTACCTTAAAACATTAAAAAGCGAAAAATAAACTGAATTATTTATTTAATTCAAAGGACAAAAATGCGCGATTAATAAAAAACTTACTAAATAGGTACCTACCTATTCTCAATAATATTCTAAATTAACCTAAATACAATATTATTTTACTTACCAGTCAAGTTATTGTGTTTACAAATTAAAATTATTTATTTACGAAATTACAATGTGGCAGTTCTTGTCTAAACCTAATTTCCTATTAATTTATATAAAATATTATTATAATGTGTGCTAGGTACCTATTGATCTGTTTAAGTCGGTGCTAAGCCAAGAATAACGAGAATAATAATATTTAGTGAAATAATATATACAGGGTTTAAAATTAATAATACCTAAATATTTTTATATAGAATACAACTATCGGTCTATATTTATATTATATTTAAATAATTATTTTCCAATTCCTAACCGTTAAGGAGTTGTACCTTCTATCACCAGCTCATTAACATGAGATGATTGATGACCACCAGACGCAAATACTTGAATAGCTTTAGAAACAAAATATGAAATACGTAATGCGTAGCTATAAAATTTGAAGGTTGCCCTCGATTTCCCTGGGATTCCACCATCAGATCCTGATTTGGTGACAACGGGACCACCTCAGGAGTATACTCTATCGAATAAAAAAAGAATTTTGAAAATCGGTCCACAATTGACAGAAATCGGTGAACATACAAACAAAAAAAATACATGCAGTGGACCATAAAACCTCCTCCTTTTTTGAAGTCGGTTAAAAAACACGAATTTTCAGACACCTACCTACCGCGTTTTCGGTTTTCAATTATTGAAAATCGTGAGTGACCGGGGTTTTCGGTTTTTGAAACTTGAGTAAAAATAATATCTAAAGACATTTTTAAAGTTCAAATAAAAGTAAAAGAAACATGCAAAAAATATTTAATTATTACATACTCAAAAAAATTCATGAATGAAATTCATTATTTTTTATTTGAACTTAAATTACAAAATTTAAAAAAACACTAAATTATTTTAATGTTTACCAGTTAATCGAGGCCTCAATTTCATAAAAAAATAGCACTTAGGAAAAAGTTCTTTCAGCATATGTGTGTATATAGATTTTATTATGGAGAGCGCTTGATAAAATAAAAATATATTGACTTTTTTGGTCCAATCACAAGTTCTTTTTAATCTTGATTTTCACAAACGTGTCTGAATGTTTTTAAACAATTTTCTGCTCACATCAGGTCTATTTTGATTTTTTTCCCCATGAAATTAATAAACAAAACATAAAATATTACTATCATTGCGACTTAGAACTTCATCTGCAGCACTTGACAGGTGATAATGTAGCTTAAGTTTGAGAATATTTCAACATTTATACTTTTAATTAATTTTAATTCATTATATTATTTTAATGAATCTATTATAGGAAATTTCAGTAACAATTTTTATCCATCTTTGGCTCAATTGAGCCTCACTTCAATTTTCACTTCCAATGCCAACTCAATTTCTTACCTAAACTTAACTTTTACATTATTTTGAAGAAAACTGTCTTTGTCTGGCGATGTGATAAATTCACAATTTTTCTTACCATATATAGATTTTCTTGAATTGAAAAATATTTTTCAATATAATAATCGTCATTACCAGCATCATCGTCATCATAATTGTCTTAATTTTTGAAAAAAATTAGTTGTGGGTTAAAAAATGCGGTTCGGATATTTCCATTTTAGAAACCCTGTCTGCGGGGTATTCAATTCAGAGATAAAAGACCTTCAGATGACACGAGCATGTCATTTATATTTTCTTATTATGAATTTTATGATATCACTGCTTTTTCTATACAAACAAAAAACACACCCGTAAACTGAATAAATAGATAACTAAGCTTACTCTAATATATACTTAAGATAAAACATTTCAACACACCAATATTTTCGACGTATTTTTTATAAACGTCTTTGAACGATAGCGTTATAAATATCTATTATTACAGGCAAAACTTGCAAAACTGTATTAGCAGTTTGTACGCAAGGATACGTTACAGTATATTTAAGACTGCATTATTTAGCGGTCCTCAAATAATAATATAATACAATATAAAAATAATACACGTTAAGCTATCACCACTTTTCACACTGTTTTCACACTGCTGATAAAAGAAAATCACGAAAATGAAAGTTACAAAAAGGTAGTTGATCATGGCAGAAACACAAGATGCGCTTCAAATCAAATATTAACAATACCAAGAATAACAAACAAATATGGTCTGAGGACACTTGAATATCGTGTTCCAATGTTCTTGAACAAAATACAAAGTACCTTTCCCTCAGGCCTAAAAACTCCAAAATCAGTGTCTTAAAAAGTGGTTAATAGAAAACGACATAAGTTATTTATGAACTATATTAATATTGAAATGATGTGAAGTGTTTTATTACCTTATATTTTTCTCTTTCTCTTTCCTTAATTTTTGCTATAAATATTTTTAATTTGCTATTTTCTTTATTTATTGCTCTTTTCTTAATTTGCTTAAAAATTTTAACTTTGTAGGTACTGAAAATTTCTTTTATGTTGTTTTTTGTACTTAATTATTTTCGTTTTTTATCTCTTATGTTTATAAAGTGAATAATCTTTTGTAATAGTGTATTTAACTTTCAATTTTAAGAATGAATCTACAGAAAAACGTGTTTTGTGTGACTAGATATTATAAAATGTAAAGAAAATAAATAGAAAAAAAAAACTGTAATATAGTCTTACCTCTCAAATCTAAATAACACCTTTTTGTAAAAAATCGACTAATTTCTACCCAAATATTATGATCCCAGGGTGGTGTAGCCTCTTGACACTTGACATCCCTGTTGATCCGGGAGATCCCGGTTGATCCGCAGTCGGATAACTGAGAATACAGCTGTTGAATCAGAATTACAGATGGCATGCCTGTTGATATCAAATCAAGAGGGCACTCAAGAAACTGACGCAAAAGTCTGGAACTATCCGCTACTAATATGAGACTGGCGCCTGTATACAGGCAACAAAAGAGCTTATGAAATTTGCATAATACTCCGAACTGTTTATGCTTAGCATCTAGTCGTAAAAACGTGCTGAATTGGGGATAGAAAATGAAACAGATTAAGTTGATATTTACGCTTTATAAAAATAGGTTAGATCTCTTTGGAATTACAATTGAAAAATACGCAAATAATTGATTTTGAATTCGTGAAAAAAATCTGTGTTCCTTCCGGGCAAGTCTCGTGTGGGAATGCAAGAAGGAAACGTTTGAAAGGGGTTAATCCTTAGCTAAAAGGAGGAAATAAAGATCCTTGTACACATACAAAAATATTATTTATTAATTAAATCAAATGTTTAGGCATATTTTATTTATTTGTTTGGTCATCCGACAGAAAGACATAAATGTATGGTAAAAAAAATACATAAGAGCAGTTATATATCTCCCATAATTGTACTTAGTTATGCAGAAAACATTCAAGCCAAAAAAACGTGGAACTGAAAAAAACGGCTTTTAAAGATTTGAACCTACGAAAACATAAAACATCGATATTTACTTAATTATTGCATATTTTTTTGTATAGGGCTCAATATAGAGATGTTTTTATATATTTTTAATGTAATTATAAGAAAAAACTTTTATTTACGAATATATAGCGCATTTTTCGGATTGGATTCTTTCTACAAAATGTTAAAATGTATGAAAAAGAGTATTTATTTATTTTTTCTATGTGGGTACTATTAATTTGATAAAGCATGTAGTAAAAAGTATTGTCTGAGGCGTAGTATACGTTTAACCCCCTTAGATGTTTTCTACAAAATTATTATCTTGTAATAACAGTAGAATTAAAAAGTTGCGTAAGCGGTGTGAACGCATGCATGTTTCTAACCAATATTTTTGTTTGCCAAGGATTTGTTAATGTGAAGCAGTAGAAAATTGTCAAACCACATTTTTTTGAGTCTAATATGGTGGTGGTAATAATGGTGATGGCCGAAAGAAAATATTGAATTATAAGAAACTATATCACCTTTACAGCACATAAAGATATCGCGTTGAGCTGTTCAAACCCGTACGTAACTCACTTTTAGCATTTTGTGGGTTGGATGCTTTCTGCATAACTACGTCCAATTATAGGTCGACACAGATAAGATAGCGATAATGAAGATTAATTTGACGGATGTAAGCAAACAGTGATGGTATGTTATACTCTTCACAATGTGATACATGTTGAGCGAATGACTAAGGAAAGAATGAAAGGTAAAATATATATATATGATGCAAGAGTTGACGGTGCCAGAAAGAGAGGACGATCGAGGAGGAGGTGGCACGGTCAGATGAAACAGATACTGAAAGATGGTCCTGTAAAAGCCTCAACAATCGACGAGCTTGCATGCGAATATGTATGAATGTGGATGAGGCGTGTGTCAGGGATAAGGATTCTGGCGCTCTATCCGCTCTGCCTACCTCCACGGAGAAACGACGTAATGTAAGCGAGTAAGAAATCCAAATGAAATTGTATCGAAACTTTATATTCTCGTATACCTAAAAAAGTTGTTCTGTTGAAGATAACATTGAAATTATGAATTTAGTGTGGGTTTATTTTTAATGGCGGAGTTAACTGCCTGCCTCTGTCTCCAAAGGGATCTTCGGAGGGATACGCAGAGAACCTAACTCTTTCCACGCAATTATTAAACATGAATACTGCGGTATCTTCATGTGTACGAGCAGTTAAATAACAATATAAACCAGTTAATAGTAAATAGACCCGTGTACGTAAAAAATCAGTCAGAAGCAAATTTCATTGATAAATCTTTTCCTAATGCACTCTAATCTCTGCTATGTTCCCTTCCCTTTAGCAACCGATTGTTTAACCTTGGCAAAGGGGTTGCTAAGGTGTTCCGCCATCTTAACTTGTGACGTCACAGCAACAAGCTGCGCTGAATATCATTCTTGTGGCCAAAATAACAGGGTGACCATATGAATATTTCACCGGTGCCATGAACTGTTTATTGATATTTTTTAAATGGTTATATAAAACAAATTTGATATTTATCACATGTGACTTTAATATTGTGCTCGGTAAAGTATAAGTATGTACAGGGTGCCTCGTAGCTAGTAGCAAAAACTTCGGGGGTGTCTTCTTCGTACAATTTTGATTAGAATTTTTTTTTTCACTTTGGTTGAAACATTAACAGTAAATGACAAATAAGCGACATCAACTTTATCATTTTTTTTAAAATATTTTTTACCTATCTATTTATATATTGGAGTATCTTGAAAGCAACTTATATTGAATATTAAAAATTCATTCGCTTTAATACAGGTCAAATAAAATGATTAAAACTTTGCAAAAAATCGGCTTCAAATTTCTGCACGGTTTTAATTTTGAATATTCGATGTAAATTACTTACATGATAGTCTAACATTTAAACAAAATCAGTACTAGTCAGAAATATATGTACAAGTCAAAAATATATACAAATCTTTTTTTCATGTATTATTTTAAATAGTTAAGCCTAGTATTATCTAAAACGCTTAGAATATTTTTTAATATACAGGATGTCTCATAGATAGTGGAAAAACTTTACAGGTGGATTCCTGCCTTGATTTTGATTCGAAAATATTCAGGCAACCATGATCTAATATCAATATTTGTGGAGATATGCAATATCAAAATTTGCATTTTTTTCAATATTTCTGACTTATTTTTTGCAAAAAGTTGAACTACTACTAATTGATATTGTACACCCTATTGTACGCTCTGGTAACATGAATATGTATTTACATATTCATGTTGCCAGAGCAGGCCGAAGACACTTGTAATTAAAATAGTGGACCTTGTTTTAAATAACAATGTAAAACTCAAATATGCACATCTTCCAAAAATTTGATAGACGTGGTATTCCATCATGGGTGGAAATGGTGAACGTTAAATTGTGTAAAGTGTTCACTTAAGCCAGCCGTAGGTACAATAGGTCCTACTATGAACACCCAAAAACTGCCATTTCCCATAAAAAATATAATTTTGTCTGTATGAGATATCTAAAATATATCTTGAAATATGAAGAGCTTCGTAATAATATTAATCGAAACATAAACATATAATTATAATGTATCTAAATGTACATTCTACATTTTACTGGAGAGTAATTACTTATAATTATTTTTTGATTCCTCTGCCCGTCAGCGGAATCATCTGAACAAAAATTCTCGGAGGGTTCCACGAACGGAGCGAAAGAATGTCGCCCTGGTCGGGCGCCCTCGGGCGGCGCATGCGCGTGGCGCCGCGACGCCGCCGACTCCTTATGGATTTTCACGGGTAGAGGGTAGAGGGATGCTGGTCGACCGGTGCGCTCCCGTCACGCCCTCAGCAGCTCTAAGGGTAGCGACAATGTCAAAAAATCAATCAGATGTACAACCAAAATACGCCGGCCTGAAGTGCACTCGACCTACCGGTTGTAATTTTTAAAACTCGCGTCAAAAAAAATGTGTCGTGGCGTCGGGTTATTTCCTTCGTGTGATTTTTAGTGCACGTTTCTGGGACAAGTTAACGCGAGTTGTAAGTTTATCATTTTATTTATTTGAATCCCACATTGAATGTAAATGTTTTTTTTTTCATTTAACTTGTATTGATTTCAATATATAGTTTACACTCTTTTCATTAAATTGTTATATTAGTGGGCCGATTAGTTTCAAAATATTGTTTATGCTTTGACAGAAATTCTATATTTTTTGGTTTCTTTTTCAAAATTCGAATAAATACATATTTACCTGCACCTACCAATATATATTGTTATCTATATTTCAATGCTTAAATTTGCGATTCTGTTATCTGTTACCATGAAAAGTATTTGGTAATATGATAAGATCAAAGATATATTTTGGATTTAACAAAATATGTAATCTTTTTAAAAATTAATAAAGACCCTAATATATGTATTTAGAAATATTTATTCGAACAAGATATTCACGTAATAATTTATGAAAATAATCGATAGTAAGTACACAAATACAAATAACAATAAGTACCTTAATGTTCCTAGTACGGAGGTAAGATTTCTAAGATATCGTTGTGGTTTTTTGAAGTGTTGTTTGTGGCCATTGAGGAAAAATAAATATAGTACCTAACTTTAAGGTTGTCGCCCTACCCTGTCCATTTCAAATAAAATATTAGAGAATGCGCGCTAGATTTAAAAAAATGTTTACAAATATATAATAAGAAATTATAATGATGATACATCATACAATTACGGATCATATCCAAAATTTTTTCATTTTTTTTTTACATATTCTATACGACATTTTTTAATGATCCAAACTCGTGAGAACATACAGGGTGTAACAGAACTAGTCCACAATACTTTACAGGTAGATTCCTGTCTTGATTATGAGTCGAAAATGTTCAAGCAACCATGACCTAATATCAATTGTTATGGAGTTATGCAATATGAAATTTTGCATTTTTTTTTTCAATATTTCTGACTTTTTTAAAAATAATTCAGAAAAAAAGAAGAAAAACGAAAAAAGAACAGCTATATAAGAAAACATAATATAATTTTATTTTTTTAATATTCGAATCAATCATTTTAGCATAATGATTGTGTATATTGACAAGGAAAATAATAACTTACATTCTCTTGATCCAATATTTTCGTTGATGTGTTATTTTGTTGAAGATAAACCTTTTCATGGAGTGTTTCACAAAATTTCCATCATTATTTGAGGTTAGGTTAAAATAATTTATTTTTTTCAGTATTTTTAATTTTTTAGTTTTTCTTCTGCGCGCTTTATTCTTGCGCGAAGCTGTTTGCGCGTCATTGATGGCGCGCAGTTGTCTTGCGCGCAATTTTTGAGGTGCCAGTGCACTGACCCTTCCGTCACAATTCAGACTACATAAACATCGAGTTTTTTGAATTCGCGATCCCAAATACTATCTTCGCAAATCAGACCAAAGATCTTTCTTAGCATTTAGCGCTTATAGCCTGCAATTTCAGGTTTTTGCACCTTGTCTTACAAATACCATTTTAATTGGGTTTAGATTAGACGAACTTTTGTTTTATGTGATTTGCGGGTAAATTAGTTTTGACCAAAGTTAATCTGTAAAGAGAGCGTTAATAAGGAACGTGGCCTGATCAGGGGTGGAGGGGAGGGATTAGGTAGAATGATATGCTGGGCTACATGAGGGCAGGGGATTCAGAGTAGAGTTAAGTTATTCTTCATTTATTTTATTTGCCACATTTAAAAGTGTACAGTACATAGTTTGATTAATACTTTTGTATTTAGGTACCTCATACAGGGTTATTTGGAAAACATAAATAACCTCGCAGAACCTTGGAATGTTTTCCAATTGGAATTCGAAAGTTTTTGTTGTTTTATTTGACTTGTATTAAGGGAGATGAATTTTTTATATTCGATATAAGTTAGTACTGTAATGACGGCCCAATGTTTTCCAAAAAAATACGTCAGAAATATTGAAATAAAAATGCTAACTTTGATTGCGCATATCTCCAAACTATTGTAGGTCATAGTTGCTTGAATATTTTTGACTCATAATCAAGGCAGGAACAAAGTCCTGCAAGTTTATTAATGTTCTTCAAATAACCCTATATATTTACACTACCGGGCGCACATGTGACTTGAAATCATTGTGCTCGGATGGCATATAGCTGGCGCGTTTAAACTAGCATATGTTCCACGCCGGTTCAGTATCAATGTATTAAAAACATTAGGCGTCCAGTAACTATACTCAATTTTTTTTACGCGCGGGACCTCGACAGTGATGACAGTCGGTATTGTTTTGATGTTTTAAAACAAAATTGTTTCGATTCGGATCGATCGTTTTATCCTATTATTATTAGTACATTTGCAGGAAGAATCTATGATACACGCGTTGCATATTTTGCTTCAAAAAAGCAAGAAAATTTGCTCAACTCAATGCATGGCCATACCAATTCACGTCATAAACAACGTGCCAAGAGAATAATAACTAAAAGGGAAATAGAAGCACTGTGTGAGTGTTGATACGCCCGGGCCGACTATAGACTGTAGAGTGACTCGATGAAGAATACATAATTGTACTTGAAAGAGGACTTCAAGAAGAAAAGGATTTCTTGGCCGTATCTGAGAAAGACGTTTTCCCAATAAAGATAATTTGTTGGAGTGGCCAGTGTCACCATAAAAAATATATAAAACAAATATTAAACCTGTTTATTTCATACAAAATGATCTTAAAACTAGATTTGGTAAGAGAAAACAGCACAAAATGTATTTTGGAATTAATAGGAAAAAAATTCCACTCGAAGGCGGCAGGGGGGGTCAAGGGAAAAGCCATGTTAGGGTCACATGGCGGGATAGAGGGGTTCAAAGGAGTTCAAAACCCATCTGGTCCGCAGTACGCGCAGCTTTTCTGGATCGACGATGGATCGCTGATATCTTTCAGTTTACTGTTATAATGAGAACGCGTATCTCCGGAAAAACCTTAATTGCAACATAAACCCGTAATTATTTATTTTATATATCTTAATTATTTAGTTCCACACATAATTCAATTAAACATATTGTATTCCATCTAGTCATTTAAAAGTTTTTACAATCAAATTTTTGCACTCCTGTTTAAACCTCCTTATATTCACCGTGTTTTGAATTTCCTTTGGCAGGCTATCGAAGATTTTTAGACCTTTATATGTGAACATCGATTTAGAACTCCCTGTAGAGTGGACATAAAACTAAAGGCCTGGCTAAAATGTCACTGAAAAAGATATTAAAGTTTGTTATTATTAACGACATCCATAAAAGTGAATACAGCTATTGTGTATTTATATACGTTTCACTTCACAGGGACCCTGATAAGGAATACTGTTACTTATGTTATAAAGATATTTTATTTCCGCGGAAATATAAACCTCGCGGCCTGGATTACGGTTCCTGATGAATGTAAGTTGTCAACTTTGAATAGAAAAATGGTTGATGTTACGTATATGAATATTTCAAAATAATTAAAGTCATTACGTCCTTTCAAAGCCTTATGTGTACAGTAAAGCAGTCCTAGCCCTGATGATGGATTGGAACACGAGACGTTTTGCAAAGAGGAAAAATATACGAAACAGTCGAGTACCTACTGGAAATGAATAAAGCACCAAGTGCCAGAATGTTCATTTTAAGATACAAGGTAAAAAGCGGATATAGTATTTTTCGCTCTTTATGTGCTATTTATTTTACACATATTTTCAACACACGTGAGTTAGTCATTTTAATACTAAAAAATACTCATGTCGTTTAGTGAGTTATTTATAAAAAAAATGACGCGGCACCAAATACTTAAGCGATTCCCATATAACTAGCAAATCAACACACGTAGGACTTTAGTGCAGTGTTTAATGTATTGACGAAGACATTTATTTATTTAATGTTCATGGAAGACCAACAGCACAACAAAGAAGCATAGAAAACATTGATATAATATAGATGGCCAATTACAGGTCTCCACATTTACATCAAATTTACATTGACATCATCAAACATAATAATTTCGTTGTCTGTCCGTCCGTCCGTCTGCCTATTACGTCCGCAATTTAGTTGGAATTCACGGCTAAAAAACGGCCGGAGATGGGCTTGAGCCCCGAGCCACCAAACACGAACACGAACGATTAACATGTTAAGCATGTTGCTACGACTGCCTCTCCGTAGACTGCCAAAAATATGGTATAAATATATACTAGAGGACTTAGTAATGACGCAAACCGATGTTCCGTCATTTCTGACGGGTTACAGCTAGTACAGTACTAATCTGTATACTTGTTTAAAAAATATATTTTTAGCACTTTGTACTTTATTCATTTTCAGTATTCAGTTGTTCTCAAACATTACAGACATGATTCTGAAAAACAATGCCGTTAAATAACTTGATCTTTATGCTGGTCGTTAATGTATAAGACCACTACTTATATAATATACGAGTATGCGCGTCAGACACATGAAAAGAGCCATTATATTTTTTAGAATGGAGGAATTTGAGGCGCGTTTTTGGGCTGGTTTTTATAAAAAAAATATTTTGTTTTAGGTGGTACAATTATGAACTTCATAATTCGATGTTTAGTGAGCCGAGCATCTTAAATTTTATATAAATTAAAAGAATTCGACGGTGGGGTCGTGATAAAACAGTAAAAACACAAATCACTGCTAAAAACCAGAAAAACGATACACTGTGTTCTGGAAATATGTTCTCAGGTTTTCATGCCCGTTCAGAATCTTCTGGTTTGGGTTTTCTGGAATATTCTGCCGTGTGTCTTACGTCCTTTCTGGCCGACGCGTCGGTATTTTTTTGTTAAAGGACATAAAATCGTAAATTTGAAATGAATGAATCAAATATTTATACACTATTTGATAAATAAGGGAAGTGTGCATCGCGTTGATCAATTTTCACACAAAAATGAGTGCAAACGTGATAAATATCAATAATGTTGATAAATTGATAATATTAAATTACCTACAGAACAAACCTCAAACTATTGATTGTAAATAGTAAACATTTGGAACCGCAATACACAGCGGTTTTCCGTCTTCTAACTTTTATCGCATGTTTCCTTATAACTTCGGTATTCGAAATATTAGGTCCTTACATACGAAATTGGCGTTTAGTATGGGAGGAACATAAAGCCATTTTTTTTTATTATAATATATTTATTTAATCAAAGTATGTACCATTGCTATCTATGCACTTTTGCCATCTCATAGGTAGTTCATCGATCCCTTTACTAAAAAAACCATTCGGACGGGAATCAATAAAATCTTTGAAGGCGGTTTGGACTGCCCCATCGGAGTTGAATTTTTTCCTTTGCAAGAAGTTATCCCAATTTCGAAAAAAATGGTAATCTGTTGGGGCAAGGTCCGGAGAGTACGGTGGATGTCTTAGACATTCCAATTGAAGCTCCTCTAATTTGGTAGCCGTCTGTTGTGCAGTGTGTGGTCTAGCGTTATCATGAAGCAGCAGTGGCCTAGAGCGATTAACCAGCCTCGGTTGTTTAGCAGCTAGCTTTTCCATCATGGTTTGCAGTTGCTGACAATAGACATCTGCCGTAATCGTCTGGCCAGATTTAAGAAAGCTGTAGTGAACGACACCAGCACTAGTCCACCAAACGCTCACAAGTAACTTTTTTGGAGTCAATTTTCGCTTGGGGCATGCTTTGGCTGGTTCGGCAGGCTTCAGCCATTGCGATGAGCGCTTCCGATTATCGTACAGGATCCACTTTTCATCACAGGTAATGATTCGATTTAAAATCCCTTCATTATTGTGCCGGTTGAGTTAAGGTACAGGTACACAGCTACTTAGTGGCATGCTCATAAATCAACCGGCGGTTGTATGGCTAGTGGCATGCTCGTTACTAGCAATGTGCGTACACACATGCCACTAATAAGCAAGGCCTAGAGAAAGTCGATACTGCGCATGCTCACGTGCCACTGAATAAGCATGTGTATCTGTAGCTTAATGCAACGCAGCAATCAACGCGCGTTTGTTGATTTGCTTCACTCAATTCGTGAGGTACCCACCTTTCAAGCCTTTTCACCTTACCAATTTGCTTCAAGTGGATTAAAACAGTTTTATCACTAACACCGCAGCCTGCAGCTAACTCGGATGTGGTTTGCGATGGATTCGCTTCCACAATAGCCTTCAATTCTTCATTATCAACTTTGGTCTCCGGCCGTCCACGGGACTTGTTCTGCAGGTCGAAATTTCCAGAACGAAAACGTTGGAACCAAAAACGCACTGTGTTTTCTTTTGCGGCACCGTCGCCATACACATCATTAATCCTTCGAGCCGTTTCTGCAGCACTGGTGCCACGGTGGAACTCGTACTCGTAAATAACGCGATATTTCAAGTTTTTCATTTTGTAAACTGAGTGACGCAAAGAAAAAAACAATTGAGGAAAAAACACAAATACATGAGTATAAATTTGGATTTGGAATTCCTAACCAAAGAGAAGATATTTGAGATCAAATTTGCCAGTACGGCAAAACGCTAATTTCATATGTAAGGACCTAATATATGCGCAAAGAGTTCAAATATTAAATAAAAACCTGGCGTGATCTCTTGAAAAAACCATGGCCAATTAGAAATTGTAGTAAAAAATTATATTAATCAAGATTTATTATAAATGTTTTTTGTATGGGAAAATAGGTACGGAAGTCTTTTTGGGTGTTCATAGGGTTTACGACCTATCATACGGCTGGCTTAAGTGATCACTTTACTCAATGTAACGTTATTTAACGTATATTTAACTTGCACACCTTGTTTCATGATGTTAGTTGTATATTTAGTACCGCCACCTGCGGTAGAATTTTGGTTATTCGTACGATAGGTCGTAAGCCCTATGAACACTCACAAAGGTGTCCATACCAACTATAAAAATAGTTTCGTCTCTATGAGACATCTATAATATATTTTGATTATTGATGTCCTCCTGGACATACAATCCAATATTGCTGTGTTTGATATTTGAAAATCTGAAAAATTGTATTTTTATAGCATGCCAGTGCATTAATCGGTCCAACTGTGACTCACTCGTAAATTTAATGTGCTGCAAAACTATCGATAAATAAAGCGATAAAAATATATTGTTGCGATAATGAATAGAATAGAATGCGGTTTGCACTGAGAACATTCGTGAATATTTCCAAAATTATTAAAAAAATATTTTCGTAATAGTATTTTTGAAAACATAAAAAAATTCTTCAGATTATATAGAATCGTCCAAAAATCACATTCCTCATAACTTTTTGAATTTTTTATATGGAATTATTTTCTACCAAACATAAATTATATTTTGTAAATAGAAGGTAATCTTTTATTTTTGTCGTGTTTTAGTGCTGATATTTGTAACTGCGTGCAAAACTCCTGAGTGTATCGCTCGGATTTCTCCATCTTCAGCTAGAGAAGAGATCAATGCTTATAGGCAAACAAGCATTCGCTCTTTAAATTCCCCCGACTGATGAAAGTCAGAATTTCTTGCTTCTTGAAAGGTTGCTGTTTCTTGCATTACCAATGCATGGCCTCCAGTTGGAAGTGCAAAATGTCTCCAGATTTGCATTCCTGAGGCGGTGAAGCGGTTTGTGCGGACTCCTTCGCGCTGCACGAGGGCCTTTGCTTCGTCTGCGACGTAGCGAGGAGACCGCCTGAATGGCGAAAGAGTAGGGCAGATATGGGAGCTTTTGTTCATAGAAAAGCCCTGGGTCTGTGGTGGGTCCCACTTCACTGTCTCCACATTTCGTGATGTCCGCCGCCCGCAACTTCTATTCGTATTTATTTATTTATTTATCTTAATAATTTAGTTCCACACATAATGTTGTGCGGGCTAATACATGATTTCACTTGGACATGTTGCTTTCCATCTAATCATTTAAAAGTTTTTTTAATATAATTTTTGCACTTCAGTTTAAACCTCCTTATATTCTCCATGTTTTTAATTTCCTTAGGCAGGCTATCGAAGATTTTTATACTTTTATACATCATACAATTTTGTGAGGTTTTTTCTTTTTCTTTGGTGTCTTATGTTGTCGTTTCCTCTTGTATTGTAGGAATGAAAATCCTTATTCAGCTTCATCCTGTCATCAAAGTATTTGGGTACTAATCCATGTTTAATTTAAAATATTTGGACTATTAAATTATATATAATTCTTTGATTTACAGTTTCCAGTCCTAGGGCATTCAACATTTTTGTTATTTTAGTTCTTCTATTACACGTCAGTATTATGCGCATCGCTCTGTATTGTACTATTTGTAGTTTCTTTAGCATTCCTTCTTGCTTATAAATAATATACTGGAACAATAATCTATGTGCGGGAGAATCATAGTTTTGTATATTAGTAAACTTGTATTTTTATTTATATGTCTTCTTATTCTTCCAAGTAAGGACACTTTTTTGCGATTTTCTTCACCACAAATTCAGTATTTTTTGTAAATATTAGTTTTGAATCTATAATTACACCTAGGTATTTTATACTGTCTACGATTTCTAATACCTCATATTCTAGTTTCACATTATATTTGGTTGTTCTTTTTTTGCTTCCAATTATCATACATTTTGTTTTTGAAACATTTAATTTAAGTTTGTTGAATTGGAGCCATTTTGATATTTCCCGGAGGATTGAGGAGGAAAGAACCGGAGTTCTTTATTTATGATATTATCCCTATCTATCCCGTTATGGTATACACATTGAATATTTTCCTGGATTCTATCTAAGCGGGTCTTCCGCTTTGTAGAACATTCTTCACCCCGAAGGAAGCCTCTTTGAAGAACTTATGTGATGAAAATGACGCAAGTTTACTCTTTGGATAACAATGGAGTGCTGATGTTCCGTGTAAAATTCAATAGGTTTCACGCCTTGTCTTTTATTTTTAGAATCTGAAAGAAAAATAAAACAACACGTCATTTTTAAATATTAAAGTGATTAATGTTCTGTATAAAATGAAAAACTTTGAGAGTGACTGTTTTACTTCGAGGAATCGATCGAGTATGGGCGTTATATTTGGAGTACTGTGATATGATAACACTTCCAAATGATCACGTTGCCTGCGTAGGCGTATAATACCTCGCTTGTCGAGAAAAGTCCTCCTCGAACTGGGAATGCCGATAACGCAATCGATCCTTTTATCGTTAATTATTCAAGGAACACGGCGTCCTTGCTTGTTATTGGGTACCTACACATATACTCCACATACGCCCGCAAATATTTGTGTTTCTTTTATCGGGATTGTACAACAAGAATATTGGAATCTTAGCACATTTACTTAACAATGTTTATTACTCGATAGATTTATATTTTATTTGATTATTTATTAATTTTTGCATACACACTGATGCAATGGCGAGTTTGTTGCCAGTTGGCAATATCTTCTAATCAACCACAAAATTTAGTGGAACAGCTGAAATAGGTTTCGGAAATATATACAATACAACAATAAATAATATACAATATAACAATAATAAAGCTCTGAATAATATATAGGCTGAAATAGGTTTCGGAAATATATACAATACAACAATAAATAATATACAATATAACAATAATAAAGCTCCATGATAACAAACGAGAGCACTACACCTTTTCCACTTGGATCATTGGAGAACTAATTACGGTAAATACTCCATTTTTTCCTCAGACAAATAAACTACAAGATTAACATACCAACACAAAATATAGAATACTATAACCAATTGAAGAGACTGAAATTACACACCTTATATGATAGAAGGAAAATTTGTGATACAGTTCTTCTTTACAAAATTGTAAATAATATGTTGGATAGCTCTGACCTAGTAGCGACTACAATATCCCATCCTTATATAAAACTCGACAATTTGTCACCTTTTATTGCCACAATTCCAGAACTTATTACCAGTCAAATTCTGTGATCAGCAGAATATTAAAGACTGGTAATGAACATGGTTGACATATTCAATGACAACTAGTGAAAATAAAGTTAACTCTTAAATAGACAATACTACTTTATTATTAACTTCCATAATTAATATATACATGTAATGATGTGTAATATATTTTTTTACATACATTACTGCTTTGTACTTTATATTTTGAATTTTTATACCTATGTTTTGATGCTTATACATGTACTTTATATTAATATATTTTATATTTTACGGCTTATACCAGATATTGTTTTATATACTTCTTAATGTTATGTAATATTTTTATTTTTTTTAATCAAATACGTGCTAGGACTTTATAATTTTATATCTTATTTGTACTGCTTTTACCTGATGTTGTTTTATATGCTTCTTTGTATATTATAACATTTTTAAAGAGTTAAGGTTGTTAGACACATTTAACTGTAATTTCTGATATTTTATACGCACCGTATGTATTACCGAGAAGCGAAACTCGACGTTTCGTTGGACAGTCCGACCTCCACCTCCGCGGGTAAAGGTCGTCCTCCTGATGACGTTGGATAAGTATCCAACGAAACGTCGAGATTCGCTTCTCGGTAATACATACGGTGCGTATAAAATATCCGGAATTACAGTTAATTATAACATTTTTATATGAAAAAGCCTATAATGGGCGTAAACAAACAAATAATAAATAATCAACCATGTTATCGATACCTATAACACGGCTTTTGCAGATCTCAACATTTTTAGCTTAAGCTTTGAACAGTTTACTAACTCCGCCAGGGGAAAACTTGCGAGGTGACACATTTTTTCTCACACATGCGTGCGAGCATGCACACACAAATAGAAACATGATCACGCACACACACAAATTTGTAATCGTAGATCTTTTGTACAACAATCGCAACACTCGTCCGAACCTTGCGATATTCATTTTACTCTGTATCGATAACTATTATGACTAATGATGGTCAAACTGTTATTTGAACTGGTTATTCGTGGTACAGTTATTTGACATTTGTATCTGATTGTATTGATGGTTGGTAACTGGGATATAATTATTATTTGGTACATGATTGCCCGCCGAATTACGAAAGATCAGTTTTCAATTATCGATACAATCACATATTAATCTCAAATAATGGTTTTTGTAGAACCGGTTAAAACACAATCACTAATTGCCACTTTTATTTTATCATTTGTTCATTGCATTAGCACATCGAATATATGCACGTTGCTGGAACAGGCCGAAAACACTTATAATTGGGATATTGGATTGAATATGAATTGTGGGACTAGATATTATAAAATGTAAAGAAAATAAATAGAAAAAAAAACTAGTATTCTGTTACTGTCTCATTTAAAATAAAATAAAATACCGAAACGAGTGGATAGGAGATGAATGGGGACAACGAAGGGTTAAACTAGATTTTGGGGAAAGTAAATTGCTTCAGACTGCTCTTGAAGATAGTTATGGTCTGTGATGACGTCACATATGTGCATAGTCGATTCCACAGCGCAGCTGAGTGCTTGCTTGCGATTGAGAAGCTTGAGAATTCGGAATTATGAGTGTGGATGGATAGTGAAGACTGTCAGCTGAGCTGAGAATTTTGCCGGAAAGATGCTATCTAAAAATATTAAAAATCAATCAATATATATATATATATTAGGTCCTTACATATGAAATTGGCGTTTAGTATGGGAGGAACATAAAGCCGATTTTTTTTTATTATAATATATTTATTTAACCAAAGTATATACCATTGCTATCTATGCACTTTGCCATCTCATAGGTAGTACATCGATCCCTTTACTAAAAAAACCATTCGGACGGGAATCAATAAATCTTTGAAGGCGGTTTGGACTGCCCCATCGGAGTTGAATTTTTTCCTTTGCAAGAAGTTATACAAATTTCAAAAAAAATGGTAATCTGTTGGGGCAAGGTCCGGAGAGTACGGTGGATGATTTAGACATTCCAATTGAAGCTCCTCTAATTTGGTAGCCGTCTGTTGTGCAGTGTGTGGTCTAGCGTTATCATGAAGCAGCAGTGGCCTATAGCGATTAACCAGCCTCGGTTGTTTAGCAGCTAGCTTTTCCATCATGGTTTGCAGTTGCTGACAATAGACATCTGCCGTAATCGTCTGGCCAGATTTAAGAAAGCTGTAGTGAACGACACCAGCACTAGTCCACCAAACGCTCACAAGTAACTTTTTTGGAGTCAATTTTCGCTTGGGGCATGGTTTGGCTGGTTCGGCAGGGTTCAGCCATTGCGATGAGCGCTTCCGATTATCGTACAGGATCCACTTTTCATCACAGGTAATGATTCGATTTAAAATCCCTTCATTATTGTGCCGGTTGAGTAATGCAACGCAGCAGTCAACGCGCGTTTGTTGATTTGCTTCACTCAATTCGTGAGGTACCCACCTTTCAAGCTTTTTCACCTTACCAATTTGCTTCAAGTGGATTAAAACAGTTTTATCACTAACACCGCAGCCTGCAGCTAACTCGGATGTGGTTTGCGATGGATCCGCTTCCACAATAGCCTTCAATTCTTCATTATCAACTTTGGTCTCCGGCCGTCCACGGGGCTTGTTCTGCAGGTCGAAATTTCCAGAACGAAAACGTTGGAACCAAAAACGCACTGTGTTTTCTTTTGCGGCACCGTCGCCATACACCTTATGATTAATCCTTCGAGCCGTTTCTGCAGCACTGGTGCCACGGTGGAACTCGTACTCGTAAATAACGCGATATTTCATGTTTTTCATTTTGTAAACTGAATAACGCAAAGAAAAAAACAATTGAGGAAAAAACAAATGAATTATAATTTTCAAAACACATATACATGAGTAAATAGCTGTATAAATTTGGATTTGGAATTCCTAACCAAAGAGAAGATATTTGAGATCAAATTTGCCAGTACGGCAAAACGCCAATTTCATATGTAAGGACCTAATAATACATATATAAAAAGAAACCAATGTTTCCCTATCCGTCAAGTTTTCTTCACAACCAGATACTACCACCCCCTGGTGGTTATGGTGGTGGATAGCCCTTGGTGTCCCATTGAAAATGTGCCAGTTTGGTGGGGGTGGCTGAGCGTGGGTGGGAGTGGGTGACGAAAAAGTGAATTCTAGCACATTATTTTGTTATGGGAAGGCCGCAAATACTTCAGATTGTTCCAGAATGTGTCGGTAAGTCTAGAAGGTTCCGGAAATATCTGCTCTAGAAAGTTCTGGAAGAGGAACGTTCTAGAAAATTCCCGAAAGTTCTATAAGGTTCTAAACTGAGTGGCAGAATGTGTCGGTGTGTCTAGAAGGTTCCTGTACAATCGATAAATTTCTTGAAAGTTCTGGAAGGAGGATATTCTAGAAGGTTCGCGAAAGATCTATGACGATCCTAACAGTGTACTAAAAATCTATGCGAGCGGAGCCGCGCGGGCACAGCTAGTATTGTATAAAAAAGAAAGAATATGTCTGATACCCGGTGAGGTTACGATTAATCTATGTGATTTACTCCAGACTGAGTGCTTTGTGATGTGTTTCGCCTCTGGGCCCTAATTGTGCCCCTTAGCTTGTTGAAGGGTAAAACAAATTAAATCATCTCAGCCACGATTTATGCAGATAATAGGAGCGTCAAACGGTGTTATTTTTAAAACTGTTAACTATATTTTATCAGGCGTATAAACAAAATAACTTAGTGATGACAGATGGTTATTATCTCTACGTTTTCATTCGATTTTTTCGCGGTTAGGTCTGGAAACGCCTTCATACTGTTGGGTGTTGCACGCTTCCGTATCAAAAAGACTAACCACTGTACATATTTTAATTTTATTATTAAATGAATACACGCATTCTTTCTCTGAAGTAAACAACATGGCAGGCGTATTGAGTATACTAGGGAATATTCAGGCATATTAACACTCTAGCGGTATTCTTATCTACCGCAAGCCGGGTGATCTAAATAAAATATAAGGTCCGGCACTTGAATAACACATTTGCGAGTAAATACACCACTGATATTAATAATATTTGGATAACTTGTATAGCGCCGCTTTCGCGAATACTCACCTCAAGGGCGATATTGTACCAGAAAATCAAATTGTCCCCGCTCTTCGCCATAGATAAGGTCAATATAACTGCGACTCGCTAACAATGAAGAATAACATATTTGATAGCTAATTCTGTCTGGAATTTGTAGGTCAACGAAACTGTTTTCAGCTTGTAACGTCATTTTTAGTATCAGCTATTGTACTTTCAAAATTCCATTTATCTTAAAAAAAATTAAATGGTGTTCTTTTTTCGTATTTAAAAAAAAATATAATAATAAAATCATATTTTTGTAGAACCAACCGAGAACAATTGTTTGAATGTGTTGAATTTGTGATGTATTGATTTGTTTTCGTTTTTTTTTATTTTATTTGCAATATCAATATTTTAAGCACTACTCAGTGATAAAGGAATATGAATTTTATCTACCTAAATAAATTTACAATATTCCAAATCGCGAGCTGTACAGGGGAGAAAAGCTAGTTATTCATGAGCTATCAAATGTTCATTAAATTGAATGTAACATAATACTAGTAGATAAATAAATTTTCTGTACATTTTTGAACTGTTTTAAATTATTTTTAGTCAATTCATTCATTCTCATGTATATAATTTTGTATTCAGGACTGTAGACTAATGTAGTCCTAATCGTTGATTTATGGTTCTTAAAGCTGAGTCATGTTCAAAGTTCAGGATCTGAATTCGGCCGACTACGATTGCTATTTATAAAAATTATGTTCCATTTTAATTAGTCGTTGTTGTATATGTCATGGGTACTTTATAATAATAGAAGTCTAGGGCAAGAGCGAATCAACAATGCCGGATGTATTTGCTTAACGGATACATTTATGCGAGCGGTCATTTTTTCGCGAATTGTATAGCGTTGCTCCAGCGCGTGCGGTCGAGCTGATTGGTGCTTCGTCTGTGAGAGATGCGTGTGAAGAGCGCTTTACTCTCTGGCATAAAATGGCTCGGAGTCGATGTCAGACTGTAAGGAAAGTCGGAGTCGAAGTAAGAGTTGACAGATTTTTAAACAACTGTTTGTATCTACAAAATCTATGCGATAGAGACTCGATTATCCGGACCTCAGTTATACGGATTCGCGATTATCCAGATGTCAAATAAATTTGTGGGTAGTTAAATTCGTGCGTGCACCGACATGTCGCAACTGCGTTTACGCCCCGCGCGATCACTATCCACGCGTTTGGTTATTGTTTTTGACAGTTAGGTACAATCATTACTCTGCTCTGGTTGCAATATTTTAGTAATTAAAGAAAATATTTAGGTATGTACATACGTACGTAAAAAAATTGATTTTGGTTGATAAGTTTAATTCATTTTTGTTGTTTTTAATAAACACCTGGAATTATGTGTACGCGGGCGAGGTAAATTATCTTTGTAGAATTGATAATACGTATGTAGGTACATACATGTAGAAAAATTGCTTTTCTTCATACATTCAGTTATCCGGATTTTTGATTATCCGAATGCCTTACCACGACAATTAGTCCGGTTAATCGAGTCTCTACTGTATAAGAAGAAAGTGGCAACCAAGGAAGTCCCCCTCTATTCTCAAGGTACAACATCATTATAATATTCTAAGACTAAATATATGGGACTTACATATTTATGTAGGCGAAAAGTTTCTGTGAAAAATTTCAATACATTTGTCTAATGTTATAATTGATTTGTAAAATCAGCTATTTTCATTACGAATGTCTGTCCGTACAACACTGACGCTGAGTAGCCGATAATGAGGCCCGGGCGCCCGAATGTGGTACATCAATCAGCGCCCAGCTTAGGTTACACGCAATGGTCATGAATTATTATTACGTCTTTGAATTATTATTACGTCCCATGATTTTTCACGGCTAGTATTATGTATTAGCAGTCAAGATGTGATTATTATGATGTGTTAATATTATGTAAAGCAATCCAATGCGAGTAGACAATTAGAGAATCATACTTTCGTTAAAATTTTATCTCCGTCTTTTTATGTGAATAGAAGATAACATATATTTGACAAATCGATTATGTATTGAACTTTATTTTATGTCATCTATATATCGATACTCTCAGACGTAAGTGATCACCGGTTAAAAAACAAATTGTGTGCATGTTTCTGTTTGACGTATTTTCCAACATTTTAAGAATATATTGTGGCTAACTAATACACGCGTGTACTGTGCGCTACGAACTCTCAAAGATAAGTAAATGCATTTCATGAATATTTAACTCTTCTATTGTCACACTATGATGAATCAATACAAATTACCGTTCCCTCTCACGTAGTACTAAATACTGCACAGGCGTATTCCCCAACGGAAGATACATATGAAGTCATTTTTTAATCTTGAAATTATGGGAAAAAATCTACGCCCAGAAAACAATATTCGCCTGAATAAAATAAACATTTCGGATTTAATTTTGGGCTGCCGGACAACTGCCCGACAGCCAATTGCCCGACAAGCCAACTGTCCGATAAGCCAATTGCCCGACAAGCCAACTGTCCGATAAGCCAATTGCCCGACAAGCCAACTGCCCGATAAGCTGACATGCATAAGTTATTCAGTTATAAAGACCATCAAACGGAAAAATTTCATAATATTTTTATATGTCACAGGAATTAATAATTATCCCACAGAGGGATAATTATTAATTATAATCAATTATAGAAGTCTCAAAGAGACGAAGCTATTTATATGGAAAACGTGTATGGAAGTCTTTATAGGGTGGCCCAGGGCTTATGACACAAAAGAGCTTGTTTAAATGATAATTAATCACCCCCTCTAAAGGCCACCCTATAAAGACTCTCATATAAATAGCTTCGTCTCTTTGAGGCTTGTATAATTTATATTATTAAAAATTTATTTAAATTTCAAACAGAATGAAGAAAAATTTTTCCTGATGGCTGGCTTTCATAAGAACTTGAAAATAATTTATTTCATATCATACCTTGAAATAGTTTTTAAATATTCTGATGTGTATTATTATAATTAATATTTAAAAATAACAGTTAAGTCCCTGGTTCGTGGTTAGAATTTCACTAGTTTCGCTATGTGCACTTTTTTAATGCAGAACGATAAATTTATTCTTGGCATTTCTAATAGTCTGCTGAGTATGTTATCCGGGTTTATTTTTAAATACTATTTATATTTAAAGCTAGTTTTTTAAACATGAGTAACCAAATAGAAATAAATATTATTCAAATACAGTTTTAAATTGAACAGTTTGATGATTTTAATAGGCAATCCCCATGCAATCTGTCGCAAAAATATGCAAACACAAATCTTAAAAAAATGTCAGGAAGTAGCGCTGTCAGGCATTTGGCTTTCGGGAAATTGACTGTCGGGCAATCGGCCGTCGCGTCGGGAAGATGACTTAAACTCTTCATTTTGAATTACTTTCATTTTGACGTAGACAGGTTTCGATATAACTTCGATACCTTCGTTATGGCAATCACAATGTGGACATATTAAAAATTACGTCTAGCCCAAAGTTAACGAAGCAAAAATAAAATATTAAAACTATATCAGTTTATTCAATACTTGGAAACTTTTTATGAAAGGTTCTGAGGTAGAATATTTAAGTGTATTGATTTTCACACACCGTGGTTTAGCAATACGTGGAATATTAAAATCAATATCTTTATCTTATTTGTCTCGTACCTTATCGGTTCAACGGATGATGGCTATCGTAACTTTGTTTACTGCCGCTTGGAGCAACTCTAATAGTAGGTTGGCCAAGCCATTTCCTCAGGTTCTTTAGCCGAAGTGTTCTCCATTTTCCGAAAAATTTCCGGAACAAAAATTCTAAAAGTAAAATATTTCTATCAACATTTCCCTGAAAGTATGAAATTCAATACCCGATACTAACCCTGGATATTTCATTACATGTCCGACTTGTTGAAGTTCAATTTTTTAAAATTATTTTCTTTATCCAGCTATTTTGAGCATTGTTCTATAAATCCACTTCTAATATTTTAAGTCATCTTATTATTTCTTCTGTAAGTGTTCACGTATCAATTTAAAAAATACCTAGAACACAAAATATCTGACCATTTGTATATGTAATAAAAAATAAAGTTAAGATAATGACTGCAAAATACCTTCTTTCATGCAGATAAAGGCTGTTATTTTATAAGAAATCTTATTAATATTTTTTTTTCATGTCACCTCAATACACCACGTATGTTACGTATGTAATTGTAGGTAAAATATTCCTTTGTGGTTAATAAACTAGTTAATTTATGATATACATAGACGAATTAAAGACAGAAGTGCTGTTGATATAAAAACCACGAAATCCTTTAATAATTAATATACATTGATCGCCCGAAATATTTCGAGCCGGTCCTGCATTTTACTTGAAAAATGTCGTGCATTCACAATTTTCAACTCTGAGTACTTAAATAAATATTTCAAGCGCAGGCATAGTCAGTTGAGTGTCATATGCGATTACATCAAGGCTCGGTAGCTAAGCAAAGAAGAGTTTAGATAGGTATGATAAAATGTCAATATTGACATTTCGTACTCTCAGATATAAAATATCTCAACAGTGAAAGGTTAACAGAGTTTTGTAAAAAAATATTAATGTTATATACATTCGTCCGCGTTGAAATAAAAATGGAAAAATATTGATAAATTCGTGTCCGTAATATTTGCCGCGAAATTGGTGCCTTGTTGTGTGTTATAAAATTTTAGTGCATCGGGAATTAGTACGGGACATCATCGGTATTTTCTGCAGTTTAAATGAGTGAATGCACATCCAGAACGATGACAGCAGACTTATTCTCTTTCATCTTCTTGCGAGATGAAAAGCCTTGGAAAAACCATTCGCAGCGGTGCGAGCGATATTTCAGCACTTCACTATTTAGTTTACTGCAGCGGGATAATTATCTTTTGGCGCGTAATCAAAATGAATTTAAAGTGACGTCAGCCTGACTATGAAACGTTTTAATTATGGCGTATGCATCACAAAGCATTGCACATTGATGCAACGGCGACTGCACGCCGCAATTTGTCGTGTTTGTAAATTGTAAATTCCTCGCGCAAATATCTCGCAATATACAATGATTAATTTCTAAATCTTTCCCGGTTTGGTTTTAAATTACATTATTCGTGGCTAAGCAGTGACACGACTGCCTGTTCCCCCAAAATAATCAAACATAATAATTTCTTTGACTGTCTGTCCGTCCGTCCATCTGTCCCCATAACTTCGTGTAAGGTCCGTAATTTCGTTCGAATTCACGGCCAAAAAACAAATTAAATAGGGCTTGAACCCCGGTCCAGCAAACCCGAAGGCGGCAACGATGGCGACGTTGCTATCGCCGAGCCTGCATTACCCGTCAAAAATACAGTAGGTACATACAGAACTTAGCAAAGAAGCAAACTATTTCATGTTCCGCCTAATCGCCAGGGTTTATCATAGTACATTTAACTGCTGACAGGGGAAATATAAAAAAAAATGTTAAAATATTTTGATAAGTCGTTATTACTATTTCATGGGTGTCGGCTATAAATAAGTAAATTCTTTAGGAACCGGCATGTAAAAGTACCGTCATTTTTGACGGGTTACAGCTAGTGTAATCATAAGTGTTATATATCACAAGTTGAGAAAGTTACATAAAATGTCGAATATTATTTATTAGCCTGTTATCCCGCATCGAATAATTTGTAAACATTGTTTCTCTGTACCTCTTGGAATCGATTAATGCAGCGGTTCCCAACCTGTGGTACGCGTACCACCGGTGGTACGCGAGTGGATAGTTGGTGGTACGCGAAAAATAATCATTAATGGCGGACATAAAAAGTAAAAAAAATCAGTCATAAAAATTTTAAAATTTAAAGTTTAAATGATATTTTTATGCACTTTCATAACTATTATTTTCGATAACGAATAGAAAATTTCGGTAATAAAAATATTTTTAAATACAATTTCATTAATATTATTATATTTAAAACAAAAATTTCGCCTGCGGCGCTGCTGTAAATTGTAAAAGTAAAAGTATAAATTATAAATTGTCTCGTTTTCATTAGATTTTTTTTTACATTTACCGTGTTTAATTAATTTTATATACATATATTTTCTATTAATAGCGGTAATTTTTGGAAAAAAATTGCCTGCGGCGCGTTCAATTTTTTTTTATAAAAATAATTTAATTTAATTCTATGTAATTTTTTAATAAAAATTAATTGTTAAAAAAATACTTCTTTAAATCCTGGTTTTGAATTTCGACAAGAAATGAGCTTCAGCACATTTTATTTAAAAAAAAAACATTGTAATATGTAAAGCTCAAACGTCTCATTTTTATTAGAAAAATAAAACCCTTGATATTTTTTTGAAACTTAAATAAATTGAGTTCTTTTACATAGTCACCCTATAAAATTTATAATGCAAATAGAGTAACAAATTTCTCGAAATACAATAATTTTTACGAAGTGGTACAATTACTACCTAGTAGTTGGGAAACGCTGGATTAATGAAATGAATGCGCCCGGTCAAACCTTCACTTCAATTTTCCTGGTGTCACATTTAACTGCTCCAATTCGAGAAATTGTGTTGGGATTCGTATGGTTAACCTCGTTGCAGGTCTCGGGTAATTAGATCAGCGATAAAGGCTGGTACGGTTGTGTTATCTGTTTACTTGCCATCTGACGGTGGACGAAATTTGACATTTACTAGATGGCTGACGGCACTCGAGATCGCGCGGCTTCGGGTCCTGGCGGTGGAAAGTTCCGAGCGAGCTGCGATTCTGACTATTGACCCAGAGATCAGCTCTATCACCGCTCTCCCGACAGGTATGCCCTGTATGCAGTAAGCCGAGAACTCGGTGATCTGTGTGTATGACGCGAAGAATGACTGAAGAATTGTTTATTTTTTCAAGGATCCATCGAGTGCATTTGCATCCGAAAGTTTCAGTTTGCTGGTGTACAAAATTTATTTCGTTTTGTGTAAAAAATTATGTGCTTATTATTTAAGTAAGAAACAATTGAAAATTAGTTACTTATACAACATTTTCAAATAATTTTTTAAATTGATTCAGCAACATTTTAGATTGACATTTTTAAAAAATATTTATTTTATTATTTGTATAAATCTATTTATATTATTTGATTAAATTACACCTACATGTTTCGAAAATACCTTTCCATCTTCAGGGTGTTATATATATATGTCAAAATATCAAAATGAATAATAATGTCTTTTGTTTTTCTAAATTATTTGAAAATTTATTTTTAAATATTATTGCTGAATTATTTTGTGAAATAATGTACCTATGCATATTTATATTTACATTTTGTGGTCAACTTAAAGCGGCACATCAAATGAATTTTTTCGCATCTTTTTCGAAAATGTGTGTTTTTATTATTAATTTATATCACAATGTATGTAAGTGCTAGACTACAATTTTTAAGGAGTATAACTTAGATAGAAACTTTGTTCTAATATAAAAGTAATAAACTTTATAGATTTTTACAATATTTAAGAAAATAAAAGCATTACCTGATTGCCCACGACCATGTGTATATATTTTCATTAATTAATTTTTATGTTTCTGCGATAATTATGTTAATTTTTCAAAGATCTTATGCTCTTCAAAAATATTTTCGTGACAATGAACTTTATGATTTTCACAAAGAATATTCTGTGTAAAGTTTTCCATTATTAAATTAAGCATAATTAATTTTGCCTTTATAATCCATCCACAGTTTAAATTATGTGCGTTTTTTCTTTGATTGAACATTTTTTATTAATGTATAACTAAATGTACCTGTACGCGCAGTTTTTTATATACATCTTATACTGAAACTTATATAAAATAACATGTTTTTATTATAAAATTTCCATAAAGCTTTTTACCGGAAATTTATTTTCCTTCGTTATACCTCTTAGCTTTTCTATACCGTCTCTAGGGAATCGTGCAAACCATAAAAAATTGAACCAATTTCCACAGGAGCCATTGGCCGGTATTAGCGGTAGATTTTAATTTTCGATTACTCGTTCAATTTTCTGAATACAAATAATTTTTGAGCCGACTACCTGCTTTGGGGAATTCGCAAAGGTGAGGTGATAACTACGTGCCTAGAATTCACAAGCCAATTTTTCGTAACACCTCCCATTATCATAAATTTAAAATTATTTCGAGATTAAAAAAATAACTATTACCCGCATATTTACATTAGCTTTAGTAAGTATATTTTTTTCTTAAAATAGAAATCGTCACATTCTTGCTTAAAACATTGAAATGTTATTTAAAAGGATGATGATTTACTCAACAATTTTATAATAATTTCATGTTTGTTAAAATGTTATAATTTTTTTTTCTGTGTTATTGAATTATAACTGTCGTACGCAAAACATGTATTACACGTTTAATTATTGAAATGTGTATTTCAAAACCAAATTGAGCAATTTTTAAGACATTAAAAACAATATTAAGCCATGCCAAATGCCAATTTAAATGTCAGTCGGGTCTATTTTCCTTAGTTTACGTTCAGAATATTTTGAGTTTGTTCAAATCTTTCAGAACAGTGCTGGATTTATGTCACAGAGACATTATTAATCAATTAATGTGTATTATAGATATCTCACAGAGACGAAACTGTATTAATTATGGGAAAGTAGGTATAGAAGTCATTTGGGTGTACATAGGACTTATGACCTATCTTTTTATGGTGGCATGGAAAGGCGCTTACAACTCATATATGCAACTCATATATGAAAGAAAAAAAAAAAAGAATAAGCATGATATATTCTATCATGGGTGGAAATGGCGAATGTTACAATTGTGATCGCTTAAGCCAACCATAAAAAGATAGGTCATAAGTCCTATGTACACCCAAATGACTTCTATACCTACTTTCCCATAATTAATACAGTTTCGTCTCTGTGAGATATCTATAATACACATTAGTTTACGTTTTCTTAATAATCATGTATTATCCGTGGTCACATTGTAGGTCAATTTTGAAGTGATTATTAATGATATCATATTTATAAAATAAATACTAATATTATTTTAAAAGTGAGTAGAGATCGGTTTATTTTATACACATCGACTAATTTATTCAATATCTCCCCTAATATTGACATTTCTCATAGAAACTTTATGCGTTAGGACGTCCCATCTATTTTGTGCTGGGAAGGTAATCGCAAATTATAAAAACATCAAAGCAAGTTAGGTGAATGAATTAAAAAAAAATGTAGAAAAACTATCTCATACAAGATAATCGGTTAATTCTATTAGTTTTTGCCATTAATATGATGACCAAATGATGTGGCGAAGAAGTATTTTCGACTGCACGTAATTCAATAATATTACAATATCTCAAACAGATCATTTTTCCATAATTTGTTACCAAAGGCATCGCTGAGACAAATCAAATCGTTACAAGTTTTTCTATTTTTTATTTTCATTTATTGGTTTTCTTACAGCCATATAATTAATCAATCTTGAAAAAAAACAATAATTGATGTACAGAGTTTTGGGCCAATTACAAGAAAACACATATATACAATCGATAAAAAAATAAGAAAAAACATGTCCAATAGTGAGTTTGTGTGAGTGTGTGTATTTGTGTTTATTTATTTATTTTGTTTTGGGAAAAATTAACAGCAAAACAATCTTAAAAATTTTCCACTGAATTTAAAAATTTAGCATAGCGAGTGGAGAGGGTGGAGGGGAATGTGGGACGGGAGTAGAAGGGAAGATATAATGTACAAATTAGTTTGGGTGCGGTAGTGTAGATATTATTTGTTTTATGTTTCTTATTGTTGCATTGAAAATGTCAATGTGGTGATAGTTTGTGTTAAATGAATTTGTGGATCTGTACATAAAGGAGTTTTGTTTTGAGTTGGTCTTACAAAAGGGGAGATGAAAAGTAGGTGAATGTCTGTTCATATACCTACCTATGTAATTTCACGAATAATTATCATAGCTAAGAGTATTTATTGAATTTAGAGTGAAAGTTTAAACCACGTGGTTGCTGTATTCGTTTACTACGCAAGCACTCATCGGAAGTTTTTTTTTTGTTTTAGAGTCAGTTCCGTTAGTATTTTTGCATAAATTAACACTTTTTCGTATAAATAAGTCCAATTCGTGTATGCGCTATGTACATAGCATTTGTATTCCATGTCTGGCCTTTGAATAAATTACGTTTGTTATTATTTCATTCGAATAGGTAGGTACCTAGTCGTGTGCACGTCCTAATAAATTATTTCTGGATGCTGTGCGCTGTACATGCAAATTTGGTAGATCACACAGCACAAAGGAAATAATTCCGTTACGCTGACACGTAAACCTGATAATGAGTGATATACTTTTTTATGTGTTATAATATATTACACATCGCAGTGGTGCCGTGTTATGTACATGGTGCGGTTATTGCAGCTCCCGAATCGTGTTTTATTATCATGGCTTATTTCCGTTTTACACTCCTATATTTTTTACCTCGGTAAATAAATGTTTTATATACAGGGTTTCTAACAGCTAGTAGAAAAAACTTCGGGGGAGTATTCGTTATCAAATGTTGGGCAGAAAATATTCTCTACACTTTGGGTGTAATATCGATAGTTACGGAGATAAGCGATATCTAATTTTTGACTCATTTAAAATGCAAACTTTCATATTGCGTATCTCCATAACTATTGATATTATGGTTGCTTGAACATTTTCGACGCATTGTCTTGGCAGGAATCCACCTGTAAATGCTGCGACACCGGTTACCGGACACTGTATATGATATTCTTCCGCCATACAAAAAACGCAATAAAAAAATAAAAAGCAAGAAATAATGTTTATGAAATTTTATTAAAAGACATGAATGTCTCAAATCTTACAACAAAAATCAAAAATGTGCGGATGGAATCTCGGGAACTGTTTTGATTTATTAGTTGAATATTCTTGAATTTCCCATTTCAGTCTGCAAAGTTTCCATTTTGAACAAGATTCTTCTATTCTTTCTTTCTTTCTATTCTATTATGTGATAAGAGCATGCCGGTAATAAGCATGTGTGTTTGATTGTTGGCTCTGAGCATGCTCATTCATGAGCATGCTCAGAGCATGAGCCACGATGTCTGCGAACTGCGGGTGGAAGAACGTCATTATTGTCACGAAAACACCTTAAAAACATATTATGTTCGTATGTGTTAGAAGCATTTCATCAAAAGCACATCAATTTTAAAATACGTTCATCTCAGTTTCGTCGATTGCTTAGTAACGGTTTTGCTTCTGTAAGGGAGACACGCACTAAAATACACGCACTAAAATACAGACGCATTATCCAAATAAAGACATTTAAAAAACGTTTAATACTTACTTTTTACGAATTTTGCGACATGGAACCAAGAACGTCACAACCGCACACTCAGAGTCAAGGGCGAAGGGCCTGCGGGTGGGGGGAAGCAGTTGACATGCGAAGATGCCAACTCGCTAAGGGTTTTTAGTTCCGCGAAATCAGTGTTGTTTCAAAACACCTTTGTTTCAAAACACCTCGGTCTCCCCTACGTCTCAATTAAGTGTCATCGACTCTTTCTGTATTATCCATACGAGGACAACCGCCATTATTGCATGTAATTGAATCATTCTTTGGTGATTTATCTTGTGGGCGGTATTATCGCGTAATATTAAATATTCTTCAACCATTTTGAATCACTGTAATTAATAAATAAATAAAATAAAAGTAAATAATGGAGTTCTGGTACCGACACTAATGTATGAAAGTGAAGCCTGGAGCTGGCAGAAGAGGAACGAAAGTAGATTGAATGCAGTGGAGATGAGGTCCCTTAGACGTATGTGTGGTAAATCCACGTATGATAGAGTAAAGAATGAAGATATTAGGAATGAATGTAAAGCTGATCGTAGCATAATACATAGAATAAAAATAGGGTCGCTCAGGTGGTTTGGGCATGTTGAGCGAATGAATGAGGAAAGATTAGGGCGAATGAAGAAAGAAAGATAAAAAAAGAGGAAAGAAAGAAAGAGTAAGAAAGATATATGATGCAAGTGTTGTCGGCGCCAGAAAGAGAGGGCGACCACGGAAGACGTGGCACGACCAGATTAACCAGATACGGAAGATGGTCCTGTTAGAAGCCTGAACAACCGTCGAGCTTGCATGCGAAGATGTATGAATGTAGACGAAGCGAAAGTTGTATGTCAGGACAGAAGAGTATGGCGCTCTATCCTCTCTGCCTACCCCCAGTAAGTTAGTTATTTAGTTAAGTAATTAATAAATATTTATCATTTATTTAAAAAATGTGACAAAAAAAATGCGCGTTAACATGTCAAGGAGGATATTTAGCTTAATCTGGTCGACATCAATATCTGTATTTTTTTGTTAAAACCAACAAAACGTGGGGAGCTTAAGGAACACGCTGTGCTTATAATACTGGAACCGAACGACAACTTTTATTGTATTTTTTATCGTTGAACTGTTTTTCATCCTGTTATGGAGGTAAACGTAATTTTCTACTATTTACACGCAGTGCCATTGCCAGCGAGCGATCAGTAAATTTATAGTTCTTTTGAATTCTCGGATGCGACATACGTAATTCTAGTTCTTGTAAATTCTCGGATACGACGTAAAATTCTTTACATAATAACTCTTTCGCATACCTTGTGTCTGTTTTCGGTGGTTTAAGAATATTACTATTTTCTAGTAATTACTTTTCAAATAGATCGTCACGTTTAGTGGTAACCAGATTGGATTTGCAACATTCACTAGGTAAGGTATTTTTTATTTTTTAATAAAGATTATCGAAAGGTCGTTAATGCACCTAATAGACAGTCCTAGTGTGAGGTAAAATTACAATTCAATGCATAATGTGTTACCATTTTTTTGAGATATCAAAAAAAATGTGTGTGGTTTTATAGTTTTGCAAATATTTAGTTACTAGATGTAACCCGTTAAAAATGACGGAACATTGTTTCGCGTCTTTGCTAAGCCCTAATATATATTTATAGTATATTTTCGGCGGTAGCAACATGCGTCAAGCAGCCGG
This sequence comes from Agrypnia vestita, assembly GCA_016648135.1. NCBI lineage: Eukaryota > Metazoa > Arthropoda > Insecta > Trichoptera > Phryganeidae > Agrypnia > Agrypnia vestita. The sequence continues at coordinate 154,487 of JADDOH010000085.1, read as the reverse complement.
TTCGGGTTTGCTGGCACGGGTTTCAATCCCAATCTCCGGCCGTTTAATTTTTTTTTTGCCGTGAAATCGAACGAAATTACGGACGGTCAGACAGTGAAATTATAATGTTTGATATTGACGAGTTTAACGAAATATACGAAACGTCCGCGGGTGCCAAGGTCAATGAGATCTATCGCGTGACACGCAACAATTCGCGGCGTATGCGACTGCATTGTGAATTTAGTAATGGTTATTGTTTATAGTTGAACTTCTTTTAACTCCATGTGTATATTATAAATCATAAATTGGAAATAACTTAACTTTTGTTTACGTTCTGGAGCTTTCTGATTTAATTCGCTAATTACAAACTTGTCAAACTTAAAACGTCAAGATTAACGGCATTATAATGTTATGCAATAACTCTCAGGATACAGAAATAGCAATATTGTTATTCTCAGAATACAGCCGAAAAACCGGGGGTTGAAAATAAACCTTCATCAGATTACTTCGAAAGGAATTGAAGCCCTGAGACGGGCAGTCAAAATTGTCACGGTCGAGGGTTTCTTCCTCCGAACTACACCCACACATTGGGCTGTCTACAAAGTTCAACCCGAATAACCGGATGAGGTCTCGCTTTAGTAATTAATTATTCTAGTTAAAGGAAGCAAGACTAGCGGAAAATAATAGAGTTCTGGCGCCTACTCTGATGTGTGGAAGTGAAGCCTGGAATTGGCAAAAAAAGAACGAAAGTAGACTGAATGCGGTAGAAATTCCGTTGCTTAGACGAATGCGTGAAAATCTTTGTGCGATAGAGTTGAGAATAAACGAATTAGAAGTGAATATAGTACTGGTTGTAACGTAATAGACAGAATAAAGAAAGGGTTGCTGAGGTGGTTTGGCCACGTGGAACAAATGAGCGAGGAAAGGATGCTAAAAAAAATTACGAGGCGAGTGTTGAAGACAGCAGAAACAGAGGGCATCCGTGGAAGGCTCGGCATGACCAGATAAATTATATATTAGAGGATGGCCTCGTTAGAAGCTTCAAAAACCGATGAGCGTGCATGAGAAGATGTATGAAAGTGGACGACCCAAAAGTGGTGTGACAGGTATCAATTTAACTTTATTATAAAGTTACATTTCTAATGACGTATATCCACAGATGCGTCTCAGATCTATCAGAGTTGCGTCATGATTATTATAGATCGCTTTTAGATCAATTCTGTACTGTCCTTTACACTGTTATAGGTTTTATTACGATCGACTCTAAAACATTCAAAGTAGACGAGTGGTCTAAACATGTAATAAATCAAAAAACAATTGATGACACGCTTCTATATGGTTCCTTTGCTTACGTTCTTCATCGATTTTACATCGATCACCCATGCAGTAGGTATCCAAATATTAAACATTTTAAGTTTAAAAAAAATTTGAACGGCATGTTCTTCAGCTATGTATCTGCGGCTCTTGCTTGTGAGTGACGTTTTTATTAATTTTAGGTAATCGAGTAATGTCGAAATGATTTAATAATGTATTTATAATTTATGTGAATACATAAAAAAGCATGTCGAAAATGATTTAATAATATATTACTTAATGTAAAAGTTCAAAGTTTCAGAGCTCAAAGATTCCACCACAAACTACATTCAAAGAGAGTTAAATAAAAGCATGTAAAAAACTGGTATTATCGTGTCGCAATAATGTATGTTTTACAAGACACCATTGTGTAAGTAAGATAAGTTGGAACAAGTGATTATCGTTCAAGTACATTATGTATTTCGAGCCAAGTACTTGAGTAGGTACCTACCTGCACCGAGGTCGGTGTATTTTCGTATCAGAGGTCCGTGCTACAAGAGACAAGCGCCAGTCCATTGGAATCCAAGACCTAAAGCGTGCTTCAATTTCTTCAAGGTATAGACGTACCAGTATAAATTGGCGTGTGAAGGAGGGCGTCCTTGTCGCGTAACAGAAGTTGCCAGGGTGTAAATTTATTACACAATACATAATGTACAGAACCGGTATCAGAGCCTTTAATAGAAATTTGGTCTGGCAACACTAAAGAAACGAACCTGTGATGGCGGCCGCTCTATCTGTCAACCTGTCGAACGGTAATATCGGTCCATTATTTGTTTTTTCAGCTTCGCAAAACTTAAATACTTCATCGGCAATTGTCTTGCACCACCCCGGACTGTTTTGGATGTTTTGGACATAATAATTCATATTGGTAATCAAGATGTCACAGCTCCCGAGCAAATACGACATTGAACTGAATGACAGGGCGAGGGGTTACCGCCGGGTGCGGGCGGGGCGGGTTTTAGTTTCAAAGTCGCCGCACGCTAATTTACGTTGGGCAAGCAATAGTAAGTAAGCGTGCAACGCTGGGTCCCATACAATTCCCATTAAATGTTGTGCTAATTCGATGTACTAGTACGTTATCAAATACAGTGCGATGTGTGCTGGTACAGCTAGAATAACGATTTATTTTTTAAGAAATTAAAAAAATATTTTTATAATTAAAACAGATTAAATTGAATTATATTTTTTTTAAATACATGTCTCACAACATTATACGTTCAAAACTTTGATTTGAACGTAATTTGTCAACAAAGCCAGCTAATATAGATAATAAGCCCTATAGATACCTAAAGACTTACGTGCAAACCATGGACAAATCCCTCCCGTTCCAACAAAGCTGGTTGTAGCTAGGGCAGAATACCTAAACTCCTATTGAGGTACATTATAAGCCTTGTACATAGCAAGCTAGGCCAAAGATAAATGTTACTCACATCTAAAAAAAAAAGACTTCCGTACCCACTTTCCCATAAAATTTCCTACGAATAACTTCATCTCTGTGAGATCTCTATAATACGTCTTGATTAATGAGGATCCCTCTGGGGACAAAAATCTAGTAATTGTGTTCTTAAAAAATGTGAACTTACTCAAATGGTTGAAGATTTGTTTTATTTGTCATTTTAAGTAATTTTAAGACATAATTTTAAGTAAATTATCTTATTTGTACATTTTAATGAATTTTCTTGATTAAGTAATGACCTTCTTTCGCTTCTTTTTTTAGTAGAGATGCGAAGATGAGATATATCGAATGCGTGTCTCGTCAATATACTTACTGTTTACAAACTAAGCAAAATAGTACAATCATTGTGGTGTCTTGGAACAAGAATTGAATCCCCAACCACTAGATCACCTGTCGAGTAGCTTACCACTAGACCAGCAAGCACGTTGTATCGTCCTTTGCACCTTCTACTTCCGTAATGTCTAAATGTCTAAATATTAAATTTAATAAATAAACAAACTTATCGCCGTATTATCTAAAAACTCACTCCGACAAATATTATAACATGTAATGAATAGTGCACTATTTTGCATTGCATTTTAAGCAAACACAGTACTGGCATTATCCTTGTGTTGTTTGATGTTCCAGAACAACGAGTCTGCTCTCATAGATAATTATAACTGATCTGCATTTCTAGCTGTTTTAATAAACCTAAAAACTGATAACATTTGTTTTCAATGACGTCATTGTTTCAATGAATTTCCTGATGGTTTAGTTACTGATTTGACATTTGATGTGAGAGGATTTATAAAAAAATACGAGAAACCTCATGAAAACAGTATAACTTTCATTATTCAAGCTTATCACCATATTTAATGTATGTGCTTTTTGAAATTTATATTATATTCTTTATGTAAAAGCCTATACCTAATGGGCGTAAACAAATAAATAAATAAATAAATATTCTTCCGTGTAGTAAACCGTCATCGGCCATTTTCATTCACTGCCAATCTTCAACTTGCCACTCTCACTGCTTCACTAAATTTATCTACCCAAAATCTCATGGGGTGTACAAATTTATCAACAAACTAGTCTTCTTCTATTGCATAGAAAATATTCTTTACACACTGGATGAAATGTCGACAGTTACGTCAAAATTTGCATTTTTTTTAATATTTCCGACTTATTTTCTGCAAAACGTTGGAAGAATACGCCTGAAATATCGTTTCAATTTTTTTAAACTCCTAGTGTAATGCTAATAATTCGGAAGAATCTCATTACATATATAAAGGATTCCAATATATTACATATATAGAGTTTTATTACTATTATTATTATTATAAATTCCATTACATATATAAAGTTAAAAAAATTCCAAATCATAAAAAAATAGATATCTCATTAGTGGCATCTGTAGTCATTTAAGGGGAATGAAAAAGCTTTGGATGCCGGTCGCGCTAAGAATTATCACGACACATATACGGAACATGTCGTAAAATTTAAATATATACAATAGGTCGTAAGCCCTATGAACACCCAAAGACTTCCATACCTACTTTCCCATAAAATATATAATTTCGTTTTTGTGAGACATCTATAATATGTATTAATTAATGATGTCCCTGTGACAAAAATCCGGTACTGTTAGTGTTCTGAAAATTTTGGACAAACTCAAAATATACCTGCAATATTTTAATCATTTGAGGTGATTTGTATCAAAGTAAATGTTTTTTTTATATATAAGTTACCTACTTTCAAGATACTCCAAAATTTTATAAAAAATAGGTTAAAAATATAAATATTGATTAAAAAAAAGGCAAACTTTGATGTCGTTTATCTTCTCAATTGTTGATATTTCACCAAACGTCAATTTTGAATAGAATATAAAAGAATATATTCTATTCTATAAGATGATATGATTAGAAAATTCCGAGAAATTGCTTTTTTAGAGCATTGGCGCAACACGCAACTAAAGTAGTGATTGTTTATAAGTCAACGTGTGTGTAATATAAAATTAAATTTATTTTAAAATTACCATGTCGCTCCACAAAGTAACCGTCATGTCAATTGATAATAAGATAGGACGTTCTTATTTAAGTACTTACACGTAAAGTTTCTATGAGAAATGTCAAGATATCTGTCAAATGTCATCACGTCAATATTGACGAAGTGTACAATGTTAGGTATATAATAGCTGTCACGACACGTTTATTAATAATGCAAACCAATGCGAAAAGTCCCGATTTTTCCGGGAAAATCGCGTAAGCCTTGAGCGCGTAGGTGCTTGAATCGCATCTCGTAATTGTGGCCTGCAGAAAAGTTCACCGTCAATAATACAGGGTTATTTGAAAAACAATAATAACCTCCTGCTTTGATTACGACTCAAAAATGTTCAAGCCACCATGACCTAATATATCAATAGGTATGGAGAGTTTGCATTTTTTTCCAATATTTCTGACTTATTTTTTGTAAAATGTTGAATTATCATTACAGAAGTCAACAAAATAATAAAAACCTTCGAATTCTCATTGGAAAACATTCCAATTGGAATTTCTGCGGGGTTTTTATCATTTAATTTAACTTTTATTGAAACGAATGAATTTATCGTAATCGATATAAGTTACTGAAATGATAATTCAACTTTTTCTACAAATCAGAAATATTTAAAAAAAATGCAAACTTTGATATTGCATAACTCCATTACTATTGGAATTAATTAGGTCATGGCTGCTAAACATTTTCGACTCATAATCAAGGCAGGAATATAGTCCTGCGAGGTTTTTAATGTTTTTCCAAATAACGCTGTACACGAAAGGTGTTTCTACATTATCTGTCCTATCATCCACAGCGTGGTTCCAAACGCAAAACTTCCTGACAGAATAAATGATTAGCACTCTACGAGAGGTACATGTGCACGCAACATGAGAAATGTGTAAGGCCTTACGACCCAATCGTCATTGGAAAATAAATTCCGTGATTGTAAAATAGTCGCATCCCAATTTAACCGCCATTGTCATTGATCCGGGGCTAATAAACCCCTTTAGCAACGAAATTTAGTCCTGTTTTGTCACTGTACAGGATATCTCGTAGTGTGGTGTTTTTAGGCTGGCCACCCTGACCCAGGAGGGGAAGGGGGTTCGGCATATAAAGATGCGCGCGCACGGGCGCGCCCTCTTCTTCCCGTCTACGATAGTATAAGGTCACGATAGCCAGTGGCGGTCCGCAACACGCATGTGTACAATAAAGTAGAACAGTATTTATTACCGCCTGTTCTTTCACTAATCTAACCCCGTATTTCCAAAGTGAGAATACACTACACTACAGTAGTAGAAACTTCGGGGTAGTGCTCTTCAGTAATTTTGAATGGAAATTACTCTTTGCATTTTGGGTGATTAGTCGACAGTTACGGTGATAAGTGACATCAAAGTTTCTTTTTTTCAATATGTTGACTTATTTTCAGTAAAACACTGAAATTTCACTACAGTAACATATATGGAATATTAAAAAGTTATTTGCTTTGATACAAGTCTATTAAAACCGTGCAGAAATTTGAAAAAAATTTATTGTAAGGTTTGTCATTTCATTTGACTTCTATTAAAGCGAATGAATTTATAATATTCTAAAATATATAAGTTACTGAAGTAGTTATAATCCAATATTTTACACAAAACAAGTAAGAAATATTTGAAAAAAAATGCAAACTTTGATGTCGCTTAATTTCTCCCAAAGTGTAAAGAATATTTTCTATTTAAAAATTAATGAAGAATACTGCTGGAAGTTTTTGCTACTGGCTATGAGACAGCCTGTATATTAAATTACGTATTTTTAATTTTTATATTTTAAAAAATAGAGATGCGATCACGGAATACGTGTCGCATCATTATTCTTACTATTTTCAAAATAAGCTAAAAGCTTGTGCTATGAAAATAGGACTAACTTGCTGGTGTCCTGGAATGGGGCTCAAACGACCAACCACTGGATCACTAGAAGAGTCATAACCACAACACCAACAAGCTACTTATATAGGTATAGGGTAGGGTCATATAGGGTGCTTTTCATTTTCACATGCCCATAACAACCTTTGTTATAGATATATCTACCAATATAAAAAATGTATATATACATAGGTAGATATAATTAACATAAGACTACTTATTTATTTTAAATCAATTTTTTATATGTATTTAAAAAATATTTACAGAAGTCGTGTCGCATCAATCCGAATTATAATAATTTCGTTGCCTGTCCGCGTAACGTCGTACAACGTCCGTAACTTTTTTATAGTAAATTCTTTTTTCAAAAATAGTCTTTTTTTGAAATTTTTGTTTTCTATTTTTTTTATAAAATAAATAAATACTTAGAAACCGACATGTAAAAGTACCGTCATTTTTGACTTAGCTAGTATGTTACTTTTTCGAACTAAGCCATAAGCTTGTTCTATGAAAATTGGATTAATTTGCTGGTATGAGGCTCATATCACCGATCATTGGATTCATGAATAGATACATGTATTCAAATCCGTTTTTGGCGCATAACTTTTTTTTACTTTACTTAACTTTACTTTAAATATTAAAATAAAATAGACCCCCCTCTCTGTTAATACTTTTTTTAAAAGTTTGTTGTGTAGGTACATAAAAAAATAATCTGTTGTTTAAACGTTCCACGTTTTATATATTAAATAGTTTGATAATAATAAAATATACCTAAAACAATAGCCCTTCTAAATATGGTTATTTCTTTTCTAGTATTTTTAAAAATCAATTATGATGTTTATAATAGACAAATAAATAAAAAATTTCATCATCATAAACATAATTCTTTGATCTAAATCTTCGATTAAAAATATGACATAATGTATTAGGTATTTATTTAAATATAGGAGGATAAAGCATTACCTATATTCTGCTAGGCCATGTTTTATAAAGAGTTAAAATTATATATTTTTTATTTATTAGTGTGTAAATATTTTCGTTTATAAAATATATCGTATTTTCTAAAACATTTTTTTTTCTAGAACATTCAAAATATTTTGTTGGTTATCAATCTTTTAAATAATATTTTCACTATATCTATTACCCCTAGTTATGCTTGTTAAAAACATTTAATTGCTTAGAAAAAATAAAATATTTTCAGCCTTTTAAAGCATTTCATATTCTTTCTCATAAATATGAATTATTTAAAATATTTGTAGTTTTTGATTAATATGGAATTATTTTTCATCTGCTGTCAAATCTCTTATTTATATTATTTTGACACGAACAAATAAGTAATGGGTTGTCGAATAAGATTGTGCTATTTTTCTTTTCTTTTAATGTTTCTACAGAAGTAATTTTCTTTGTTGTTATGGTTACCATTTTGTTGTCTTGAATTTGACATTCACAAAAATGGTCCCACGCCCGCTTCCAAGAAGGCAATTTTTTCCGAGTTTCTTTAGAATCTAACATATTCTTAAGACTTTGCGACATGTTTGATCTGCCCACTTTCACAAGCTTTTCTTGGACTGACATTCTACGGTGATAGAGTTGCAGCTCTTGAAATTGGTGTTGGAAAATTAGCTCCTTTACAGACATGGAACCATAAAACGGATCGAATACTGGTATGTTGTAGTGAATAAAATACACAAATTATTCATTGGAATTCAATATTAATGCACAAAGTGAACAAATTTTATACATTTTTAGGCAATTTAAAACATGGAATTGTATTTTGTAAATATAACAACAAATACACGATGAAAATAAAATTTGATATTACTAAAATAAAGAGACTTTGATTAAGAACCACGAAGTTTCAATGTCCATTTCAAACAATAACTGAATTAATCCACCGTATTCAGTTAATCAAATCTATGTAGGTACAGATAAGACATCGTCAAATGGAAACTATGTAGAGTAAGAAGCTTGACTGCCCATTTAATAATTAACATTTGTCATTTGTAAGCCTGAAAAGAAAATGCATATCAAACTTTATTATTATTTAGTTTTTGGTATTTTGATATACCTATACGTGTTGTTATTTATATAACTTTTTTTATTATTTAACATAGGGGATACAAGTTTTAATGTTTACAGGTAGATGACTGAAATATCCAATACCTAATTATGAGTAATGATTTTGTGGTCGATATTTTATCTAGGAATGCTTAGGTAATTTCGGATCCTTGTACATTGCTTATTATTAAAGTTTTTTAAATTTTATTCAATAAAAATATAAGACCTAGTTCAGTTCACGGAATACACGTCATTTCAATATTCTTACCATTTTTCAAACTAAGCTGACCGATGGTCTACCGGGGCTTGTGTAGATTTGAACTATTGATCACGTATTAGGCCCGGTTGTTTCAAATAAAAGTTCCTTTAAAGCATAGATTTTTGCGTTCTCCACCAATCAAACGATTCGTTCCCATAAAAATCTATGCTTTAAACGAATTTTTATCTTAATCCAACTTGAAACAACCGGGCCTGAAGGCGTGTCTTACCAAAATCCAACAAGTATGAAGGTCTTTTTATTTGTAGGTTAATATTTTTTCTACTTAAATTTTTGTTAGAGATTTGGGTACATTGAATTCGCTACCGCTACCGCGTTAATATTAGGATCGGATAATTTTAAGTTATCCTAAGAATAACTTTGTTATGTATGTATGTCCTTGATAATTTAGTATTATAATTTGCTGTATACGTGCAGCGTGTAAGATGAACCGGTTGAACCATACAAAAAGCTTATTTGTAAATTTATGATTGATTTCGGACCTTGACTGATTTTAATTGCCAGATAGTCTTTTTGTACTCTCAAAATGAAAAAATCTCACCATGTGGACTTTGATGAACACTTAAGAGGAAACAATAAAAAACGAATATATTTGCGTGTAATTTACAGACCAGATTGAATTTAGCGTGTAGTGTGAAGTACGGAAAATGTGCCTTTTATAATGAGTAATTTTAATAAAATATTAAAAATTAGTAGACAAAACAGACGTAGAATGTACAAAGAATATTTTCAAATTGTGGCTTTAATTTTATATCAGAACCTAAGTCATAAACTTAAACCTGAAGGATATTTGTCATGAGATTTTTTAGAATTAATTCTCATTGCATTCGTTGTCTCCGTGTACACATCATGTGTGAGATTCGCCATATTGCGCCTTACTTCACCCTTGTTGTTAATCAGCTTCATCAGCCGTCTAATGTCAGTTGTTGATTGACTATTTATTTACAGTTTGTCAGTTCAGTGAATTTGAATCTCCTTAGCAGCAGTTATGGTGTAATAAATGTTTATAATTTAGAGCCTTCCGTTTGTCTAACTTTTCGGAATAAATATTAATATCTACAGTTCTAGGTGACGTCAACTCTAAGATTTATCTCATCACGTGAACACGCGTCGTACACTTCGCGTTAAAATTTTTCTTATAATGTAATAAAAACTGTCCTAGTAACCGACGTTGTTATGAAGGTTTAATGGTTTTTGAAAATCGGGTTGAAAAACCATTAGTTTTTCCACTAAATTTACATACTTCGAAAATCGCATTTTTTTAACAATATAACTCGGTTTTTAATATTCTTAAATTTTTTAAATAGAGATACGAACGTGGAATTCGTTTCACATCAATATTCTTACTATTTTCAAACCAAGCTTGTGCCATGAAAATAGGACTAACTTGCTTGTGTCCTGGAATCGGGCTCGAACCACCAAACACCAGATCACTAGGCGAGCGTCATGACCACTTCACCAACAAGTTACTTCAATATGTATTTATTTGATGTTCCGAATAGTATTCAAACTTCTTCCTTACCCAGCGCTAGATTATTTCCCATTTCAGGAATTGTAAAGAAAATCGCATCATTCAGTGAACGTTTTGAATTTTTTTATTCGTATAATAAATAAAATTTATAAATACACATTTAGTTGAAATTCGTTTAATATTTTATTATAAATTGTTCACATGATTATTTGGTTTTCAATAATTTTTATATATAGTTGTATTATTATGATGTAATTATGAAATAATGCAATTCAAAAACCGTTTTTTTATAAGTCGGTTTTTTGTATAAAGACCCAGTCGTTATGTCTCAACTAAGAATATCATATTTTACACTTTATCCTTTGGCTAGCCTCACTATATATACCCACGTTTATAATATAATAAATTACCTACTTATCAGTTTTTACCGATGTAGATTGTATTTGTGTCGTTGTACGGCGACGGTAGATTGTTAAAGAGACAATAACTCCAATGTGTCATTTTTATTATAGGTACGCTATTAATACGTAATGGTAAAAATATGTGTGAAATTGCATAAAATTGTGATGTTAAACGTCCAATAATGTAATTCAAAAGATTGAAATGCGTTATTGGACATTTACATTATTCATTATTAGTATTGCTTGTAATATTTATTAAATTGTAAATAAGTACTGCACAAGGTTAACAAGAATTATTTAAATTTCAAAACGTAATTTTGAACGTGAATTTACACATCTACAGCGGTTTGCTCGCTGTCAGTCTGTCTATGGACCATCGCTCATTGCTCCTGCATAAGTTTGCGAGTCTAGTTGCCGAAATGGAGGTGTTGTTCCTTGAGAGGGAAAGTGAGGTTAGGTGACAGCTAGCTAGGCCAGTGGCAATTGTTTATATCATAAATAAAGTACAAGCCTTATCTGTTTGCATTAATTATTAGAATCTCCTTATTTTTCTTCTCTCAATACGTAGAATTAGGGTGGAGTGAAAGTGACTTTTTTTTCTTAATTTTGCCTAATCAGTAAGTAAAAAGTAAAATAAAGTGTTTTTTTGACATATTCAAGGTGTATATAGATATGGCGCAGTCTATAATCATCATCTGCTTAAACCACTGATAACCAAAATATATAGACATAGGTACTAACGTAAATTTCTGGGTCCACAACTATGTCAGGTGCCAGTACGTTCAGGATTTTTTTAAAATTTCTACGAACTTATAAATTTTTAAATAATTATAAAAAATTCAAATCAAGTTCTCTAAAGGTTAAAAATAATATCTTAGTAAATAAGTCGCGCTTTATTACAAGAAGACGTTTAGAACAAAATTTAAAAAAAATACATCTATAGCAAAAAATACATTTGTTTACTAGGGAATTTAATTATAATAATAACTACTTTAACCGCAAAATAAATGTATCTTAGGCTTATGCGAGGGGGGACATTCTTCCGCTGTGATCCATTCTCCTCTCCTAAAGAAGAGGATTAGCTCATCTCTGTATAATTTCATACTCTGTAACTTATTTCTTGGGTTAGACACAATATTAATTAAACAAATAAACCAAAAGTCGTATATCACATGATTTTCAGATTGCATAAGGAGTTGGAATTCGAGAAAAACTACGTTGATTATTTCGAATCCATCTCTACTTTTCCCCTTTACACGATATCGAGAAAAATGTCAAAATTTTTAGTTTTTCGACAAAAATTTAGAAATTTTTGCGACCAGTAAGTCACCTGAAGATGACGTTAAAATGCATTGATATTTCGAGTATTATGGTGTACTCACTACTACTCGGAGACAAAGATTACGGAAAAAACTAAAATAAAAAAAAATCACTCCTCCCTAACGTAATGACACCTTATTGTTTTTTTTTCGTAATTTTTTTTTAACAATTATTTCTGGTCTCTTTTTTTAAATTTTGGTGAAATACTTAACGTAATAATGATCCTTATTGTTTTATCTTTAAAATGAAACCTCTTTAATATTTATAGAACCTCCACATGGGTAGGTATTAGTAAATTGACATACACGCTCATGTTTGGATATCATAAAAATTGATAGGGCTGCCATTTCGTTATTGGTGGAGAAAAATGACATATAGGGGGTGTTTTGTCGATGAAATTGATCATATTTAATGCTATTAAAGGCTCCGACATCGGTCACCGGATACTCTGTACAAATATTACATATTTGATCTGTTCTTCAAATTAATTGAATTATTGTAAATTTCGATGTTAATGACAAACGTTTTTCATCTTTCCAGAATTTTGCGGATCGTCGACAATGAGGCACCAGTGTATTACAAATCCTTGTAAATTCTGCGACAAAATTCCACCATTCGGATAGTAGCTGACTTGGAGTGGTTTTTCCACGATAAACTTATCCAGCACCTCGATCAACAATAATGATAACTCATTATCAAACAGATAGCGTTCCATACAAAACACGTCCATTTTGTATATGGTAAAAATAAAAGAGAAGTCGACGAAATTTGACCAGAAGTCATTTTTTGACGAACGTAGTTTCGAGGATCGGTTCGAGATGTGTTGGAAAGTAAAAGGTGCGAGAATTCTGAAAATTGAAAATTAAATTACTGCTGAATCGACGGAGCCAGCGAAGGGTAATTTGCACCGAGACGCGGCGGTTGTTGAGAAGTTGTTGATACAGGGTGTCCGCCTGCCCGACATGCGCCATGCTGCGCCCGAGGGTGTCGCTGCGCCGGGTGTTCCTGGCGCTGATGTTGCTCGCTGGGTTCGTTCTGTTCTGGATCAGTGTTCTTCAGGTTGGTCGAATATTCCTCGTTTTATTATGATTTTGACTTGTTATCGGTCGATCGACTCTATTCCCTTTTCTGATTGACAGATATGAAAATATTTTTTCATTGCAATATAGTCATTAAATACACTCTGATATATTCCAAAGCCAAGTAAATTGCTATATATCTGCATTATTAAGTCAAAAAAAAATTGATTTAATAATGCAGATATGAAGAAAAAAAAAATTAATTAATAATATACCTAACGCTTAATGAACTTTACATTTATTTTTATTTTTTTCTGTTTCTTTTGTACTCTAATTTGGCTTGAAAATACTCCTCCCATAAGCTCGAGCTTTGGCTCGTATTATGGGGAGTATAATGTCATTAAAATGTTATATAATTTTAAAGACATTGATTTATTGTACTTTACTATATTTATTTACTGTATAAATAAGTATAATAAATAAAAAATAGCAGTAAAAATATAAGAATACTAATAAATTAAAGAAGTGAGAAAATTTTTATGTATGCATTAATAATATAAATACACTAATAATATTTAAGCACCCATAGTTGAAAACTTTCAATAATGTCTTCATTATATAATATAAACTGGATATTATTATAATAGGGTCCGAATTCAGAGTCAATACTTAGATGATTTAAAGGTTAAGGTACGCCTTAAAAGCGCAATTTTCAGTAGAAAATAACACTTTTATGGCGTACCTTAACCTTTAAATCATCTAAGTATTGACTCTGAATTCGGGCCTAGGTTACCAATCGAAGTACAAATTTAAGGGAGACTTTCAATACTACTCATCTTTTCGCGTTTATTACGATATTCTGTGCGTTTATTATTAATTCATATATATATTTAAAAGTCTTGTCTATTACATGGTTTAAAAAAAATCTAATCTAATGTATTACTTCTGAAATAAATTAAAAATATTGACCCATATTTTCGCAAAATACCGTGGCTTGAGAATATAAGGTCAGAACAGAAACAGCTGCCTGGTAAGGCAGTCTGGTGACCGACATAACACTCTCTAAATTACATAATCATGTTCCCGCTGTTGACTGGTGCTTCTCGGTTATATTGATATACGTATTCAACAAACAGGAGACGTTCTTCGCCGGGTGGAGTTCAGAAAAGCAGAACAACCAACTGTCACCGGCCGCTCCCTCCAGCGATGAAATCAACGCGTGGCCGGCTATGGTCGTTGTGCCCGAAGTGGTAGAAGTAAGTACCGACAACCATCTACTCAATTGCACTCTCTTACTGAATATCATTTTGAGGCCCGGATTTATAGTCAATACGTAGATGATCTAAAGTTTAAGGTACGCCTTAAAAGTGTTATTTTGTAGTGAAAAGGCGTACCTCAACCTTTAAATCATATAAGTATAAACTCGGAATTCGGGCCTCATGTCAGTGTCTAGTCCACAATATTTTACAGGTGGATAACTCCATAACTATTGATATTATTAGGTCATGGTTACTTGAACATTTTCGACTCATAATCAAGGCAGGAATCCACCTGTAAAGTATTGCGGACTAGCTCTGTTACACCCTGTATATATATACAATATTTAAAAGAGCAATTTTTTATACAATCAAATTTTAAATTGTACGTGATACCCATAACAGCATAATAAGTAATAGTGTTGAACAATAAAAAATATAGTTTTGTAGGTAATCTTGCAGTTGCTGCATGTATGCTGAGTTTCTTATTACACTAGGTATTGATAATACCTGTTCTATAACAATTTGCTTTTACATTTTATTATTTTTATTTATTATTATTTATTATTTTTTAACCTATTGTAATATGTTGAGTATTTTATTTTTAAAAAGCCTGGGAAATAATAAATTAACGTAAAACTTAGAAATGTCCTTATCCATATAAGACAATAGCAAAGAGTAAATTTATTTTTTAATTGAATGGTAATTTAAAGTTGCAATTTTATTCAACATTTTTTCCATATTGTGAGTAAGAACACGAAGGTACAAACGGATGTTCTTACAATGGAATTGGTGAACGTTGCATTGTGTAACATGATCACTTGAGACAGCTCATACAGGTCGTAAGCCCCGAGCCATCCTATAAAAAGACTTCCATACACGTTTCTCATATAAATAGTTTCGTAAGTCTTTTAAAATTTATCTTAATTAAAATCTTAATTATACATTATTAACTTAACCTACGTTTATAACAGAAATAGGTAAAAATAGGTAATACAAAAAATAACAAAACTATGACTACTTATTATACATACGCTGCTTGAGAGATTTATAATGCGATGTATTTCTATGTATATTTCAATCAACCTCTCTATTTTGTATTTAATATTAACTAGATCGTTATTCAGTTTATTAAAATCGTGATACAATACATTCTCTCATCCTTTCATTGTACGTATTTGCTATGTTCGTTATTGTAAAGAAAGATAACCAAAGTATTAATGTACACTGGAGTCGTTTTGAGACAAGATAACACGAGATTTATTAATAAATTTCGTAGATAAAAAACTCTTACTTTGAAAACGAAACAGAGACGTAGAAATGCAAGATATTTTTAAAATTCTTTAGCAACACACTTGGAAAATACGTTTCTACGTTTTGAAAAATATTTTTATAGCTTCGAATATGATATCATAAATCATCCACTGAATTGGTAATCGAAGAATAGCGAATGAGACCCACCCAGGACCTTTCTAAGAGCAAAAGCTTCCATATCGGACCTTCTCATTCGTCGCCTGGTTGGCATTTTTACAAAATGCACAGCAGACGGTGGTATTCCGTGATGGTCAAAAAGACCAGCAGCACTGCTGCAGTTAAAACCCATTCGCTTTCGACAAAGCACCGTAAACTAGAAAAGAACATTTATTTGTTATACAGGGTGTAACAGAGCTAGTCCACAATACTCTCCAGGTAGATTTTACCATTTTATTCCATGTAAGTTACTGTGGTAATTGGTTAACGTTTTACAAAAGAAAGTCAAATATTTAAAAAAAAAAAATGCAAACTTTGATGTCACTTATCTCCGTAACTGTTGATATTTCTTCGAAAGTGTAAAGAATATTTTCTATTCAAAATTGAATGAAGAAAACTCTTCTAATTTTTTTATTACTAGCGGTGAGATACTTAGTACAGGTGTAGGTACATACAAGTGTCTCTTAGCTAGTAGCAAAAACTTCACAGGTAGATTTCTGCTTTGATAATCAGTCGAAAATGTTCAGGCAACCATGACCTAATATCAATAGTTATGGAGTTATGCAATATCAAAATTTGCATTTTTTCAATATTTACGACTTATTTTTTGTAAAACGTTGGACTCCCATTACAGTAACTTATATTAAAAAACTGTATATATGTACATTTGCCCGTCTCGACACAGATTTCTCTAATGAGACAGTCATAGTTCAACCAAAATCTGTTAAATTTTTGATATAGAAATAAATAAATATTCTATTATATGTATTCTTTCAATTTTTTTCAATAAATCAATAGTTTCCCATATAGATTCCCGACAAAATCCAGCAATTGTGCTCTCAGAACATTCACGTAAAAATACTGTTAATAATACATTGTCTGCAGGGTCTGCCAGCGGTCTCCAAGAGTCCCGAGTATGAGCCCATCGACGGAGCCGCCGGGGAAGGGTTCAACTCCCCTCCCCCGAAGATATGGTTCGTCAAGGGCGGAGTCCGGCGCCCCGGCAGCGCCCTGAGGGACCTGCAGACCAACAGGCGCGTGGCCCGGCTGTTCCCGTCCGAGTCCCCGGGCGACCGGATACCGGACCAGCTGATGTTCGTGCCGCCGGACTACGTGCCCAACCAGGAGAGCCCCCGGCTGAAGAAGATCCTGCTGCCGAACGGGCTGGGCGCGTGGAACGTGAAGGCCGGCCGGAGCGTGTTCTCCCGGCAGAACTCCTGCCCCGTGAGCACGTGCGCGCTTACGGCCGACCACGAGGACGCCCTCGACGCGGACGCCATCATCTTCAAGGACCACTTCATCCAGCCGAACGTTGCCAGGCCCAAAAGTCAGGTGAGACGTCTGTTTATTTTTAACGAGACACTTAAGGTACTGATACACATGCTTATTGCATATACATGCGCAGTATTGACTATCTTTAGCCCTTGCTTATCAGTGGCATGTGTGTACGTTGCTAGTAATAAGCATGCTCATAGTGGTATGCTCAAAAATCAACCGCCGGTTGATTTATGAGCATGCTAATGTCATTCACCGTGAGAAGGGGTATATTTTGAACAGGCTTGCTTGTTATGAGCATGCTTATGTCATTCGCGGCTAGTGTCGATTAATGCGATCTTCTCAGTCCGCGACAGATGAAACAAATATGGCGCGTTGAGGAGATGATAAAACATTACTTTTCGTGACATATTATGGGAATCACGAATGTCTGTGGAATACTCGGTCACCGCTATGTAAAAATAATATAGCAAGAAATAATTTTTATAAAACTTTATTAAATTATCAAATCTTACAATAAAAAATATAAAAGCTGAAATCAAAAATATTTTGATTTATTGGTTCACTTGAATTTTCTATTTCAGTTTGCTGTTTCCATTTTGAACAAGAGCGTCTCTATTCTATGACAAGAGCATGCCAGTAAATTAAATTAAATTAGCATGTATGTTTGATTAAACTCAGGAACTGTTTTGATTTATTGGTTCACTTGAATTTTCTATTTCAGTTTGCAAAGTTTCAATTTTGAACTAGAGTTCCTCTCTATTCTATGACAAGAGCATGCCACTAATTAGCACGTCTGTTTGATTGTTAGCTTTGAGCATACTTATTATTACTATTTTTATTATTATTATTATTATTATTACCTATTATTATTATTATTATTATTATTATTATTTGTAAAGTTTTTCAAAACTAGCATACCCTAACAACTGTACACACTTGTTCATTATTATGAGCAAGTGTGTACAGTTGTTAGGGCATGCTAGTTTTGAGCATGCTAATGAGCATGCCAGTAATAAGCATGTGTATCTATACCTTTACAGACTACTGGGTAAAAATCATAGACGTACTTACTATAAATATAGACTAGTCACTAAAAAACAAATCTGAGACGACTAGTCACTAAAAAACAAATCTGAGACATCTAGTCTCTACTGTCTTCTATTACGTACAAATGTATTAGTCAGAAAGAGATTTTCGTAACCACGTATAAGAAAGGACAATAAAACATAATTTTCAATCCAACTTGAAATATGTCTGTTTCTTCTGTTAATCGTCGTAATTCTTCATCAAATAATAAAGAAGAGGATATAACCTTTTATAGGTGAGTTTTATTTCAATAATTTGTAGAGAAATACAAACCGACTTCAGAGTAGGTACGGAGATTTCTGTATTTTCTACGTTGGTAGTCTATGATGTTTTCTCTTTCTTTCTTATAGCGCAGCTAACCAACTCCCGCGATGTGCGCTATGTTCACAGTAATTCGTGTTATAGTTCTGTGTAGCAGATATTTTGGTTTGTAACAAGTCTATATTTATAGTACGTCTACAGTAAAAGTATATTAAAAAAAGAAAACTTTACTTATTTAAAACTCAGCTTCTTCTTCCTTGCAGTGTCCCATCTCATTGCCTAGGTAGGCTATTGGGGTCGGCTCTTCTCGTTCTCAGGCTATATCTTTTTTGGTTCTGACGCTTTCATCCAGGCCGTTTCTCTGTAATATTTTGGTGCATTGAGTCATCCAGTTCTTTGGTTTCCCTCTAGATGACTGTCGTTGAAGTTCCATATTTATTTAAAATTTACTTATTTAAAACTCAGTCCACTATCAAAATTACAAGCGTTTTTGGCTTGCTCTAGCAACGTGCATATACTTATACAGTGCCTCGTAGTTAGTAGCAAAAATTTTGGGTGATTTTCCTTGTTAAATTTTAAATAGAAAATATTCTTTACACCTTGGGTGAAATGAAATGTCGACAACGAAATTGCGGAGATAAGTGACATCAAAGTTTAAATTTTTTTTTCAATATTTCTGACTTTTTTTCTGTAAAAAGTTGGACTATCACCTACAGTAACAAGTCAAATAAAATTAAAGAAGATTGAATAATATTATTTTTGCAGGGTTTTTGTCATTGTATTTGATAATTCATGGTAATTTCGTAATCGGCTCATTTTTTCCTTCATATTTCTGTTCAAATTGCTACAGACTAAAACTGTTCGATTTCTCAAATAAAATAATAATATAATAATAGTTTTTATTCGTATCTTATTTTTTGTATTGTATTACACTTCGACTGCCTAACTAGGAATTACCTGTTTGAAGGCAGTCGACTATTTACATAGCAAATCGAGTTAAAAAATATAATTTAGTATGTATTACAATAAAACATTTAAATGAACAAATATATAATAAATTTAAATTCGATAAAATAATTAATATACATTGCAATAAATTTTTAAACGAACAAATATATAATAAATTTAAATTTGATAAAATAATTAGGAACAGAAATACAGAATTATCGGTAAAGTAAGGTAAAGCAAAAAGAGAATTCGAAATAAAATATAAATTACAAAATATATAATAAATTTTTTAAAAAAGCAAAAAACATCGAGAGAAAATTACACAGCAGCACAGGAAATTTTTGGGAATTCTGAATTATTAATACCTATTCTATAGTTATGAATAGTGGATGATGTTATAATGCTGATGTTATAGTGATGTTATGATGAATGAATACAGTGTACTCGTAGTTGTGCCTGAACGGTAAGTACACGAGAGGAGATGTGAGTCCATGTGTGCTACATTACTCAATTAACCGTCTACATTCTACGTGGTGGACCTTGATCAGGTTCACGGTCGCATCGGTCTCTGGTGACCGTCATCCTCGGTCTTTGTCCATGGCATTGAGGGTTAGCACAGACCAGCCAGGATGAGTCGGGTAAAGCCTATTTTGTTGCCATTTTTTGTAGCAAGGCGGCTGCGGTTTTTTCCTCTGGGTACATATTAAGCGATATCAAAATTTGCATTTTTTTTTTTCAATATTTTTGGCGGGGAAGTTTGCGCATGTACCATTCCACCAACGAGACCCAAATTTTGTCTTTTGCGCATTCCCCCACTACGCCAAAAAATTTCAAGAAGTTTGCCGGCGACTGTACATATTGGCGACATCAAAGTTTGCATTTTTTTCTTCATCTTTTGTAAAACTAGACTATCACAAAAGTAATGCATACTATTAAAAATTCATCCGCTGCGATACCAAGTCAAATAAAATGATTAAAACCTCGCACAAATTTGAAAAATATTTTTTCTAAGGTTTTTCTCGTTTTATTCAACTTGTATTAAAGCGAATGAATTTTTAATATTCTTTACAGGGTTATTTGGAAAACATTAATAACCTCGCAGGACCATATTCCTGCCTTGGTTATGAGTCGAAAATGTTCAAGCAGCCATGACCTAATATCAATAGTTATGGGGCTATGCACGTTTTTCATATTTCAGACTTATTTTTTTTACAAAACATTGAAATATCATTACCGTAACATATATCGATTGGGAAAAATTCATTTGTTTCAATACAAGTTAAATAAAATGATAAAAACCCTGCAAAAATTTTAATTGGAAATCGGAATATTTTCCAATTGGGATTGGAAGGTTTTTATTATTTTATTTGACTTGTATTAAAGGGAATGAATTTTTCATATTCGATATAAGTTACTGTAATGATAGTCCAACGTTTTAAAAACAAATAAGTCAAAAATAGTGAAAAAAAATGCAAACTTAGATGTCGCACATCTCCATAACTATAGATCATGGTTGCTTGAACATTTTTGACTCATAATTAAAGTATATAGTCATAAGTAAAGAATATAGTCCTGCGAGGTTATTAGTGTTTTCCAAATAACCCTGTATAGAATACAAGTTACTGTAGGGATTAGGGATAGACTAGAATAAGTCGGAAATATTGAAAAGAAAGCTACGTTCGATGTCGATAACTCATTCCCGTAACAGTCGACATTTCACCCAAAGTGTAAGTAATATTTTCTATTCAAAATTGAATGAAAATGACTCCAGAAGTTTTTACGTTTATGTTTGTGATGCGCCGTTTTTGCGTGAAAGACGCTTCAAGGGCGCTTTACAGATGCTACTATACTTTTGTTACTATAAATTTTATATAAATTATATTCGATACAAATGCCTCAAGTTCCTCCCCCGCGTCTTTACTTGGCTCTCTCACGACGAGTGTTTCCAGATATGGATGCTGTACCACCTGGAGTGCCCGTACCACACGCCCAACATCAAGAACCCGGACGCCTTCAACTGGACGGCCACGTACCGGCGGGACAGCGACATCGTGACCCCCTACGAGCGCTGGTACTACTACAACCCGCACGTCACGCAGAACGAGAACATGGACAGGAATTACGCCACCAACAAGACGAAGAAGGTAAAAACTTATTCAACATTCGGCCCTTACGCACTCGAAGAGATAAAACGACGTCATTTTCCTCTACAAAATAGCAAATTCAAAAGTAGACTGCCCTGACTTACTTAGTCGGCTTCCCATTCGAGTGCCATCTAGATCTGCCAGAACTGACGTCACATTGACTGACATCTCTGACTGTCTAACTGACATCTCCCACACTGCCACACAAAAGCCAAACAGAAGTCACTCTTCCACGGAGCCTCATCGTATTTTAACACATTCTTCAGTGAACTCGATATCTTCAACACGACAACTACTAAGATTAAAACACACACATTGCGTAACCCCACACAGCCATCCTTTAAATATAACTAATCTTTATCACACAGATCTTATTCCTTATCCCACATTCCCTCTACTAATCCATTTCCCCTTCCTTCCTCTCCCCTGGAAATAAATTTACTGTACTTTCTTCATGTATTAATCTATTTTTATATATTTTTTAAAAAACTCCGTCTTCCTTGATCTTTTTATTGAATTTGTTAAATACCTATATCTTCTTATTCTCTTGTACACAATACATAGTATTCTACATAGGCTAATTAAGTGAATTCATGTAATTGGCTTAATATTATTATTATGTCATATGTTCTACTTCTTAATTTAAAATTAGCTGTTTGAATTCAAAATAAAAAAAATAAAAAAATAAATCATTTAAATCCAAAGTAGTCTTGGCGCTCGAGACACGTGTCGGAGAATGCGGTTTCGGTGTTGTGGTGTTTCTTCCTGAGCGGCAGTCTCTTATTCTGCTTCATCTAGGACTGCGTCCTGTCACTGCTCGGAGCCTGCTCCTAATAGTTTTCTTCGGTTGCCTTCGAGCCCGTGGTATTTAGTTGAGAACCGCCGGAGAGCCACGGTCATCTTAATCCTTTGAGTAAAGGGTGCGTATCCACGGCGCGTGAGATAATTAAAAAATAGCGTTAAATCTTGGTATTAAAGTAAACGTTTTATCCGTTTACTCTTAAGGTATTGCACAGATGGAAATAAAAACTCTTGTTTTTTAGTTCTTCATTATCATATTTATGAGACGCGTTGCTTTTTCTTTTTTATATAAATATTTGTTAGAGACATTAACATGATAATAGGTACATGATACTCTATTAATAAAATACTATAAATGAAGACTATGCCCATTATCCCAATTAGCGCAGTGGGTATGACACTGGCTTCTCACCCCGAGGGTTCCGGGTTCGATTCCCGATGAGGTCACAATGTTAATCTATGTGATTTACTCAAGCCTGGGTGTTTTGTGATGTATTTCGCTTCTGTAATTGGGCCTCCTGGCCTGTTGAAGCGTAAAAATAAAAAAATAAATAATAAAAAATTAAAAAAGTGAATTCGGCGTGCTCTAGTAATATGTATTTTTACATTTAAGTATATTTAACATGTACATTTATGTGTATTGTATATTTAATGTTCGAATGTAGTGCGACTAGTATTTAATAAATAATTGATTTAATGGATATAGGTTCAGGTCATCGTTAAGAAAATGGATGTTGAATATGAGGGAGTTTTTGAACGATGATAATTTATGTGCAAGAATATCAGCATCAATGTTAGGGTCAGCACAATACATCATATTATATGTGCGACACAACGCCCCTCTCGTATCCGTAAATTTAACACAACGAAATTAGTTAAATGGGGAAATGGGGAAAAGTTAGTGTGGGCACAAGGCGACTAAGGCCCGGTTGTTTCAAGTTGGATTAAAGTAAGCGTTCTTTTAAAGCATAAATTTTTACGTTCTCCACCAATCAGACGATCCGTTTTCGTAAAAATCTATGCTTTAATCGACCGCTTACTTTGATCGAACTTGAAACAACCGAACTCAATTACAAGCTTATAGAAAATGACTTACACCTACTAGTATTAGGTATTTCAAGAGTTGATAGAAATCAGTATATTTCACACAAATCTGCTAATTTATTCATCTCGTGTCCAAATACAAATTAAAGCCAGTACATACGTTACAGTGATAGAAATATTTTGGCTTAGGATATTATAAATATGTTGTCGAGATTCGTATCGAAAGCGCGTAATGACAGCGTGAAGCGAAACTGATTACAGTTTTATTGCCGCATTTATGGTGTACCTACACAGAATAGAACGACACGACCGCTACTCATTGACCTTTACCGACAAATCTACGAGGCGAGAGATCAAAGTCTCATCCGTGAGCACACACCTTTATGGTCTTTATAATGATTATAAAACATATTTTTTTAGTACATACATATTATTTATTTATTATGCCTGTAAACTTTTTGTAACGTTGTACTATATAGGTACAATATAGTTAAAGGTACTATTTTTAGAAATACACAATTTCATGACCTTTTGCGAATAAAGTAGGTAGTAGGTACCTACCAATACTGCGTAATAATATCAAAAGAAAATTTTCGACAAATTTTATACATTGATGTTGCTATTTGTGTAAGTCGCTTCTGTTCGGAATAAGGAATATTAGTTGAAAATACTGCCTTTCGACAAAAACAAATTGAAAATGAAATTTTATTTCTTTATTTTATAAAATTCTAGTTTACATCGTATTTTTTACAGTAGTTACAGTTGCCGGCAAACTTTTTGAAATTCTTTGGCGTAGTGGGGGAATGCGCAGAAGAGGAAATTTGGGTCTCGTTGGTGGAAAGGTAGATGCCCAAACTTCCCCGCACTGTGCCGTAGAATTTCAAGATGTTTGCCGGCTACTGTACGGCGAATATTTTTGTGGATTAAAGCTATTCAACTAGGCAACTAGCAACAAAGTCGCTTGTCTGTATACATTTACATTTTATTACAAATTCGCAACAATAGGTAATAACAAGTTGAAATATAGTGATTTTTTATTGTTGGGTAGATTGCAAGACAGCGTAGTAACGTTAAAGTGCTAAAGATAAAATTATTTATGTAGGCACCTACTATATTATCGAATATAGAGTGCTATAATTTTATTTCACAATATTATATTTAAAAAAAAAACCTTCGTATTTTTCCCATCGTCCATTTTTCGTAAATATTGTAATCCTTATCGAAAGTAAACATTGAACTCGTAAATATCGCACCTAAAATCCATATACAAATAGTGATCCGTTCGTAATATTAACACGGCACGGAGTTCAAGACATTTCGTAACATTTTTAGAAAGATAAGTCAACATTTTTACATGCATTATAATCGACCAAAGTAAGCTTACGACAGTTCTCATTTACAAAAGGTAAAGATTACGATATCAAGGCTAGGCAGAGGTTAGTGAACCCCATTAATACGATTTATTGACGAGAATACTGGTATTCCATATTTGGTAACATTCTAAAGTCGGCAAAACAAAGTGAAAAAAAGCGATGTAAACATTAAAAAAAAACTAACCCATAAAAATCAAGTTTTTATTATACTCCCTTTCTCATTTGTATTGTTTCCAATTTGATATTCAATCAATTCATGTGGAAAATCTATTCCATGTATATTATTATCCTTAAAACGTATAGAATATTGAAAACGTAATACATAATTGGTATAGGGGGGCACAGCGTCGGCGAAATCGTCTGATCGGACTCATCGAGTCAGACTAGTTGAAACAGGTTTCGCGCCTTCTCCAAGCGTCAGGCACCTTTCTCATTTGGGTAATTTCCAATTTAAAAAAAACCGCTAAAATTTCGAAAAATCCAAAATTATACTATAATTTTAAAAAAATTAAACGAAAATTTGTTGGATCATTTTTATCGTCGCCACGAGTCTGCCTGCAAAGTTTCAGCTCGATTGGATCACGAGAAAGGGATTAAAAATCGATCTAAAGTTTTTTTCGGCAGACAAGCAGACGCTACGAATTAAAAGAAAGGGAGTAATAATCTAGAATCTAGGATGTAGTGATGCACCCTGATACACATCGATTGCGTAAAAATGTCAATTATGCGTGTCCATGACTCGTAGATCTACAATATAAAATAATATCCAACACGTTTAGATACAAAATCAGTAATTTTTTCGGGTCAGATTCAAAAACTATGGTGGTATACTAAACTTGTCACGATGTGGTGGAGAAAATGATCATACCTACCAAACATCTTAAATTGCGTCGCACCTACTTAACAGCGCCTTCAATATTCTATAATTCATGATTATTATCCATGTTGTCTTTATTTCCTTATTTCTTATCATTATTTGTGTCTTCTTATCTTCTTTATTATTATATTCTTTCTTCTTTATTACATAATTCCTGATCATTATCAGTGTCTTTTTATTCCGTGATTCCATTATCCGTGTCTTCTTTATTCCATTATTCCTGATTATTTTCTTTATTCTTATCTTATTTACTCTTATTTCTTTTTTTTTTACACAATTCCTGATCATTATCGGTGTCTTTTTATTTCATGATTCCTGATTACATTATCTGTGTACTTTTATTCTATAATTCGTGATCATTGTCCGTGTCTTCTTTATCCCGTGATTCCATTGTCCGTGTCTTCTTTATTCCGTGATTCCATTGTCCATGTCTTCTTTATTCCGTGATTCCGTTGTCCGTGTCTTCTTTATTCCGTGATTCCATTGTCCGTGTCTTCTTTATTCCACGACACCTGATCGTTTCCAGGTGGCGTGGTTTGTCTCCAACTGCGGCGCCAGAAACCACCGGCTGCAGTACGCCAACGAGCTGGGCAAGCACATCCAGGTGGACATCTACGGGGCGTGCGGCTCGATGCGATGTCCTCGGTACAATGCCGACAAATGCTTCGACATCTTGGACAAGGACTACAAGTTCTATCTCGCGTTCGAGAACTCTAACTGCCGAGACTACATCACGGAGAAGTTCTTCGTTAATGGTTTGGGGTGAGAAATTCTTGTTGATTTCCTTTCTTTATGTGTAAATAAGTATAGGTTATTTTCGCCGAGTGTCAACAACAACCTCAACAATCGTAGAGCTTGCGTGAGAAGATGTACGAATGTAGCCGAAGCAAAAGTGGTGTGCCAAGATAGAAGAATATGGCGTTCTATCCTCTCTGCATACCCCTGCGCCGAAACGTCGTGATGGTTAGTTAGTTGATTTAAATTCACTGATCCGTAACAATCATGGTAATATTGAATATATTTTTGATTTATTACAAAGAAGTCAATTAACTTTAAGGCATATAATACAATTTCTTATTATCAGCAAAACATTTACATTATGTACTCAAATAAAGTGTTCGTCGTACTTCAAATGGATTATTTATTACCGTCCTGGGTAACAATAACCAATGTTATTAATTTTAATTTACATAAAGCTTTGCATAAGCCACTTGGAGTAACTTTTACGCCTACCGGTTTCGATACCACTATATCTTCGTCAGAACGGACGCATACCAATTAACCATTATGTACTTATTTTGAGTAAACAAGTTAATTTTTGACGGGAGCGTAGCTATAGTTATGGTGGGGAGTATGAGAAATTGATAAGTAGACACTGTAATGGGGAATATACCTATATCAAATGTGGGGTATAAAAGCAAAGACAGCAATATCCAAAAAATAAATAAAAAATTTTGAATGTAGTCACCAAGGATAACTTATTTAAAATGTACTGAATTCTAGATTTCATATATCTATCCCTTCCAAAATCATGTTTCCTATAAATATATAGGCTATGTTTCCTATAAAATCTCGAATTCAGTACATTATAAATTAATTATCCTCGATGACTGCTTTAATTTTATTTTTGGATGTTACCCCTTTGCTTTTATACACCACAAATAATGGGTTATTGTCGGAGTGCCATAAAATTCGTATATAAAGGATTTATAATATAAAAGCTATGTTTTTATGGGTTAATTATTTTTAAAATGTTTTTGTTCTGACATCACCCTTCATCATATTTTGGAAGGTTTAGGTGAAAATATAATCATTTATTATTTGCTACTAGCTGTAAGCCGTCTAAAATAACGGTTCTTTTACATGTCGGTTTCTAAGGAATAAATTTTAATTTATTTATATAAAAAGAAAATTAAAAAAATTGAAAAATAAATTACATAAAAGTTTTTGCGTGCAAAAAGGAAAAAAGTTACGAAAAATCTTTAAGTAAAAAAATGAAAAAAATCTTTGCTTAAAAAAAATAAAGAAAAAAAACCTAAAAATTTTTACTTAAAAAAAATACTGTAAAGAAGTAGACAAACAGACAGATGGACGGACGGATAGTCAAACAAAGAAATTATTATAATTGGGATGGGATTTATGAATGATACTGCTTATATCTAGAGTGCTCGCCACGGAGTTCAAATATCTACGTATATTTCTAGTATTAGGTTTAAGACAATTATTTTCTGATTTCTATATATTTTTTTAATATCGCATTTAAGAGTATTTTTCTGATGCAAGACCATTGTATGTTCCAATAGCTTTTCTTTACGTTGCATAATAAAATTTTCAGGCCTCATTAAATTTTTATGAGAAATACAAGTATGGCAATCACAATAAAATCGTTTTTCACGCTGAATTGTTAGATTATTCACACTTAATTTCGGCACGTTCTGAAATCTTTGAGAGAAATAATATTTTTTTAAGGAATAAATCCAAATTTTTTTAAAAATTCAATTGTAACGTACCAAAACAAATTTGAAAAAATGAACATTTATCATATTTTTGTTATATTTTGTAAACAAATAAAATTAGAACACGATTTACGACAGCTGTACCGAAAAAGGCATATAAAAAATATGTAGATATAAATAAAGGTGAAAAATTTTTTTTTTTAATCTTCCCTTCAAACACCAATCTCCCACATAACAGGCGAAGACAATAGCAGTCTTCAAATATAAAGCCCTTTAATAATAGTTTTTAGTGGCTTTTAACACAATTTACCGTGGGTAACTTTTTAAAGTAAAATTAATTCGATATGTAATGAATATGTATTTGATAATTAATAAGTAAATGAAAAATATTAATAACACTTAATTGTAATGCAAAAATATAAAACAGTAAATATATTAAATATCCAAAAATATATGAAATATCCAAAATAATACATATAACGTTTATTAGTATCTCGTATAACTTTATAACATACATTTTGAAAATATTTTCTACGGTGTTTCTAATAATTATCAACCATTAAAAAAGTTTTTAGGTTTTCCAGGACATTTCGGATCCCAATGCAGGGTCCATCATCGGGTTCATTAACACATTAGCCCTGATGATGGACCCTTCAATGGGATCCGAAACGTCGGCCAGAAAGGTCGTAAAAATACGATTGCATAATACAAACAGAAGAAAACACAAACCAGAAGAACCATTTAAAAGTATATTCTACAATATCTTATCCACATAATTATTATATAATGGTGTACTACGTCTGTATTCCAGGATTATTAACAATCAGATAATAAATTGTCTGTTTACAAATAAGAAATTTTTTGTTTTTATTTTTTAGGCGAAACATATTACCAATAGTTATGGGCGCCAGACCGGAGGATTACGAGGTGGCAGCTCCGTACAACTCCTACATCCACGTGGATGAGTTTGAGAGTCCAAAGGAATTGGCCGAATACCTTCACAGATTGGACAAGGATGACGAATTGTACAACACATATTTTAAATGGAAGGTCAGTACATCATCACTATCGAAGCTCTGGGTGCTTTGTGTACCTCGCACTGTGAACATCCGCCGCAGCAACAATCCCCAAAATAGCGATATTGCTATTTTGGGGATTGTTGCTCCAATAGCAATAGCTCGCAAAAATAGACGAGACATAGATTTACGGCAGTCCACCTTATTCTTAAAATAGTAAGTTATAAAGGTGATTGTTACTCGAACATATTTATTTATGCCTACACAGGCTTATACAGGGTTATTTATAAAACATTAATAACCTCGCAGGACTATATTCTTGCCTTGATTATGAGTCGAAAATGTTCAAGCTATTATGACCTAATATCAGTAGTTATGGAGATATGCGACAATAACGTTTGCATTTTTTTTTCAATATTTCTGACTTATTTTTTGTAAAACGCTGGACTATAATTACAGTAACTTATGTCGATTATGAAAAATTCATTCGTTTCAATACAAGTTAAATAAAATGATAAAAATCCTGAAAATTTTCCAATTGGAATGTATGTCATATAACTATTAATGTTTTCCAAATAACCCTGTATATTTAGATTATTTAATTTCTGCAGGGCACAGGTGAATTCATCAATACGTACTTCTGGTGTCGTGTGTGTGCCATGCTGCATGACGACATCCAACCCAAAAGTTACCGGGATGTGAACCAGTGGTGGAGGGGACACGGTATCTGCACAACCGGATCCTGGAGAAATCACGGGCAGACTAACGCGGAGCAAGACTTGGATGAGGCGGCAGAGAATGAGTAGACCGAAAAGGGAGTAGATAAATCTAGAGAAGAATTAGTCCAGATATAGGAGATGTGAGTAGAATAAATAGATCGACAAGAGAATACTGCTTCTGAACTGGCTAGATTATTTGATGAATAAATTTTAAATCATAATGGATAGGGTAACGAACAGGAGATAAAGAACCAAAGGAGCCAGAAATATAATCTGGACAAATAAAAAAAAATGAAAATGTAGATGGTACGAACCAAAAAAAAATACCCCGAATCGTATTGAAGAATACTAATAGACCAAAACTAGTGGTTTAGTATACGTAGCATAAAATATTCTGAAAAGCTTCTTGAATTGGATAGAAATTGCCTTTACGATATTTATCACAACTGGTATAAAAAATAAAGGAAATCAACAACTCGTCATGTAATTAGTAATTATCTTAACACGAAAAATCCACAAATTTATTGTAATAATGTAGTGTATATGTCGGACAATAAAAGGAGTGAAATTTTTTGGTCAAAAATACTTTCCCTTGTAGATTTAACAAGTGAAAATAAATATAGATTGGAGAAAATGCTTTCACCTGGCGAATGGCTTTAGAAAAGTGCGCACAAAAGTAGTTGCTTTTGCCTGTCGGAGAACTCAAAGCTCACTAAACAAAAACTATTGAATGGTTTATCTATGTAAACGTACATTGCCATGGGAACATTTTTATACATTTTTTTTGTATTTGTACATTACACTTACAAATTGAAACGATTGCAAATAATGAATTAATTAATAATTTTACAGTTTTAATCAGAGGCTTTAAAAAGTTTTTGTCTCGAATTTATTAATTTTAGGGTATTTTGATAGTATCCACAACCCAACTTCCATCTATTTCATAAATACATAATTTATACAGCGTAAGTAGGTTGCAATACATATATACAATAAATTACGTTCAGTGTTTAGAGTCACAATACTAACGGGATTACATACATATAATAATTATTTCAAATGTTACATTTTTAGTAGTAAAAAGTTATAATGGATTTAATTGAAATATATAAATTATTCATCACAAAAATCTGCCATACAAGCCACGCATTCAAAGCTAATAGATTGTGGACAATTTTAATAACATA
The DNA here is from genome assembly GCA_016648135.1 of Agrypnia vestita. NCBI lineage: Eukaryota > Metazoa > Arthropoda > Insecta > Trichoptera > Phryganeidae > Agrypnia > Agrypnia vestita. The sequence goes on along the minus strand of JADDOH010000085.1, from coordinate 123,326 downwards.
ATACATACAATGGAATAGTGTCATATTATGTAAAATATCAGAATTATCATTCATTCTCAAGATTTCTTTATCCAATCTATTTTTGTAACAATGTCCCTCATTAAAAATTCTACAGGTTGATAGAGAGGTTTGATGATATTATGGCGTATGTTCACGGATGAGTTCTGATATTGTAAAATATGATAAGAGGAGAGTTAATAAAGATCAGTATGTAGTAGTTACATTATTCTACTCTACGCACAAAAATATATACGGTGATAATTCAAAGCTCAACTCTGTCATTTATAAACTTTCAAGACGAATCTCCCAGATAAATCTCATGCGCCATTACAATATTATTATTATGTCCCCAGGCTTTTACAGCCATTAGAAATTTTTTAAGTTTTCAAGTCAATCCATCCTCACTGGCCAATATTTCAGATTCCATTATAGGATTCATCATTAGAACTGATGAGTATCTTTCATTCCTGGAAATATCAGGCAGAAAATCCCATGAAATGTTATAGAATAGAAACCAAAAAACCACACACAAAACAATAATATTAAAATCTGAATTAATAAGCAATGCAATAGCCGCTGTTAACAAGAAATTAAAAGGGCACTAACTAAAAAAGGATTCATGATTATACAATTATTTTAATCAATATAAAATAATTTTGTATATAACCATTTGAGTTTTAATTTTAAATCCACATTTAACATTTTTATAATACATATTATGAATTACACATTTATTACATTGAATAAATGTAAGCATGAACAATAGTCTGCAAGATAGACTTCCTAAACAAAATCTTATGTCATTTTTTTGCCCGATGGACAATGGTCACTGATCACATCGTACCTACTGAATCGAGACATCTGACTAAATTTCGCATTTGACATGGATCCTGACCCACATAAATTGTGTACCTAGTCATATATTATTAAATCGAAAAAAGCTCAATTTAAGATGATAGTGGTGTACGCAATCTATATGTCGAAAGAAGTTTCAAATCATTGCAAAACCAATCTCTAGTCATTTCAGAAATGCTCGAATTGGATTGTTAAGAATGCTATGTATTGTATTGCTTCATAATTTGTAATTGGGGGATCTCTAATTACCTACATATTGTTACAGTTTTTATTCTGATCCGGTAGGCAGGTATTTTATAGGAAAACAGATGTTATCAGATACAATATAACTCTAATTGGAAATTGTGCACTAATAGAAAAATCATTGTAATATATGGACCCAGTATATAATTCAAGCAGGCAGAAATCAGTCAGCTGTCTAACATTCCAATACAAATCCAACACAACAATTTACACACTATATTTCTAATAATAATCCATTATTAGAATCAAAACATTAATTTTATATTTTATTATGTTTTCAAATAAAAAAAATATTTTAAATATACATTTTCTAAACAGAACGGGATATGTTATTTGAGTATATATAATATGTATATTTTATTATTATTATTGTAGTTCATGTAAAATAAATAAATTGACAACAAAATTGCCGATTGTCAATTTCCTGTAAAATATACAAAAATGTGGGTCAAAAATTCACATTATAACATAATTCCCAGAGAGAAATGGGAATCATCCGGATTGATGAGGATATTCGGAAGAATGGCGGGGCAGTTTTTTCACCTAAGCATTTTGGGCCTTTTTCAGCTAATACAATACAATTTAATATGCATGTGTTTTTTATGTTCAACGAAACCCCACCCTGCCGAAGATTTTCTTTTTTATACTACATATGTATAAGCATGCAGATAGGCAGAGACTTTAATAGTTTAAATTTTACTTCAAAATAAATCCTAGTGAATGTGAAGCAATTGTGTGCACGTTATCAATGAGAGTAAAACTGATAATTCTTTAAATATAATATTTTATTACATGTTATATTATATATTAGCATTTTATATCAAATGCCTAATAAAAATTAGATTAGATAATGATAGATGTAATAACATAGCCCGTGTGATTTCTAGTCGAAATACCAAATATGTATTGACTATATGAAATATTTAATACTAAGTTATTGTTATGAAAGATTTTATGCTTAAAATATGTTTAAGGCTGGTAATATTTTTTGTTAAATCTTAAACTTATATTATTACTGATACCTTATTAAAATATTTTAGAAAACTGATGGATGCTAAATAATTATGTTTGTAATACGAGAAAATGAGCATTTTTTTGTTAAACGCGAGGACAAAGAACTCACGCAGATTTCTCTCTTTATTACAATAATTCTATGTCACAATAATACTACTAGGTACAGTTTTTTAACAATGTTTTACCCAGGTTTACACAGGCTGCTCGGCTTAGATTAGTATTTTTTTCTAATACATAAATAAATAGTTCTCTGTAATTAAAATTTTTATACCAGTGAAGAAATAAAAAGTGTTTGGAATAATGTTTAATATTAATATTAAGATTTTCAACTTTTTTCTGCGGGGTGCATTAATATTGATGTGATAATATGAATTACGTAACATGTCACATCAATATTCTTATACTCTTAAAATAAATCAACACGCTTGTACTATAAAATAATTTAATCGGTACAATATATATGATTGCAGTAAATAAATAAGTAGGTATGCACAATAAACTATTATTATTATTACTGATGGTGACACTGTCTTGGATAGGCACTAATAAGATTGAACCCTCGATTTTGGTTGCACAAAGCAGTCACCATAGTTCTTGACCACATTAAACAAATGTTTTGCTCATCAAATTAACTTAATTTTGATTATTTATGATTGTGTTTTAAAAATGTCACAAATTGAAATAAAAAAAAAAACTACAAACCTCAGTCACAAAAATAAAATGGAAGCCTTCAAAAATTTTAATTACTCCACCTCCGAAGGTTTTAATTTGATTTCGAAACATGAAATCTTCCTTGAAATTCAAACTAATAAAACTAACATAAGATAATGATTCCAATGCACTAGTCAAAGCATAAAATTTATCAAAACGTACTTATAAATAAATGTAAATAACATTTTTGTAGCAAATGTGATAATTTTATCATTATAATAGTATTTTTGTATGTACATAACTAGTTGATAAATTATTATTTTTTTGTCGTTATGTTATTATTGTATGTACACAGTATATCGCCAGCCTGGAACACAAATGATCCATTTATTATTTTTATTCTTCGTGCGGAATCACTAAAATAAAATTTGCATTCCTTCACTTTTTTCAAAAGATTTTTTTTAAATATAAGTATATCGGAATAAAAATAAATCTTTCAATTTTTCATATTACATGTAGTCTTTTTACGCTCATTGATGTTTTTAATTGTAGAATATACACATGTTCAGATCACATCTGTAGTGATAAAAAAAGGTTGGAAGAGTCAGAAGAATATGAAAAAATATCACTTGGATCATTCCTGTTCTATGCTAATCATATGTACATATTATTGTTTGTTTATTTTATTTAACATGGCAAGATTTTTCATCATTTCATTTTTCTTTGGTACGTTATTATACCAATGAAACCAACTTTACAAGAAATATGTAGATTTTCTTTGTCTATTTTTAGCAATAATATAAGTTACCAATACATACCTGTAAAACTGATTATATACAGTAGCACAAAAATACCATGAACATGATGTTTGTAAATAAAATATTTTATTTAATATCAATCTTTTTATTTTGGTGATATTTTGTTCATATTTGTATAAAGAAATCTATACCTATAAAACTCAATGTCTGTCTGTCTCTCTGTCTGTCTGTCTGTCTGTTCTCTATACAGATCCACATCGTTTGTCCGATTCGATTCAAATTTTGTATACTTTTGCTTTGGGACCCGGTGGGTAACATAGACAACATTTCCTCCCTATTCTCATACCCCTTCCCCACCCCCTGACATATTTTCCATGCAAATCTGTACCGTTTGACCGGTTGGACTCAAATTTTGGAAACTTATTCTTTAGGACTCGGCAAGTAACATAGGCAAAATTTTCCCCCTATTCTCATACCCCTTCCCCTCCTCCTGACATATTTTCGATGCAAATATGTACTGTTCGACCGATCGGACTCCAAATTTGGAAACTTATTCTTTAGGGTAACAAAGATGACATTTCTTCCCTCCCTTTTTACCCTTTCCCTTCCTCCTGATATATTTTCGATGCAGATCTATCCCGTTCGAATCAAACGTTTGTTTCTCCCCACAAATTTATTTTCAACTTAATCCTTAACCCGTGCAACGCCGGGTACGAACAGCTAGTTAACTAATAATATCCAAGAACCCATTTGAAAAAGTGGGACTGCGTTCAGGATCACTAGGTAGAGAGGTCTTTTCATTTAAAAAATACAATCAAATTAGTATGTTTACACTATGCATACAAGGCACATTGTTTCGTTGCTTTAATGTTTACACCTTTGGGTGGTTTGGAGGTTGCTTTTGAAGCCGCTTGCTTTTAGGTCACCGCCGTCATGCGACGGAAAAGCTCCAAAGATGAAGAATATTTGATGATTTATTATCTCGATAAAACAAGTACAAAATATACCTGAGTATGATTACAAAAACAATGATAGATACTCTAAGGGCCATAGCCTCCGGCCACCCGCCGGAGATATGTAACAGACTGACATGCCCACATAGAAGATGGGCTGCTTTTTATATTATTTGTGAACAAAGGATTCCTACTCGTCCGAAGGTGTATGGCCTGGCACGCGTGAGTACGGAGGATTCGTCACGCACGCTGATGTCACCCATGTCCGGCGCGTGCTTGCGACTGTGTGGTACTGGGGCGCCTACCTCGTCCTCATGTTGCTGGATGGACCGATGACGAATCAGCGGCTGTACTATGCACGTGTTGATGGTCTGTTCGGGACCGTGGCTGTGTATAGGGTAACCCCTACGCACCCGTAAACATCAACACAACGAAACAATATGTGTCGGACGCACGGCTTACATCTTAAGTCAAATATCATTCCAAGTCGATAGATCTAGAACTGAGTGTAACATTTACATGACCAGACAAATAAAATAATGAAATTTCCAAATTATATTATTGATAGTGAGTTGGCGTTGCTGGTCGTGGTGATGGTTGGGTGCAGGCGGAGATGCGTGAGCGGCTTGTATCCCCCTGGGTACCTCTTGTGTTGATGGTTGGCACGGTGAGTTGGCGCAATTTGGTGCACAGTGAGTCCGCACGGTTGGCGTAAGGTGAGTCAGCGCTGATTGCTGGTTACGGGTGCCCAACATCCGCCGTCCAGTCAGTCGTGGACGCATGGTATGCCAGTGCCCGCAGTTATGAGCGCGTGATGAGTCGGCGCTTGTTGACTTGCCAAATCTCAGTGAATGGACACCCACTGCATTCCCACTACCGTTTTATGAGTGAAAGCTCCCACATCCATCCTTCTCATACGTCGCCAGGTTGACATTTTTTTACTCTAAAGGCCATCTCCGTGTCACGTCGTGTAAAGGGTGACTCGACCAGGAGAGGCCTGCAACAGTCCATTCACTGTATCTCCTACACATATCATACTTTATTAGGTAATATTAAAGAAAAAACATAAAAAAAGGTAAAAGAACAAAACAGTAAGATAACATACAGCAAACATAGAAATAGAAAGTTCATATAAAAAAATAATAATAATTATTGATCATGGTAAAAGACTATCATATGTAGAATTTGGGTGGGAAGGAGGTCAGTGAGGGGAGGTCAGGGTAAAGGACACACTCCCTAATAGGAAAGGACAAAAACAAGGATCACACTAAAAGGTAGAAGGTTTCGTCTTTGTAGCACCGCTGTAAAAAGAACGCTCTTTCTTGCCTTCTGTGCAACTTTATATACATGTGAACTCTGGACAAATTATAAAAAAAGCAGCATAGAAAGACTTCGCATACAATATAACAACGCCTTCCGTATGATGTTTGGCCTTCCCAGATATTGCAGCGCTTCCGGTATGTTCACTGAGGGGCGTGTTCCCAACTTTGCAGCCCTCATAAGATCCAGGGTGGCAGGGATGAGGGAAAGGATATACAGCTCCGGAAATATCCTTATCCTGGAAGCCCGCCTTACTCCAGCATCCAGCATCGATGCACACTGGAGAAAGATACTGCCCCCGCATAATTAACTTGCTATCGCTCGCTAAAGCCGCTAATATACGATATTTTACGATATATTTCTTTTAATACTTTTAATACTTATAATACTTCTCCTCTATTTACATGATTTTCTTATTTCTCTTTTGTTTTATATAATATTTTTAATGTGTTGGATTACACCAACCTCCCCACATTCTGGAATAAAGATATATTTGTTTATTTACTTTTAAAAGACGGAGTTCAGGTCCGAGCACCACGTGTCCACAGTCTACAGAGAAATCACCCACGAAGCAACTCCCGGCGCGAAACCCATGTCCTGGAGAACTCACGGAAGAGTCCGAGATTCTTCTCGTTCTTAATGAGATCACTGTTCCGTACGGACTCGTGCCTCACCCCCTCCAGTCCTGCAATCATAGTCTCTCGCACGTCTTTCATAAACTCACAAGCCCAGAGGATGTGTTCGGGTGTCTGAGCCACACGAGTGCAGGTACACCAAATGGACATAGCAAGCCCTAGATCTTGTAATTTGCTCCGAAACTCGCCATGTCCTGACACCAGCTGCATCGCATGGTAATCAAGCACCGGAGGACCTCCCCTGTCTTTCTCTTTCACGGCGACTCTGGGGAAGAAGGAGTATGTCCACCTCCCCAGTGGTACCGTGTCCCATCTTTCTTGCCATTTTTCAATAATTACAGTTCTTATTCATTATTATTATCACATTACTCCTGGTAACTGATATCTGAGGAACTGAAGATCATCTCAAAAACGGTGATCTCCAGTCCCTTCCTCAAAGAGCAGCAAGCATTGGCTTCTAATACCTGAAGATCAGCGGGTAAAATACCCGCCAACACAGGCAGAGCCACAACTGATACCATCCTGTAGGCCCCCGTAGTGCCCCAGCAGCGGAGTCCGCTGGCCTCTATTTAAAGCTAATGGGACCACCATGGTCCCCAGACAGTGAGCCTAGGTACCGGCGGCGTACGCGATTTGACTCATGTATGTCGCACGGTAGATGAGGCGCACGTGACACGTTTCACCGGCATGAAGAAGTTCGCAGCCCTCTCCGAGATCGCTTTCACATGTGCTAGAAAAGAACCCGATGTGTCCATCCATACTCCCAGATATTTCACAACTCTTTTAAATTTCACATTTGTGCCTTTAGCCTTGATAATCAGATTCCTTCATAAGCGACCCTGCATCATCATTGCCACCGTTTTGGGAGGCGCAAGAGCCATTTTATTTCTATCCCACCATTCACTCATAAGCTCTATCGCCCTGTTTCCTAGATGCTCGTTTTCTTCGACACTTACCGGATACCAGTAGCAGTGCGTCGTCTGCATAAGCGACCAGTTCACATCCCTCGTAGTCAGTTGAAACTGGGCGAAGTATTGATTTTGAATACTTGGTTTGTATAATTGACTTTGAATTTTGGACAACAGTTTACAGAAGAATTTTTCAGTATTACATAATTTAAAAAATTAAGAAAAGTACAGATTTGTAGCAACAAAAGAGAAAAGACCGTCACAAGATGTGAATTTTTCGATTTTTTAATGCTTATAATCTTTAAAACACATAACATAGTTTTATTTTAATATTTTTCTGATAACTGTTATGACTTGGTAACGATTATAACCAGATTCCAGCTTGACGTCGACCTCTGGGACATCCTGTATATTAAAAGTATAAAAATGATTTTGAAATTCAATATTTTAAATTCCCACCAAAACACTTACCTCATTATCAAGAGAATGTGCGTCACAATTGATATTCAAATACTAGAGCACTATACCAAACGCGCGAGCTGATGTGCGTTTTAATGAAGTTATATTTTTACAAGACGGCGACGTCCAATCATGTGCGTTTTAATAAAGTCGTATTTTTAAATACGCACATCGTTTCAATAGTCATATTTTTAATGTGTATAACGGGTTTTGGCGCAGGTTGGCGGACGTTGACCGGGGTTGGCGAAGTTGTCGGTTTTTCGAGCACACATCATGGGGTCGCTCGGTTGGTAAAGATCACAAATTGGCCTTTATTTTTTTCGTCACCGTTCGCTGGCCGACTTGTACGTCTATCGTATTTCGTTTATCGTGTTTCTGAGGTCGCCGAAATGTCGCTTTCGTGGAACAATGAAGAGACATTCAAGTTAATTGAATTATTATTTCGAAAACTTTGATTTAGACAAAAAATAAAACAATAAATATAAATGCAATAACAAAGAGTAAAAATATTTTTTAGAAATAATAATTATATTCAACTAGCTGTAACCCGTCAAAAATGACGGTACTTTTACATGTCGGTTTCTAAGGAATAAGTATTTATTATTAGGAACCGACATGGACATTATAAAAAGGAGAATTATTACCTACAGATTAAATTACCAACAGACAACGAAATTATTATAATTGGGATAGGCGAGTTAAAAATATATATATATATCTATATATATATATATGTTAGTATTAATTTCTTTGGGGGTAACCCACGTCAAAATCTGGTCCTCAGAAGGACCATTCGTCAACCGACGTTTCGCCTGAATCACAACAGGCATCTGCAGGGTGCCTTGTTAATAAATTTCCGTCACGAGAGGCAGTGCGACACGTGCTCGCACTGCCTCTCATGACGGAAATTTATTAACAAGGCAGCTTGGAACAAATAAATTGCCGCGGCAGCGATTACGTCCATCTCAAGTGCTTCGCCAGGCGACAATGTGTCATGCCGTCATGCGCTATTTTTGTGTGAACCCCATTGGCTGTTGGGTGAGGTTGGCCGACGCTGGCGCTCTGCCGAGGTTGGCCCAATATGTACAGGGCCTTATGGCCTTAATATAATATGAAATTTCCCTATCGTCATATAGGTAGTTGTCTATGACAATATTGTCCCTTGTCTATGATGTCAACTGTCAAAAAAAATTCCCGCCTCTTGTGGTTGATGTGTGCATGTGTTTTTGTTGACATAATTTCGCGGATTGTGGTTTGTTGATTTATGTGGTGAAGTTTTAAGCCTTACAAGTAAAATTCTCTTTATTGTTTTTTCTTCCATATTTACAATGTCAAAACGAAGTAGTTCGGGTTCCTCAAACACATTATTCAATTATTTTGTCAAATCCCCACCGGCTAACAAAATCCAAAAGTCTGAAACATCGACGAACATAAAGGAAACAATTTCTCCTTTGAAAGCGGTATCAAATGGAAACGTGAAACGCAAAATAGAAGGTTTGTGTAAAAATATTGTTATCTTATTTTTGACTACTAAATAAATTGAAAGAATGTAGGACAAAGAAATATTGACTGTTTTAATTAAATGTTTAATTGTTAAATTAAATGAATTAAATGTTTTCTGCAGAAAAACATCTCAAACTAAATTCTAAGGAGTCCGATCCCGAATCAGATGTTGAATCAAAATCTAAAAAGTCTAGATCAGACGAAGATGAGGATGAAGACATTCCAGTTACCTCGAGAAGAAAACGGATCCGTCTTGTGTCAGAAGATTCTGATGATTCCGATGTTGAAAATACTGAACTCGCTCCAGGTGTGTACAAAAGATTTTTTCATCAAATTGTGTTGACACATTCGGCGCCACAGTGGTCCATAGGGATGATTTTCTTACATGTCTGATGATCGTAAATTGGGTAACACACCTACAAGTGGGTACATACAAGATAAGAAATTCTCCATAGGCCTTTGGGCCCCTTTAAGAGCCATGTTTAATTGTGCAGTTGACAGTCATGACTTGAGGAAACAATTGAACGTAGTTCAATTGTTTCCTCAAGTCATGACAGTTCATTTTGGCCTGGCGCTTTTGGAAAAGCGCCAGGCCACAATAAAAATGAGATATTGTTCGGAGAGATCGAACGGAGTAAAGTCAATTCTATGCTCTACTAAAACCAGCCAAGCCACTTTCGTACAAAAATTCACAGTAATCGCTTTCCGAAATATTTATTGATCGCGAAAACAACATTTTAAAATCTGCAGAAAGCGCCCACGCCACTTAAAACATATGACATACATGAAACAATATGGCTATTCCTCAAAACATATTCACCAGAAAACAGTTATTTAGTTATATATTTAGTATTATTATATAGTTTAAAAGTCACATATTCACATGGTGGTAATAAAAATCCCATACAAATATAAATTTAATTACTAGATATTCATAATATGTAGATAAGTAACTCTGGATGTTTTCTGCAGAATGCATATTTGACATAATAAGATCAGACACATGAAAAAATGCCAACATTTCTAAAAATCTACACTAAATCCACTTTATAGTTATTAAAAATTGGCATTTATATATTAGTTATAATTTTTTTAGGTAAAGAACAGTCTTATGTTTTTTGTAGATTTGATTATTCAATTTTTTGACAAAAGTGGTTTTATCTCAGTTTGAGTTTTTTGTGGCTCTGGCTGTTTTCTGCAGAATGCATAATTCACATAATAAGATCACACAGTTGAAAAAATAGCAATATTTTTAAAAATCTACACATAAATCCACTTTACAGTTATTAGAAATTGGCATTTATGTATTATTTATAATTTTTTGAAGTAAAGAACCTTTTAGGTTCTGTGTAGATTTGATTATTCCATTTTTAGACAAAAGTGCTTTTATGTCAGTTTGAGTTTTTTGTGGTTGGCTGCTTTCTGCACAAACTACATTCAATTTTCATTGAGGTTCTTAGTAGTACTTATAAGATTGGCATTTTGTTCGGTGTTTTATGAGAATTAATTGAACAATATATATCTTTACTTGAAGCTTAAATTTAACCATCCCCATTCAAGTAAACAACAATTTATTAAATTGCTATAAAAAAGTCAAAACTGCTGCCCGAAAGAAAGAATCATCATTCGTATTTTTTTCTTGTCTTATTTTCTTTGGATCAGGAGCAATACATTCTGAAGAATAGGAACTTCACCAATATTAAATGTGAATTTATTTCATGTTTTTTAATTTTTTTTTTCTTTTAAACCTTTAAGAAGACGATAAATATAAAAACAAAAAAATAATTATTTTGAATGCAGTCACCTAGGATTACTAATTTAGAATATACTGAATTCGAGATTTTGTAGGAAATATAGTTCTATCTCGTCCATAATCGTGCTTCCAAATCAATTCACCATTAGAAACAAATATACAGTGACAAAATGACCGCTTCATACTAAAGTAACAGTAAAACAGCAATATCCAATCATGTACATATATAGCAAAAGTCTACTATTTGATAACAAACACAGCAATATCCATATTTAAAAGTTTGATATTCATTTAAACACATATATAAAAGGAAAAGTGAGGAGGCAATTGTTTTTAAAATCTTGTTTCAGTAAGAAGTAGGTTTCATAGATTCCAGTGAAATTTCCTTGAGTAGTGACAGGTTTTTTTGTATTTATCTCAGAAATAAATATCCTCAGTGGAATATTGCTGCTTTTGCTTTTATACTCCTCAATCGATCTATAAATTTATATATATTTTAAAAAATATTTTACAGATGCAAACAATATTAAAAATAAATTAGAGAACAGTTTCAAGTTTGAACCCAAAATATCTTCACCAGCCCGTTCACCAAATGTGAAAAAACAGCCAAATCTTAATGAGTGAGTAAACCAATTCTTCTGTTGTCAATCATTTAATATTTCAAATTCTTAGACACATGTATTTTTTCAGTACAAATTTTTAAATTTCATGGTTTTTAACTTTTTTTATCCCACTTCAACATAGGTATTACTTTAAAAGGTTAAAGTTTATGATTCCAAAAAGTAATAGTAGAATACCATAAAGCTTGATGCTTGCCCGTATTCCGAAAATAGCAATATTGGGACCTAAGATCTTTATCCCAACATTTAATAGACAAAAATAAAAAGTCAACGAGGTGTAGGTATACGTCGGTATTTGGTGTTCATCGTACTTAAATAAAATAATTGTATATTTTCACGTATCTCTCTCAAAGTAAATACCTTTATATGTGCTTTCCGATTTCTCCGCTGCCTTCTTGTCCGGGCGGTCTGGTCTGACAGCTTCGCTCTGCTGCAAACGTAACCTTACAATTCTCATGTTTTGACTAAAATTACATCTAATAAGTACTAATGCTATATTTAAAGCTTATAGAAAAAATATTATTTCATATGCACTTATTAAATTCTTCTCCCACAGCGTCTTGATGAAAAATTATGGCAAAATTGTCATTGTCGCGTTGGATCATAGAAAAGAGAAATATTGTTGGACTGTTTTTATATTTGATGTTTAATGTATAACCGTCATGTAGTTCTTTCTTCCTCTGACCACACCACCGACGTATATACCCACATCTCGTTTATTTATTTTTTTATTTTCGTCTATTGAGTGTTGGGATAAAGATCTTAGATCCCAATATTGCTATTTTCGGAATACGACTGGCTCTCATCATGGAGCACACAATATACACCCTCTAAAAAATGTTTCATTTGAAGGTCCAAAACAAATGTCAGCTGCTCAGAATCAAACCTGACAACTGAGTCCAACAATTGGTTGCATTGCCGTTTGGATTGGCTTAAGCCGGAAAATATAAAGGATGCTGCCAAAAGGAGACCCGGACATCCGGACTATAATCCAAAGACACTTTTTGTTCCTGAAGATTTCAAAAAAACACAGACACCAGTAATAATTTAATCTTTATATTTTTTAATATTATAGTCCATGAGCAGATTATGAATACAAATAATAAATAATGATGATTTAAATTTAATGCTATATTATTTTAAGTGTAGCACAAGATATAAAAAACATTTTTAAAGCTTATAAGAAGTGAAGGGACTTATACAGCTATTCAATCCTTATAAAATCAGTATCAACTTGAAACATTCATTTCTTACTTTTAAAATGGTGTTTATGGTGAAATCCAATTTGATATAACGACGTTTCCTATGTAAACTAAGACAACTACAAAAAAAAAAATTATACAGGAAAATTGTTTGCAGTTTGGCTGTACATACAAAATGAGTGTATTTTATTTCAATGTCAGTTTTTTACTAAGAACAAAGTAGATTTGTTTTAAATTATTTATTGCAGTAAAGAGTATTTTATTTATATTGGTACAAAAAAGTCAAAAATGCATTTTTGGTAGATGTCAAAGTGTACATAGAGACCGTCAATGTAATAGCTTCTTTATTTTATCGGAGATGACAAAAAATATTGAAAACCACCTGGTATACAATGTGACCACTTAAAAAAATTCAAAGATATAAGAATAATGAAGATTGAAGATTAAAATTACTTGTGTTCATGCATGTCTTGTAATTGTCGTCTTGTTTTTGAGTAAATTTAAATGTTGAAACCCCTTAATGAATTCACATTTTCATATGTTGCACCAAGTGCTTTATTAATATTTGTAGTGTGTATGTCTTAAGTTTTTATTTAATTTTCTTCAATATATTTTGGTAAATTTTTTTGGATGGAATATGGTACAAATGTTTTTAATTTCATAATAAAACTGTAAATAAAATAAAAACCTACAACCTTAAAACAATAATAATTCACACAAGTAGATAATTTTTTCTGGACATCCATTTATGTTTTTGTACAGTAAACCAGTCATCCAGGATAAATTTCATTCTGGAATTTTTTTTTAAATGGTAGTTTAGTAAGTATAAAAAAACAAACATTTAACCCCATTGCACCCGAAAGGTGTTTGGTATGTTATTACTTGTTTCTTTATCAAATTCTGTGACTTATTACTATTTAATTGTACTAATAAGATTCTGGTTAAATTATATTGAAAATTAAAAAACCCAATATATGAAAAATAAGACTTTATTTTCTTGCTGCCATAGCGGCGACACTCGAGTGATACGGCAAACCATGCATGCCATCTCTACAGCGGCACTCGAGTGCTAGGGGTTAAATAATGGTTGAAGCTTCAAAGCACCTGAACTCAAGTAATATCTAACATCTTAAAATCTCTAATAATATCTAACATTTCTTTATTATTTCAGTTCAGTTTTATCTTCAAGCTTTACACTCATAAAAAAAACATATTCTGTGTTTGTACAAATATTCTGTGACCAAGGGTGATTTCTAACCCACCGAAAACGAATTTTATGGCCTTGGCTTTTAACATACTGTTTATATTTTCTTAATTATTGCAAATAATGTTCAGTGTATTACTTTTTTACTAGAATAAAGGTTCTATCTAAGGTATTGTGCTAAAAAAATTGTAGTGTAGCATATGCATTCTGACATAAATTAATAATAATAAAACCCACATATTTATGAAAAATGTGAACAGATGAATTTATATTAAATGTGCCACATTCAGAAGTTTTGGGCTGAAAAATATTTTTCTGAGGTGAAGAGGTAAAAGGGGTGGTTGATATGTGGCTTAAGAGGTAGTGTGAGTTCTTTCATACTGGTATACAAAAGCTGGTGACATGACTGCAAGGTGCCCCTCAATCTAAACGGCAATTATGTAGAAAAATAATTTGTATATTCTTTCTGGTTTGAGTTTTCTGGGATATTCTGCCATGTTTCTATGACATTTCTGGCCGATGTTTCATCAGGTTTGATGTTTTATGACACACAATGTAAAAATAAAAATTGATTTAAAAATGTAACTTTACTTTCTGGATGACTCTTGTCTTGATAAATTGATACTCGGTAACTTGTTATTTTCACGATGGGTATTCGCAGTTTTTGTATTTTTGATTTATAATAATACAAGAAGTTTTGTTCTCTTTAAAGGCACATAAACAATGGTGGGAAATAAAATCAGCTCATTACGACTGTGTTTTGTTCTTCAAAGTCGGCAAGTTTTATGAATTGTTCCATATGGATGCTGCCGTCGGAGTTAACGAACTTGGGTTTTCTTATATGAAGGTACATATTTTTATTTTTGTCATATTGCTTTGAAAAGTGAGTGAATTTTTTGAACGAATTTTTGTTTGTTTTATAAAATTTGTCTGGAATACCAACCTGCTTATTAGTAAATAATTTTTCATTTTGGATCATATTAAGATTTTTTTTAGGGTGACTATGCTCATTCTGGATTCCCAGAGACTGCTTACGCCAGAATGGCCAGTTCCCTGGTCCAAAAAGGTTTCAAGGTGGCCAGAGTGGAACAGACTGAGACACCAGAGATGATGCAAGAACGTACAAAGAAATGTAATTATATTCTCTACAAAATTAAAATACGCGTCTTGTTATGTTCAGTTTTCTGCATGTTTTCTTTTTCACTTTTCAGTATCAGGAAAAGAGAAAGTAGTAAGAAGAGAAGTGTGCCAAGTAACCTGCAAAGGGATAGAAGTTTTTGGTCTCCAAGATCATGGTCCAGCTGAAGCCGCGGCCAGTTATATGATAGCCATTGCTGAACAGGTCAGTCTTTTATTTATGGATTTCCACTGCTTTTGTTAGATCCACTAGTTAATTAGTGTTAAGTTAGATTTACTAAATTAGTGAACATTTTAATTTCTGAATATCTATTTCCTTTTCTAGGATTTGGGTGTAGGTCGAAGTGTGTATGGAGTATGCTTTATAGACACTTCGATAGGAGTGTTTCACTTGGGGCAGTTTGAAGATGACAAGTATTCCTCTCGACTCCTCACAACACTGGCTCATCATCCGCCGGCTCTGGTACGATTTTATTCTTTTTTTACTGCATATTTGTTTTTACTGATTTTGAAAAATATCTTTATCATAAGTAAGTTTTTGTTTTGAATATTCCACTTTTTCCCAAGAATAATCTCGTTGTAAATATCTTCACAATATAAGAAATACTTGAAAGACTATACTCTACCTGTAATATACTGTGGAGTTATCTGTTTGCGATAAACTTTAATGCTCATGTTCGTCATTCGAGGCACACACCACGTTTCTATATAATCATAAAACTTTATGATTATAATTCACCTATGTCGTGCCATAAACAGTTTTAAAAATCGTGAAAATAACTTGGATATATTTTACGACAGTCATGCATTTCAAAAATAAAGTTTTGCTCAATTACTCTTTATCCTCGCCAAATCCACCTCTCGGAACCTATACACACCAAAATTCATTCTAACACGCTCACAAGCACACCGTCCACCCGGCCTATAAATAATGTATTCTACGATATGCTATTTATACAAATTACTCAAGTTTTTTGAAATATTTATTTGACTTTGTGTGGTGCAACTTATTTGTACATGATTTTGTAATTATACTTTTGTTAAATAAAACGGTTTTATGCTTGTACAAGTAAATAAATATAAATATAAAGTAAATGAATAAAATATATATTATAGGTACCACAAAAAAGATCTGTATATATTTATTTTACATATAGCTTAAATTTTGCTATTTGGCTTGTTAACTATGGAGAGGGCATTTAAGAATCTCATTAGATAAAATTTACAACACGTTTTACGCACATTTACAGCTTTCTATTTTTGAGTTCTACACAAAGTATTGTGAGATTTCTTGGAACTGACCGTTGAGTGTATTTCATCAACTTTCCAGGTATTACACGAGAGGGCTAATATCTCTGAACGTACATCCAAAATCTTGAGAATGTCCTGTCTGGCGGCCAGAAAAGAGGCGCTGGCGTCTCAGAAAGAGTTCTGGAGTGCTGAAAACACTCTCAAGGTTATGGCAGAGAAATATTATCATGAGTCTTCCGGTGTCAAATGGCCAGAAGGATTAAAACCCATGCTGAGTGACAGTGAGTGCACTCTTCTCATACATATATTAATGGCTTCTTTTACATTGTAGTATTTAAAATTTGGGTCTTTTTAACATTTGGGTCTTTTTAACATTTGGGTCTTGTATCTTCAGTTGAATCAGATGTTATTTCATGCGTAGGTCTGCCAGACAAACATTTTACTCCATATGGTTATTTATTGCTCATGGTAGACCTTAATTTTTTCTAATTATACATCTTCAATTTATTTATTTATCGTATAATATATCAGTGGTGTTCATGCGTTCAAAGTTAGCTCATGCTGTTACTGAGAAAATGTTGATCAATCAAAAAAATTATGATGTCATGAATAAAAATATTCATATTGCACTAAAATAGGTACATATTCAAAAACTTAAATTTAACAGACATTGAATTTATACTGGTAATTAATAAACTCTATTATTCAAATTAAAGTAATATTCGATTTAAACAATGCCACCTTATTAGAAGACGAATGTCAAAGCAAATTGACAGTTGGAATACACACAAAACATTATGTCAGTATGTATGGAATTAGTTGCAGTGTCGTTGTTTCTGTAATATACAGGGTGTCTCGTAGCTAGTAGCAAAAACTTTGGGGGAATCTTCTCTTTCAATTTTGAATATAAAACGTTATTTACACTTCGGCTGAAATGTCAACAGTTACGGAGATAAGCTACAAACGTTTGAATTTTTTTTTCAATATTTTTGGCTTATTTTTTGTTATGAATGTAATTTGTACCGAATATTAAAAATGTATTTGTTTTAATACAAATCAAATAAAATGTTTAAAACTTTGCAGAAATTTTAAAAATATTTTTTTTGTCATTTTATTTGTATTACAGCAAATGAATTTTTAATGGTCCATATAAGATACTGTAGTGATAGTCCAATGTTTTACAGAAAATAAGACAGAAATAATGTTATAAAGTGCAAACTTTGATGTCACTCGTTTTCGTAACTGTCAATATTTCTCCTAAAGTATTAAGAATATTTTCTATTTAAAATTGAATGAAGAAAACCCACCCAAAGTGTTTACTACTAGCGATGAGACGCCCTCTATATACATATATTTATTTTTTCTTTTCATTTAAAATTTTTAACTACATCATAGTTTTATTTTCATTTGCTGTATATTCTGTCACACAAAAGTCTTCACTTATTATGAACCTAACATTTCAGGCGACATGCTGGGGCTCACGCCGGCGGAAAATTACACTCTGGCCATCAGAGCCCTCGGTGCTTGTGTCTGGTATCTCACGGACACACTCCTGGATGTGCAGATAGTGGAGATGGCTCAATTCAGTAATTACCGTCCACCAGACATTGTGGGCCCTCCTTCCGAAGCTAAATCCAGCAATATGCCGACTAATATGGTGCTGGATGCCTACACTTTAGTTAATCTGCACATTGTCGGCAGTGATACTTCTCTTGTTTCAAAACTAAACCATTGCGCAACTCCAATGGGAAAACGGTTAGTTTTTTTTAAATCCATTGAGGGGATACACAACCTCGACATTTAAAAAAAGCATATTTTTGCTTTATCTTATAGTTTGAAGTTCTAGAAATAATTTAATTCAAGCAAAAATTCAAAAAAATGGTTGAGTTATATCAATTCGAAGCTAGCGTGACAAGTGAATTTTTAAACAAATTTCATTATTCTTCTGTGTTTTTCTCGAACCTCCCCTTTTCAGACTGATGAAGATAATATATCTAAAACTATTAAACCGGTTTTGATTTTTTTTTTATAAAATGCATTGTTGGCTTATTAATTTTTTTTAGATGCAAATAGAGTTAAAAAAAGTTATTTTCCAACTTATCTCATTTGTATAAAAAAAATCTACTTTTTTTTTAATCATTTAACAAGAAAATAATTTAATATTTCATTTCACTCAAAGATTGACGGCATGATTATCTCTACCCGCATCACTGAGAAGAACCTTTGCGAGACAGCATATAATTCCACCATATTGAAATTTTAATAATAATTTGTTATTGAAAAAAATTAACCAATGTTTGCCGTAAACAATAATAATAAAAAGAATTTTGTATGTGCAATAATTATGACAAAAAAAAGAAATTTTTGAAATTTTAATAAAATTTGTTATTGAAAAAAATTAACCAATGTTTGCCGTAAACAATAATAATAAAAAGAATTTTGTATATGCAATAATTATGACAAAAAAAAGAAATTTTTGAAATTTTAATGAAATTTGTTATTGAAAAAAATTAACCAATGTTTGCCGTAAACAATAATAATAAAAAGAATTTTGTATATGCAATAATTCTGACAAAAAAAAGAAATTTTTGAAATTTTAATAATAATTTGTTATTGAAAAAAATTAACCAATGTTTGCCGTAAACAATAATAATAAAAATAATTTTGTATGTGCAATAATTATGACAAAAAAAAGACTATATGTTACTAACTTCAAATGTTTATAACACGGGGACACAAAATATGATTTTATCATATTCACTCGCAACGAGGTTCTAATTATGTTAATAATTATATATTGTTATAATTATACAGGGTGTAACAGAGCTAGTCCACAATGCTTTCTCTACAGGTAGATCCCTGCCTTGATTATGTGTCGAAAATGTTCAAGCAATATAACCTAATATCAATTAGTTATGGAATTATGCTATATCAAAGTTTGCATTTTTTTTTTCAATATTTCTGACTTATTTTTTGCAAAGCGTTGAGACTATCATTTAAGTAATTTATATCTAATATGAAAAATTCATTCCCATTAATACAAGTCAAATAAAATAATAAAAAACCTTAAAAAATCCAATTGGAATTGGCAGGTATTAATCATAATCAAGGCAGGAATCCACCTGCAAAGTATTGTGGACTGGCTCTGTTACACCCTGTATATATTTATTAAATATTTCAAACATCAAAAATTATTATTATTAATTATTATTTCTCATGTCTAGAATATTCCTAGCTGCAAGTACTTGTGCTTAAAATGAATATTTTCATTGTATTAAAATTAAAATTGTAATATTACATACTAGCTTTTACACCTTAATGTATATTTGTAATAATTCTCCCCCCTCCTTGCTAACTTCTAATTAAATGACAAAAACCTTTCAAAAATATATTTTTCTATTTTCTACAAAGTTTTAATACTAATTTGACTTGTATCAAAGCGAATAATTTTTTAATATTCCATTTAAGTTACTGTAATGACAGTCCAACGTTTTACTGAAATTAAGTCAAAAATATTTAAAAAATGAAAACTTTGATGTCATTTATCTCCGTAACCGTTGACATTTCACCCAAAGTGTAAAGAGTATTTTCAATTCAAAATTGCATTAAGAAGACTCCCCAAAGTTTTTGCCACCTGTATATAATATATTTATTTTTTTACTCTGTAAGATATCTAAACATGTTCACATAAGGCAACATACTTCATGAAGCACTACTTGCAGGCTTCTACACCAGTGGGTTTGTTCTCCGTCCTGTATTATTGAAGTCATCAACGAGAGACAGAAAGCCATTGCCTACCTCCTGGAGAACCAGTCTCTTGTTCAGGATGTTCGGGCTGTTCTGAATACATTGCCTGATATAGAGAGACTCCTCACTAAGTAAGAAATCCCATTATTATTCTAACATTAATTAAGTTTATCCACCTTTTTTTCATTCAATTTGTTATACTCATATCTTCATCTTCAATATCTTATACTCAAAATTAAAGTTAATGCATTTGAAGTCACTTAAAAAAAAATATATTTTGGATGATAAGATGCATCAGACAGAATTTAAATTTTAAAATAGTAACCCATAAAAACCAAGTTTTTAATTTATTCCCTTTCTTTGGAAAATATAACAACAATTAAAGATGAATTAAAACATATAACATAACACTTAACTTACAGTAATTTAATATATTTTTAAAATGTCAGACGTTTTGAGCTTTGATAAGACACTTCATGCTTTGAAGATTAAATTCTAAAAACATTTGTCAGTCAATTTAGATTTTCGACATTCGAAGTGAAGTACCTGTTATGCATACCGACGGAGTAATTCAAATTTAGAAAATATTCCGCAACGTTATCGGGCCGCCGTAATCAAACTTTTCTAATGATTCCAATTTGAAAAAACTAATAAAATTTCTAAAAATAAGAAATTATACTATAATTATTAATTTTTTTAACGAAAATTTGATAGATCTTCTTGATCGTCGCCACGAGTCTGCTTGCCAACTTTCAGCTCGATTGGATCACGGGAAGAGGGTCAAAAATCGATCCAAATTTTTTGTTGACGGCAAGCAAGCAGACGCCACGAGTTAATATAAAGGAAGTAATTATAGTAATATTTTAATGAACTGTACAAAACCAACCGCAGAGCATGCTGCTACCGTATAACTAGTAACACTATTCCCATGGAGATACCACACCTAGATGCATTTTCGTTAAAATCCCTGATGCAATTTATGGGAATCCCCAATTTTTTTCTAGAAATCCCTTTTCTAGAAATTTATGAGAATCACAGATTTGCAACGAATCATAATTACAAGTTCAAAGTGTAAGACATAAGACGCATGTCAATTTTAGTGGAATTTTCAGAGTAAAAAAGTGCAACTCATGCTCTGAAAAATTATTTAGTAATGGCATTAAAAAATGTCAAAACGTGCTTAAATTTTTTTAGCGGATGATTTTCCAGCAAATTGTTAGAGGTAAAAAAATGTTTTTTTTAATAATTTACGATATTATACTTTACGATATTACTTTCAAGAGACTTGAAAGTTAAATTGTGAATTCGCCTGCAAATTTGATGAAAAAGAGATATTACATACATTTATACGTCCACTATTAAAATTTCAGGTTTCACACTTTGGGCAATTTGAATCGATCAAAGAATCATCCAGACGCGAAGGCAATATTGTATGAAATGAAGACCTACTCCAAAAGAAAAGTCCTCGACTTTATTTCCATATTGAATGGTTTCCAGGCTGCTGCAAATGTTATGAAAAGATTTAGTGGTACCAAATCTGCTCTTCTAAAAAGGATTACCCAATTTTCTCCCGAAGGACAGTTTCCAGAATATGCAGATGTTCTCACTTTTTTCAAGGTATATTTTTATTTTTTTATTAAATAGAGATGCCAACGAATGTGTCACATCAATATTCTTATTTTTTTCAAATTAAGCTAAACGCTTGTGCTCTGAAAATAGCACTAACTTTCTGGTGTCCTGGAATGAGGGTCGAACCACCAGATCACTAGGCGAGCATGACCACTACACCAACAAGCTACTCATTCAATAATTAAGACCTCTTAGTAGCTCAAAATAATGTGTATTCAAATTAGATACACTTACTGTATATCAAACTCTTATAATATTTTTTACAGAACGCATTCGACCATGATTTAGCAGAAAAGGAAGGGACCATTCTCCCAGAAAAGGGAGTAGACTCAGAGTATGATGGGGCCATGGACGATATTAGTGAAATCAAAGGCGAACTTGATGATTATCTCAAATCGCAGGAAAAATATTTTGGTTGCAAGGTATACTTTTATTAGAGAATAGAAATTTTAAATCAATTTTTGGCCAAAATTACCTAAATACATTTTTGTTCGCAGAACATCATGTTCCTAAAAGCAGTGTTGTAATGTCTTAAGTGCATTGTTGTTTCAAGCCAAAACAAATTATATGTGCATGGGACATTCTGGCTCTCAATATTTTTAACATAATGTGACTTAGGACATTATTTTCTATGGAAGAGTCATTGGTCTGTCTATTATTGTCTGTTTTAAGTCAAAATAAGTTAATTAACACAACTCACTACGAGTACAAAGTACTCAATTTTCAATCAAAGGTAAATATTTAATATTTGAAAATTTAATCGTATTAATTTTAAATATATGTGAATTTGGCGAATATAGGACGAGTGTGTCTGTAGCCATCCATTCAAGAAGACAGCTTCGCCCTCTTCCTATTCTCCTATCCATAGACAACAATGTTGCTGGCGTAATAATATTTTATGGACTATGTATTTTATTAACCACAACAACAGAAAGTTACTTGAAAATCATTTCAATTTGTACTATTGGCATTAAAGTACCCTATTCCTTTACAGGTTTCTTACTTTGGTACCGACAAGAAACGGTATCAGCTAGAGGTGCCGGAATCCAAGTCGAGAAAAGCTGGAAGCGAATACAATCTTGAAGGAACCAGGAAAGGATTTAAGCGATACAGCACCTCAGAGTCTAAGGTTCAAAACTATGTTATAAAGACGTAGACATAAATGTCTCCATATGTCCTGTTTGTACACGAAATGACCTGGAAATAAAAATCCTGAATTATCTCCACATAAAAAAAATTGGAAAATAATTTCAAACAACTCCAAATTTGAAAAATACACATAATCACATTTTACGCTTAGACAAGTACACATTTAATAAAAAAATAAATTTAAAAGCTTTAAAACAAGGTGTTAACACTGATGCAAAATTTACGTACGACTTCAAATTATTAAAATGGAGAGATAAAACACACGTAATATGCCACCAAAATACAATATTCAGCATATAAAATAAGAGAATACATAATTAAATATTTTTTCATTTGTGATAAAATTAGCAACCATGGTCTCACCAAAATAAGGCTAGAAGTCCCCAAATCCGGGCTTGCTGCGCAAAGGAAGAATGGAAGTCACAGGGCTCACGACATGTCTTTGGCTGGTTTAAGGATCCTTTACGCCATGCCCAAGATCACCATTTCTTCCATCCCCTCCCTCCCCCTTAGAGTGACCATTTATTTATATTTATATTTTTTAGTCTGAAAACTTTCCAAAAAGCATTCAAATAACAATGAGTAAATATTATATATAGCGGCAAATGACAATGCGTCATAAATTGCATGTAAATTTCCCAGTGCGTACATAATTTAGAAAATAACAAGTTAACAGTGTTGTATTTTGAAAGAATATAAAAATTTTAAGAATAACTGTTGATTTGAATATAAATAAAATGTATTCATTATCTTTTGTAACATGCCAACACGAACCGGTTTACATATTTATTCTAAATTATATAGTATATTTTTGTAAAAATTTCAACAATCCAAAGTGATGAACATGCTGAAGAAATTGAAAAATTAATATTGAAAACTAAAACCTCGTGTATTCAGGGTCACGAAAAATCAACATTATTAATTTTTTTTTAAATTTAATTACTATCCGTAAATTATATTAAAGGTATTTTTTAACTTTTCTCTGTAGGAGTTGCTGTCACGCATGCTTGTGGCGGAGGACCACAAACAGGAAGTGTTGAAAGATTTGAGTCGCCGCATCTTCGAAAAATTCAGCCAATCTCATGCGCTCTGGCAGAAAGCTATTTCCTGCGTGGCAACACTCGACGTGATCATCTCATTAGCCGAATACACCAGACTACAGTCATGCGAAATGTGTATACCCGAATTGGTTATGGCCGTTGATGACATTAAGGTAGAATATTATCTATTTACTCCTATCCTCAACCATTTTAGTACTGTTTTTGAATGGATCTATCCACAAATAACATTGTTGATGTATGTCAGTTTAATTGAAAGAACAAAAGACACTGCAATCTCTTTATCATTTTATTCAAATTTACAATAAAAAAAAAAAAAAACGGGGATATTATTATTACAAAAAACTCATGGAACATCTCAAAACTACCACATCAATCATGCTAAAACAAAAACAGGACAATCACGACTCATCTGCAACGGACTGAAATTATATAACGACTTAACACGACAGACAAGACAACTAAATGTTTATACAAATTTTAAAAACACATGACAAATAAACTAAGAAGTTACACTGACACAATAACAAATAACTTAAATCTATTTTTCTCTTTTTCCATTTTTTTTAAATATATTTTTTTATCTAAATGTTTAAACATTTATGTTAATGAAAATATAATATTAGGTCCTTACATATGAAATTGGCGTTTAGTATGGGAGGAACATAAAGCCGATTTTTTTTTATTATAATAAATTTATTTAATCAAAGTATATACCATTGCTATCTATGCACTTTTGCCATCTCATAGGTAGTTCATCGATCCCTTTACTAAAAAAACCATTCGGACGGGAATCAATAAAATCTTTGAAGGCGGTTTGGACTGCCCCATCGGAGTTGAATTTTTTCCTTTGCAAGAAGTTATCCAAATTTCGAAAAAAATGGTAATCTATTGGGGTAAGGTCCGGAGAGTACGGTGGATGTCTTAGACATTCCAATTGAAGCTCCTCTAATTTGGTAGCCGTCTGTTGTGCAGTGTGTGGTCTAGCGTTATCATGAAGCAGCAGTGGCCTAGAGCGATTAACCAGCCTCGGTTGTTTAGCAGCTCGCTTTTCCATCATGGTTTGCAGTTGCTGACAATAGACATCTGCCGTAATCGTCTGGCCAGATTTAAGAAAGCTGTAGTGAACGACACCAGCACTAGTCCACCAAACGCTCACAAGTAACTTTTTTGGAGTCACTTTTCGCTTGGGGCATGGTTTGGCTGGTTCGGCAGGGTTCAGCCATTGCGATGAGCGCTTCCTATTATCGTACAGGATCCACTTTTCATCACAGGTAATGATTCGATTTAAAATCCCTTCATTATTGTGCCGGTTGAGTAATGCAACGCAGCAGTCAACGCCCGTTTGTTGATTTGCTTCACTCAATTCGTGAGGTACCCACCTTTCAAGCTTTTTCACCTTACCAATTTGCTTCAAGTGGATTAAAACAGTTTTATCACTAACACCGCAGCCTGCAGCTAACTCGGATGTGGTTTGCGATGGATCCGCTTCCACAATAGCCTTCAATTCTTCATTATCAACTTTGGTCTCCGGCCGTCCACGGGGCTTGTTCTGCAGGTCGAAATTTCCAGAACGAAAACGTTGGAACCAAAAACGTACTGTGTTTTCTTTTGCGGCACCGTCGCCATACACATCATCAATCCTTCGAGCCGTTTCTGCAGCACTGGTGCCACGGTGGAACTCGTACTCGTAAATAACGCGATATTTCAAGTTTTTCATTTTGTAACCTGAGTGACGCAAAGAAAAAAACCATTGAGGAAAAAACAAATGAATTATAATTTTCAAAACACAAATACATGAGTAAATAGCTGTATAAATTTGGATTTGGAATTCCTAACCAAAGAGAAGATATTTGAGATCAAATTTGCCAGTACAGCAAAACGCCAATTTCATATGTAAGGAGCTAATATTCATGGACACCTCGGGTCTCTTATACCTTTTTCTAAATAAAAAAATTAAAAATTGATAATTTTATTTTTAACAATCTCCTCTTTTAGATTTCATAAGACGGGGCGGGGCGTACTTATTTATAGAGAAATTTCAAGACATATATCATTACGTCAAAATTGACAAAAGTGTTTAATGTTATGTAATAGCAGACACAACAAGATATTAGTATAAGATAAACAAATACACCTGAATATGATTAATGTTAATTCAATATTTCAGCCATTTATATCCATCAGTGAAGGTCGCCACCCTTGCATAGACTGCAAGGAGAGCGACGGCCTGGATGACTACATTCCCAACGACACACACCTGGGGCGCGGAGAGGAGGCGTCATTAATTCTTCTCACTGGGCCCAACATGGGAGGAAAGTCCACACTCATGAGGCAGCTGGGCCTACTGGCCATAATGGCACAAATTGTAAGTAATTTAATATATTACCACGAGAGTCTGAAACGGTGGTAGTTGCATGTAGTCAAAGTATTTCGAACATTTTGCATGTATGTGGAATTGACTGGATGGAATTGAACGGTCGAGATGCGACATTACCTGTAAAAAGAGATCGACCGGCTACTGCGTACTGTGTGTGTCAGTTTGACAATTCCATAGGGAAACATGCGGAGGCTCAGTGTGACAATAATAGCAAAATATACGGCCAGCGAAGCAGTACTTTAGTGCCTACTTGCGAGTGGAATATTTTCAATGAGATAGAAACAGCGCAATAAAAAGTGTTGCACAGACGAGCGACATGATATAGTGCCAACCTGTGTGAACTATTTCAGAAAAATTTAGTGACTTGTGTGTTCCGTACTTGTTTTAAATGCCATCGGCTCGCCGAGCGCGAGGCATAAAAACAAACAATAATGTGTGTAACATTTGTGTGAACAATAATGTGATAATTAATTAATTAATTAATTAATAATAATAAGTGTTTATTCTAGGTTTATTTAATATTATAAGTTTATGCATATGCAATAATATCATGAGTGGAGAGAAAGTGATTCATTCTAGAAATGGCGGTAGGCGGAGCGAGGACTTAATTGCCACCGCCGCCATCTTGTTTGTTGTTCTCCACTAATGAGATTATAATGACCGATGGCGGGCGCCCCCGCCCCCCGCTATGGCGCCAGCGGGGGGTGGGGCCCACCCGTTATGCAGGTATTTGCTAATGACAGCCTTTGAGTGAATGAAAATTGTTTGTCATTCATTAATATGTTCGATAATTTGTCATAAATATGTGTGATAATTTGTCGCTCACATTTTGAGTAAATAAATAAATTTATGTGTAATGATGGTTCCTTCCGCGATTGACCGGAGAACATTTTGAAATAAAAGCATCCGTCGGTCTCGGCAATCGTGGAACCGGTTATTTGTAAATGTTATGCTTTGATATTGTAAATGATTGTATATTTTTTCACCTGGATTGTATTTTTTGACCTTTTATGTAATTTTATGTAAATTTTATAACTTATAATTTTATGTAACTTTTTTATGTAACTTTTATTTCTTGTTTATTACTTGTAATTTTGTGTAATTTTTATTTCTTGTTTGTTACTTGTAATTTTATGTAACTTTTATTTCTTGTTTGTTGCTTGTAATTTTAATAAACGGGGGTTTGGCGGTCTTTTAATTTCGAAAACTGATGGGAGATAAAGGGTTTGGTTATTTAATCTAAAGATGAGCAGATTCCCTTGCCCAGGGCTGCTATTATAATTATTTAAACACATTTTTTATCATCTTTGGCAGTTAAATTAATAACTGCGCAATAGAGTCCCTAGGTGGTCGTGCAGGTGGGCGAAGTTAACAGCATCTTCACCCGCCTGACACGGCCAATAGCCAGCGTCGGGTTTTATGGACCGCACGTTAACGGTACGTGGCGGGCCGGATGCTGCGTAACGCGCAAAACATCACCAAGATGAGTGATATTAAATTGAACCAAACCCGACATGTCGTATATCACTGCAATCGGCATGTCATTTCCTATTAGATTTCGTCATAAAAATTGATATTGGATTAGTCTGAGAGGAGATGCATCTTAAATTCGAAATCGCCCCTTTCAAGGCGATTTACGAACGCTGACACATCCAGGCGTACCTGTCATAATGTAGTTCACACGCGGATGTGTCAGGCGTTCATTTTTGTGTTTAAATGACAGATACAGTACTTTTCTGTCGTGAGATATCTTTAAAAAACCGGCCGAAATTGGCCGCCGCTGCACGGTATCACAGCGGCTTTCGGGTCGACCCAGCGGAGATGCGCGCGGTCCATCACGGGCAGCCTCTGGGTGAAAGTAAGATGCATCTCCCCACTCTGGCTAATCCGATTTCGACCGTTAAAATCCCGTTATGTCTAGTTAGGGGTATAAATAAAGGATGGTTTCGTGGACGGGCATCCTCAGTTTTCGGAAACATTTTTTACCTCGTTACTCTGCTCGTTCGCGAAGCCGAATTTTTGTGAAAAAAGTGTTTAATTTCTAAATTTTCTAAGTGTTAGTTTTTTTGTATTTTTGAATAATTTAAATTCTCTTTTTTTTTAAATTAAATTCATTCGTCTTCGCCTGTGGTAAAATATTTACCACGGTGAATTTCTGATACCGCGAGGCGGAGACCCACCCTATTAGCCTATTTTTTAATTCCGGATGAGCTTTCAACATTTTTCTTGGGTTAAAAAATAGCGTCGAGATTGGTGCGTAGCGTTTGTGCGTACCATTGTGAATTCAATAACAGTGCTTCAATTAAATTTGTGTCCAGTGACTGCGTAAAAAATAAAGGTTCTAATTGTTTTTAGTGTTTCATTTGCTTCCCACAGCCGCAATCTCGTGACAATATTATATTGTTTCCAAATTATAATACGATTAGGCTTTTCAAGAAGGATATGTGCTGATTTGTATTATTTCCAGGGTTGCCATGTCCCAGCGACTGAATGTTCCCTGTCAGTAGTAGACAGAATATTTACGCGCCTGGGAGCCTACGATGACATCATGACAGGGCAGTCCACATTCCTTGTAGAGTTGAGTGAAACAGCAGCCATCTTGAAACACGCCACTCCACATTCTCTCGTCTTATTAGACGAGCTGGGTAAGATCTTGGTTTATTACTAAGGTTAGTTTGATGCTGTAGATGTGTGAAAGTCCCTTTAGGTTTTAAGGAGCTTCAAATTGTTTATATAGCAGTATAATTTTGTTATATATTTGACAATAATTTTTTTTGTAATTTAATTGAAGATGTATTAACAGAAGTAGAAATGGAAACAGATATTGTTTATTTTAACGGAAGCGTTACAAACAGAAAGAGAAGTGTAAATTTCCACTGATAAAGTATTGAATAAAAGCCAATTTAAATAATCAAATAAATCAATTTAAAAAAATCAAATTAAGTTTCTTGAACATTCAGTTACCTAATAATTGATAATACAGACATATAATTGAACAAACAGAATTAATATTCAAATTGGCAGCAATCAAAGGTTGGCAGCTTTTTCTCCTTCCATTTTACTACTTTCTTAATTGTAAATTAAGGCTGCTCCGCTGAACAATTACTCGCTGGCAACACTGCTAGAGGAAGTTTATAAATGCAGATTAGTGGTAACAAAAGCAAATATTTGTGAGCGTACATTTGCCACCACTAAGACGTCACGTTTTAGTGTCACCCGTCTACTGGAGTTGACATTGACCGCACGCGCTTTATAAATAAATAACCAGAGAAGTGATGACCCGTCATCGCCTTACCCAACCCCCACGTACTCTTACAAATGACTATGACTATACAGAAGTGGAATTTTCAATTCTTGATGAAATTCCGCACTTATGGAAGCAGAAACAGAGCTCTGTTACATCACTATGTTAATTTTAATTATGATTAAATTTGATGTGTTTTAAACTTCACTCTTATATTTCGATGGTCCCTACCAATACTGTCGAATGTGCAAAAATTCTTTTTCCGTTTTACTCTTAAAGCATTCAATTTACTCTATATTATTGGGTGAATTAAAAAAAAGGATTTTATGTCAAACAAAGCTTATACTAAAGGAAAAGTAAACAATTTTTTATCACTATCCGAAAATATAGAGTAAATCGGATGGTTCAGAATAATAAAACGAAAATCAATTTTTTCAGATTCGACAGTATACGTTGGACCGTCGATTTGTTTTAAAAATATACTAACTATATACAAATTATATACAAACCCATAATTTTAAAAGGTCAATTAGTCAAGCCCCCTTTTTGATAAGTTTTTTGCGTGAAATAAATTTCGAAAATATGTGCGTGGTTGCGGATATTTCGTATCAAATTTTTTAATTACTTATTTCCAATTGTGTTTATCACCACTAACAGGACGGGGAACTTCAACTTATGATGGTACGGCCATAGCAGCTGCTGTCCTGGATGAACTCTGTAGCAGAAGGTGCAGAACTGTCTTTTCCACGCACTACCACATGCTAGTAGAAGACTTCAAAAATAATTCTGAAGTTGCATTGGCCCATATGGTAAATATTTATATGTACACATATTTTTTGATTCTAATATGGATTAAATTATACTACATTGTACCCCTTTCATTACACAAATAAAATTGACTCACTCACTTCATGCACGTCTGACATTGTTCATGCAGAATGCATACGCATAAATTTGATTAAGACGAGAAAAAATAATGTAACGTTTAAGTTTTTCTTCTTGAATGCACCCATTTTATCATTTTTGTATTAAAGGTAATACTTATGTAGTAGAACCTTGTTAATTCGAAATTCAAGGGACCCAAAAAACATTTAAAATTATGCAGAACCCAGTTAATTTGAAATTTAAGGTACCAAAAAAATAAAATCACATGCGATTGCAAAATTCACCAAAAATCTTAAAACTTACGAAAAAAGCTTCTAATTTTGTAAAAACCAACTGTAATTTTACTCGAACAATGAAATATTTTTACTAATGCAAAGGTTGCGACATTTCTACTACTACCAAAGAACACGATATCGACATATTTGTTGTTCTCACTTGCACAAAAATTCGAATTTTTTAATAACAAAAAAAAATCGGATTATGTGAACTAAAATGTATTGATTTATGACGCAAGGGGCTAAAATAATTTTCACAAAATGGGCAGCTTACAATAAATAATTCTTGCAGAGCCATAAAAGTACTTTGACAAAAACTCTATTATTTGAAAAGGCAAGACAATAAAACTTAATCCCCAATATAAACAAAGAATGCTTGGCTTTCAAATGTACTCCTATAATACTCACAGAGTGGCATTGGTGATATTAATTTTTGATTTATTTTCATTCTTAACTATGCAAACATTCTTAATTGACCGAAAAATCCATTTCTGAGAATACACAATTACATTAGCAGGTGCACCTGATAATTTACAATTCCAGAAGCCCTTTCGGTAGGTACTACTGTAATATTTTGTTTCATTTTCGTCAATATTTAACATCCAAAATATACCGTAATTTAATTAAAATTCACAAGTATTTATATCAATTATACTCTTTATTTTTAATTATTTATTACATTGCCTTGCTTCCTAGATCTATTTAGCTCATTAAAATCATTCAACATCATTTCAAACGCGTGAAATAACTGCCGATAAATTCAGTAAAACAAAGCCAGCAAAACAAGCCAGCGCTACACTGCGCGGATATCGGATGTCGCGGTCGCGTCATTTCGTCGAATGTCCGCGCAGTGCGATTGATAAGTGCGTATTATATAATGGAAAAAAAATTAGATACAGTAAAATGGAAGATCTGCGACGGAAGGTCTGCGCAATGTGGCGCTGGCCTCGCGTCGCATGAAGTCGCGGGACGTACAATCCTAATTAAACAAATTGAGTTTAAAGACAATTAATCACTTAAATTACTCAATTCATAATTCAAGTACTCATATATCGTACAATAATTTTCGCGCGATTGTCGGCATACCCGACTGGCGAGTTACGTGTTTATAGTCGGCTTTGATCAGCGCAAATAATCCTTTAAACTTGTTTGTACTAATTTTTCTTTGATTATTTTTACTCCGTGCTATTTTCATTCTTAAAAAATATGTTTTTGAATTATTTTCATTAAAATGCTGAAATTTAATTGTTTAATTTTCGTAGATATCATTGGGGGCTATTCATTACTTCCGGTTTAGTTTTGATTAGCTTGATTTGATTAGTTTCTTGAGAAATAAAATAAACGACCGACGGTTAGCGTTTATCCATGAATAAGCTTGTCTATTGAACAACAAGATATTTTAAAAATCTATTAAAAAAATTGTAAAACAAAACAGAACGGTTGAATGCTGAGAAGTGAAATAATATTTAATAAATAATTGTATGCGGCGATTATTTATGATAATTTTTTATATAAGTAGTCGCAATCGCAAAATCAAACAACGTCGGTGCAAAATTAATTTGCCTAAAGGAAATTCTTCTCATTTTGGTTGTATTTCTTCGAGGAAACAATCGGGAATATTAATTACGTAATATCTCCGATTGTTTTCTAATTAAGTTACAAAAAAACGGATCAAATTTAATTTAATGATAAAAAATATCACGAATATTCTTTGCGCCCGGGAAAATATTAAGGTACTGTGAAATCAAACGTAATTAAAATAAAAAAAATCGTTATTAATCTCAAAAGAATATTATTTAATGTATTATTGTGTTAAGTTCGCCGAGTTCGCCCCTGAATTGGCGGGTTGTTTTGGACTTTGCCCCATTGAGTTTGCTCAAGGCGAAATGTTGAATGTACACCTAAATTACGTAGAAATCATCAAAAGGGATACATTTTTAAAATGAAGTCAAGTAGAATACTATTTACAAACGGTTCTTTTTTATAAATGTGCAATCTTTACCAAGCCAGGGGAAGTAGATACAGGTAATTTTCGTATTTTTTTTCGTATTCTTGAGGTTTATGTTATGGTTTAGGTTTATACACCGAATTATATTTAAATTCTGATTGACTTTTCCTTTAATAATATTATTAGTTTAAGATAGGTATTTTTTTTGCAATAGTAATTTAGATAACTTTTATATTTTCTTTTAAAATTAAGGTTTGCACAAAGGTATTGACATATCTACATAAGTTATTTTATGGTTTTCTTTTAGTATGGTTAATAAGAAAATATTTTTTGACAGTGCTAAAATTTTTATTGTTGTGGTGGTTTTTATTGTTTTCTGACCCTCAGGTAATATTTTACAAATGTATATATTTACCCACTTATTTTTTTTTAAATAGATGTCCTTAAATGTTCATATTATATAAAGGAAATTTCAATTAAAACCCAAAATTAGAAAGTGTAAATAATATATGAAAATAATGAAATCACTGTTAATATGTTCTCACGCCTAATAAGTTTTTATTTGCTGGTCCCTTGAAAAACGTATTAAGAGATTTTTAATAATGTATGTAATAATAATGATACACCCTGTATATTATATTTTCTATTGTAACTTCTAAATATGTAAATTTTTAATAATGTATGTAATAATAATGTTTAATCAGTTGGTACTCTTATCTATTATTATTATTTGAATATTTAGTCTTGCATGGTGGAAACGGAAGAGGCAGAGTCCGATGAGGCTGATAATGTCACCCAGGAAACTGTCACATTCATGTACAAACTGTCTGCCGGCGCCTGTCCTAAATCCTATGGCTTCAACGCGGCTCGTCTGGCAGGAATCAGTAAAGCCATCACTCGAAGGGCTCACCAGATATCCCTGGAGATGGAGAAAGAAGCCAACCTGGTCGCCATGTTCAAGAAACTGTGCAGTAAGGATATCAAATTTGAGGGGGATGGTTTTAAACAGTTGCTAAAGGATTGCAGAAATACCATTCTTTAGAATTGAATATTAATATGTACAAATCTACAATTATTACTTAAGTGTGTTACTATTTAGTTCATCGTACAATCTCAATTATCTTAGTAATTTCAGCATACTCTTTTTTGCTGTTCCAGGTCTGATTTTTTAAATTAGACTCAAAGTGTCCAAATTAATTATAGTGTGATTGCTGTGGTATTATTAGGGCCAAAGCGCATAGACTAACAATAGAGCTTTCTTAATTTGGAGGTCAGATGAAAAAATTTAACTAAACTTTTAATTTAAAATTCTCAAAAATCATAACACTGCGACATTTGTGAAGAAGCACTGCAATATTTTATCCGGTGACACTGTTAAGATATATAAGAATGATTTTACAAGTGGTAAAAGTACAAAGTATTGATGGAAAATTAAATGAACGATGTATGAAATTAAGCAATCCGAATGAATCAAGAATGGCAAAATGACACCTTTGAATTTTGAAAAATCTGGTACTTTTATGATCAATTAATATTTTGGTCAAGCACTAATTATCAAAAAGATATTTTTATCAAAAAGAAAAATTAAGAACATTTTAACCAAATATGCATACCTGAGTGAAATGAAGTTAGGTTTGCTAATCAATCTAAAGCAATGCCATCTTCAAAATGAATGGTTACAATGAAACTACGCGGATTTGAAAATGAAAATTCTGGTACAAAATTATTGGTATTTGTTAAAAAGTCACTTACGTGATTCTGATGTCTGATGACCCGACCTAGGTGACCAAATGTACAGTCACATTGCGGTGTTGCTTATTTACTTTGCAGAACATGGATTCATTAATTAACATGACATTTACTTTGTGGTCCAACATGATATTTTTAAACACATAAATTATTAAATTTTGCACTAACTTAGTTTATTGATATTTCTGTCACAACTGTAATTCCCAGGGAACTTGTTGATGAGAAGGAGTGCCGTCCCCAAACTACAGCCTTGGCAAAGATATAACTCAGTTGTGTAGGACGTTTAGTTTATCTGAACAATTACATGTTCCCTATTTCGAAGGCCATGTTCAGTTGTGTGCTATAAATTTTTAGTTATTCTCTATTTTGAAATTTAATCTGTTCGAATGTAAAAATATTTGCACCGTAAGGACATTCAGAATTATTTCAAATTATTGCTATTTTCAAATTAACAAAATTATTTTAGTATACCTATGTATTGATAATTTGTTACACATGTTAAAATAGTCGCATTGTGAAAAGATCTGCTTATATTTTTAAGTTGTTGCACTCAACCAACAATTTTGTGATAAGTATTATTACCATTTATTATTATTACAATTTCATAATAAGTACTTTTACTACATAATTTATGCAAAGTAATAAAACTTGAGAGAATGCGAGAAGTTTTATTCCAAGTATTCACGAAAATACACAAATATTGTATTATGGGAATCATGCGTGTATATTAATTAAGTTACATCACTGTTATTTGTGCATAGATTTAAGTACATATTTGTAATACTTTGTCAACCTGTTATTATTGAAATGGTTTTTATTACTTTTTATTCCAATATTCGTTATCTATTACTGTAAAATATTAAATAATTATTCATACTCCACTGCTTCATTGAGAAATTTATTTTTAAATGAAATAAAAATGACAATAAAAGGTATAATTATTGTTTTTTTTAATTATAAAACTAGCTGTAACCCGTCAAAAATGACTACTTTTACATGTCGCTTCCTAAGAAATAAGTATTTATTTAAATTTTTTTATAGAAATAATTATTTAAAAAAAAATTTTTGAATAAAAAAAAATTCACAAAAAAAATTTAGAAAAAAAAAATTACTGTAAAAAAGTTACAGACATTACACAAAATTACACAGACAGACAACAAAATTATTATAATTGGGATTAAATTTACAAACTCTTGTAACGGTTTCACAACAAAATGTTCATGACAAAAAGCCCATGCGAGATTAAACACAATGACTTTAACCTGTTAACCGGGCGTGTCCCTTTTTAATTATGCAACATATAACGGGCGGGAACTTTTTCACTAGGACATGCCAGTATGTCACGCCCGGTGGACGTAATTTCATATTACTTATGTTTAAAATAAATGAAAAGACAATGAAATATATATTTTTCATTTATTTATATAAAAAGTACAAAGGAAAATACAAAATTACAAACAAATAGAATATAATATCAACAAAAAAATGGGTTGGTACATTGATTTCATCATCGCTGAAATCACTTTCATTCATTTTGATGGATACTTATAAAAATGTATTCTAAAATAAAAAGGTTAGAAATATAAAAAATATAAGTAAATAATATATAATATGAAAATAGGTAGGTAAGTATAAGTACGTACCCGTCACTGCTCACTCAGAACACGCCCATCACTCTCAATAGCGAAATAATACTGATTTCCTACGTGTCTTGAATTCATGTCGAGACATGTACGGATGACCTAAACCTTTGTTGTTTGAAAATATACGTTCTGGCCATTCCAGAGTGCAACACATATTTCAAGGACGTATTCATACGTCCTGTCTGTACCCGATATTTTTTACGTTTGACGTATTTATACGTCCCGCCTGGTTAACAGGTTAACCAAATTTCAAAACGTTTTTTGATATTTTTACAAATGAGCTTTTGGAGGGTTGCGTGTTGATATTTGGAAGAGGATCCCCATCTATCAGTGGCATATTCTCATGACATGGCACAGAGTGGTAGTACCCATAGGCAGCCGGAACTGGGTTAAGAGCATCGAGCCCTGATTGGGTGATGCTGGCTCGATGCGTGCTGCTAGAATTGACAGTAGTGATGAAATCATGGAATATATTCTTTCGCAAATTTAAAAAAATAGTAGCTGATCAAATCAATGAATGAAAATATTTAATATAACCTTTCAGAAATTCTGTCCTATTGTGAAAAAGTGCTGTATTCATAACTGCCCTAGGAAACAGTTGCCAGGATCTTATATAACTTGTGCTAAAGGCACATACTGCACTTTTGTTTAGCCTAATGTGTATTTTTTGTTATAATATATAATATGCAATATTTTCATCTATTGATTCAATCGGGTATGTTTTTATGAATTTGTAAAACAGTATATTCAACGCTTTCGTCACCATTATCAATTTATTTAAAGCTCTTTCATAAAAATAAAAACATAAGAAATTATGTTTATTAATCATTATGCCGTCGGATCTAATGTTGCGCAGAACTTTTGTCATACGAGCCTTTTATTGTCAGACCAAATGTCCACATATTATTTGTCATGTCAAGTGCTGTAACAAATATTATGCTTCTGGCTGACATCTTTGCCTATGTATGCGACTTTTTGGTGGGCCCATCAATTTTGAGGTCTTCCAACACTTCTTTTATTCCTCCAAGTTCTCCACTTTAGAACTCTAGGAGTCCATCTTGCAGCATCCTGCCTTACAACATGCCCAGCTCATTGCCATTTTAACTTCGCTACATGATCCATGATGTCCTCTACTCTAATTTCATCATTTATTCTATCTCAGATGTCTCCATGGTGCATTTGAGCTTCTTTGTAACTGTCATCACTGGCAGTATGCTCAATTCAAAGGCTTTTCTTTTTAAAGTAATTGAATAGAAAAGGTTAAGTTATTACTAATTATGTTTATGAGACTACATAAGTGGGGTATAAAAGCAAAGGCAGCAATATATAAAAAAATGTTTTGAATCCAGTCACCCAGGATTACTAATTTAAAATGATAATTGAATTCTATATTTTATGTATCTATCCCTTTCAAAATCATGTTTCCTACAAATTTATAGGCCATGTTTCCTATGAAACCTCAAATTCAGTACATACA
Organism: Agrypnia vestita; assembly: GCA_016648135.1. NCBI lineage: Eukaryota > Metazoa > Arthropoda > Insecta > Trichoptera > Phryganeidae > Agrypnia > Agrypnia vestita. The sequence goes on along the minus strand of JADDOH010000085.1, from coordinate 85,676 downwards.
TATATTATAAATTAATAATCCTCAATGACTGCATTAATATTTTTTGGGTATTGCTGCCTTTGGTTTTATACCCTACATATGCTCATTTTATATACAGAACAAAGGCTTTGATCTGGGCATTTACAATGGTCTGCTAAGGCCCGGTTGTTTCAAGTTCGAACAAAGTAAGCGGTCGATTAAAGCATGGATTTTTACGAAAACGGATCGTCTGATTGGTGGAGAACGTAAAAATCTATGCTTTAAAAGAAGGCATACTTTAATCCAACTTGAAACAACCGGCCTTAAGTGTGCCTACTATGTATTAAGTTTCATTTTAACCTGTTCCCGGAAGAAAAAATATTCTTCAAATTCTGTTTTAAATTGATCAGTTATGTTTTTAACAAAACAAATTTAATAAAAAAAATATTTACAGGCTGATGCGAAATTGTCAAAAACTTGACCCACATCCCGAGATTTAAGCCATGTATTTACTAGGGGACAAATTGTCTCTCCCCATGGCGCGGCATTTCTACGGCCCGTGGCAACGTTGCCATGCGGTACCCGAGCGAGCGCACTGTGATATTACGCGGCGCGTCAGTACCACGTGGTATGTTTACAAGTGAATGCGCATGCGCTGTATCCGTCAACATGACAGTGTGGGGAAACGAAATTGTTCTCCAACTCATCGCGCTCTACCAAAGTTGTACAATTTTGTAGGACACTTCAAACCGTGAATATAAAAATAAAATGATGTGAGGGCCAACAGCGTTCCTTAATATTGTCTTGCTTGACTATGGAAGGCCCGATTATTTGTAATAAATTGTCAAAATCAGTTGTTGTCATTCGAGTGAAATTGACAAAAGAACCGTCAGACATTCGAAGATCGCATAGAATATCTATCCTTCTTTCTCTTTGCAGTAAATAATTTCGCACCCGCCACCTTTTTCTCCTCTTACGTTTCGATAAACTCATTAAAATAAATATATACGCAGTGTCATCATAACCTCATCGGGCAGTAAGTGTAAATAGATACACAGCTGTCATCATAACCTCATCGGGCGACATTTCTGCAACAAGTGATATGCGAGTCCCGGTGTGTACACGTCAAATGGCCACGGCATTGTCCCCGAAACATGAGCGTAGATGTTGATGCGACATGCCGCACGGAATGTTTCGCGATTTGTCCCCTAGTGAATACATGGCTTTAATATGCACATAGTTCAAAATACAGTCATAATACAGGACTCTAGCCAGAACAAAAAGAGAGATTAAAGTGGCCTGAGACACAAAGTGTTTGTGAAAATACTGCTAATATGAACTACAGAAGTCTCATAACATATACAGATATGACGAAATGTTTTGAAATACAGTCGAACTCGGTTATAATGAGCTCGGCTATAATGAGATCCCGGCTATAATGAGATCCCGGCTATAATGAGAAAAACTGCGAATTCATTTTGATTTGCGCATAGTCCCATACAATCGGTCTCGGCTATAAGGAGCGCGATTCCGGGATATACGGAGCAAATTTTAGAAACTCTGCAAACATATTTGCTTGGGTTACAGAAAAAAAGACAAATACGTACCATACGTACTGTGTACGTTCTCATAACAATGAACTTTTTCACTTTGCTTTTAATTAGGGTTCATTTTATGATGTACACAAACTTGTGTCCGAAAATCCCACGTGCGCAGGCAAGCAATAGTTTACTGAAGGTCGAGAATACTGGTCATATAACTCCGATTATTGGGAGTTTCCAAAATGTTTATGGTGACAGTTTATTTTATGCAGTTTACTGTATTAGCGTTTAAAAGCCTAATCAGTTAAACGTGTTCACTAACAAACAAAATTGTTTCTAGGTTCGCGAAAAAGTCGAAATTATCGGCGTCAAAAAGTCTGTAAAAAGTTTTCACAATCGTCTTCTACAGTTTCATCAATCTGGAAAGATAAGGATGTTTATTAAGCTGCTCTTGAAAATAACATCACACAATCAAAAAAATTTGTGAAAAAAGTGAATCCCGGATATAGGGAGTCCCGGCTATAAGGAGCAAATTTAGTTGGTCCCGTCGCGTTCCTTATAACCGAGTTCGACTGTAATTGCAAAACTTACCGTCTTTCACAAATATGAAATGTAAACTCCAGACTGCAAATTGGCACGAGTCTAAAGTTACCATTTTTTTTGTGAGGTTTGGGCTTTACGATCCAACCTTTTTGGGTGAAATAAAATTAACAAAAAACAAAACTGTGCATTATAATATTGTTTATTCTCATTATATTAAAAATAATATGTTTTGCACTAAATGGCACAGCAAGGTCATACCCACCACACAGCTATCTAGAAGAGTAATTTATTTCGATGTTCATTGTTAAGGGTTTAATAAATCCAATAAAGATAAATGCTATAATTATATCCTGAACTTATAAAGAAATGAGTTAAATTAATTTTTGCAACAAAATAATCACAAATTGCACATATAAGATCAATATTGTAGCAAAATAGTACTACATTGAAAATTAGAACGTTGACATCGACAAAAGAGTTTAATTTCACCATCATTATAGACAGAGGATAAATTTTCAATGAGGATAAATTATAAGCTGTTATAAATCTATAAGTAATTATATTTTTACTAGCCGTAAACCCGTGAAAAATCGCGGGGCATAATAATAATTAATAATGGCCCTTGCGTGTAACCTGAATCGTACGTGTGTTTCACACTGATTGCGTGTCACACTAATTATCTAAAGTTGTAATTCCAATAAGTTACGAACCGACAGACATTCGAAATTAGGATATTTTATGACCAAAATTTGCATAGAATTTTTTATGACTTTAGCTGAAACGGCTGTTTTAGTTAACACTAGTTAATTTATCAAATACATTACTCAAATGGCCACGTAATAACCGTGTTTCAGCAAAATTCATATCTTTAAGAATTAATATCGTGGCAGTACCACATACAGGCTTACTCTTTTGGGAAACTACTTTTGGGCGTAAATAATATGATCATACTCCTATAAAGGTTAAAATACAGACATTAATACAAAAATATTAAAACAGATTTAGCACAAAATTTTTTTACACTGAAGGAGGCTGCAGTACTTACATAAATACTGCTCACAGGGCACCAAGTTTAAAAAAGCTTAATTTTGTGTTTATTTATTTTATGAAAGTTTCATGCATTACATAAAGGCGATACTGGATTCCTTCAAATATGGACAGCCAGGAAACAGATAAGGTTATTTCAAATTTTCAATTTAAATTAGCAAAGTTTTGATTTTAATTTCAAGTACATATTTAGCCGGTATCTGACGAAACAACAAAAAAGAAATATCACATTGAAAGTTCTCAAGTCTTGCAAATGTTACAATTTAATAATTAATAAGAGAGCCCTGAATAAAACCAAAGGATTAACAGGTTCAATTTCGGCTCCGCAAATTGGTGGTGTGAGAAACTCCGCAATTAATTATAAAACAAGTTACTGTTGCCGGATGAACACTGGACAATGAATGCGTTGTTGACGCGAAACTCTAATTGGCATGTGCGGAGTTTCGCACGCCGCCAATTTGCAGAGTTGGCAGTGAACCTATTAAAAAACACCAATTTAAAAAAATGTTCTCACCAACTATACATCTTTACTTAATTTTCCATAATCTCTTGTTTCTAATACATTCATATACAGATAGAAAACACTTGATTTTGCTAGCATGTGACCTCTTTCCAGGTTAAATGATCTGACTATGTTAAAATCCAAAGTAAAGTCTAATATCACAAGTAAAATTACAGTCTCAAACGAGACAATCATAAATTCCAAATTCTTACAATATATTATTGACATACAATTTTTATTACAATGAAAACAAAACAATTTAAGTTAAGATTAATTTTATTTAAAAGATGAAGCGAATCCCAGCTATATAGCGAACATCATTACAAAAATAGCAAAGGTTGTGCTACAAAATAAATGAAATAATCATAAATAATGCTTCTTAGAAATAGGTAGTTTCTATAAACCCTAAAATAATGTGATACAAATGGTGAAATGAAGATTTCCTCGGGTGCAATGAGGTCTGCACCAGGAACATTGATAGATGTATGCCACCGTGACGTTCGGAGATCATCTTAATAATTACACCTTACTGCATATGGGAAATGGATCGCATTTATTTAAAAAAATAGACATGTTTTGTTTTCGTAGAGATTTAAATACCTACATACATACATATATCAATTTCATCTATTATTGTGGAATATATCATCCTTAGTATGTCTCTTTTACTGTTCATTTATTGTACCAACATTAATTTGGCCTCTGCATACAGCGTTGCTTAGTTCATTTCTAATTATTATAGTACATGTTACTTTTAATGGAAGTTATATAGAACTATAATTCTCATCGTGAATGTTAAGATTTAGAAGGTAGATAACGATGTCTTCTCTGAATTTTCCCTGTATTACACATGTCCTCACTTTGGACAGTCATACAACAAACCATCATATTAAGTAATGTTTCTTGGAAAAGAAGAATGTAGGCTCTTCCGGAATGTTGCGTGGAGCATTGGAAGTAACAAATCATACATCATCCAAGTAACTAACAGCCGTACAAGGAGATATCAAATTTATCAATACAATTACACATTAGCAAACGTAAATATATTGACTTAAATACATTAAAAATACAATCTTAATGGAAATAATACAAAAATATCAGTTAAATTTTTTAGCTGTAAACCTAATAGATTAAAAATTCACACATTAGAATATGTAAAATTAAGAGTTTTAGAAAATAAGTTCAGCATTATTAATATCGAAGGCAACACCACAATAGTCGCATAGTATTTGCATATTGAGAATAGTTCCGAGATCTTATTTATTTTTACTAAAAAAAAAATATAGCATCTACTCTCTATTAATGATTTTAAAAATGCCTCTGAACAATTTATCAATACACAGTTATGCAGGAATGCCTTCGATATGTAAGTACGATATTGGAAAATTCTTCATACCAACAAATACAAGGTCCAAATGAGCTATAATTATTTTATTAATCATGTTATTATTTCAACCAAACTTAGGTCGTCCAGAGAAGATTGAACCTCACTAATGTGGGTTGTGTTGGATGTGAATAAATATTTTGACAAATTTACTTATAATCTGCTAAAATTAATCATTAATGTGTGGGTCCACACAAAACAACCAAGATGTTTTAATAAAATATTTAATATGTAGAATTATGTACATATTTTTTTTATTAGGGTGGTAATTAATTGCACTTTTGTTTGAATCACATTCACAAAAAATAATTTCTTTCACTGTAAATAAATTTATCCTGTGTAAATTTTTTTTTTCAATATTGAACAAATATATTGCACATTAAAAAAATTGTCACTTAAACTAATTTGTTTGCACTAAAATTGGATAGTTCACATTTTAAAATAATTAATAATGAAATAATTCCCATTGATTTTTTACTATTAGTAACATCGTATCAGTACTCCTTGATAACATAATACACTCGTGTACGTAACTTAATTTTGATGCTATTAAAGTAATTGACACCTTTATATATTTATTTTCAAAGCACATAGAATTGTTTTATCACAGAATTAATATTAATGGTAACATTTGTCTACGGGCACTGTCAGTTTTATAATCAGTCAACTTGAACCTACTGGATATAATTATTTTTATATGTACGAAAAATGTTCTACATACATGCTCCATGGTTGACAATGCTACTGTAATCCATTTCCAAGAACAAACTATCCAAATTCATGTTAGTAAAATATTATTAAAACAATTTGTTTTAAAGTTCAAATCAACGGTCCCTATGTAAACTAAGACATCTACAAAAAAACAAATATATAGGAGAGCTGTTTAAAGTTTGGCTTTGTATACAAAATGAATATAGGCACATGTCCGCTTTTACATAGAATTTTTTTTTTGAAAAAGTCAAAATATATTATTTTATATTGCATTGCGGAGAATAGTATTCTTTATATATTGGTACAAAAAAATCAAAAATGTATTTAAGGTAGATGTCCAAATTTAAGTAGGGACCATCAAAAGAATCTTATTAAATTTTGGGTGTACTAAATTAGTACTGTCCAACCAAAAATGCAATTATATACTTCCCTTTTGATTGTTGTTATAATTATTATACACATGTGTCAGATTTGCAGTTAAAGAAGTACCTGTAATGAACTCAATAGATTTTCCATACGTGTAAGAATATTATAAACTATAATTGTCTGGATTCTATGAAAAATCTAAAGTAACTTGAAAGTTGTACACTAGTCAACTATTTGATGGGATTGAGAACGAGGGAAATCGGGATAAGGTTCACAACTGGCACGATTTTAGTCACAATATCATTATATGGTTAATTTCTATACTGCCATTAGTTTTATGATCACCAGCTTATAAGTAAAATATTAGAAAAAGAGTGATTAATGATGATGTCTTGAACTCTCATGTTTTTAAGTAGATTGATTATGTTACATCCCCAATCATTAGGTTTGTAAATTTGAACGCGAATAATAGCACAAATTACCGGTAATTAGATAATAAAATCAAAGGGATCAGATACACACGTAAAATAATCCAGAAATCTCTTCACAGAAGATTTAAAGGTGGAGTTAAAAAGCGACATATTGGTGATTCAAATCTAAATTAAAATAAAAATCATTATGTAATAATCCACGTCTAGTTATACATATATTTATCTATTTACAGTATAAATGCATAAAACGCTATTGCCGTCTCTCTTGGAATGCTCAACAGTTATATTCTCTTACAATACATATTTTTTTATCTAAATAATTTATACTAATTATAAAAATGCAAAATAAATATGAAATATATTCTTACAATTCAACACATTGTGTGACGTATGTCAAAGAAAAGACTGAGTCTGGGGCGTGAGTTAAGGTAGGTAAATAATAATACAAATAAAAAACCCAAAATAATGTTTACAGAATTATCACCCAACATGTGTTTTTGGCAATACTCTAGTTCCTATGCATAACATTTATTTCTTTTGAGTTTAAAAATAATATTAAATGGCAACAGTTTATAAATAGAATAAACCAAAATACATATTTTATCCACAGCTTCGAGAAGTAGTATGGAATTTATTTTGGTAACTTTGTAGTATGCCAGCAAGACTAGAAACAATTAATGAAATGAGAATGAATACTGTGAGAATGTCAAAAATAAGATAAATGGAGAAAGATGATATATGACAGAAAAACAAGGATTTAAGGGTTGAAATTAAGGTGCACTGCACCTTCATTGGTAATTTAAGAAATGAAGGTTTAGATAAATGGAAAGGTTTAAGCTGTATAGAACTAATTTCGGATAAGAGAGCACAACGGAAAAACTTGGGGGCTCAAAAATCAAAATCTGGCAAGAATAAAATCTCAACATCTGGCAAGATTAAAAGGAACATTGGAAAGAGCATATTTCAGGACTAAAAACCCAACATGTAAGTGGATTTTGGTCAGGCCTTGAAAAATACACTAAACTGTGGCAAGTAGAATTTCATATTTTCCAGCTAATCAATACACATGGTTCAAATGGTGGTACCCAAATTAAATCACAAAATTTATCAGTATAATTTCCTGACATAATGTATATTTTTTGATGGGAAATGAGTATCATCCTCTACTTACTAATGTCGGAACAAGTAAATAAAAAAAAAAACATTTAATTTTTGGCACTAATAGTTTTATTTAGTCCTTGGGGCATTATGGGCTAACAAGATATTTATCATGATTATTTTTTAATGGAGAGTTATTGAGACATAGAATATTCATTAGTGCTCAAATATATTAAACACTTTATAAAGGCAGTAAGCATAGTCTAGAGTCTATTATATTTTTCATATTGTTACGTAACTACGTAGCCCACGCCTTAAATGCAGTCTCTTATTTAGCACACTTTAAGTACAGTAAAGGATATTTCTTGCGATGCTGGAAAATGTATTTTTAAAAAGTAAAACATTATTACGTAAGATTGTGTGTTCTAAAATAAAGTACTTAAACATTGTGACCGAGAGTGATTATAGACATACTTAAAACACACACATTGCAATATTTTACGAGGTGATAAATTTTTACAAATATACGAAATATAGCAAAAGTGAAAGAAAATATTTCACATTTCCAGAATTGCAAAGAACAGCCTCGAGAAATCTCACTCGTCTATTTTTATTTACTCAGTTGTCGTAAAGCAAAGACGCGGACGCAGAAGAAAAGGGGGGGTGGTCAGCCCACTGGTCCGACCCGAGTAGCAGCTCAGAATCCTCTTCAATGTGCCTCTGCGGGTAGGTTACACCGTCTCCCATACTGTCAGCATCCCACAGATTATTAGTAAGGGATGAAAATTACACAACGTGTTTCTTAATTCATAATAAGAATAACATTTTGGTTCGGCATATTTATAGTGAATAGAACTTTTTTTAACCTTTCCTTTCTGGAGCTGTAAACTGAGATGACGCTGCCTCTAATATAGGGTAATATATATTTTAGGCATTCCTCCGTAATATATTTATATACCTATTCAATAAAATAATATACAAGAATTTACCAGACGCAACAAAATAAAATGTCTTCTCAAAGAACTGATGTTAATTTGTCAATACGTGTATACAGGGTCTCTTATAGCTAGTAGCGAAAACTTTACAGGTTAGTTAGTAACAAAAACTTTATCCTGCCTTGATATTGAGTCGAAAATGTTCAAGCAACCATGACCTAATATTAATAGTTATTGGGATATGCAATATCAAAGATTGCATTTTTTTTTTCAATATTTCTAACTTATTTTTTGCAAAAAGTGGGAAACCAAAACCAAATGTATCTATGATCATTAATTTCAGTACATTCATTGTCCTGAAGGAGGGAGATCGCTCCCGAAACATGTTAATTTTTTTAAAACAAAATTTATGTGTGGTTAAAACACAGTTTCCATTATTTTAATGATTAATATAAGTATAAAATGTAATACAGTCGAACTCGGTTCTAATGAGCTCGGGTATAAGGAGATCTCGGCTATAATGAGCAAAACTGTGAATTCATTTTGATTTGCGCATATTCCCATACTATCGTTCTCGGTTATAAGGAGCGCGATTCCCGGATATACGGAGCAAATTTTAGAAACTCTGCATACATATTTGCTTGAGTTACAGAAAAAAATACAAATACGTAATCATAACAGTGAACGTTGCTTTTAAAGCGGCTCGCACTTAATTAGGGTTCTTTTTATGATGTACACAAAGTGTGTCCAAAAATGCCATGTGCACAGGCAAACAATAGTTCGTCGGCATTTCTTATCAAAGGGATGCCGAACTGAAGGTCGAGAACTGTCATATAACTCCGATTATTGAGGGTTTCCAAAATGTTTGAGGTGACAGTTTGTTTTATGCAGTTTACTGTATTAGCATTTGAAAGCCTAATAAGTTGTACGCGAATTGTTCTATGAAACATGTCCACTAACAAACGAAAGTGTCTCTCGGTTCGCGAAAAAGTCGAAATTATTCGTGAAATAGAACGCGGCGCCAAAAATCCGAAGTCTGTAAAAAGTTTTCACTATCGTCTTCTACAGTTTCATTGCTCTCTAAAATTAAGGATGTTTTTTTAGCTGCTCTTGAAAATAACATCACAGTCAAATAATTTAGAAAGTGAAATTTACCTATCCCGGATATAAGGAGTCCCGGCTATAAGGAGCAAATTTAGTCGGTCCCGTCGCGCTCGTTATAACCGAGTTCGACTGTATATTCATATTAATCAGACTTAAAAATCAAAAAAAAAACTCTAAATATTTCTCTACATAAACAAATTAAGATTACAGCACTGGAATGCGCATTTCAATTTTAGCACCATATGGGAAAGGTTAAATGAGTAAAGTTATTAAAACAGTTATGTCCATTTTGGACAAAACAAGAAAAGGGAAAGTATCATCAAAAGATTAAGCAGTTACTTTGCGGCGCAATATTTTAATTTCAAATATGTTTTTTATTTAAACTTTGTACTACACACAAAACATGAGTTAATGATTATAGAATTTTAGAAGACAGAACTCTCTCAACATGTATAATTAATGAATAAATTAATTATTAACTATACCTGATGAAGAGGGACTGCTCCTCTCGAAACTATAGTAGTAATCAATAACTCATATTGTGTGTGTAGTATAAAATTAAAATTATGCCAACAGTATTTTTATTTAATGAATTTTGGTCAGATGTTTGTTCTTCCTACTTCAGTATGCTTTGTAACTTAAAATATTGAAAATAAATATGAAATAGCAACAACAAAATCACAAAAAAAAATGCAAATAGAAATACCATTATTATCAGTTAGCTCGGTGACTGAATACTATAGCATAAAATGCAACATTAAAAAACAATTGAGCATTGAAATAAAAAAAAAAATGAGTATGTATAAAAAAAAAATATAAAAAAAATAAATAAATATCAACGTCTACAGCAAAGCTACCTCAAAACTGCTACTGCAAAAATATGTAGCTTCTTGCAGCAAGATGCTGATATGCCTTACAGTGATGTATTTACATATCTTAAACCGTAAAGTTATTTTTTAACACATTTTTTAAAAATATATATTATTTATATATAAAGACATTTTGTCTCAAATGTCCACTTATTATTTGGTTGCCCTATTTCTGGATTGTGTCATAAAATGATTTTCTATTAATTGCTTCACCATAAATGGATAATATTTAATCTAATTGGATTTAGTATATAAGTATCAATTACTGGAAATATTTTTAATTTCTTACATCAAGTGGTATCAGTGCTGTACTGGAACTTAAAATAAAAAGGTAAAAATAAAGCATTAATAATTAATACAGTACTCGCGATTACTTGAAGTGGCAGGGAAAAAAAAATTAATCAGATAATCTTTGTCAAAAAACAGAAAAACGACAGACTTTGAAAAAAGGACAGACAGATGTACGGACAGACAACGAAATTATTATGTTTGATAATTTTTAAGGGCAAGGGTTTCTTTCATTCACACATTCTGTTTTTCTGACCTCCACAGGCTGCCTGAGAGTTATATTATGGCACGTATAACACACCAACAAATAAAAATTTGATTAAATAACCATAATTTTTTACTGCCTCGCTTAATCCGCAACCAATGGTAAGCAAGAGTATACTGTATGTAATAATTATAAAACTATTTATTATGTCATATGAGCTGTCTTCTAAAATTCCCCGACGAGGGACAGTCCTACATTTACAGAGAAAGCTTTAACAAACAAGCACACGGCCCCAAAAAAAAATCAGTTCAGATTCAGAAACTAAGACCATGCAACAGAATAACTAAATAATTACAGAAGAAAGATCATTTCATATTATGGCGAAGTGCTAAGATTCGAAAATACAAGAACAAATTTTCTAAAACGATAACTTTACAGCCAAGGTTTTTTCTATTGTTGGTACGTATCATCAAATATATATACGGCCAGCACTTGGGGGAACCATGTTTAATAAATTTTAAAATAAAATGTTTATTAAGTTTTTTTATAATTTGTATGAGTTTTAGTTCTGCAATAGAATCAGTAATGGTGGTACAGAAAACTAGCTGATGTCATCAAAGTTATATTTAAGATTGATTAAAATTTATTTTGGACAATATTATTTATTGAAAAATGTGTGAATAAATCTCGACCTTTGCTAAATATTTTGAGCATAAATATGCTTAAAATTTATTATGTTGGATAAAGATATCAAATAAAATTTACGTCTTTATGTAAAGACGGGTGGATATGCATAAATATAAAATATTAAATTGCGGAAATCAAGGGAAGTGGAGTTATGGCGATTTTAATATGAAATATTAACAAGTAAATAAATAAAAATTTTGAAGACTTGATTTTATATGCTTCTTTGCATATATAGGTAATCGATTTTTTAACATCATTGTTTTAAAGTTTAAAACAAATTTTCTTTATGTATGTTCTTGTTCTGAACGGCTGTTTCTGCAACTTTTGCTTCTGAGTGACGTGATTATTAATTTAATGTGAATGATGTGATTATTAATTTTAATTGAAATAACGACCAAATCACGTTGAAATCATTTAATAATGTAATCATCGAATTTAAGTAAATTTTAAAAGTTTTGGAGGTCTAGCTAGTCGGGAAGTTGGTGAAAAATCTATTGCAAGATTCCACCACAACAAACATCAGACAAAGAGAGTTAAATAAAAGCAAGTAAAAAGGGAGAAATTATACATTTTTGGATTAGCTTAGATTAATCAATTTTATAAAACTGCATTATACATATAATGTAATTATAAAATATAGATGAATGTCATGCATATCTTGACTTGCTTCTGCGATTCAACTAAGAAAATGCAAAAATGCTGATTTTCTCATTCGTTTTTAAACCAATAAGAGGTACGGAATTTGTTTTTACGAAAATATCATTATCATTAAAATTAAATGAGCTAAAGAAAAAGACTGGAGTGGACGTTGTTGTGCAAATTAATATTTCAAAGGCATTAATTAAATCATATTAACCAATTGTTTATCTTTATCAATCTTCTATATTAAAGTCACCATAACTCTTATTTCATTTCAGGCATTTCTAATCACTCTCTTTTTAAAATCACAAATTTTAGATTTTTAAAATAATTACTTCTAAAACGCAATCCAAGCTTCACGGTTACTTAAAAATGTATCATTCAACTTTTCTTCTTTTAAACATATTCAACTCTAAAAAAAAAGAGTTTTAGATAAAAATGATTTTAGAATTTAGCAAATGTCTATGCTTTAATTAAATTCTTTAATAAGTCAGCTTTTGAGTTTGAAGAAAAATTGCCTCTTTATACAAAACGCTATTGGAATATTTCGAGACATACATAAGATAATTAAGATCTTGGATTGATCCAGTGCTGGCAGTATCTAATAATGTTAACACAATGTGGCCAGACTCGACTAGCCAAGCAGACGCCAAGCTGAAGGAAGCGACAACACCAAAAGATTGACAGACTAGGGAATATTCACACATATCTACATCACAAGGAACATGCAGGGTCTAATGAAAACAATAAAACTTCATATATAATTCTCTTGTATTCACTATAAGTATAAAAGGAAAATAAAACAAAATATTTTAACAAATAACAATGGTAAAAATGTTTATGGACAAAAACATCATATCTCTGAATTGGCCGTCTACATATATAATAATTTGAAGTAGTTTGTACATCAATTTCAAGCCATAGTTCGGTAATGAAAATCCTTAATAATATTAAACAATCACCATTTAGGTTAATAACTTATAACAAATTGATATTCTATTGTTAGTAAGGAAAATAAGATTAACAAATTTTATAAAGTAATAAAGATAGATATATATGAAATGAGATAAAGAAAAATTGTAAAAGGGACGAATGTAAATTTGTATATTTGAATAAGGAGTGAGACAAAATCAATAATTTATTGCTCCATAAATAATATTAATGTAAAAATACAATAATTTAGGTGAAATACCTGAAGGCAACTATGATAATTTTTAAAAATAGTCTTATGTTAAAACATTAGTTACTGGGTGTATAGTTGGCCGTATGGAAATATTAATTATTTAACATTATTTAAATTTTGACAAAATGGCTCTTGTTTTTCCATACCCAACCCAGAACAAGCGATTTTGAAAGCTTTTTTACTGTGTAATCAAAATGTGTAAAAAAAAAAACTGTTCCAAATGCTCTACTCAAACAAGTCACTTTTACCAATTAGCATTAGCTATACAATCTGATAAAATTTTATGAGAAAAAATTTAAAAAATAAGGAATGATGCACTGGAAACTAAGTCATATTTAGCTTGCCAGATTAACATGGCAGCGGGTTTACATTACCGTGCACTGAAAATGCTATGACATTTTGGAATATTTTGTAAAATAAATTTTAGTTGAATTTCTCGCTATTATAAAACTATAACTATAAACCAGATATCTGTATTTTTTTAAACATATCATTGTAGTCTTGGTGAAAAAAAAAAATTAAAAAACCGATGTGTGATTTCCTACTGCTTAGAATTTATTAAAGCGTTGTCATAAAATATTATGAATTAATGCCTAACATAAACTAAAATACTTATGTAAAACTAAGGCAGTGAGAATATTTATCCAGTTCTGTCCATTTCCACATGAAGGGTTTGAACGTCTTCTAGGCCCATAGTTTACAAATTATAAAAAAGTTATTTTATAAACAAAAATAAGTTTTTAATCTCTTCCTCAAAGGAGTCTGAATCTACTTTGAGGAAAAAACTGGAGACAAGACAGCAAGGCTCGAATACAGAGTCAATACTTAAATGATTTAAAGGCTAAAGTATGCTTTAAAAGTGTAAAAGAGTAATGTTTACGCTTTTAAAGCGTACTTTAAACTTTAAATCATTAAATATTGACTCTGTATTCGGGCCTAAGTCTAAAAAATACTGAATGTACTATTTTGAAAAAACCATAAAAGTTTCTGTATGAATATTTCCAATTTGGTGAATATTCAAATATTTATTTCTTTATTAGGGCTTTTTATCTATTTCGATTTTGATTTAAAAAAAAAAAATAAGTAGCATAATTTTCAATTTTCATTTTATTAAATAAAAATATCAGAATTATCCTGGATAAGATCAGTAAGTTATATTATGGACAAATACTGAGAATTATTATTATGTATAACAAATCCAATCATTTGTCTACTTTTTGGGACAGATGCATGACTCTGCTGCTGTTTATTATTTTATTTTTAATTTTGTATAAACATTGAAATCCATTTAAGATTTGTTTTAAATGTTTTTTGGTTCCGAAAAAATTCCATACAAATGACATATTATTTCCCCAATCAATATATATTACGCTTCGTGTGGTAGCCCGCCTATAAATATAATATGGACCTCAACTCAATGTATCCTTACTACTATACCCTTTTTATATTTTGGCTAACTAAAATAACATAAATATACCTATTTACAAAATATTCATAAAAAAAAGATATTATATTTTCTTACGCAGCAATTTAATATTACACACAGTTATTAAATTCAAAATATTTAAGAAAAAATAGCATTTTGAAATTCATCATTCATTAAAAGGTACTCACAATACAAAATTAAAAGTTGGGTTTAAATATTATAAATGTGAAAACACTAAAATCTCCTATAACACCTTTTAAACCGTTTCCACTAAAGACATTTTAATTAATGAAAATATACTTAAGATGAGAACATATTCAACACCAAAATAATTTAAATCATTGAAGCTAATTTATAACTCCTATAGAGTGAAAGCAATTATTTGTGTAGCACTGTTGTACAGCACAGAAATATTTCCCCCGCAAAGTTTGTGTAATGTATCTGGATGGACGTTTGTCTGAGAGCATGAAAGGGACAGGAGATGGAGAGAAAAAAGGATAAACGGGGTGCGGTGGGTGGTCGAGCAATTGTTATTACGAAGCATGGACTTGGAGCGCTAATCAGTACCGCTGTTTATACCTTATCGCGATATATTGTCATAATTTGTACACAGTAAAATCAAGAAGAACATTCTTGAGTTTTACTTTGGATCCTAGATTTCCAGACGATAGATCCTCCTAGCGAAATATATTTTTTCCTACTACATATTTCTTTTCCACTTATCAGAATTGCTTATTTTCTTCATTCCTAATGCTTTTGTTTCAATAACATAAGAAAATAAGAGACCAACTTAATACAAGACCATACTTTTGGCATTCGGTTGTGAAAGATGGTGGCAAAACTACGGGCAATACCTACTTAGATCATTCTATACAATGACTGGATTTCAAGAAGGGACATTAAGGGCTATGATTTAATGATGATAAATATATCATAAAATCTATAAAATGTTTTTTACACAGTTGATAAAGTGGGAGTAATAAACTAAAAAAAAACCACTGTAAATTAAAATGACAACCTGATTCATTGCAATTGGTGGACCAAAAAGATTATCACAGGCAGTTGGTACAAACTGAATCATGACGTCAAATAAAAAAAGAATATTATTTCAGCGAGGTGGACGAAAGTTACAACTATTCCTTATGTGTAGATCATAACAAATCAACTTGGGAGTGCTCAAAATTCATGATAAGTAATATCTCTCTATTTTTAATATAACTTAAGAGATAAGTAAAAAAAAAATGTCAAAATGGGATGCGACTAATGCATAGATTGAAATAATTAAATACTTTCATGAAAGCCAAATTAATGATCCAGGAAGGGTTCCATAAAGTTATGTTAAAAAAACGAAAAGAATTCTTGCGGAATGCACGACTTATAATAAATGGATTCAAGACTGCCAAAGCACAAAAATAAGATTTTTGCCACTTATCCATGTTAATTAACTTGAGTAGAACTTCATTAGAGTTGGATATGTAATTAAAACCAGGCGCGTGCAGTGGGAACATTGAAGCATGCCTTTTTTTTAAACGTATATTTTAGAAAAAAAATAGAAATCAAATATTTATGTGATGGATTTTTACGATATATCAAAATACGAATGCTATGATAACAATTGTGCTAGAAATATTACGAAATATGTTGTATTCCGAATTTTTCCAAATAATTGGTTACGTAAAAGTCATGCTGCGATGTTCCCACTGCACGCCCCTGATTAAAAAAAAACGAGATGAACAACTCAACACTAAATCAAACAATTTAATATGTTCCTCGTTAAATTAAATAGGCTTTATACTAAATCAAACTTATTTTCTCTCTGAGATCTCAAAGGGCAATAGGCCAGCAGACACCGCTTGCGTTGTGACCATGTTATCATCAAACCAATATTTATTCTGCAATTAAATCGCTGAAAACCAGAATCCGCCACATAGATAATGCTACACTTATGTTCATATTAATAAATTTTTAAAATTCTAGCATGTTCATCTACAGACTGGCATTTGTAATTAACTATGTTGTCTGATGTTCCGGAATCATTTTATTAAAAATTTATTATTACACAATCAGGCCTATGCAATTTGTACAAGCTTTTTACCACTAGCAAAAATTGTTAAAACAATTATTTTATAACGATCGACCATCAGTTTTTGCTTACAAATCTTTAGCTTTTTTTAATAAGAGTGAATGTACATTTGGGATCCTATTTTACCACAAAATTCAAGTTCAAATAGTAAAAAAATTCAAGTAAAAAAAAAACATTTCGACCGTGCTGCGTTCATAATACAATTTGACAAAGCTGCTTGTTAGAACATTAAAGATTCCAGATAATAGGCAGCCCACGATAATGTACGTATATGTACAAGATTTACACAAAATGATATGTAATTTGTTTTAAACTTTAGATTGCTACCTGAAAACACTTCCATACTGTAAAAGTAAAAAGTAAGTTGTATAAAAGTAAATAGACAGCAATTAAATATTGGCTCGTGCACATTCAGTTTGCATAGACATGAGATCATCACAATATAATATCACTATCTCATTATCAGAAACCAGATTGGGCGATGAATATTATGAAATACTCGGTTATTTAACAAATTTTTCTAAGGGTCAATATTTTCTAGTGATGCATTTTCTCTGAGGCAAATTAAAACATACAGAAAAATAAATGATAGAATGAACCAAGCACACATTATATTAATCGATTTCCAATGTACACGAGATTAAAAAATAAAATATAATGTTCTTAATTCTAAAATATACATACATACTTAAGTCAATTTTTGTTTGTTTATTGAATTGAGCACTCAAAAATGAGTATTTAACAAAATTCCAACGATAATTAAAAAAAAAATGGATGTATGTACTATTTACACAATACTTAATTTTGTTTAAATTCAGTCATCCCCGGAATGCAGAATTTTAAATGCATTCATAATTTTGTAACTGGCAATTAATTTGATTTTTAATATTTTAAGCCATAGGCGCATTGTAACTAAAGGCAGAAGTGAAATGCAGAACCCGGTACTATTATCGAGGACAAAGTGTAATGTGTCTTCAATAAAATACACAAACTGGAAACTGGCTAATTTTTTAAAGTGCATCGAGTTCTGCGGTTCTAAAATGTTGAAATGGGGATGACAGCATTAATTAATGTCATTTACTCGTATTTAACATTTGCTAAATATATCTATCAGTCATAGATAAATTCATTTTGCCTAAAATCTAATAAAAACATTGATACCAAAACCCTTATACAATTTTTGATGCCACATATTCGGTCTTCGGATAAAGGCTCGTCGATTCGTTTTCTATAATGTCTGGACAGCTGTTTCAAAAAAAAAACTCTATTTAGAATATCTTATGACACAACAATTTTGTTAGACCCATACCGTTAGTGGTACATTTGTATAATTTGTAAAGCTGTTGTTATACCATATCCCACTAAGCAACACGAAAATTCATGATTATTATTTAAAATAATTGGAGGTGTATATTATAATAATATTGGTGTTTGTTAACCTTGTCAATGTTATGTACAATATAGATATTAATACCAGAAATATATACTCTATATATTAATATTTAGTTAGTTATTCACATTCACAAAATCAGACGATTTAACTTTAAACATGAATTATGTACATTTTTGCTGCTAATTTGTACTAGATATAATGTGAAACATTAAAAAGCTATTCATTATTATATTTTATGTATGAAGAGTAATTAATATTTAATAAAGCAATAATATATTCTAAACTAAACAATGTTCACAACATTTAATTTCGATGTGGTCATCTAGCATCAGGCATAATGGCATCTTCTCTCTAGTACCCCGCAGTAACAATTGTGTACTACACAGGACACGGATCACACCAGCATCTCTGCAGTCTTCGTTAAGTCATTTTGGACAAAAACCATATCTGTTTTGTGCTTGACACAAAGATATCTAGCGTAATCTAGCAGCAATATTGCCTACAAGTGGAAATGCAATCTAAATTAAGGCACTAATGATTTCAGTTATTTTCAAATTATATTTTCTCTTCCACATCTATTATAATAGCTAAATTCTAGCAAAGCCAAACACACTCAAATACAAACATGATCTTTATAATATATATGTATACAAACATATATACTGTATATATATATTTACATACACAAGCCATCCCAGTAATCGCAAACATATTTTTATGATAACTAAGCTTACCTTAAGAAACATTTACAAAATGTAATTATTATGTATTTGTGCTTGCATATTTACAGTATGTTGCTGCAAATGTAATTTTGATACAAAATGAATATGAATAACTTTTTACATTACTCGAAACTGAAGGTTTTTTTTAATTTAAAAACACATTGAAAGAAATGTGGTACAAGCAGAGTCCAATACACATACAGTTTGTGTAATATGGAGTTTTACAAAGGTTCAATACCAATAAACCTCATCTCCCACCCTGACAAAACACGGTTTTCATATTATATTGAAGCTTTTCCACAAATTTAGAATCATGTCAAACCCAAAACTTAAAAGCGGTCAAATAATTTATCTATGCTTAAATCTACCAGCAATCAATGGAAGTTTCAGTCTTCTGAAGCAAAAAAGTACATACCCAAATAAAATATACAATATCAAAAAACTAAGAGTTAATGTGACATTCATAGAAACCCCAAAGTTGTACAATCTAGACATAATATTATAAACTTCTATGTCACAATTGGAATTACGACAAGCATAAGAAAAAGATGTGAGATATCTCAGGTACACCGAATTATGTACACACTTTTTCGATATGCGTCATATTTTAGCGTGCCCAATAAATAAATGTTTAATAAAAATGAAATCATGAAAAAAAAAACTTTTATAAAAATAATCTTATGCCATGAGGCCAAATTAATGTACCTATGTACAGTAGAACCTCGTTAATTTGAAATTTAAGGGACCCAAAAAAAAGTATTTCGAATTATGCGGAATCCCACTAATTCAAAATTTAAGGTACCAAAAAAACGATGCTATTGCGAAACTCGCCAAAAACTACAAATTATGAAAAGCCATGAATTTTGTTAAAAATTTAAGTATTTTGCATATTTCAATAATTCATTTAGAAAAAATATTCATCATGCCAATACAAAGATTGCGACAATTCCATTACTAATGTACCTGATATTGACATATTTTCTGTTCTAAATTGCAAAAAAATCTTATTTTTTCCATTTCGTCACGTTTTGATGGCCGTAATCTAAAATGTTTAGAGTAATCTTTGAATTTATGGAAGGCTTCTTCAATTTTAACTTTCGATTTTGCCTTACTCAGACAAACACACAGTAGGTAATTAGAAATACATACGTCTATAAATTCGTGAAATAATAAGATACGTTAGTAATAACTTCTTCCAAAAGAAAATTAAATATTTGAACGACACAAAAGCAGTTATTAGAAAAAGAATCTTACTAAAGAGGAATTTAAAAATGTGAAAAACAATTTTAAATGCGTTCACATGTGAGGAATTAGTACAAACTAAAACTATCTGAGAATATCGCGAAATTCCCTGGATTCCCCAATTTTAGGGATCCAAAAGCCGTGCGCCTCATTAGTTTTTTATAACTTGTCAAAAAAAACATTGAATTGTGTAACTTAAAATGTATTGATTCCGGTGCGAGTGTCTAAAAATGATTTTGAATTATGAATTACCGGGGTTTTCGAATTATTGAGGTTAATCAACAATGAAATTAACATTTTGGGACTTAAGAAATTTTGAATTAATGGTGTTTTACTGTACTATGTTTTTTTTAATTTTCAAAAACAAATAAGTATACCATGGGATAAAGGGAATTTTATAATAAATGCAGTCTATATTCGGTAATGCAACACCTCTAAGTGAGTAGTAAATTGACATCTGCAGGACCGAACCAAAAAAAAAAGACAATATAAACTCCAACACATCAGTATATAAATCAGATCATTTTCTTATGTTGTGAACCAAATCATGCAAAAAAAAAAAGTCAAGCTCAGTTTTCACACTTCCTGATCAATTAAAAGCTCAGGTTATGGTTTTCTGATATTTCTTAATGTATAAAAATGTCATAAAAACTTATTTATACTTAGCTCAAGTAAGCAAGAAGGAAAAACTGAGTTTTAAATGTTAATGATATCAAATTATTCACCAAGTATATTTTTTTATCCATTTTTGTTAAACTTGATAAGTGCTATTGATGGAATATTAATACATTATATATAATATCCACAACCATTTTAATCCCAAATATATTATTTCAGTAATGGTGTAGAATACCTCCGTAATTATTATTATTACAAATGTGAAACCGTAAACCAATGACTCAATCACAGTAAACCCTTCAGTTCTTTGAATATTTAGATAGAATTTGATTTAATTTTTTATCAGATGTTCAAAAGTAAGTTTATTCATACAATATAAATAAATAAAGTTATTAACAATTGTTAATTTTACCTGATTAAGATTTTTAGATTTAATGATTGAGCTGTCAAAATCAAGTGCATTGGAGGAAGAGTCTTAGCGATCTGACTCAATTGAATGAAGAAAGGTTCTTCAAAAATATATTTTATATCAATTCAATGGAAAAGAGTCCAACTCAATAAATGTGTGAGGACATATATATATTTTCTGAAAAAATCTGAAGCCACAATACTAAGCAACGGCAGTGCTCCAGGATTGAAATATTATTTCTAAATAAACATACACGAGTGTACTATGCACTTTTCACTCTTGTCTCGTATTATCGTTCAAGGCAGATGAATCATTCCAAATAAATCATATTCATACTAGTATTCCACGCGAAATACACAATTTTTCCACCATAATGCAATATGTAACATTGGAAAATGTTGACAAGAGAGATTACTCAGACATTTAGCCGTGGTTACACTAAAATTCCTGAGAAAAAATGTAATTTTTTAGCTTCACTGCTTTGTACACATTTGAGGAAGAATAACAGCACATGGCCAATGATCCAACTTATCGGTAGATTAACTTGGAATGCTGTTGAAAAATGCAAAAGTGGACAAATGTGACATGGCAAATAAATGGACAGCGTAACTTTAAGAAAGGAATATTTTTGGGTGCTTTTGCAAATCGGCAGTGCAGATAAATATAGTGAATTAATGCCATTTTCATTTCAACAAAGAAAACATAAATCACTGTGTGGAGCCAACAGATAAGAGGCCTCATTTCATAAAATATTCACACAGAGAAAGAATGCCAAATACATATTTGTAACAAATCATGTTGTAAAAATAATGACTGTAGCGTTAAGGCTGGACATTCACTGCATATGCATATTTCGGTGTTGTTTACGAAAATGTGGGTTTTTATTATTCATTTACATCAGAATGTATGTTCTAGACTGCAATTTTTTTAGGACAATAATTTAGATAGAACCTTTGTTCTTATATAAAGGTAATAAACTGAATATTATTTAAATTTTAAATTTGTAAGAAATTTTTACATTTTTTGTTGATTTTAAAATTAGTGAGTAAAGCCTCAAAATACGGGAATAAATAGAATATACTGTTTTAAATAATCTCCTTATATGAATAAAAATGGTTTTCAACAACAAAAAATATAAAAACTTTTTGCAAATTTAAAACATTGTTACTTTATTAATATTGAACATTTCTTAAGTATTTAAGATAATGAAGTAATTTTTATACGCATAAAAAAAACATATTATGCGTACATATAAATAATCATTAAGTCTTTTTGCGCCTAGGACACTAAAAACGATTTTTTTGGCCGCTGCCTGTGGATTAATGCTTATATTTTCCTAATTATTGTAAATAAAGTTCAGTTTATTACTTTTATATAAGAACAAAGGTTTTATCTAAGTTATTGCACTAAAAAAATGCAGTCTAGAATATACATTCTGATATAAATGAACAATAAAAACCAACATTTTTGTAAAAAAAACTCTGAAATATGCATTTGCAGTGAATGTCCAGCCTAAAAGCTAAAATCACTAAATATTGAAACAATGCACTGCTCAAATGAAAAAGAGTTCTGTTTGCCGTTGCTCCTTTTTGTAATTTAAAAAATGTTTACAAAATTTTTTGGTGTTAATGGATTTTGTCCCCAGAGGGATCTTCATTAATTAAGGTAAATTGTAGATCACAGAGACAGCACTATTTAATGGGTGTTTACAGAAAGAATATTTTTTAGGTGTTTATAGGTCTTGTGACCTGTCATTGCCTGGCTTAAGTGATCACTTTACAGAATGTAACATTCACCAATTCCACCCATGATCGACTTCTATATTTTAGTCTCATTACCAGCGGTAATATCTATACATATACTGTTTCATAGGAATGACAATTTTCAACCATAGATAGCGTAGTTGTATTAAATTAAATAAGCGAGGTACATAAATACCATATAAACTAGTCTCATTACCAGCGGTAATATCTATACATATACTGTTTCATAGGAATGACAATTTTCAACCATAGATAGCATACTTGTATTAAATTACATACAACTTTCCGGATTTAATAGGTGTATGGTCGATCATGGGTGGAATTGGTGAACATCACATTGTGTAAATTGACCACTTAAGTCAGCCAATGACAGCGTATGTCCTGTAAAAGCTCAAAAAAGACTTCCATGCGTACATTCCCAAATAAATAGCTTTATCTCTGTGAGACATATATAATTTATCTTGATTAAAAAACATTTGGTTGCCGCTAAGCACCACCAAAGCTTAGTTAGCATATATTGATTTTAGATATTTAAAAAACCAACAATTGAACACCTCTTCACAGAGAAATAGTGAAACAAGAAAGCCGAGGGTTTACTTTCGGAGAAAATTGTCGTGACAAGCGTCAGGCGATGCGATTAGTGTCATATTTGTTCCACGACTTGCAGTCGATAACAACGGGCCGACTCGCCCATCAGATGTCTGACCTTGATCTGGTTGTGCCCATGGAGTTGTAGGTGTGCTGATTGACTGTGGCCCCTCCCGCCGACACGTAATGGTTAAGGGTGGGCTGCTGGTGAATGCCACTCACCGGGAATTCGGAACCGTCACCCAGACTACACAGAACAAACGTACACGGTGCCATTTTCATTCAAAGGTTTACCTCTCGCCCTCATGTTGAGCGAACTCAAATTGTATAACCCTCTTGGTTTACCATAATCAATTATTACAATAATTAAGGTTAAATGATTTTCGACCACGAAACTCATTTCAAGAATGTTATCATTGACAAATTACCGCCTAATTTAAAATGAGCGTATGTGACGAGAAGAGAAATGAGTGTATTTTTGTCTTAAGTTGACTTTTAGGACACTACATTAATACAATTTTATGATTTATAAAATGTTATTTTTGTAAAAATTTCACTCTGGGGACGCAAAAATAATTGATTATAAATATAAGATTAAGATATCTTCGCTCTCTCTCATTACCACTTTAGCTTACGCATGTTTATATATTGATCAAGTATGTGAAAAATCATAAAACATTATGTTTTTAAGCTTTTATAAACAAAGACGATTATTTGCCAGTAGTTTTCATGTGAAAGAATAAATTTTAGTCATTTCAAGTGTGAAAATTTAATTTCTGTTTAAGATTTAGGATAATAAAATATATCCCTTGTAAGGTGATAGGTAAATATTTAGTATTAATTTAAGAATTTATTAACCTAATAGGAATACATTGATGTAAAATGATATTAATGAGTCACTATCTAATTTTATAATATTGTCAATTTATATAAAGTGACTTCGTTATTGCTTTATTCAACTTGGGTATTTATTTTATAACATAAAACATTATGCTGCAACACATTTTTACCATTGTTATTTACGAAAATAAAAAACAAATATACAGATTATATAATAAATAACAAGCTAGGAGGGAGGTGACTGGGATTGAAAACAGAAAGCGGATTATAAAATAAAATCTTTAGTCATGGACATGTCTCCTTTTTGATTTGTGAAGATAAACATCTAAGACTAACTAAATGTTAAGATTGAATGCCCAAATAAATCTATTTTACTACAGATCAAACAAAGCTTAATTATTTGAGAAGAATTCTTATGAAATTTAAAGTGCGCACTGAGCGTGATTTCTGACGTGTGTCATCAAAATCGTTTTTATTCAATGTTTCGACATTGAAGTGTCGGTAATAGCTTATATCCTATCAACAATCCAAGAAACAAACATTACTGCAAGCTATTTGTAGCTGTTGTCACCTGCTCTCCTTTTCATCTATTGTGTGGCACGTGACACGTGAATGTAAAGTTATCAAAATTTGATGCATGATGAGATGAAAAAAAAACAAATTTACTGCCAATAATTCATTTAGAGTTGCGCAAATCCATTTCTTCCGACAAAAAAGTGTTGTTCGAGGTCTAGGTAAATTACTTTCCTGTTAAGGATATACATACATACTACAAAATCTGTGACATCCTACATAATATTATACATTCTGGCACTAAAACGTCGAAACATTGAATAAAAACGATTTTGACGACATGTTTCAAAAATCAAGCGCACCGCATAAACAAGATTATCTACTAAACCAACTAGAATCCAAGTTGATATGAGTGGCCATTAGAAAGATACAAAAAAAAATTTCAAAAACTTCTTTGCAGCTTTTTGATAGATTAGATTAATCGAATAAATATTAACATAAATTCTTGTGTAAATCAAAATTTTATACTCATGTACACAATAGGTGTTCTGTTAGATTTCTTTACAGTGTTTAAGCGAACTGGTTGCATTGCAGAAATAATATTTATAGAGGTAAACATCAAAAGTAACAAAGATAAGGAGAAGCTTACCTTGTGAATATGGGGAGCAGCCACGTTTTGGGATTATCGCCAAACACTTCTTGGAAGTTATTATATCGACCCAATGAGAAGCCGTTCTTATCAGTTCCAGATCGGAAAATTGGAGCTCGGAAGGCCTCTGAAATAATTCAATTAAATGTAAAATCATTACATACAGGACCTTAGAGTAATTACACAATACAAAAATTAAGAATTTTACTATTTTATTTTATGCACATAGGACAATTTGATCTTATGCACATAGGATATTCTAATCTCAGCCAAGCGAACATGCAACAATGTCACTACATCGGTTTTTATCAGACGTGTCCTTTCAAAATAAATAATAATAATAATTAAGAGATCTTCAAATTAACAAGTTTTTAAATTGAAGGTGATAATTTGACCACCACTACTTAATCATATACATAGCACCCCTAGTAGAATGGCATTCTGAGGTAATTAGATTCAAAGTTACAATTCTCAGAAAGAAATCAAAGAATGTGTGCATATGTGTATATTTTTAACCATTATTTTTTTCTTATTGTGAACAATAATAAGTATTTTTGAAGTAATATTTTATGAAGTAAAATATGAGAAGGAAATTGTACTTTTAAAAGTTTTTTTGAGCTATCATACTCTGAGACTAGACAAACAAATGTATTCATCAAGCAATTTCGAGATTATGTACATTATAATTACAGTAGAACCTCGTTAATTTGAAATTGGAGGGACCCAAAAAAAATTTTGAATTATGTGGAACCCTGTTAATTTTAAATTCAAGGTACAAAAAAAATATATCACGAAATTTGCAAAAAAAAGCCATAATTTTGTGAAAAATGTCCATATTTCAAGAAATCATATTGAGAAATATTTGTTATGCTAATAAAAAGATCCCGATATTCCATTACTAAAGTACCCGATATTATTTTTGACATAATTGAAATATTTTTTCAATTATGTCAAATTTCAAATAACTTAAAAATTATGTGAACTATTGAACTATTAATAATAATATTATGGCACAAGGACCTAAAAATTATTTTGAACTATGAATTACCGTATAAAATTTTACTGTATAATCTATATTAACTGATGACAAAACAAAATTCTCAATGTTGCTAATACATACGAGTATCAGTGCATTGCAAATAAATATTTATTAAAATTCGAGACTTAAATCAACTAAAAAATAGTGTTGTCTCGAAATATCACATATTATTATTATAAGTTATGAATAAACAAGGCTGTATTTTCTGTCCTAACCTAACCTAACTAGGTAGTTTAATAATGCTTTCAATATTTCTGCATTATAGACTCAAAAATGAAATTTTTTGACTTCATTTTGAAATTTTTTTGTTTGCAAGGGGTGCAAAATGTGAACAGAAATAATCTTTCCTGGAAATTGTACCTTAATCTTCAACATCTTTCAATTATTCAAATGATTTATTCTAACTATTTTACAGGAGCTGCTTTACCGCCTCTGGTCAAAGTGGTAGACAACTAATCAAACATCTTGTTGGCCATGGGAAACTTGTCAAAAAATAAACCCTAAACATAACACAAATGATGTGAAAACTATTATATTTTCATTTACAACAAAAAATTAATATAGGGATACTTAAATATATTGTTGTAGTGTAGTAGACATTTCATACAAAGTATAATATTTTGACATTCAAAT
Source organism: Agrypnia vestita (assembly GCA_016648135.1). NCBI lineage: Eukaryota > Metazoa > Arthropoda > Insecta > Trichoptera > Phryganeidae > Agrypnia > Agrypnia vestita. Next base: position 58,267 of record JADDOH010000085.1, on the reverse strand, counting down.
GGTCATTATGCAGGGAAGCAAACCAAGATTGCAGACAACTCATTTGATATACGAGGATCAAATTATTTTGGTAAGACAATTATATAAAATGTACATACCTAATGTGGATCTGTTCTGCATCACCAAATAAACATGGTAACCAAAAAAGGAGACAAGACTAATGGCAAACATTAATGAGACAAAAAAAAGGAAAAGGATGTGAAACCGTCCCATTCCGTCCAGTTCGCCCTGAAAAATTGACAAAACCTTTAAAAGAAAAAAAAGTTATTAGATATCATATTTTCTTGCTACCCCCTTAAACAGTCAATAAACAGTGTGCGATAGATTTGCATGGTCGGTGTTTAAAATCACGGTTCAATATTATGATTCATGATTTCGCACAACAATGCCAAACACACAAAGTTCAATAACCATTAAAAAGAAAGCAATAATAATTTAAAAACAATAAACAATATCCATCACCCGCAAAATACTATCCAAAATATTTATTTTAAACGCTATATTTATATGTTTCAACTTTATAAAAACTTATAATTCACACGGTTGAAGATATTAAACAAGAACTAATTATGAGCATACATAACTCTAGTGAACTATAATACATGTGTAATGTAAGTAGTCAGATAAATCATAACATTTTCTTATGAGTGGTGATAAAGTGTGTCATTTTGTTCCCCTTTCATGCATGCTGGTGCAGATTTTGATTTAAATGTTGATATACAATATAGTCCCTATAATCCGAATAATTGAAAACCGAGCCTGTTTGGTTTAACAAATTTTCAGATTACTGTAATCTTTAAGAAATAAAACAAACTTTATGCACATTGTATATCAATAAGAATTTTTTGTGTATGTTTTGTCCTTCTTTTTTGTAATTCTTTCTTTTTCTTTCAGTGCATTCTTAACAATCTGCCATTATCTCAGATCCTCCGAAATCGTTTCCGATTAACCCATGATGAAGAACCCTCTGGGTTGTTCTTAGATTTTACAACTTGATTTGTGGAACATTTGAGAGTTTGATGTTTTCTGGGACCTTTTAATGTAGATGCTACATAGCTGAAAATTTTACCCGCTAACTTCGTAAAACTCTCTCCACTTTCAAGGCTATATAAAATTGCAGGTTATGTTAATATCTTGTGTTTTCTTTTAAAGGCAGCAATTATTGTATTTAATTAATTTAGGCAGTAAACAGCACATGCAAACAAGCTCATGTTAAGTGAAAAAAGTCACTTCTTCACAGATTGGCTAGAGCTTGACCAACGTAAATTGGCGTGCGTCGACTTTGGAACTAAAACCCGCCTCGCCCGCACCTGGCGGTAACCCCTCGCCCTGTCATTCAGTTCAATCTTGTATTTGCACATGAGCTGTGACATCTTGATTTCCAATATACACTGAATTATTATGTCCAAAACAGTCCGGGATGGTGCAAGAACAATTGACAATGAAGTATTAAAGTTTTGCGAAGCTGAAAAAGCAAATAATGGACCAATATTACCATTTGACAGGACTCAAGATCGAGCGGTCGCCATTACTGGTTTGTTTCTTTAGTGTTGCCCGAACAAATTTCTATTAAAGGCTCCGACACCGGTCACCGGACACTCTGTATATTATGTTTGTGTAATAAATTTACACCCTGGCAACTTCTGTTTCGCGACAGGGACGCACTCCCTCGCACGCCAATTTATACTGGTGGCATTCTAATAGTTGTAATGCGTACATGTCTATACCTAACCTGCCTCCGTCGCCCGATGGTTCAGATTACTGGAAGTTCGGTTTATAGTGGGTCCGGATTACGAAGACTTTACTGTATATCGTTTTATTACAAAATTACTAAAATATTGTTGTTAAATATTTTTATATATGCATAAAAAATTAGTATACAAAGAATATACCCAAAAGAAAGATATTGAAAAGGCCATTACAACTTTTACTGAGTTTATCAAAGAATTTTTACGAGAGTGGGATTGAAAAATTATGGATTTTTTAAAATTAACATCAACTATCCTAATTTCAAAGTCCGTCTGTCATAACTTGCTGGAATTATAAGTGGGCACGACCGCCCAAATGTGACACATCAATCAACACACAACTCAAATTACACGCAAGAGTCGTTATTAATTATTATTATATCTCTTGATTTTTCACAGGTTTACAGCTAGTATTAAAATAAAATTATTAAAAAATATACTAAAGAAAGTCACAACTCATTGATAATATCCAGGGTAGAAAGCCAAAAGAGCATTAGTGATTATTTCGAACTTTACAGGAGAGCAAAAGAAAGTCCTGTCAATCTGATATTTTTCTTTTTGTTTTTGGGAACATACAGTACAATATAATAAAAAAATTATATAATATCGAAAAAATATTCATTTAGCATGACCAGTGAAGTTTCCTCGAAACTGGTAAAAAAAACTAAGTAATTAAAAAAGTAAGTAATGATAAAGAATATGCGACAAAAGTTTAAATTATGATAATCATTTCAAAGATTTAAATTATGATAATATAATTATATAATTTTGTCAGTGTTTCTTTTATTATTAAATGATTTTTTTATTTTTTTTTTTATTTAAAATATAATGGAAACCTAAAAGGTTTATAGATAATATTTTTAAATGACTCAATATAAGAAATAATAATAATATGATTTAGATACAAAATAATTTTTTTATAGTTGGCCGAGTTTTAACATTTTTGTCACATCTGTTTTGAATTTGTCAGTGGTCAGTTGTTTGGTCTGTTGTGGCAGGTCATTGTATAGTTTTAATCCGTTGCAAATTAGTCAGGATTGTCCTGTTTTTGTTTTGGCTTGTGTTATGTGATAGTTTTGAGCCATTCTAGTGTTGTGTTGGTGTTTTTCGTGTATTTTGTGTAATTTTATGTCTTCGTCTTGTATTTCGCCAATTGCTAGTCTGTGAATGATTTTAAGTGTTTCGATTTTTGTAATGCTTTCGATGTTTAATTGTTGTGTTATATGGTATACAGTTTCAGTTGGTGTCCGGTATTTCAGATCATAGACCATTTTTAGTATTTTGTTTTGTTTTTTTCATATTTGTTTATCAAAAACACATACGGAAAGTGTTTAATAATAAGAAATATTTAAAAAATCAGATTGACAAAACATTTTTTTGCTCTCATGTAAAGTTCGAAATAATCACTAACGCCCGTTTGGCTTTCTATCCCCGATATATTTTTCAATTGACTGATTATTATTCTTAATTATTAATTCTTTCAAGTGTTTGCGAGTCTTAAATATTTTTTATGGAAATATGGTTGTTTAAAATAAAAATATAATGAATAATATTTTACTTAGGGTGTAACAAGAAAAAATAATTTCAACATATATTACAGAAAATATAAACAATCCAATATTACAAACACTATTTTTTAAGCAATACAAAATTAATGAAAATAATAATAAACATTTAAAATATTAAAAAGCGATTTCAACATCAATTATTTTGCAAACACAATAATAAAATGAACATGACTCTTAAAAATATATAAATAATATAAAGAAGACAACATACCTTCCAAAATAGTACAAAGTACTGCACGCTGGACAGTGCAACGTATAAGCAGTATAGAAGGGCATATCCCAAAAAGAGAATGAAGTACTTGTAATTATAGAACGAAACACAATTGTTGACCCACGGACAATGATGGTCCATTTTCAACACACAGGTGCCACAAACACTGCAGTGATGCGTCCTGTCAGGCTTTACGTGAACGCATCGGTCGCAGTACCTTATTGCGCCAGAAATAGTTCTGAAAAGACAGACATGTCATTAGTAAATAATGCTGGCTTCACTACTCTCAAGTATTATAAAGAGTAAAAACTGCAGTTCAAAAACGCTCTGTGATAACACTGTGTGCAATAGAACCCCTTTAGTATTAAATATTAAACTTGTTTATTTCAAATTACTATTAAATGTTGCACATACTGGGTATCAATATGCGTGGTTCCAATATGCATTGCACCAAAAACATAAGATTAAAGTTACAGATACACATGCTTATTACTGGCATGCTCATTAGCATGCTGAAAACTAGCATGCCCTAACAACTGTACACACTTGCTCATTATTAGCATATTTATTTTAAGCATGCTCAAAGCTAACAATCAAACACACGCTTATTAGTGGCATGCTCTTATCATAGAATAGAGAGGAACTCTAGTTCAAAATTAAAACTTTGTGAACTGAAATAGAAAATTCAAGTTCAACCAATAAACTAAAACAGTTCCTGGGTTTAATCAAACGCACATGCTTATTACTGGCATGCTATTGTCATAGAATAGAGACGCTCTTGTTCAAAATGGAAACTGCAAACTGAAATAGAAAATTTAAGTGAACCAATATATTTTTGATTTAAGTTTTTATAATTTTTGTTGGAAGATTTGAATCATTCATGTCTTTTAATAAAGTTTCATAAACATTATTTCTTGCTAAATTATTTTTACATAGCGGTGACCAAGTATTCCACAGACATTTGTGATTCCTATAATAAGTCACAAAAAGTTATGTTTTATCATCTCCCCAACACGCTATATTTGTTTCATCTGTCGCGGACTGAAAAGGTCGCATTGATAATCGATACTAGCCGCGAATGACTAAGCATGCTCATAATATACATGCTCAAAAGATACCCCTTCTCATGGTGAATGACATTAGCATGCTCATAAATCAACCGGCGGTTGATTTTTGAGCATGCCACTAATGAGCACGCTTATTACTAGCAATGTGCTTACACACATGCCATAATAAGCAAGGTCTAAAGAAGGTCAATACTGCGCATGCTCACGTGCCACTAATAAGCATGCGCATCAGTACCTTAAATGTGTGTATGTGATTAAATAAGTTATGACGAACAATTAATTTGTATGTATTTGGAAACTTTTCCAGTCTACGTACACCGCATTGAAATTAAATTACATGAATTATAACAGTGATTATAATTCTAAGAGCATGTATAAAAAGAAATAACTATTAAACAATTAACACAAATATTTTTGATGATAAACAAAACTTTGGAGATTTTTACTAACTATGGTAAAGATGAAACTTAAAGCAGTAATGTGTGATTGCTTTCGCTAAAAATATCCGGAAGTTACTCAACTTCTTACCCTGAATAATGAATTTGAGTAGCGTTTCGCCTTATCAGGGCATTATCAATCTCATTGATTGATAATACCGTCAAAAGGTGAAATGCGTCTAAAAAAATTAAAATGAAGAACTTAAAAACAAGTGTTTTTATTTTCATATGTATTGTTGTATTATTCAATTCAATTCAATTTTCAATTTTCAATTTTCAATTTTCAATTTTTATTTATTATTATGTTGTATTCACAATTGCGGAATGGATATTAATAATTTGTAAAGGGATTTCATGGAAAAATGTGGTTTGATTGATTGTTTCAATGTGCGTCACACTTTTCCGAAATATAACTCCGATGTAAATGAAATGTAATATATAATATATTCATACTGTAAATTGTACTTTCATCCGTATATTTTGTATTCAGTAAGAAGTGAACCCATACGACAGCTTCAAAGTTTAAGATAACTGAACATAGCCAATAAAAAACATAGCAAATGTAACAAGCTTAGTAATAATACCATTAAGAATAATAATTTCTAGATATCATCTTATCTAAAATAAACAAGGCCATAGTTCTATGTACTTTTCCGATTGATAGTCCAATATTAAAATCGTTAAGAATATCCTGGGTCGAGTTTCCTGGCTTCTTGGACTATTCTGCTGTGTCCCCGACCTCTCAGGCCTATGTTTTGAATTGCATTACTGGATCCATAATTAGAAACATAGGCCACAGAGGTTGGAGTTCCACAGCAGTATAGTCGAGAAAACTAAACAGAGTGTGTATTCCAATATACTATGCATAAGCACAAATCATTGAATGACTAAAGCAATAAGTAGTAGAAATATGATTATTAATACTATGTACACACTGATAACTTCCTGGATAAAATATTTTTTTATTTCTATTACTTTATTTCAACTATGTAGTAAAAAATTGTACATTAATTGAACTATATCTAAAATTCAACTATACATGATGAATGTTTACATCTATTAAAAATGAAAAAATTAGGTTTTTAATATTCGTATCAGAATAAATGCAATGTTAGTTTTAAAAAAACAGATAGAACACACCAGATACAAATACAAAAATAATCTAGCTACATGTGGGTACAAAAATAAATGAAGTACTAAAATTTTAAATAAAATTAAATACTTAATTTTAAATCACTTATTACTATATATATTCGTCAACTAGTTTTGTTCGGTCTCAACCTTCATCAGGACAATATAATATGGACTAATCTAAGTACCGACATTTACATAGGGAAAGAATGTCAACTAGGTGGAAGGGAGGGGCTAAGTGAAGGAGAGGGAACAACTATAAAATCGGATAATTACATTATTTTTTTTATTTTTTATTATTTGGCTATTATTATTGATAGCTTTATTAATTTCTAATGCTTCCAGATTGTTAAGTAGCAAACCTATCGTTTTGTGTAATATTTGTGGCCCTGTATTATTATTATTAGTGTCCGACCGAAACAGGACTTTCTACCGAAACCGAACCTGAATCCGAATCTACGGTATCTGTCTCAGTTTCAGCCGAAACCTAAACTTTTTGAGACATGTTAACAATCTATTGTTTACTGAAATCTGGCTTATTTTTTACACTTATACAGACAGTTAACTAACTAACTAACTAACTAACCATCACGCCGTTTCCCTGCAGGGGTAGGCAGAGAGGATTGAACGCCACACTCTTCTATCCTGGCACACCACTTTTGCTTCGGCCACATTCATACATCTTCTCATACACGTTCTACGATTGTTGCGGCTTTTAACAGGGCCATCCTCAAATACTTGTAGTACCTGATCGTGCCAGGTCTTTCGCGGACGCCCTCTATTCCTGTTGCCTTCAACATTCGCCTCATATATTTTCTTAACCATCCTTTCCTCGTTCATACGTTCCACATGACCAAACCATCTCAGCACTCCTTTCTTTATTCTATCTACCACACTACAGCCAGCATTGCATTCACTTCTAATTTGTTCATTCCTCACTCTATCGACCAAAGATTTTCCATACAAGCATCTTAGTGACCGCATTTCTACCGCATTCAGTCTACTTTCATTCCTCTTTTGCCATTTCCAGGCTTCACTTCCATACATAAGGGTTGGCACTAGAACGCCATTATGTACCGCTAGTCTTGCTTCTTTTGACAGGTTTTTATTGGCCATAATTGCATTTAGTGCACCATTAACTTGTTTCCCGCAGTTACTCTCCTTTCGATATCATTCTCAGCCTTACCGTCTCTACTAAACATACTTCCCAAATACACAAACTCGTTCACTTGTTCTAAGCATTCGTTGTTTATAATTACATCACACTTAGTCACTCTTTCGTCTCTCTCGAATACCATCACTTTCGATTTGCTGACATTCATCAAAAGTTCACTCTGCATGCATACATCGGACATCCTGGATACCAAGCACTGCAGATCAGCTTCACTGTTAGCCACTAATACTGCATCGTCTGCGTATAGCAGACAGGATATGGTGAGTCCGTCCATTTTCGCTCCAACTTCTAGATCCTTCAGTTCTTTCATACAATTATCCATATACAGGTTGAAAAGCCATGGTGACATTACGCATCCCTGTTTGACACCTTTTGTAATATCAAACCATGATGTGAATGTCCCATTAATTCTCACGCAAGCACTACTTCCTTCGTACAGGGATGCAATTGCCTGTATGAGTTTACTCTTCACCCCATATTCAGACAAAACCTTCCATAACTTTCGTCTTATCACTCTGTCATACGCTTTTTGGAGATCCACAAAGGCACAAAAAAGTTTTTGGTTCTTTGCCAAAAACTTTTCGGTCATCTGGCGCAGTGAGAAAATCTGGTCCATGCATCCTCTTCCACTCATGAAGGCTCCTTGTACATCCCACACTTTTTCTTTCGTTGTCAACCTCACTCTTTCTATCAAAATTCTCGCATACAGTTTGCCAACAGAGCTCAATAGGCTAATGGCCCGATAATTCGCGCAGTCCATTCGCGACCCTTTTCCTTTGTATAGAGGCATGATAACAGCTCTTCTCCAATCCTTAGGAGTGTAGCTGCCCTCTAAACATTGGTTGAAGAGTCTATGAAGCCACGTGAGTATTACTGGACCACCACCCTTAATGTACTCGGCAGCAACATTGTCATAACCCACAGCCTTGCCATTCTTCATGTGCTTCAATGCTCTTTTAATTTCTTCCACAGTTATTTCATTCACACTGTCGTCACTATTCATAAATCCGTTGGACGCCTCAAAGGAGTCCTCACTCACATTCCCATTACTCTCATACATTTCTTCAAAAAATTCCTTCCATCTATCTTTTATTTCATTCTCGTTTCTAACAGACAGTTAACACGTGTTAAATGAAATAAAAAAGAATAATTGAAGTATGTGAAAAAAAAAAAATATTTTTTTTTTATATTACTGCTATAAAACAAACAAAAATTATAAAAATTAACAAACATGTTAACTACTTGAAATAAAAATTTGTCAATAATCTACACTTACATTATAAAGGAAGGACCTCATTGTGTTTTTTAATTTTAATTGCGTTTACAATCACAACATTCTTAAGACTAAATTTAACATTTATTCATTTATTGAGATCTTTTTATTGCAGTTAGTAATGTATGATTACCTGGTTAATAAATAATTATCAGTCTCAACAAAGAAAGAAAAGAAAGGCAAATACCATTCTTATGAAAAATTAATCTGGTTACTATAATTAGTTTGTACGACGATTACGTACTTAATTTAAAAATCAGTGCTTAAATAAAAAACAATATTATTACATATTAGATTAATAATTAACTTAGTATTCATATAAAAAAAGTCTAATGTTGTACGCTAAAAAAAGCAGTTTTTCCATTTTCCACCTCACATCAATATCTTGCACTAAAGGATGTTCTGAAAGTTCTCATTGTTTTTGAGTCAATTTTTTGATTGAAATGAACTGTGGTTGAAATGGCCTAAAAATTTTCTGTATTTTTGTAATAAATCTTTGATGTTATCGTCTGAAAATAGTGCATGTTTTATCACCAACTGCAGCGTGTGTGCTATACAACCTATATATTCATAGTGACCACGCATGGCGCAAACAATGTTTGCTGGATTGTCGCGTAAGACCATAAAAATCTTGCCATTTAAACTCCATTCATTCATCATCTCTGTAAACTTTCGCTCAATGTAATTACTGGTATGGTCTTGTTCCAACCTTCACGAATGCAGAGTTTCGGTGCAGCCGAAGGTTCGACAGAAAATCTGCCGAAACCGAAACTAGATCTTTTTGCCGAAACCGAACCTTTGGTCGGTCACCAATTATCATACTTTTAAATTACCAATTTTGAACAGTAAAACGCCTGTATTTTTTGATGTTACACAAAATACCTTGTATGTGTTGTTTTGAAATACCTAAAATTTTAAATTGGAAAAGTGAAGATGATTTGCAAACTAGAAATACTCAGTAGACTCCTGATTTTCCGGGGTCACATTAATCGGGTCAAGTTATTTAAAATGTGAAAATAATTTCTCATTTGATTATACATTTAATATTTGCCTGAAAATTGAACTGGCAAAATTGATACTGTGAAACAGAAATAAATATGAGCACTTAAATTCTGTGTTGACTTTTCATGCAAGCTGGCAAATTGCGAATTTAAATTGCATTGCGGTTGTCATAGCTGTTTAAACTTTTATTTTATATCATCAATTTTGTATTCTGATATTATACTGATGCAGGATAGTATGGAGATTACGAACTGTTTTTATATCCAGGTGAATCCTCCCGTTTTGAATAATCATCATGTGCCATTTAAGTTACAGATTATAAAATCAATTGATATAAACTCAATTATAGATTATAAAATCAAATCCATATAAACTCCTACTATCATCGTGTCTGCCCTGGGTTTGGAGACAAAAGCCCATGTAAATGTACCTAGGTATCTACTTTACAAATAATCTTTTCTCATTACACAGTACCTACTTCAATAGGTAAATTACTTATTGTATGCAAGAAAATGCAAGTACCTATAATATAAATAGGGAAAAAATTATGTTTCACCTGTTATAAACTGGAAGTTCTTGAGCAAATATTTCTAGCAACCTCCTTTGAGCTTCCTCGTTTTCGGCTGCTAGAAGTTTTTCCATTTCGGACTCAGGAATTTTAAACTAAAAATAATCAGTAATATAGAATATGCTCAAAACAAATTATTTGACAGTTATTTTAAAACATTGTTGTGGGTATTCCTACCTTGGATGGTACACGACCAATATCTGTGAAGATGGTCTGCCAATAGGACCAACAGAACATAGCGAACAATAAGTGATATATTACTAAGTAAATAGCCCTCTCAAAGTTACTCGGAACCGTTACTAGAAAAAAATAAATGAAACATAAGAAATCTGCATAGCTGATATCAAACTGATAACACAACAAAGGTAAACAAAACATATACTCACAAAAACACAATTGAACGACATAGGCGTAATAGGACCATACCATGATTGTCACTATAAATAATACTGGTAGCCATTTCACTGTTTTTATGCATACCGTACAGCATTTATTGGCATTTGATTTGGTATTTGGGATCGGAGCCATCATTTCTAAATCCACTTTGGTCTTTTTACGCTCTTTTGAAGCGAAAGACCATCATAATATGAACAAACCCATTAATCCGCCAACAAGGATAAACCGCGACGACCATAGAAAAGAGAATAGTGACGACCACAGATAATAGATAAGAGTAGCGCGATGAGCATAGACATAGTTTAGTAATGACTTATATTTTTCTATGACAGTGACCAGAAACTATGTTCTCAGCGACATCGATTTTCATAAAGCGCTAGCTATAAATGTAGTTTGTTGGCCTTGTAGTTAGGACTAATACATAAAAATACCCGGCATAAGGCGAACCGAGCCATAGGCTCGTTTCATACTATTTTTAACAGAATCTAGAATTTAAAAACAAAATTTACGCTATTTAACTCTATGATCCTACCAACCATTACACACGCATCACCCGCCTTCAGCAATATTCAAACCATTAAATACAATAAACTACATACCATACAAAACAAATCACTTAAAATTATATACAACACCTCACCCAGAACAAATATTAAAAAATGCACTACCATCACAAGGTGGACACAATTAAACAATGCTTTCACAAAAATCAGCAAACTTTCATAAATCATGCACATTCCCGCTACAAGAAAAACCTCTCATCCGTAATCTCGGTTCGTACGAACACGATATTAGTCTTCTGCCTTTTAGATACATATACAGATTTCTCCATCACTACTTCATGAAGTAGCTAAATGTGCTCGATCCACCGGACTGAGTGCAACAAAGCAGACAGCGTTGACTGAACTCGTGCACTCAAATTATGATCTAAATATAAATAAATAGTATTTAAGTTGTAGTTGTCTAATTAACTATAGCTAATTTTAAAACTATAAGAAGGCGGCACTTTACATAAAGTGTCGCGCCTAATTAATTTGAATTTTTTAAATATCACTTAAAATGCTTAGTGGATTTTTACTTAAAATTTATTACTTATTTTCATAGCACAGGCATTTAGCTTAGTTTGAAAATAGTAAGAATATTGATGTGATACGTATTACGTGTTCGCATCTCTATTTAAAAAAATTATTGGGGATGTTCCTGTCGTATTTTTGATATGGTCCGCTATAATAGAATGATGGATGCTTATTCACTTAGACTCTTGATGTACAATCTTCTTTTCAAATATGTTTTATTATACTTTGTAATACACACTTTGTAATACATACTTTGTAATACATACTTTGTAATAAGTTATTATCTATACCTGATGATGAGAGGGACTGCTCCTCTCGAAACTATAGTTGTAATTTAATAACTCATATTGTGTGTGTATTACAAAGTATAATAAAACATATTTGAAAATATAATGTTGCACCACGAAGTATCTGCCAAATCTTTCAATGATACAATCTTCTTAGTTGTTAGATTTATTGTCCAAGATAGACAGCAAAATGCTGCAATCAATTTCCGACGGTCATCCATCAGACGATCGAAAATTTTCTTCTAGGCTAATATCTCCAGAACGAAAGAGTTGGTGAAAAATCAATTATAAGATTCCAGCACAATTAACATACAAAGCACGTTAAATAAAAGCTTGTAGAACAGATTGAAATTAAGAAGGAAAAAACACTATATCAATACTGGATATCCACTACAATACACTTGTAGCAGTGCATTTTTAGAAAAACCCAAAAAAATATTGGAAAAAATTAAAAACAAAAATGTACCTATATTGATATCTGCTACTTAAAATATTGAAGTAAAAAGTACCTCGTTGGAATTCATACAAAATACGGTGACCAAAATAAATTTTGTTCATTTTTATTATTTAAGTTAACATAATAATCACTCTAAACCTCACAATTTACTGAATGACGGTATTTATTTAGTTCTTCTATAATAAAAGACATTTAGAACCCTCTGAATATAACTGAATGTTTGTTTAAACTCAAAAAATCTGCGCATGCCAAAATATGACAGAATATTCGCTCCTCTTTATTATCACTAACATGAGTATTTCTTAAGACAGATCGCAATAAAATGGAAATGGATTAAAGAAGAACTTTTACATGAGTGTGGATTAGATCATTTTTATTTCAGTTTTTTTAAACTAACAAAAGGTATAATTTATTTCATCATATTAGCATATTTTTTACTTTCTTTTGTAAATTATTTTACGGTATTAAAAAAATTCACTTCTTTTATTTAAAAAAAGTATCTTTCATACAAGTGCTATTAAAGTAAAACTTTATTTTCTCATTATTCCCCCCCCCCACTAATATCCTAATGTTAATAAATGTATGTTCCCATCAGTTCCCATTATTCCCAAGTTTTCCAAATAGATCGCAAGACCATTCTCCTAAGGATAAGACTATTATTATGTTATCTATGGACAAGACCCTGGTGATAACTTATCTATTATCTATGGTGGTTCGGTGATTGGCTGTCAGATCCTGAACTGTCGAGTCTGCCAAGACTGTCAAGTAGTGTCGTGTTCGAATTATTTGTGTGATACGTATTTATTTAATAATTTAGAAAAACATTTGATCCACATATTTATTTTAAAACACCTTTTGAACACGCACTCGACCGGATAAATTAAATTTTCGAAGACTACTTACATAGTTATTATTTCACAATCTCCTGAAATATCACGAAAGTAACAACACCGAACAAATTTTATCGGCATATTTTAAAGTTTAGATTTTGACTTAGTTATGGAGCATCCAAGAATATCTCGAGCGTTGAGGGCCCATCTTCCACTCGCACCTGTCCGACAGCTGAAACCCTCCAAAGATGTCCTTAGGCAAAGATTGAGCAGAGCTAAACAAGATAACACGTGAGTTTCGCAATATCGTAATAGTGAATTTTTTTTGCCTGCAATGTAATAAAAATTAACACGAAAAATAGAAAAAGCGGCCTAAATACTGAATACTTTTTGTAAAAAAATAAATACAAGATAATATTTTTATATTTTCCTAATTCACAATAATCTTTAGGTACTGTTAATATCCTGTGATACAAACTTCCAACGGAATTTCTAGACTTCATATAATAAATATTAAACAAGTACTTAAATCAACAAAATTTTAAGACATGCTTTTATACGCTTTCTTTGCACACATACATAATCGATTTTTTAACATCACCCCTGCAGTATCCAAATATTAAACACATTGTTTTAAAGTTTAAAAATAATTTTCAAACGGCATGTTTTTCAGCCTGTTTCTGTGGCTTTTGCTTGTGAGTGATTATTAATTCAATGTAAATGACGTGATTATTAATTCTAATCAAAATAATGATCATGTAGAAAATGATTTAATAATGTATAGTCATCCACTTTACGTAAAATTTGGATGTTTTAGAAATCTAGCTAGTCGGGAGTTGGTGAAAAATGGATTACAAGATTTCACCACAATAAACAACAGACAAAGCGCGTTAAATAAAAGCTTGTGGAACAGATTGAAATTGAGTAGGAAAAAAAACACTAGATCAATACTGGATATCCACTACAATACATTTGTACAAGCATTTGTAGAAAAACCCAAAAAAAATATTGGAAAAAATTAAAAACAAAAATGTACCTATATTGATATCTGCTACTTAAAATATTGAAGTAAAAAAAGAAACAGCAGTAATGACTTAATGCTAGTATCCAATATTGAGGCTAAATAACTAACTGACTTACCATCACGCCATTTCCTCTTGGTGGTAGGCAGAGAGGATAGAGCGTCATACTCTTCTGTCTTGACATACAACTTTCGCTTCCTCTACATTCATATATCTTCGCATGCAAGCTCAACGGCTGTTCAGGCTTCTAACAGGACCATCTTCCATTGAGGCCCCCTCCAGTATTTGGATCTCTTCCCCTACTAATTAAATTTATCATGTCCGATGTGTTTTCCTACTGTCAATTTTTAAAACATTTTTAATAAACTCTTAAGTTTCTAAGCACACATAATTATATTTTTTAAATATGCGGCTAAATCCAAGATAATGGTCCCATTGCATATACAACGAAAATGAGTATTTCAATATATTATTGAATGTGCTAATAACAAAATGAAAGATAATTTACGTTTAAATAGTAAGTATTAAATAACATATTACACTTTAAAGTTCCGAAAAGTGCACTGCATATTTTGACATTTCATAGGCAATATATGAGGTTAGGTTAGGTTATTAGGTTTGGTTTGTTTAATTTAGATTACGATTATTTTAGTTAGATTAAATTAACAGGACGTTAAATTATATAGTGAAATACTTATTTTCATTGTATGAACAACGGGACCATATTCTTGGATTATTCCAAATATGCAAGCAATCAAAATAGATAAATCCCCCTAAGTCAGCTTAGTGCACACTGATACTCCACAAATGATGTTTATTTATATTTTTCTCTCCCTGGGTCTGGGCTTCTTGCATTAGGTTGCAAGTACTCAATTCATGACAAATGATTCCACATGTTTATATTAATCTCTAGGGGAACAGTGCACAACAGTAATACACTGTAAAGTCTTTTTCAGCAGCAGTATATGAAGTTATGTATCTTCATAATATGTATGCATTGAATTTAAGTTTGTAATGTACATATTATTGAATAAATAAATTGAAATTGAAAAAAATATACAGCTCACCTCAGTCGCAATTCGTCAATTGGATGATTTATTAATTTCACTCATTCGTCTCTCATTAACGTTTCCCGTATGCTGCTAAAATTGAAATGTAGGTGTATTTTTTAAATGTGTGTACGATTTTTAAATCAGATAAATATGAAAATTTTCCTTTTTTTATTTATATTAATCATGAAAATAATAATTGATATGTATACATATATTTATAAGTGACTACATTTTTGTGTAAACATGCTAAAAATGAAAAAAAAAAAAAAAACATTGGTCATCATGAATGACTGTTTAATTTTATTACCCATTTTAGTGCCCAGGACAGGACTATTTGTAAACAGTCATTAATGTGAATATTTTGTAATGCAATTGTTTGAATATATAATTAGGCCCAACAGTGAACTACATACTTACTTGTATTTCTGTGGTTTCTAAAAGGTGTTAACATTCTTGCATATTTATTATTTTTAGGATATTATCATGGAAGGATTTACTGTCACATATAGACGATGACATGGATTGTAAAAGAGAAGTTATAAAAAAATTACAGTACCTCAGACAGCTTACTCTAAGCATTGCAGGGAATGAACAACCTCCGGAGATCGTGGATGACACTTGTATTTTCTTATTGCGCCTTTTTCTTAATGAACAGATTGTTTTGTTAAGACACATTGCACAAATGAAGCAAATGTTCGGTCAGTTTCCAACTGCTGTTGCGAATAAAATATGTGAGGTAAGAAACATACATTTTATAAATATTAAAAACATAATAATCTTAAACAGAATCAAAACATAGTTTTTTATGTTTAATTCCTTCTATTGAAAATTGAGCATAATATACGGTTGATTCTAATAATACAGTGCTTACTGAAATAACCTTTTAAATTCAATAAATATTTTTAATACCAAATGTGAAGAGTATCGTCGTTTGGTGAAGCAGATATTGGAAACTCGTCACCTTCCCTGAACATGTGCATTATATTCATTACACATATTACTTATTATAATGTTAACTTCTACTCCTTATCATCACTTAGTTTTATCTGTCTGTTAAATTAATCTTCATTATCACTGACTTTCTGTCCTATAATCATGGGAGACATAACAGCTATTTTGTTTTCTTTTCTTACATTGTATCTGTGTCTTAATTTTGGATGACCAAATTAAATAAATAAATACAATTTTCATTTTTAATAAATATTTATGAATCTCTGAAAATAGTAATGCGCAAAATGATATGTGTATTGTAAAAATTATATATATGATGGCTAATTAAAATGTATTACATATTTTAGGTCGTCAAAGAGATCTCTTCAGATGTTTCAGATGGGTGCAGAGAAATGATTGAGAAGAATTCAGTTGAAACAAGAGAATGCACCAAAGAATGGGGAGAACATATAAAAGTCAATCTTCCCTTTACTACTCCATACACGCGTTCTACGTCTCATCTTTCAGACATGAGGCCCAAGGTTTCGGCCCTTGACAAAGCCATGAACGCCTTCAGCATGAAATATGATAATTCTAATGAGTCACTCAAGATTAAAAGTGATGTAAAAACTACAAATCAAAAATCTATCATGTCTGGTTTTAGTGGCGATTTGACAGTGAGTTCACAATATTTAATTTCAGTCATATTATTGTCTATGATGGTGAACTCTATTATAGAAAACTTTCAGAATATTTCACCGATGTTTTCTTATTTTTTAAAGCCAATATCTGAGTTATAACATGTCGCTTTGCTCCTTATTTATTTATTATTTATTATTAAGGCCCTTCAGGGCTTTTACAAAAAATAAAGTACAGTAATACATGTCAAGCACAGTATACAGTATATGAAAATTATATAAAGAAAAACATAAAACAGTAGCAATAGTAAACTGTCGTAAGTTAACTTAAACGGATACGAGGGTGGCGTATCCGTAAACTTAACGCAACGAAACAATGCGCATATTACGCACTGTACCCACACTAACTCAGTTGCAAGCTTATATGAAGAGACCTGTACATGGCAATAGCACAAGCTTAATAAAAACGTGATATAATTTTAAAAAATAACATACCACACATAGGAGCAATCTTTTATTTGGAGAGCAGAGTAAATTATTAATAAAATGTAATTTTTTCATATTGGTGGGACAGTGGTAATAGAATGAGAAGTGTTGGTTATTAATAAAATGATGTTTTTTCAGTTTGATAGGACTTGGCTAGATAATGAATTACAAAAGTATTATTCAAGTGGGAATCCATCTGGTGTGTCTAGTACTGAGTTTTTGAATTCCATTATCAAGATGTTGCAATCAGTTAAATCAAATGACGAATTGCAAAATGAATTGTTTGATCTTCTCGGTTTTGACAGATTTGAGTTCATCCAAACTCTTTTACAGCACAGGACTGACATTATTAGACCTGCGGCTGTTTCAGAAGGTATTTACATACTACTTTTCATGAATATTTCGCTATTAATTTAAAATCTAATTATTTTTATTGCAATTTAAAAGTATACTTTCTTAACCGAGGAATATTCCTTTGTTTATGTTTAAAAATGTGTATGCATTTTGTTTTAGACTTTCCTTATTCATTTTAACTTATCATTCTAACCTTATTCATACCTATTCAAAAGTAATTGGCAAGGAAACCGGCTGTGTTTTATTTTAAATAAAATATATTTTTAATTTTTTAGCTCAAAATAAGTCTCAGCCACATTATCTGTGTCAGGTGACAGTACAGTCAGAACAAGAAAGAAACATTTCCAAACAAATGAGAAAAGATGTAAAGAAATCTGGTAAATTTTCTAAAAATAATGAAGACGACGATGATGATGTGGAATTTAATCCAGTTGCTTTAAGAGTTAAAAGGTATCATTATGAATAGCAATTGTTGTTGAAATTTGAACATTCACTATTAGAGGGGTATAAAAGCAAAGGCAGCAATAGCCCATTGAAGTTGATGTATTCATATTAATTTTTATTGCGAAAAACGCGTCAAATTCGTTCTCTTTCTTCGGGGTGGTCGTGTTTTTTTTTTGTAAGATTTCAGAGCCAAGGGTTCAATAATTTTAAAACGCCTTTTGTCTTAAGGATACTCTGGTGTTAAGGATACTCTGGTCTTAAGGATACTCCTACGGCCGGATACGTGTGGGGGTGTTTGTTTAAAAGAAAGCCATAAATTTCTAAGGAGACGGGGTACATGATTTTTACCAAATTTTCTCCGAATCCGTGCTAAGGAAGCTATTAGTTTCTAAAACCGACATTTAACATTGTTCGTCAGGCCGTTCATTCATTGTAGAAAAATCTCGCCTTGCTTCCGTATATTCTTGAATGGTAATAAATTATATAGCCCCTAACCGGGGTGGTCTAAAAGCCATATGTGCCTAGACGCGCATTTCATCTGTTCATCATGTTTGATTAGATATAATTATTAATAAAAACATGTATATAAGGGCAGCAGATAATAAGTTAGCTGGATTGCGATATTTTAATATATAATTATAGGTAGATATAGGTAGACAATGATTAGGATTCTTTTATCAATATTAAATGTACATAATTATAAAATTATCAGTCAATTGTGTTTAATCTAGTTATAGTGATATTATTTTTGCTAGTGATTAATATCATAGTTCGGGTGACCACCGAAAATAAGTTTAAAAATAAGGTATGCTAAGTTGTATTTTATCGTATAGAATTAGGTAATTGTATTGTTAATTACATAGTGTATATGTATGTACTTGTACGTTAGGTATATTAATAATAATTTGATGTTGTGTGTTAATAAATTAATTGTCAATGTAATTAATTTTATGTAAAAATTAATTATAAGTTGTAGTAATTTTAAGATGATTATTTCTTGTTAGTTAAGATTAATTAAGTAAAATAATATTAGGAGGCGTGGCCGTAAATTAGGCCTAACGAATAAGAATTAAGGGTTGGACAGACTGAAATGTATAAAAACCCTGCGTGGCCACTCCCACAGGAGTTTTGGACTTGGAGCTAGTTGTGAGTAGTTCGTTGGAACGGCAGTTGGGGCTTAGAAGCAGTTGGGAGTAGTTAGCACGGACCGTAGTGAGACAGTAGCTAGTTGGAAGTGGAATTGTGATGTGAAATACGGCGTCGGCCGGCAGTGAGAGATGGCTGTCGGCCGACCATCAATTAAGTGAACCGCGGAAGGAGTGCCGAGAAGAAAGAGGGAAGAGATCTCGGCTAGTCAGAGCGAAAGTCGAGAGGACCACGCCGAGAAGCCCCAGCGAAGGAAGAAGACTCCCTGGAGAGCCGGGTGGTCTGACGTGATCTTGACTGTCAAGGCGACAGTCAAACAGGCTGAGGAGGACGCCTGAAGTCCACCAACAGCGGCGTCAGGTGGATTGATGTAGCCTGACGTGGCCGCTGTTACGGACAAAAGAAAAGGACAAGGGCGGAGCCGAAGACCATTGGAGATGGTCAGCTGGTTATCAGGGCGATAACCAGCCCGCCGCCAGCGCAGAAGGAGACCAGCGTGAGATGGGCCTCACGCCATGCGTCACCTTCGGCGTCGCTGGAGCAGAAGCGCGAGGGAATCGCGCGGCGACGTCGCTCCGTGATGCGTACAGCGTCGCGTCGCCGGACCAGGACGTCGCCACGTTCAAGACGGTAGAAAGGTAGAATTAACGTTAGATAATAAGGTTAGATTTAACGATGAATTTCCAATTTCAATTATGTAAATATATGTACGATTCAAACTCGTATGTATTCATTTAAATTTTCCCACCACCACTCCCTTAGTGATCATCGCTCCCCAAATTGTTTGATAGCACGTCAGAGCGGCGATCGTAGCCGGGGATCTGCCCTCTGAAAAGTGGGAAATGACCACGAGTGCGTATCAGAGTGTTTCTGAGATAAATACAAAAAACCTGTCACTACTCAAGGAAATTTCTCTGGAATCTATGAAACCTACTTCTTATTGGACAAAAGTTTTTAAAAACAATTGCCACCTCAGTTGTCCTTTTATATACATGTATAAATAATATATGGATATTGCTGTTTTTGCTGCCAAATAGTGAACATTGCTACTTTTTCTATTATATAGTTAGATATTGCTATTGTTGCTATGTTGTTTCGGTCTAAAATCGACATCAACTTTTGAAACAGCCATTTTGTCACGTGACACATCCTTGGGGGTTGATTTGTTGAAGTCGATATTGTATGAATATCTTAGCTTTTTGCATTACGAAAATGTTGCTCTCTTTGTTTTTCATAGTTATCTAGAAACATAATTTTGGAAGGGATAAAGCTATATTTCCTATAAAATCTCTAATTCAGTACATTCTAAATTAATAATCCTCAAAGTTTTTTTTGATATTGTGGACTTTGCATTCATATTCCCCTCATTAATTGTATGCATTATTTATAGACAAATGGCGTTGACCGCACCTGTAAACAATTTACTGACCATGCCCAGCAGCAGTACAAGACTCGAAAGACAGCGAGCACTGCCTGCTAGAGTACACTATCCCAATGTTTATGATTCGCAGCTTCAAGCAAAGCACATGGCAGGTAAGATTTTTTTTTTATTTGTATAAGGTAATATTTTTCCTCTGCATATATTCACATCATCAAACCATGTCCTTTAAATAAATATTTGGTCACTTCTGAAACTGCGCTTGGTACAAGATGAACACATGCATAATAAAGAGCTGTATTGAATTTTATATTTATAAATTAATTTTGTTTTCTTACAAGTTTAACCCTTTCATTGTTGACAAAATGTGCCAAATGACTGATATAATTGATGGATCAATTCGAACTGACGGAGAGTGACAAATCGCCTTGTGCTGAGACTAGAAATGATTCCGAACTACAGTTTTACAAGCGTTTAAATACGGTTAAATAGGAAAAAGTGGACCAACACACCGCACTTTGTGCGATGTATGCGTGCCAATCATATTACACTCAACGCGCGTCATGCGGTATCAGCAATGAAAGCATTAGTTATGATGATCATTGAATTGGGTGAAAAACATAAACTTTGTTACCTCTATGTAAGTTTAATTATAATTTTATATTTTACTACGTAAGTTTCAAGAGTAACAATATCTCTCATCCATAGGTGAAGTATTAAACTTGCCACTTTTAAATGAAGAATTTTTTTGTGGATTGTGGATTTATGTGTATAAATGGATTAGGTGGAAATACAAATATTTGATTAGGTACTGACAAAATAAGCTTGAGTTACTGGTGTAAAGGTGGTTATAACAGGAATATTGAGAGAAGAAAAGAAAAGTTGGTGAAAGTAATAATGTTAAGCAAATCATTACCCAAGTTCAAAATTATTTTAATTTCTAAACTTTCAACATTATTCATTTTATTACCTTTACCCGCTTTGGGATAGAGAAGTTTAATGGCACATTAACGAAAAGATATGTTGAGATAGTTTGGAATTCAGAAAAGTTATTGTTATTACGATAATATGTTTTTAACCCAATTTAATAATCATCAATAATCTCTATAATGCCAAATCCATCAATAACATAAACTTAATCAGAAGTAGGTTGACCATGATAATTCGAAAATCCTGGTAATTTGTAATTCGTAATAATTTTTGGCTCCTTGCACCATAAAGCCATGTATTCACTAGGGGACAAATAGCGCAGCATTCTGCGCGGCATGTCGCATGAACATCTACGTTCATGTTTCGGGGACAATGGCGCGGTCATTTGACGTGTACACACCGGGACGCACATATCTGGGAAATGTCACCCGATGAGGTTATGATGACAGCTGCGGTATCTATTTATGCTTCGTCATTTAGGGGTTCAAACCGGGGTTCCGCGCAATTCGGAATGTTTTTTTGGGTCGCAATTTCAAATTAACGAGGTTTTACTGAAATAAATTGAATATTATTAAAAACAAGGTCCTTTTTGCAAATAATTATTGTTTTCCACACGTCGCGGAAATGTCGCCCTATGAGGTTATGATGACAACAGCGTATCTATTTATCGAAACGTAAGAGGAGAAAAAGGTGGTGGATGCGAAATTATTTACCGCAAAGAGAAAGAAGGACGGATATTCTATGCAATCTTCGATCGATACAGCTCGATGAGTTCAAGAACAATTTCGTTTCCCCATATTGTCATCTTGACAGATACAGCGTATGCGTATTCACTTGTAAACATACCACGTGGTACTGACGCTCCGCGTAATGTCACACTGAGCTCGCTCGGGTACCGTGCGCATGGCAACGTTGCCACGGCACGTAGAAATGTCGCGCTATGTTGTGCGCGACATCGCGGAACAGTGCACGACATTGCAACGTCACGTAGACTCTATACCGTGCGTGCTGTTGAGGGACAATTTGTTCCCTAGTGAATACATGGCTTAACTCAATACATTTTAGTTCATACAATTAGAAATTTTTTTGAAATTTGAAAAGGATATTATATTTTTTTTTGCAAATGATAACAATAAATATGTCAATATCGGGTACTTTAGCAATATAAATGTTACGATCTTTATATTATGCTGATATTGGAATATTGCGTTTTCTAAATGATTTCTTGAAATATGTAAAAATACAAACTTTTACAAAATTAGTGGCATTCTTCGTGAGTGCGAATTTCGCCATCGCATAGCTATTTTTTTCTGTACCTTGACATTTGAATTAACGGGGTTCTGCATAATTCAAAATGTTTTTTTGCGGTCCCTTGAATTTCGAATTAACGAGGATCTACTCTACCGTGTATGTATTTGTTTCTTTGTAGTTTTTTCTTAATTTATTCTCCTCAACCTTCTCCTCCTCTCCCTCCTCCACTTTTTGCCCCTTAAATGCTAAAATGAAGTATAAACATGTAGGCGCTGGCAGCTTCAGTTGACTTGGTTAAAATATTTTTCTTAGGTTTTATATCTGGAACAAAGATGATGTTGCCAGAGGGCATTGAGAGACGTGATGATAAAATGTGTGAAGAAGTTGTCATACCGTTGAGTGAGGCGCCTCCTTTAGAAGTGGGAAAGAATTTAATTCCAATCTCATCTTTGGATGAAGTAAGTATTTATTCCATCCTTGTATTTTAATTGACGATAATAGGAAAATTAATAAGTTTTGTAACCCTACTTAATTTTAGAAAATCAATGAAATATAATATGTAGCTAAATAATGGCATGATAATTGCAATGATAGTATATTCACAGGAGTCCTTGTTTATTTTACCTTGTCATTCGCAACTAACTGCCAATATCGGCCCTTTCGATATAAAGTATTTAAATTGACAAAGATGTCATTTTTAGGGTTCTAGTATTTAGCATACATTTTTAAGTGGCAGTATTTTTAATGTGTATCAAGTATTTGCATAATACTAGAACCTGAAACTGAAATTTACCTATTTTTTAGTTAAATACTTTATATAGGTGGGATCAATCTGCGTGTTTTATATTGCTACGCAACACTGACGGACGGAGGATAATAAAATTGTATATCTAGGACCAAATATACTTATCAACTGGATTGTCATTGAAAATGAAATTTTAATTTCACACAGAAGTTTACAACCAAAAATAAAAATATATTTTCGAAAAGAATAATAAAACTTACTATGTTATACAGAGTTTATTACTTCTAAGTATGTAATGATAAAATTATAGTTAGGCTAAATTACCCGTATTCAAAACACAACACCTCATTCTTAATGAATGAAGTGAAGCATTCAGCTCATAAACAGACAAAAAGTTCTTATCATTAAAATAAACAGAATGTTTATTTTCATCACGCAAGTCCAGCATCACCACGTTCTTACATCCAACATCCGTCACGAAGTGTCTGGGTTAAAATTGATTACACGGTAACTGAACAAAATAATTAAATTGTTAAGTGCACATGTTATTAATTATTACTAATAATAATTTTGCTGTCTATTCACAATTTCCTAGAATCCAATAGCTGATCTCATTCTGTTTTCAAAATTAGTATGATTAAATTGTTATTAAACAAAACGAAAATATTAACTTAACGCTATTTTTAATAAAATACCTACGGTGAATCAGATTTTTTTTAAATTTCAGTTTTATATAATAATGAGGTATGTATATATAAGAAGTAAATAAAGCATAATTTTCTACTTAATAATGTCCATCACTTACGTTATCAGGATACTATGCATTAGCATTAACTGGTGGTCGATATATATAAAAAAAGTTTAAAGAAGATCGACTAATGTAAACATTACCGAGAATGTGGGCCCTACATTTCACCAAACGACTGCGACATAAACTAACTTTATTCCGTTATGCATATTATATTTCATATGTTGAGGGTAAGTCCTCCACAAATGTGTCCAATATAAAAACCTATTAAGTTTTTGAAATGTTTGTTTCATTTTCAGATTGGTCAAATGGCATTTGATGGAACTAAATCCTTAAATAGAATTCAGTCAGTTGTATATCAAACCGCCTATAATACAAATGAAAATCTTCTTATATGTGCTCCGACCGGAGCAGGAAAAACTAACATTGCTATGTTAGCAATTGTTCACCAAATACGACAACATATTGAGAACAATGTCATAATGCGACATAAATTTAAGGTAAGGATACATTTAATGTTTTCCATTTAAAAAATATGTATTTTGTCTATATGTCATTATTAATTGATTTTTAGTTTTTTAAATATAAAATAAGTCTTACTGCCTTACGATCAACCACAAAGGTAGAACTAACTTGTTAATCACCAGGAATCTATTTAGATTTTTTAATTATGAGGTTTTTAAAAGCTTATAATAGATGTTACATCCTGAATGATGGAAATCACGTCATTTTCATCATCATAAACCTGACTAGGGATTATAAAGCTTCATTAATAAAAAAAACAACCTGGCTAGGGATTATAAAGCTTCATTAATAAAAAAAATACAATGAAAAAATCTTCTAAGCTCTCAGCTGCAAAGTAACAGTTTTGCAAGTACATGTTTTGTACTTTACTTTACTGTACAACAGAGTACTTTACATAGGGCACATAAATATTGTTATTTGATATTTAAAGCAATGCAAATAAATATGACAGAAAAATGAAAAAAAACTTTTTTCAGAAATTGCTTGCATAGACAGCTTAGCTGTGAGAGCATTACACTGGCATTACACAGGTTCAGAATTGAAGTCCTGTGAGTAACTCTCTTTTTTTTACCTAGAGAAAGGTAAAATAATGTGTTAAGTATTTACTTCGAGTTGTTTATTATGAACTTATAGTGGAATAATATTTTTAGATCGTCTACATCGCACCCATGAAGGCTCTGGCAGCTGAAATGACAGCCAACTTCGGGAAGAAGCTGGGACCCCTAGGAGTAGTGGTGAAAGAATTAACGGGAGACATGCAATTAACTAAGGCCGAAATACTTCAGACTCAGATGCTTGTGACCACTCCTGAGAAGTGGGACGTGGTAACCAGAAAGGGGACAGGTGTGTTGTAAACATTGATACATAAAAAATCGCAATCATCATTCTATAAATTATTTGTTTTTTCCATCTACTTATTAAATAATATTTTCGTAAGTTTATATGAGAGGTATAAAAGCAAAGGCAGCAATATCCCACAAAGGTGTTTCTGAGTTAAATACAAAAAAACAATCGCTACTCAGGGAAATTTCTCTGGAACCTATGAAACCTACATCTCATTGGAAATAAGCTTTTTAAAACTTTGCCACCTCAGTTTTTCTTTTATATATGTATATAAATAAATACTTAACTTTTAATATGGATAATTGCTGTGTTTGTTTTGCTATTTACATAATTAAATATTGCTATGATGTTTCAGTCTAAAATCTACATGAATTCTCACTTTAGTATGAAGCGGCCATTTTGTCACATGACACATCCTTGGGGTTTGATTGGTTGAAGCGGATATTGCTACCTTTGCATTTTACACTATGGAGATATTGCTGTCTTTACTTTTAATAGTGATTTGGAAACATGATTTCGGAGCTATATTTCCTATAAAATCTTGAATTCAGTACATTCGATATTAGTAATCCTCAGTGACTGCATTTAAATTATTTGGATATTGCTGCCTTCACTTTTATACCTCTCATATATACTCTTAATTGATGTACAATTATTTTTGCTGTTTATAGCGTTAACTTTGTGGTTGGACATAATTATAAATTTTAATTAAGTGGTTTATACAAAGTGATTTAAATCAAATTTATAATGATGTACAATTATTTAAACTGTATTTTCACTAGAAATTATGTGCGCATTATAAATGATTTGCCTCTCTAAATGTAAGATTTTTCTCTCATTTGGAAGTGTGATAAATATTCAACTATTTATGTATTTATGCTTATACAGTAAAGATTTAAATAAATATATAAGAAAGAGTGTCTTGCAAATTTAATGGTTTCTAACCATGGTTTATTATCTATTAGTTTTAAACATTTTATTCATTTGTTTAGTACAGAGCTATCTCTGTAATATTGACTTATAGTCATATACTGTATTATGTAATACTGACTTCATTCATGCATATAAGGATTTTCTAAAATAAGGCACTTTTCTGGTACACTGAAAACAAATTTATGGTTGCTGATTCCTGTGTTATCTTAATAATTTTTTCAGTTCTATCAACCTGGTTTATAGAAATCGTTTGTTCAAAGCATTTTAGATAGATTTTCGCATTTTGCACTAATCAAAAAATCCGTTTTTGTAAAAATTTATGCTTTAAACTAATCCGACTATAAACCATGTTAATACAAACCTGCACATAGTATTGAAAATTAGCATGAATTAGTCTGTAAACCTTTTTATATGTATCTGTCTTTTTATATTGATCGGAACCAATCAATAGGGATTGACTCTTATTCTCATGTTACATATGTACCTACATAGTTTATCGACATGGGCCTTCAAACTTAAATTATAATAATTTGTTTGTTTATTTCTATTTAAGTTAAATATAAAAATTTTGGTTGGACTGTGCCTGTTTCATGAATTATACAAGAGTAACTTTTCTTTCACAGGATGTGTCTAAATAAATAGTTTAAAAATATACTCTTATGAAAAAACGGCACTAGATAAATTAACATGAACATATATAATTATTCATTAACGAGTTGCATGTTTCCAGGTGATATTGCTCTGACTTCATTGGTTCGTCTCCTCATCATTGATGAAGTTCATTTACTGCACGGTGAACGTGGTCCTGCTGTCGAAGCTCTGGTTGCCAGAACTCTCCGACTCGTAGAATCTTCACAGAGCATGATCCGCATTGTTGGATTGTCTGCCACACTGCCTAACTATGTCGATGTTGCCAGGTAATTAATCCAGCGTCTGAATATAAATTTTAAATGTTTATCTTTGAAATTTGAAAATGATATAATTTGATAGATAATCCAGTTGTCTCAAAATAAATTTCATAAAACAATTATAAGAATAG
The DNA here is from genome assembly GCA_016648135.1 of Agrypnia vestita. Lineage (NCBI taxonomy): Eukaryota > Metazoa > Arthropoda > Insecta > Trichoptera > Phryganeidae > Agrypnia > Agrypnia vestita. Next base: position 30,578 of record JADDOH010000085.1, on the reverse strand, counting down.
GTTACATATAAACAAAGAAAAAATATTTATATTTCATTAGTTAAACTTTTTTCAGGTTCCTAAGGGTTAATCCACAAATTGGTCTTTTTTATTTCGATTCACGATTCCGACCAGTGCCTTTATCTCAAACATTCATTGGAGTCAAAGCTACTAAACCTATGCAACAGGTAATACAAGCATTATATATTTTACAATTAATATCCATCAGTAAGGTTGTAACTTGATTACATTTCTAAATGTCATGAATTTATTCACATTGCTTTCATAAAGATCGCTCAATCAAAATTGTAAACTCTAACGAGCTTATAAATTGTTTTCAAGATGGCTGACATGGACATCATCTGCTACGAGAAAGTGTATGATATGGTTCAGAAGGGGCATCAGGTAATGGTGTTTGTCCACGCTAGGAATGCAACTTCCCGGACGGCCTTGGTCCTGAAAGAAATGGCCCAGAGCAAAGGGCATATGAAAGTATTTGAGGCAGATGACTGCATTGGATTAGTGAGTGCCAAACGTGCTGTTGCTGGGGGAAAAAATAGGCAACTAGCGGAACTTTTCCCTTATGGATTCAGTTGCCACCATGCTGGCATGTTAAGAAGTGACAGGTAATAACATTAGATAATATTTTATTCTTGTATCCACGACCATGGGGAAGATCTCAGAGAAAGTGTTGAATATTCAGACTGGTAGACTTTCAGAAGGCAGTAGCGAAAATTACTGCATAAGAAAGCAAAGGTTCTCAATGGATTGTAGCCACAATGAATGTTTTATTCTATTTCATACTTTTAAGAATAGATTTTTCTATTTAATACATATGTATACGTAACTTGTACATTTTATTAATGTTTTTATATTAATTAACTTTGTTAAAACCACTTATTTATTGAAAAAATTCAACATGTTTCGAAGCCAATGGCTTCTTTGTCAGGATAACAAAAATAATATTTAAAAATCAAAATATTAAAATATTATATATTAAAAAGTATATGGAAAATGATATATAACAAATTATTTGAAGAAGAAGTTTTTATATTATTTAGAATATTCTTAAATTCTATATATAAAAGTGTGGCGACACGGATAGCTCACTCAGCAGATCCGGTTTCGACTTATCTTCCCACACGGTTCAATGGCACTCAATTGTATCCATGTGCTGTGAACGTCTGAGAATGGTAATTCGCTTGCACAGCACAAACACAAGCAAGAATCGTGAGAGTGGCAGGAAGAAGCTTACCCGACGCCTATGAAATTAGTTCTCGCTGCGCTCCTGTCCAGAGCAGACCATCTATGTCATCAAACTCTACTGTGTGCCAACACACCATCTTTTTTCTGATTTCACTTGTGCCATTTTACATTTCATTGTATGCCCATGAGGGCATGTCAAAATGTATAATGAAATGTATAATAATATAAATACATGTCTAATAAAAGGCTCGACACCTAACCATTCATTCATTCCTGCACCCACACGCAACACCTTCCTTAAAGAAGTTTATTTATTCTTAGCTGTCTTCTCTTAAAAAAATGATTGAATAATTTTAAATATTTTCCATTTTAGAAACATGGTGGAAAAATACTTCTCACAAGGATATGTTAAAGTTTTGGTGTGCACATCTACACTTGCATGGGGAGTAAATTTACCTGCTCACGCTGTTGTCATAAAGGTGAATTGATATATTCTTTTTTTTTACTTAAATGAACATGTCATAGATACTTTAATTACAAACAATAATTTAAAATTTATCATTTTCAGGGGACAGAGATATATGACGCCAAGCAGGGTTCATTCGTCAATTTGGGTATTTTGGATGTTTTACAAATTTTCGGCAGGGCTGGACGTCCTCAGTTTGATAAATCAGGAACTGGCATAATAATAACTGGCCATGACAAGCTAGCGCACTATCTTTCTCTGCTGACAAATCAATTCCCAATTGAGAGCAATTTTATTAACTGTCTTGCTGACAATCTTAATGCTGAGGTAAGCAGTGCATGTTATTTTAAAACACTGCTGCTTTATTTTTGAAACAGGTGTATTAATTCTATTCTTTTATGTATGTGATTGCAGGTTGCATTGGGAACCATAACAAATGTTGAAGAAGCAATAGAATGGCTTAGTTACACTTATCTCTTCGTCAGAATGAGAATAAATCCACAGGTACAAATATTTCTCATTAATTAACATTATTTCCAGTCTCTACAATCTATTAGAGACTAAATTTGAATATTTACACAGCACAGACCACCAAAATATAGACACAAACCAATTTTTTTTTAAAAATAAATAGAGATGTGAATATTGATGTGACTATGTGTCACATCAATATTCTTACTATTTTCAAACTAAGCTAAACGCTTGTGCTATGAAAATAGGACTAACTTCTAGTCTGGAGTGAGATTCGAACCTGCGACCTTTGGATCACGAGGCGAGAGTCCTAACCACAAGACCAACTAGCTACTCAATATGTTTGACTTGTTTAAAAAAATTACTACGAGCTTGTTAATTTTGAAAAGTTTATGAAAAGGTCATACTATATACTCTTAAAAAGTATAATGTCATGGTAAATAAGTCACACTTTATTACAAAAATATTTTTTTTGTAATAAAATTACATGAAGAGACTCGGTTTGGAATGAAATTTAATAAAAATAAAAAAGTATTGTAAAAAATACATTTTGTGTGTTAGGGGATATAATTATGCTAGAATAAATACTTTATAACTATTATATGTGTCTTAAATATATGTGAGAGGGACATACTTCCACCGTGTTCCTTGCCTAAAAAAGGGGATTAGTTCATTTTTGTACAATCTTATACTCTGAAAGGGAGGACCCACCCTTGCCCGAAACTGTTATAGAAGTTGAGTTATGTTTTAAGGTTTATGGGATGAACTACGGAGATGTCCAAGAAGATCCAACATTAGAAAAGAAAAGAAGAGATTTGATCAGAGCTGCTGCACTGGCTTTAGATAAAGCATGCATGATAAGATACAATGAAAGAACTGGTGACCTGAGCATTACAGGTAACATTTATTAAACATGACATGACTATCCATATGTCAAGTTTGTTCAAATAAAGATATTTTCTGTGTGTGAATATTACACTTTGTAAATTTTTTAGATCTTGGTAGAACAGCTAGTCATTATTACATCAAATATGATACAGTGGAGGTGTTTAATGAAATGATGAAACCAGTGATGCCTGATTCAGACATTTTGTCTATGGTCTCTCATGCTCAAGAATTTCAACAGTTGAAGGTTTGTTATTAGTCTATTATTGTCTCTTCTGCCAAGTTACATTTTTATTAAACCTTTGCCCGCCTGGAACAAATGTTTTTAATTCAATCCGAAGCCAAAACCTAAAGTAAAGAAATACATAAGAGTATCCTAAAAAATTACATAAATATATTGCAAGTTTAAGAAACACTTTTTTTGTGCACGTGAAATGATTGAATCATTCTCAAAATCATGTAAAATTATTTTGTATATTAATAGCTTAATTACAGGTACGCGATGATGAGTTGGGCGAACTGGACGAGTTAACATCAGACAACTGTGAAGTAAATGTTAAAGGTGGAACGGAAAATCTTCACGGAAAAGTGAATATTCTAATGCAGACATATCTTTCAAGAGGACATGTAAAATCTTTCTCTTTAATTTCTGATCTGTCTTATATAACTCAGGTGAGTAAATTTATTATATTAAATTCTCATTTTTACAACTTTCCAACATAATATATATGATCTGTCTTATATAACTCAGGTGAGTAAATTTATTATATTAAATTCTCATTTTTACAACTTTCCAACATAAATCTGAGAAATGTTAACGTAATGCAATAATTTTAACTAATTGTTCCTTTATACTTTACTTCTAGAATGCAGTGAGAATTACTCGTGCCCTATTTGAGATTGTTCTTCGAAAAAATAATGCAATAATGGCTGGACGTTTTCTCATCCTGTCCAAAATGTTGGAACTGCAACAGTGGGACTCGGAAAGTCCTATGAGGCAGTTTCGTACTTTACCAACAAATATAATAGAAAAGCTGGAACACAGAAAACTCAGCGTAGAAAGCATAAGAGACATGGACTCCAGAGAACTTGGTATTTTACACCATTTATTTTTGTACATTGATCATGAATTAAAACTGCACTTGGTAAATTTTACATTAATTTTTTTTACTAAATGAGTATTTTTTATAACTTTGTTTTTTAAGGTGAATTTCTTCGCAACCCGAAGATGGGTATACAAGTGAAACAGTGCGCCGAGCAGTTCCCATTGGTTGAAATGGAAGCCAGTCTTCACCCTATTACCAGGACTATACTTAAAATTAAGCTGCAGATCAGTGCCAACTTTAGGTAACTTTTTTGCTCTGAAATGTGACCGATTTTATTAATGTTTATTCCCCCATTATTTGTTGATATACTGATAAAATTTTGATGTCTTTATTATAGATGGAATGATAAAATTCATGGAAAAACTGCCGAAGCATTTTGGATATGGGTTGAGGACCCAGAGAGTAATTTCATATACCATTCTGAATACTTCCTCTTGACCAGAAAACAAGTAAATCCCTCTTTAAGTTTCATAAAATCATTTCAATTTTTTTAATTTTATTCTGCTGTTTTCAATACCTACCTACATTTTTTAATTCTTTTAATATTCTAATAGATGATCTGTTATGAGATTTTATAATGACAGTTGTAAGAGTAGCTTGTTGGTCTTGTGGTTAGGACTCTCGCCTCGTGACCTTTGGGTCGCAGGTTCGAATCTCACTCCAGACAAGCAAGTTAGTCCTATTTTGATAGCACAAGCGTGTTTAGCTTAATTTGAAAATAGTAAGAATATTGATGTGACACGAATTCCGTGTTCGCATCTCTATTTAAAAAAAAAAAAAAAAACTTTATCAAACTAATTTTGTTGTCTGACTGTCGTACACTCCGTAAATTGCTGGAGTTAAAACATTAAATAATCAGAGTGTGACACGCAATCAGCGCGTGCCATATGTTGCTTGGTCACACAACATAAGTCATCATTATATCTGCCGTGATTTTTCTTGGCTAGTTATACCATAAATAAACATATAGTTTGCTTTGATTGTTTGCCTATTAAAATGCAATTATATATATTTTTTATAGGTTTTGACTCATGAACTCCAGGAGCTTGTCATTACTATTCCGTTAGTGGAACCATTACCTCCTCAGTACTATATAAGGGCTACTTCAGATAGGTAATACTTTTAATGTTATATTTTTTTATTTATTTACACGCCAATCGGCATTACACAACAATGGATACATATTAAATTTTGGTTATTGAAAAATTATAATTAGAGAAAATACTGCACAAGTCCATAAAAGTGATATTTAATGTAGAGTTGTGTGACACAAGTAATTTTTTGATGTTAGCCACAAATGAAGAATGAGGGCCTCCGGGGAAGTTGATATCCGGAGCATGCTGGTTTAACAAGCATGCAATTCTATCTTTGGGTCCACGGAAAACATGATTTTTGTATGATTTCTCAATGGCTAGCAACTTTTTTCTTAGATCAGCCCGTAAAGATAAGTCGGCCACTTGTCTGCGTCTAATTAAACTATCAATCTTGTATTGATTATTATTATATGTAGTGATATTTAAACTTTTCCTTACTATCTTGTAAAAATTTGAATTCTTTTTAAAACTGTTTAAAAAGAAAAATCAAGAAACTATGTGGACTTGATTATTCTTCCCTTATAGTGAATTTATAATTTATCAATACTAGAATTCCTTGGATGCATGTATATTTAATAAAAATCAATTTTTGATAATATATATAAATTAAATTATTGGTCAATCTTTTCAATCAATAAGTTTTAGTGAAGAGACCATGGTAACAATATTATTGTTAAGTAGATTTCAATAGGAATAATACTAGAGTGGAATATAAGATTTTTATTCACAAAATAAATAAAAAATATGGGTTTTATTACATGCACTGATTTATTCAGTCGAAAAAGAAATTAGCATACAACAAATATTTTTTTATCATCTAAAATATCCTGAAGCAAAATAATCCAATGGTACTCTAATTACATACGCGAGAATGGCGAGTGGATCCTCTATTATGATGCCCAGCACCAATCAACCAACTCTGAATCTAGAAATTGACAAATTTATTATTAAGTGTTCAAAGGCAAATTTTGGCATTCAATTCATTTTATTTGTTTATTAGATGTACAGTTTTAAAAGAGTTGCAGAATCATGTTCTCTCTTATGTTTCAGTGTTCTGTAAATCAAGCATACTTTTGTCGTAAATTTTTAAAGGATAGGAAGAAAATTGAAAAAGAATCATAATATGACATTAAAAACTATAAATACTGTCTAAAAATTCAAAATAAATTAATGGCAGAATCACTCAATAGAAGTCTGTTGAACAAAGATATTATTACGAACCGAATTATGGCATTAAATGGCACTTTCAAAATGTTAGCCCATGTTGGTATGATTGTCGTCCTAAGTTCAATAATATTATTAAACAATATTTTTTGTAGATGGTTGGGAGCCCAGACTTACCTACCCTTAAGCTTCCAGCATCTTATTTTACCAGAGAGTCATCCCCCGCACACTGGTTTGTCATTCTATACTTCATTGTGAATAAATATTTCACATAAAATTATCAGTCTACGTTACATTTAGTATTTCCTCTTTTCAGATTTATTAGAATTGCAACCTCTACCTGTGACTGCACTGAAAGAAGCCCAATTTGAAATGCTGTATAATTTTACCCATTTCAATCCGATCCAAACACAGATATTCCATTGCCTCTATCACACGGACAATAATGTTCTGCTGGGGGCACCAACGGGATCGGGCAAGACAATAGCTGCCGAAATAGCAATGTTCAGGGTGTTCAAGCAGTATCCAAAAGCTAAGGTTTGTTTATCCATAAAATTCATTGTACGGTAAACAACAAACAATATTTTTGGTTTTTCGAAGAACAGTTCTTTTGAAAGAAGGTTTTCACTTTGTGGTGACATAATTAATTAGATAAAATCAAATTTGTTTGTTTGCACCACTTTATTAGATACAATAATTTAATAATCTAAATCTCCCATGTGTAGTTAGTTTTCTGAGAGATTCTCCTGTATATGTATATGTAACCTCTCTGGCCGGCGTTTTGGATCCCATTGCAGAGTCCGTCGGGGCTGATGTCACATATCATAGAAAACTACACATACAAGATTCTGAACAGTCGTAAAAACCTGAGAACATTTTTAATAATCTACATGTTTCGAGAACAATGTTCTCTCCTTTAGTATAACTTGTATACTAATTAATACCTATGGATAATATAAAACTAGATACATACAGGGTGTACCAGAGCTAGTAGTAGAAACTTGGCCGGGAGATTCCTGACTATTTTATGAGTCTAAAATGTTCAAGCAACCACAACCTAATATCAATAGTTATGCAATATCAAAGTTTGCATTTTTTTTTTCAATATTTCTGACTTATTTTTTGTTAAAAGTTGAAATATCATTACAGTAATTTATATCGATTATGAAAAATTCATTTACTTTAATACAACTTAAATAAAATGATAAAAACTTTGTAAAAAATAACTTTTTTCAATTTTTGCAAGGTTTTTATTATTTTATTCGACTTGTATAAAAGCGAATGAATTTTTCATAATCAATATAAGTTACTGTTATGATAATTCCACTTTTTGCAAAAAATAAGTAAGAAATATTGAAAAAAATGAAAACTTTGATATTGCATATCTCCATAACTATTGATATTTGGCCACGGTTGCTGAAACATTTTAGACTCATAACATAGGCAATAATCTACCGGTAAAATTTCTGCTGCTAGCTCTGATTCACCCTGTATATGGTTATCCCGAAGAAAAGAACGTTGTTTTCGAAATATGTCGATATTGTATCTAATAAAGTGGGGTAAACAAAGTAATTTTGATTTTATTTAATTAAAGTTTTTTAGGCTGGTTCGTGATTCAGATACATACAATGTTTATTTTAAATTTTTGATAATATGTTAATTATTATAAAAATCCAATTTACCTTTTATTTACCCTTCACATTTAAAATGGCATGACTCCACTTCATTTCGATTCCGCAACGTAATATTTTATATTTAAGCATTTGAGTAGCTTGTTGGTCCAGTGGTTATGACTCTCACCTAGTGATCCAGTGGTCGGTGGTTCGAGCCCCGTTCCGGGATACTGGCAACTTAGTCCTATTTTCATAGCACAAATTAGTTAAGTTTGAAAATATTTTGTAATAATATTGATGCTAAAAATATTTCATATTAACTTTACTCAAACAATAAATTTTGAACTTTTAAAAGAATTATGTACATCTGGAACACAATTTAGCCTTATTTTTATTTACGTTCTGTTGGCATTTATTACGCAGTAAATATCTAGTACGCCTTCTTTAGCTGTTCTGTCTTTCTTGACTCATGAACTAAGTGAACTCAATCCACCTCTGGCAGTCTCATTCGTGATCATAATTATTAATTTAATAAATTTATTTCAGGTAGTGTATATTGCTCCAATGAAAGCGCTTGTCCGGGAGAGAATGAATGATTGGAAAATCAGATTGGAACAAAAACTTGGAAAAAAAATTGTTGAACTAACTGGTAAGATATATTTTTTAGCAGCAGTTCATATTTTCAATTGCCCATCATTAATTTGTTTTTATTATCGTACAGGTGACGTATCTCCTGATATTCGAGCAATAAAGGAATCCCATGTTATTGTTACGACTCCTGAGAAGTGGGACGGCATCAGCAGGTCCTGGCAAACCAGAAATTATGTAAAGGATGTTGCGCTGATTGTTATAGATGAAATACATCTTTTGGGTGAAGACAGAGGACCTGTTTTAGAAGTCATTGTGTCGAGGTAACCAATTGATCATTTATTTTAATAATAAAATTATTTGATTGTTAATTTGTTCTAAAAATGTCTTTTTTCAAACTGTTTTCAGAACAAATTTCATCGCTTCACATACTTCACGCACCCTACGTATTGTTGGACTTTCCACTGCTCTAGCAAATGCTAAAGATTTAGCAAATTGGTTGGGAATCGGAGCTATGGGACTGTACAACTTTAGACCTTCTGTTAGACCAGTTCCTTTGGAGGTCTGTACACTTCTAGGTCACATTTTAATTTAAAACCTTTTTAAAATAAAACTTAAATATTAAATAATAAACAACCAAAATATGGGCATACATAGTATGTTTAATTGATTTTTTTTATTTAAGGTACATATATCAGGACATGCTGGCAGACATTACTGCCCACGTATGATGTCCATGAACAAGCCGACATTCCAAGCTATTCGCCAACATTCACCTGCCTCCCCAGCTTTAGTGTTCGTTTCTAGTAGGCGACAAACAAGGTAGAAAAATATTTGGAAATATTAATATTATCAAATTAGTTTTTAATGAATACTTATGTATTTCTTCTAGGCTATTTGTTATGTCAGTGTTTTGCTGTGACTCCAACATTCTGCTAACATCTAAATATAATAATTTCGTTGTCTGTTCGTTCGTTCAGCTGTCCGTCCGTCCCCGTAACTTTGTGTAATGTGCGTAATTTCATTCGAATTCACGGGTAAAAAAAACAAATTAAAAAGCCAGAGATGGTGCTTGAATCCCGGGCCAGAAAACCCGAAGGTGGCAACGATAGCGATGATGCTACTTGCTGCCTCTTCGCGGACCGTCAAAAAGATACTATAAATATATACTAGGGCTTAGCAAAAACTCAAACCAATGTTCCATAATTTTTGACAGGTAACAGCTAGTAATGTAAATAAAAGTGCAAACCGACATAAAACAATGAGGTTGGGGCTTATTATTTGTGAAATACATAATAAGCCCCGATCTGCCGAAATTCGATTTGAAATATCAGCTATGACAAAAATAATGCTATATACTAAAATATACCATGTTATTGCGCATCTGATTATGTCCTGTGTAAATGTACTTTTCTATTAAATTTCTTATTAGTGGTATAAATATTATGATGAACTTTTATTAATGTCTTTAATAATGTACGTATATACAGTCTATGATATTAAACTTATTTAATTTGTAGATTAACCGCATTGGACTTGATTGCATATCTCGCAGCTGAGGATGATCCAAAGCAGTTCCTTCACATGAGTGAGGAAGAAATGGAACAAATTATTTTAAATATTAAGGAAAGTAACCTGAAGCTCACGCTAGCATTTGGTATCGGCATCCACCACGCCGGTTTACAAGAAAGAGACAGAAAAACTGTTGAAGAACTATTTGTTAATCAAAAAATTCAGGTGTGTTTCATTTTTGTCAAACATGAAACATTATCATAAGTATGTATTATTTACATCTGTATTTAGTTTTTCTGTTTTAATATAAGAATTTTTATAAATCTGGATGATTCATGAGATTTATAAGGCTCTGTTTAATGATGATTAATAAATACAGTCACACTTTGATAAACCAAAACATTTTTTCCCATCGCCCTTTAGAAACTTTTCGTACATCTTTTCCACCTACAAAAGAACTTTAATGTCCTACACCTTTCCTTTCGTCACTGTTACAACCTTTACTCTTTTTATATCCATATAAGTTATGTATTATATTATATCTTATATTATAGCTGTAGTGATAGTCCAATATTTTACAGAAAATAAGTCAGAAATATTGAAAACATTTCGACATTTCAACCAATGGGTAAAGAGTATTTTCTATTCATAATTGAATGAGGAAGACTCCCCCAAAGCTTTTGCTACTAGCTACGAGATACCCTGTAAATATATCATTGTAATTACAATTTTTCAAACCATAGATGGCGATAGTGTAATTGTTCTAATATGAAAAATAAGTTGCATGAATAATACATATGCAACATTAAAAAAATGTATAGTGTATGGCTGTTCTTGGTTGGAATCAGTGAATGTCGCATTGTGTAAAGTGATTACTAAAGCCAGCCAAGACCCAAAAAAGACTTCCATAGGTGCTTTCTCACATATAAATAGCTTTGTCTCATATATAATTTATTTCATTTAAAAATATTCCTCTTTTTTCTAAGAATATATTTAAAAACTTTTTTGGTTTTAGATTTTGATCTGTACGGCGACATTAGCCTGGGGTGTAAACTTTCCCGCCCATTTGGTTGTCATTAAGGGGACAGAATATTTTGATGGAAAACAGAAAAGATATGTGGACATGCCAATCACCGATGTCTTGCAGATGATGGGAAGAGCGGGAAGGCCACAGGTAACCTATGTCGCAGCTATTTTTTTAATATTTTCAAATATGGCTCCAGATTTCAAACCAAATTTGTTGAGATTTGTTTTGTACAATGTTAACTTGATTACATATATTTTTCCAGTTCGATAACGAAGGTGTTGCTGTTGTTTTGGTGCACGATGTCAAGAAGAACTTTTACAAGAAATTCCTTTATGAACCCTTCCCTGTCGAGTCAAGCATACTGGCAGTTCTTCCTGATCATTTGAATGCAGAAATTGTTGCAGGTAAATATGTAAATATGAAATATCTTAACATTTGCAAATAATATCTCGTATATCTTTGCTCAGTATTAATTCAAATATGTACATATATACTTTCAGGAACAGTACAGACTAAGCAAGACTTATTGGACTATTTAACGTGGACATATTACTTCAGAAGACTGTTACAGAATCCATCATACTACAACTTGGAATCTTTGGAAGCCGGTGATGTGAATCGTTATTTATCAAATTTAATTCAGACATCTCTTGATACACTGGCAGCTGCAAACTGTGTTGAAATTCAAGAGGTAAACTTTACGCAGATTTTATTAAAATTTGATAATTTTTGGAGAAATATTTAAACGTACTTCTTTTTAAAAATATTTCCCCGATGCTATAGCTCTTTTTATTCTGTGTCATCTAGTTTCTGCATCTACTCTATTTCTCAAAATTGTTCTCTTTACTAAATGTACAATATTTAGATGTAGATAAAAAAACCTTTGTATCTGAATTTATAGCACATTCAAATTTATATATATGTATGTAAATATATATTTCTATTTCTTAGTGCAGGCAACTAATTTGTAGGAATTTTTTTGACGCACGTCATCATAAATGTATGAAAAATTTAAAGTTTTTTTCTTGTACAAATAAGGTACATAATATATTATACTATAATATGCCCACAATCTGTTTTAAAAATAAAATCTGTTAACTTTTTTAAGCTTTACAATTTAATTTTTAAGCCAAAATAGTTTTTTTATGAAAATGTTTCATCCTGCCTGAATGTTTTTTGAACTTCATTTTCAATCGGTATAATCTATTTTTAATCATTATTATTGAATTTAAATACCAAAAATCAGTGCCTTTCCTTTTTTTCTACAGGATGAACGTAACATAAGAGGTACTTGGGTGGGTCGCATTTCCTCTTTCTACTATCTCTCCCACCAAACCATGAGACATTTCTGCGACAAACTGTCTGCGGACATTAGCCTCGAAAACATGCTCCGAGTCCTGTGTGATGCTCATGAATACAGTACCTTGCCTGTTAGGCACAATGAGGATGTACTTAATGGGTAACTTGAAGATTTTTTTTAAAAACGTGATTGCATTGTCCCCCGAATCATGTATTGTCCTGAAAATGTCACATTGAGTTTACGAAAGTAAGTCCTATGGAATCAGTAACAAGCACTGTCATAGGTTTTCGAAATATTTAATGTTTTATGCCATAAATAATTAGCTATCCAAACTATTTTCTGTGCTCAACTTTGTATTTCTTTATAGAAACAAATCCTTTGTTGGCAAAATCAACCAAATTTTGAGATTTTTTAAGGTGTGTTTAAGAATACATATCCCCTAACATACACATATTGAATTTGTATTCTTCCAGTGAATTAGCCAAGCTGTGTAGATGGGAAGTGGACTCCTTATCACTGGATTCTTCACACACTAAGACATTCCTTCTGCTTCAGTCACATTTCTCTCGCCTACACCTTCCATCCACGGACTATCTTACAGATCTGAAATCAGTATTGGATCAGGCTATAAGAATATTGCAGGTCAGTAAGATTTTTGATTACATTGGAAGTTGACTGTTTTAATGAATTTACAACTTGCGAATTTTATAGTATCCTCCTCCTACCTTACTGTAAGAAAGGAAGAACTTATTTTAAAAGAACTCAATTGTATTATTGTCTAACCACCCCGTCTCACTCCCAACCCTCAAATTCTTGATCTCTTTTGGCAGGAAACTTAGTACATATTAGCCTTCGGTTAGATTAATAACATGCATGTGAGGAATGTTTTAGGAAGGTTTAAGTGTGTGAATGTTGTTTTGACGAAGAAACGGGTATGTCTCGAAACCAGTTTAAAAATCTCCATAAGTGGTTAAATTCTAACTATTATTTTGTAAAAATGCCTGACCACAAAAAATATTGATAATTTATGGTATTTTGATTAATACAAGATAAATGTCCTGTAATTTTAGGCTATCATTGATACATGCGCTGAGCGTGGTTGGCTGTCACCCACATTGTGCGCACAACAGATCATGCAGATGGTCATTCAGGCCCGCTGGGTCCAAGAATCTCCATTGGTATCACTGCCGCATGTTGAGAACCACCACCTGTATTTGTTCAATGCCATGTCAAAATCGACAAATAAGTGTTGCACCACACCAGGCGGACTCAAGATGGCTTGTTCGCAAAACTATGAGGCACTGGCTGGGCCCTTACGAAGCGAGTTTGATGATCATCAGATTGAGCAAATTCATAAGGTACTATTTTATTTTACACGCGGGATATCCTGTTCAAAAAAATTAATCACCTTAAATACATATTAGAGTCTGACCACCTTAAATACATAACAGAATATTGTGAAAAGTTCAATTCTTGTAGTGTACATTCATAGATTAAGAGCCGGTTGCATCAACTTGGTTTATATAGTAAAAGTTTGTTTATAGATTTTTACAAAAACAGGTTGCTTGATTGGTGATTGGAAAATGCAAAAATCTATGCTTTAAACAAACGATTTCTATTAACCAAGTTGATACAATCTGCCCTAAGAGTACTCAAAATTTATATTTTGAATCCTATTGATCAATAATATTGATAGTACAGGTTTGTTATCTAAAGCTGGCACGTACACAGTATTCCCGCCAATGCAATTTTATTATACAGCATGTATAAAAAAAATCGTTTTATATTATTTTAACCAATTAAAAATGCAATTTTTTTAAAGGCACTTAGTAAATAACAATCTGTGCTATTCTGAAAATAGCAATATTGAGATGTCAAATCTTTATTTCAATCTTGACAGGTATGTATAACATTGTATTGCCGCCAATTTTGATGTTTTAAGTTTGACATATTTGAAATTAATGAATTCAATCAATCAGTAACCTCTAATGCGTAAACAAACCTTAAGTTATTCACAATTATGAATAATGAGCTTTTTAATTTATTGAATTCATTAATTTCAAACCTGTCAAACATAAAACATCAAAAAAAGGCGTCACAATGTTATACAATAACTCTCAAGATACAGGAAATAGCAATATTGTTAGTTCAGAATACGATGAATGTTTGTTTTAATTGCCACGTAATCTCCTTTTATCAAAGGGTTGTTATATTAAACCACCATTTTTAAAATCTTCGAGTCAATTGGGTGGGTCGTGTATAAAATAAAAAACGATGGGATATTGTAAAAAAAATAATACTTATTTTGTTACATTATTGTTTTTAATCAGAATCGCGAATCAATTCTTCTATGCCACTTAAATCTTCAACACTAGAAGAATTTGATGATTCACTATCGGAATGTCCTACTCTTATCATAAGACAGAATTTACTGAGATATTAGAGAATACCGATTACCGCGGCACGTATGAAAATAAATTCAACAATTAATTCGATAAAAAATAGTAAACAAGTGTTTACCAGATTCTAATTATTGTTAGATAGATCTCGACTAGGCGCACCTTTTGGTAATGTTTTCAAGTATGTCGAATCGAATAAATATTAATTGAGTAATAAGCATTCAAAGAGGGCCGCGAAAAAATATTTCTTTATTAATTTTCTCAAGCGCGCCTGTCTGATTTTATATATATAAAAATATATCAAATAGATAGGTATTCACTCAGTCCGTGACAGGGCACAGCGTCTGAGATGCCATAGGTTATCATCTTCGCTATTATGATGCCATGTGTTACCATCATAAATCTACCTGTCTGATACACTCTAAGTAAACCAAATAATATTTGTATAACTTATATGTGCTCGGTTGACTTTGACTGGCCGACGGGTTCAAACTAAACAGGGAATCAAACAAAACATCATCCCCTGTATTTCATAATAGTAGTAAAAACAAAAAAGAAAATAAAAATAAAAAAGTCTCTGTCACGCTCATAAGCTTGACCGCGTGCGAGAGACAGAGATTTTTCGAGATGCGTATGCAGTGCGACGTCACCCCGTGCACTTTTGCGGGTGACAGGGTGGAAAATGTGTGTACACGCCAGCTTTAATTAACCAACCTGTATACAGGAGCCTTAACAGAGTTCAAATCATTGAAACTATATCTGTTCAATAATATGTTTTATGAATCTATTTAATGTTGTGATCTGTTCCTTATTAGGTCATATCTGAATGGCCAACGTTGAGAGTTAGGTTAAGTATCAGGGGCGTCTGGAGTGACAGTCCAATGGAACAAAACAGGCCCGTGCAACAACCACCCACCAGAGATCAATGGATGAAAGTACATAGTGAACAGGTACAACTAAAAACAATACATACTATACAGTAAAATCCTGTTAATTCGAAATTCGCCATAATTTTAAATTTTTAGACCTGCAAGTCCCAAAATCTTAATTTCATAGTAGATTAGCCCCGTTAATTCAAAAAATTCAGTAATTCGTAATTATTTTCAACCCCTTGCGCCATAAATCAATACATTTTAGTTCACATAATTCTAAATTTTTTGGAAATTTGACAAAATTTAAAGATATACTTCAATTTTTTTTTGCAAATGAGAACAAATATCAATGTCAGGTACTTTTGTAATAGAAATGTCGCGATCTTTGTATTAGTATAATAAATGTTGCGTTTTCGAAATGATTTTGGTTTTGGCATATTTCGTAATCACAATTTTTTTTTGATTCTATTGAATTTCGAATTAACAAGGTTCTACTGTATACTGTTCCTTTAATTTAAAATGTATCAACCTACTCTCTGTTACTGATAATTTGGGTATTCTTCCGCATTAATTTATTAGGGGGTCTGATGAATTGTAAACGTCAAATATTAATAGCTATTAAGAATTAATCATATGTGTACTTGTTTTTGACAACAATCAATACACCTAAGATCATTTTTAGGGCCAACTTAAAACAGACTATATTTATTAATTTGTAACATTGAAAACATTGTAGGATTATACTCTCATTGTGGAAATGTCACGAAGTGGAGGCAAGACAAAATCGGTACATTGTCCGAAATTTCCAAGAGGTAAAGATGAGGGCTGGTTCCTGACTCTAGGTTCCATGGAATATAAAGAAGTATTGGCTCTGAAGAGAGCAAGCACAAGAGGACCACGATCCTCACAGCACATCAGCTTTTTCACACCATTCAAACAAGGTATGTACTAAATACATAAATATTAATTAAACATAATAAAAAATAATAGACAAAGTAAGTATAGTATTTATTGTAATTTGGTGTGCATTTGAAATAGAATTAGAATGATAAACACAGGAAAATATCTTTGACTTTTGAAATCACTTACAATGTGCATCAAATTTTTCCTAAAATTGATGATTTTACTAATCAATGTTATATTATAAAGATCTGTTTTCAAAATTTTGAAAGTACATATTGAGCTGCCAACTGAGTAATTCCTATTACAGTAGAACTTTGTTAATTCAAAATTCAAGGGACCCAAAAAACATTTTAAATTATGCAGAACCCCAATAAGTCGAAATTCAAGGTACAAAAAAAAATATATGCCGCGATGCGATTGCGAAATTTGCAAAAAATCATAAAACTTGTGGAAAAAGCCATATGAAAAAGTCTGTATTTTTGCATATTTCTTGAAATCCTCTTAAAAATGTAATATTTAATATGCTAATACAAAGATCGTGACATTTCTATTACTGAAATACCCGGTATTGACATGTTTTCACTTGTGAAAAAAATCAAAATATTTTTTCAATTTCATCAAATTGAAAAAAAATGTTATGTGATATGAAATGTATTATATTAATTTATGGCGTATGGGGCCAAAAATTATTTCGAACTACGAATTACCATGATTTTCAAATTATCGGGGTTTTACTGTACTTGAAAATTTTATTTTGTAGGATCATATTATTTTTTATTTGACAAGGAGCTTAAATGAATGCATTGCAATATTTACGGCCATTTATAAGCTGCCTTTCCACAATACTTTATCAGTCACAATATTTTATCCAGATATGTAAACCAATTTTGATTACTAATTGTAAAAGGCACCTTCATTTTTCTAATTTTATAACATGAAATTTGACTTTTAGTTTTTGAGTATGCTTTTAGTTCCCCCATTCACTTTCTGTATTTTATCACTTGCAGGCCGCACAATCCTGACCTTATACATTTTGAGTGATTGCTACTTGGGATTGGATCAACAGTATAACATACAGTTAGATGTTGTGGAGTCACTTCCGGGAGAAGGATCCTTTGACATAGTTCCTGCTGAAAAATTATAAATAATATTTCATTTTTATAAGTCCATAAACAGAGGTTGACATCTGATATGTACATATTTGAAAAAATGGCACAAGTTTAAAAAACAAAATGATATTGTTTTGGTTGGAAGCCGCTTATTTTTTCATTTTTAAACATTTATTATGCAGTTAAGTTTTTTTACAAACATTAAAAGAAAAATTATGTCCATATATGTAAAATTAAACAGCTGCAAAAATCGGTCTTTTGTTTAATTATTTTTCATTTATTTTTCATTACATACCTACCTACCTAACTGTATTTGCAAAATATGCATTTTACAGGTTTTAAAAAAACAAGAGAATTTATTTTTAATATTTTAATTATGTACAGAAACAACCAACAAATTCAGAACATCAAAAAAGTTAAACAATGACTTATTTACACACTGAAAATATAATTTTAAGCGAACCGGAAATACATAATTTCAAAACATTTAGTGAAGAAAAAATAAAAGAGAAAATTATTTTAAAAGCATTTTACAAAAGGTACCTATGTAATTATTTTATTAATACATAGAGCATATCCCTTATCGTGAATATATGGTTTAATGGCAAGGTTACAATGGGCTCGATTATCTGAGATGGATGAGGAATAAGCTCCGAGATAATGAAAATCCCGAGTAATCTTAAAATTCTGTATAGAACATATGAATAAATGAGGGGTATAAAAGCAAAGCATAAGTATCTACAAAAAATCTGAGACTATTCAAAGAAATTTCAAAAAGAAATTAAATCAAAAAATCTTATTTTAAAACAATTTCTGCCTTAGTTTTCCTCATATACGTACGTATATAAATAAATATTTAACTTTAAATAATGGATATTGCTGTTTGCTACCAAATAGTGGACATTGCTGCATTTGCTATTAACCTAATTGGATATAGCTGTCCTTGCTATTCAGTCTAAAATCAACATTGACTGTCACCTAAGTGCGAGGCGGCAATTTTGTCATGTGACACATCCTTAGGAGTTGATTGGTTAAAGTGGATATTACTGCCTTTGCTTTTTACACTACGAGGATATAGCTGCCTTTGCTTTAATTGTGATTTTCAAACATGATTTTGAAGGGATAGAGCTATATTTCCTATTAAAAAACCTCAAATTCAGTAAACTCTGAATTAGTAATCCTCTAATTTTTTGGGTATAATTGCCTCTTATATCCCCTGAATAATGGACAATTATCCTAAACATGCTGGCATGCTATCAGGAAGGTGCCTGGTTGTTAGTCATCATGGCTGGTGAGTGATGCTGGGTACTATTGATAAATTAACAAAACATTCAAGTTTATTCTTAAATACCTTTTTATTGTACCTTGTATTTTGAATTAACGAAGTTCTACTGTAATCAATTAAATTTGATCCATGTAATCCTGCTCTGCAGAATGTTGCTATATGTAGTATATTGCAATTATTGTTTGGATGATGAAAAACTATGTAACTTCTATCTAGAAATCTAGCTTGCAGATTACTTATTTCCTTTACGACAATAACTTTGCAATAAAATCTATAATTCCACATTCACAAGAACAGTCCTAATATGTACTATTTGGAGTCAATAAATGCAAATGTACCTGTGCATCATAAGGAATCATGACTTTTGCATAACATATAGTCTGAAAAGAAAAAAGAAATATTTAATCAAAAGAATATTATGATATATTAAAATATTATAATAATTGTGATAGGAATAATTACAAGATATATCACTTCTTTTAATTTTTTCCAAGGTATATTTTTACATAAAAGTCATGCTTCAATGTACTCACTGAACACTCCTGCTGCGAATAACGAAAAATAATAAATTTATGCAGTATAATATTTTGTTCATGGGTGTGGCGACAAACACCCTATTGGCCATATTGCAATTAATAATTATTTATAGTAAACAACACAAATATTACATAAAAAAATTGAATATATAAAGAGGTTAAAATATCTTTGGAACGCTACATTTCAGTCGGGAACATATTAACACGGGTACATATAAATATTTGTGTTGATAAAAAATATAAGCCGTTTTACAGCTTTTTGTAGAAAAATATAAGCTGTTTTTTCAAGGGTGATTGGTAAAAATTATTTTCATTTATCATAAACTTATACAAAATCAATCAGTCATAGGACAAATTATTAATTTTGTCATTGGTTCTTTTAAGGAATGGCAAGAATTTATTTCAAGAATGATTTCATAATTAATATTTGACTAAAATATTTATTCTGAGGTTGATCTTCAAAAAAAAATGTTTTATACAATAAAAATTTGTACATAATTCGATCAGGGCACACACACATCCACTAAAGGTTTGATCATTATTTATATTTATTAAGACTGGATATCAAATATTAGGTCCTTACATATGAAATTCACGTTTTATTATGTCCTTACATATGAAATTCTCAAATATCTTCTCTTTGGTTAGGAATTCCAAATCCAAATTTATACAGCTATTTACTCATGTATTTGTGTTTTGAAAATAATAATTCATTTGTTTTTTCCTCAATGGTTTTTTTCTTTGCGTCACTCAGTTTACAAAATAAAAAATTTGAAATATCGCGTTGTTTACGAGTACGAGTTCCACCGTGGCACCAGTGCTGCAGAAACGGCTCGAAGGATTAATGATGTGTATGGCTACGGTGCCGCAGAAGAAAACACAGTGCGTTTTTGGTTCCAACGGTTTCGTTCTGGAAATTTCGACCTGCAGAATAAACCCCGTGGACGGCCGGAGACCAAAGTTGATAATGAAGAATTGAAGGCTATTGTGGAAGCGGATCCATCGCAAACCACATCCGAGTTAGCTGCAGGCTGCGGTGTTAGTGATAAAACTGTTTTAATCCACTTGAAGCAAATTGGTAAGGTGAAAAAGCTTGAAAGGTGGGTACCTCACGAATTGAGTGAAGCAAATCAACAAACGCGCGTTGACTGCTGCGTTGCATTACTCAACCGGCACAATAATGAAGGAATTTTAAATCGAATCATTACCTGTGATGAAAAGTGGATCCTGTACGATAATCGGAAGCGCTCATCGCAATGGCTGAACCCTGCCGAACCAGCCAAACCATGCCCCAAGTGAAAATTGACTCCAAAAAAGTTACTTGTGAGCATTTGGTGGACTAGTGCTGATGTCGTTCACTACAGCTATCTTAAATCTGGCCAGACGATTACGGCAGATGTCTATTGTCAGCAACTGCAAACCATGATGGAAAAGCTAGCTGCTAAACAACCGAGGCTGGTTAATCGCTCTAGGCCACTGCTGCTTCATGATAACGCTAGACCACACACTGCACAACAGACGGCTACCAAATTAGAGGAGCTTCAACTGGAATGTCTAAGACATCCACCGTACTCTCCGGACCTTGCCCCAACAGATTACCATTTTTTTCGAAATTTGGATAACTTCTTGCAAAGGAAAAAATTCAACTCCGATGGGGCAGTCCAAACCGCCTTCAAAGATTTTATTGATTCCCGTCCGAATGGTTTTTTTAGTAAAGGGATCGATGAACTACCTATGAGATGGCAAAAGTGCATAGATAGCAATGGTACATACTTTGATTAAATAAATATATTATAATAAAAAAAAATCGGCTTTATGTTTCTCCCATACTAAACCTCAATTTCATATGTAAGGACCTAATATTATGTACATAATAAAATTGCAAAAACAAATTTGAGATTTATAAAATTCTAATCTAAGGTCAACTATAAAGTCATATTTAAAAAATCTGAAACAAAAAAAAATATCTTTTCAAATTGAGTGAAATTTTTATATCATATACAGTTCTATAATATATTTTAATTAAAACTCAACACCACATACTGAGTCGCTTAATCAAAGTCAATTAATTATGCATACAGAAAATTTTAATATATTTATTAATCTTTATTTTCATGTGTACTTTGGGGTCTAATAACAAATTGAAATATTGTGAAATAATTTTACAATATTGAAAAATATCTTTATTAAGGTCTACATCATTATGGTTTTGTTACAAATTATGTAATAAAACTACAGTCAAAGACAAGTTTAATAATAAACGCACCAAACTTTTCACCTTAAAATGGGGATCAGTGTTCTGATTTACCATGTGAAAATTTATTGGAAATTTAAATTGTCAACATATTTTAATATATATCCATAAAATTAATGGTTATCTGTCAATTTTTATGAAAATTGATATGATTATTTGACTTTATTATAATTATAATATTCTCGCCAGTTTTACAAGATTTTTTTTACAATAAAATACATCTACATGTTAGTTGAAAATAGTGAAAATATTTGATACGACATATGTTCACATCTCTATTTTTTTAAAAGTTAAAATTAAAAATAAATACCTATGTACATTAGAACTGCAATTATTTGATACTTCCTTATTATCTGAACTGAATGTTTCAAATTGTAGAGAGGTGAGGAAAAACCATGGACAAAAAAATTAGGCACTTTTTTTTAAAAATAAAATGTTTTTAGTGTAAATTGTAATGTAAATATAATATCATATAAATTGGCCCACTATTTCAAAGTTCATTTTAATATATTATATTCAAGAACATATTCTTATTGTGAAGTTGCAATTTTTTCAGAACAAAGTTCTGTGAAATTTAAAACCGAATTAATGAATCAATTAGAAAGACACAGAAAAATCAAATCCACGACTTTTTCGTGGATTTGATTTTTCTGTATGTCTTTCTAATTGATTCATCAATTTGGTTTTAAATTTCACAGAATTTTGTTCTGAAAAAATTGCAACTTCACAATAAGAATGTGTTCTTGAATATAATACACGTATGTTGTATCAAATGTGTCCAAAAATGAATTAAATGGTTAATTCTGGCATCCCCTAGCGGCAGTTACACAAAGTAATTTGTGCTTACCGCACCAGAAAAATTGGATTGCTCTAAAAATGGATAATATATGTTAATCAATTAATAAATTAAACTTACAGATAAGGTCGAAATATTCACAGAAATTGACAAGGCCACTATAGCATAATTGGATAACGCGCCTGCCTCGGATAGGAGGAGATCCGTGGTTTGAATCCCGGTAGCAGCCAAATATTTTTTCGTGGATTTGATTTTCTGTATGTCTTTCTAATTGATTAATTAATTTGGTTTCATTTTGATAGTATAAAAAAATAACCAGCATGCAAAATTACCTGGAATATTCAGAGTTCCACTGAATGTACAATGTAAAGCTGTGCATTGCATGAAAATAAAACGTTTTACAGAAATCACAACATTGTAAAGTACGAATAACAATTATTTTATATAATATAATAAATCACGGTAATGTTTGGCGCAATGGTACCACATGGAAAAAATAACAAAAACTGATTTCTTATTCTAAATTTTTTTTATAAAAATACAGGTTCCCCGTCATACATCAAAATAACACATACTTTAGGTATTTGATTTTTTGAGCTTTTATGAATTTTCCTTCAGATTCTTTAAAATACTTAAACAGTAGAAATATAAAGATTGGGTATTAAATATTTACAATCAAATTAAATAATAGCTAACTGATAATCAATTTTTTTTAAATTTCATTTATGAATTCTGAATGCAGATAAAAATACCTGAAGTAATGAATACATGCACTACAAAAATCTGCTATGTCAATTAATAATTGTATAAAATTGATTAAATATAATAACACAGAAACTAAATAATTATTTTATTTATAAAATGGTGCCACAAAGTGAATTTAATAAATTTGAAAGAATAATTGTTTAGTTTATATATATGGAAAAATACTCATGAAATTTCTTTCTGTTTGACTGTATTTGAGTAAAGGGTTTTCACTTAAAAATATAATATTCCAGCTCTTTTATGACAGTTCTATCGAAATATACTAAAATCATTTCTGATATCGAATAAAAATACACAAATGTTGAACAGTTTAAAACTCTCAGCAGGGTTGGTGGACGCAAATTAAATTATTAATAATGAATTTTTTATTACAATGTACATACGGGTGCGCTTCTATATTGTTCCATTTTAGTGTTCACGCAGGGCTATTAATTTTTTATTGGTTCTTTTTTTCCTTCTTCCTTTGGTTTACAGCAGATAAGCACTGTTGTTGTCTTTTGAGTATCCCATCTAACTGGTCCACGAAAGCATCAAATGAAAATTTCATTTCAAACCTTTTCCTCCCTGCTTCTCCCATTCGTTCTCTGAGATCTGGATCCAGTACGAGTTTCTTGATAGCATTTGCAAAGTTAGATGGCTCCGGTTCGCAGAGAAAACCTGTCACTTGGTGCACTATGGTCTCAGTCGGCCCGCCTGAATTAACAGCTACTACGGGCTTAGCAAAGAACATGGCTTCTAATGGCACAATACCAAAATGTTCGTTGGAAGGGGTGTAAATGAGCACATTGCAATAGTTAAGCAATGACATTTTGTCGACATCTGATGGTGACTTTAAAAAAGTAACTTTGTCTTCTAACTTTAACTGATGTGTTATATCTGACAATTCTTGAAAATGTTCCAAGTTTTCGATGTTGATGGGGTCGTATCCTCCAGCCATAATTAAATGCACTCTTTTCCACTCCTCATCAGTTACCTGTTCTTCTAAAGAATGTAACGAATGCAAGGCGAGAGCGAGATTCTTCTTACGCTCGTATCTATTTATGGAAAGAAGTAAAATGGCATCCGGCTGAACATTTACCACATCTTTAATGTGCTTTGGAGTAGTTCTACTGAAAAATTCTGTATTAATAGATGGATAACAGATGTCTGGTACATCCAAAATCTTTTTGAAAGCTTCTTTGTACACTCTTGCGGTATATTTGCTGTTAACCAGAACTTTGTCTGCTTTTGAAGTGCTCAATTCTTCCAACCAATTGAGTGGCATTCTGTAAAGTTGTTTGAAATATCCACCTTTCGGTGTTAAAAGTTTGTCAGGATGATGGCAGTAAAATACCACTCGAAAATTACCTTTAGCACATTTTAAAAAAGGAATACATAAAGATATTAGATCACAGAAAATTAAACTTGGTTCTTGAATCGGAATAACGTACCAAGCTAAATATATTGCGGCGTACACCATCCTCGTGTACGCGCAGAGGGCTTGAAATCTTCCCAAAATTGATCTTGGAAGCCAATCTCCCACTACGGTAACAGGAAACGTTCCATCTCGTGTTTCCACGAAGCAGTGACTTTTGTCATGGTGGTTTGTATAAAAACTGACTTCATGCCCTTTCTTTTTATAAGCCAACGCCGCATCTACGACGAGTCTTTCAGCTCCACCTATCCCGAGATCGGGATGAAGAAATATAATTTTTACCATTCTAATGATTTGTAAACAATATAAAAGTACTCTTACACCATATCCTCTCGGTGTTTCCTTTGGAGGACAATAGTTTGTGTCTCCTTCGAACGCTGATTAGTCGAGAAAATACTAAAAAAACGAATTAAAATATTCAGAAAGCGAATATGAAATTTCAGAAAACTAAAAACCTAACTCCCTCACCGTCACATCCTTATTTTGAAAAATATTTGTTTTCTATGACTTACTAAACGTCAAATTTAAATGCATTGTGAAAAATGTGAAATACAAAAAAATAGAACCACGTACATAATTCTATTATCTGTGGTTATGTCATCTTTGCCCCATAGAGTGCAGCTCTATGGGGCAAAGATGCCCTGCTCCTTGCCCTTTGCCCTAGCCTTCACACCTATGCATTCTATGCATGCCACTGTCGGCGAATGTGACAGTTATATTCTCCTTTCTATGGTGACAGCTGGTTCATTCTGGCACTCGTGTTTATTGAAATTTCAATAGCAATAAGATGAATTTTGTACATTTGATTTTACCAGTGTTCTTGGCATGCTTCCTTCTCGCTGCTGCTGATGAAAAACCGAAGAAAAAGCTTCAAATTGGGATAAAGAAACGTGTGGACAATTGTACACTTAAGTCCAGAAAAGGCGATTTCCTACACATGCATTACACGGTAAATATATTGATTATTCGGAAAGAAAGCATTCTCCAGATAAATCGTTTATAATTCTCTAACTTTAGTGTCTACAAATTAAAATTTCCAATAAGAGAGCAAGCATTTTAAGATGTTATCACAACACTTAAAATATAGCTCTATACATTATATCAATATTTTCACTATTTTTTAACCAACTACTATTTTATGTTTTATATAATAATTTATATTTTAAATAATTTTCAACAACATAGAGCGATCTTGCTGGATTAGACTTCTGCATGTAGTTTTTTGGGATATTCTGCCGTGTATATCTGACCTCTCTGGCTGATTTCGGTACGGTATTGCACAATACTTAACCTTAACACATGCTCATCACATCAGACCCATCCAATTTATGATTTTTGTAAATAAATAAATATTATTTAAGATGTAGCTGTGTACATAATTTTTGCTATTTATAAGTTATAATAAGGCGGCACTGTACATAAAGTGTCGCGCCTAATTAATTTGAAATTTTTAAACATTATCAAGTAAAATGTTTAGTGGGTTTTTTATTAGACTTTTTTACCCATCCGAATTCATGTAAATAAATCAACTTATGATGTATAGATAATAAGTATTTAGAAAAAGTGTCAAAGCTATAGAGCTGATGCACTTGTAGCAGTAGATTAGGCGGTCTAGCCGCATGTAGAGTACTCAGAGTATCGTAGACTCTAAGGAATCGAAAAAAAAATCACATCAGACCTTTTGATGGACCCTGCAATGGGATCCGAAATGTTGGTCAGAGAGGTACACATGGCAGAATATCCCAGAAAACTACATAGAAGACTGTGAAAACCTGAGAACATTTTGCTGGATTAGAATCAAAATTCAAATATTACATTACAAGGTAAGCCTGTATACTGAAGAAGTTTGTAATGTCAACTGGACGGTCTATAAAAAAATATAGCAGCCGATTTACAACAAATTTTAATATAAATATGTGTATTAGGGATGTTCCAACTAGTCGGTAAAGTCGTCTATCCGGCCACTTTAGTAGTCGGCGACTATTCGGCAAAGAGCACCGACTATCTGGCTTCTTACTTTGTATGTATTTCTCAATAAAATGTATATAGGTGGAATTATATATAAACCTTGATTGTTAATTAATATTTTTATTTTAGAATCAGTCTTAAACTATTTGAAATGTAAAGCAAGCTTTCCTTTGGTAATCAACTAATCAGTATCTAAAATTACTTTTAAAGAAAAAATATCTGACATTTATCAAATAAAATTAGTATCTTAATTAACAAACAATAATATTGTGTTATCTTCAATAAATATTTCTTATTTAAATAAAAGAGTGGGAATTTTTTTATTAACAGACTAAGGGCCGGTTGTTTCAAGTTGGATTAAAGTAAGCGTTCTTTTAAAGCATAGATTTTTACGTTCTCCACCAATCAGACAATCCGTTTTCGTAAAAATACTGCTTTGATCGAACTTGAAACAACCGGGCCTAAGTAATATTAAATCAAGATTTCTTCTGGCACCTAATGTCAAAGTTGAATCTGCCAAATAAAAGTAATAAATTCGAAATCAGAATATTTTTTATTCTTACTTCCTGTTACATGTTTCCGTCATCGCATTCACGAAATTAGTTCCATAAACCAAGCGTTAAGATGTCAAAAAAATAAATTGTTTTTTATTAACTTAAATAATTAATAGTTATACAAATCAAAAATTGTATATTTCTTAAGCCAGACAATTGTCATTAGATTAGATTCTGAAAATCTAATTTTTAAAAAATTTTTAATTTGCTTTATGCTTTTTTCAATTACCAGGGAACTTTGGAAGATGGAACAGAGTTTGACAGTTCCCTGCCCCGAAACCAACCCCTGACTTTTACTCTCGGATCGGGCCAAGTGATCAAAGGCTGGGATCAGGGTCTTATGGGTATGTGCGAAGGGGAGAAGAGAAAGCTAGTCATTCCACCCGAACTTGGTTACGGATCCTCGGGAGCGCCTCCCAAGATACCTGGCGATGCTACACTTACCTTCGAAGTAGAGCTTATTAAAATAGTGCGAAAGGAAGACTTGTAAAATGTAAGAACATTTTATTAACAAATAAATCATGTTTTATCATTGATATGACAATTACTTTGTGGTATAATGTGATTATCAACAACAATAAAACGATTGAACAAAGCATTGTATTACACACAAGTGTAATTGATACTGACTATAGTTATTTATATCTGTTGTTAAGAGGAAAATTACAGCAGTGATAAAAAATACTCAGTTGTGTGTAATGCGAAGTTTGTTTCAATAGAAAATTGAATAATGCTCTACTTAAGGTTCTAATTGTTATCTGTAATCTTTTGTATTTGAATAAATGCTATTTGTAATATTCTGTATTTTTATAAATCCTGGTGGTCCTATGGAGAATAATATTTTAAAGAGAAAGGTCGGCTTGGCTTTGATAAAAAAAGTCAGATAAGAGAACTATTACCAGATTCAGTGTCATGTGATATTTCACAAAGAGTTCTGAGGGTTATCTGTTTTTAGCATTTTTTAATAAACAATCATTGGGGAATTAATTGTAATTACTACATATTTTGATAATGATGTATGTAAGGAATGAATCCAGGATTTTTATTTTATATGTTACAATGTTTTGATTGTCTATGTTGATGTTTGTGTAAATTAATTTAAGTAAAACACTATTGTGTAACAATTTAAAAGACCTCAACTTAAACATGTTCACGTTGCCCCATGATAGATACAAACACTAGATTAATTAGATATTTTTACCTTTAAATAAAATAACTATTTGTATAACACCACTTTATTGAGTTTACACCAACTAGTTTCAACTCAATAAAGTGGTGTTATACAAATAGTTATTTTATTTAAAGATATTATGTCTCACCACGATGTGTTTTCTTCGTGTGAAAAAAAAAGATATTTTTACATTGCCCCATAAATGATAGATACAAGCACTGGATTAATTAGATCATTTTATACATTGCCCCATAGATGATAGATACAACAACTGTATTAATTAGATCTTTTAAACATTTGGTGCCAAACAAGTAAATAAAAAACATTCCGCTTTAAAAGAAATTAAGGGTCTTCTGTCCAGGGTTCGAGGATGTATATCCGTGGATATACAGGGTTATTTGGAAAACATTAATAACCTTGCAGAACTATATTTCTGCCTTGATTATGAGTCGAAAATGTTCAAGCTATTATGACCTAATATCAATAGTTAAGGAGATATGCGACATCAAGTTTGCATTTTTTTTCAATATTTCTGACTTATTTTTTGTAAAACGTTGGACTATATTGATATTAGAATGATAACTCCATGATATGGGGCGAAAAAATGGTACGGGGTGCAGATATTGCTGAGGCGTTTGCAGGTCATTTTAAAACAGTGAATAGTAGTGAACCTCCGCTTCTGGATATTAACATTGCAAGGCAATGTTCTCCGATCGGTGCACAGTCTATTGATGTTCAAAATATCAGTGAGAAGGATGTGTCCGACACTATAAAAAAATTAAATAATACTCATTCTCTTGGTCCAGATTTCATTCCAACATTTCTCTTAAGGGGGGGGTAAGGTTAATTTGTACAAAAAGGCATGTTTTTGTGACGACACAGTTAAAACCTCTTTATTAAAACCAATAATACATTAAAGTATGACATTTGAAGAATATTGTGTAAAATTTTCAAGACGAAATATTAAAAAATACGGCAATGGCAGCAATTATTCGGACGTGTCTCGGAAAAAAGTAGAATTGCGGTGTCCATCATAACTTGGTGCTAGATCATCTGAAATCAAAAAATCAAAATTCATTCGTAAGATAATTGGTTTTCCCAGTTAACGCTGGGAGGGTTTTTTGAATTTTCAATTTTTCAATTTTTTGGAACACTTTGAAGGGAAAAACGCGATTTTTTGCGAAAAATATCGACTAATTTGTTATTAAAAAATAAAAATTAATAACAAATTTGAAAAAAAGTCTCCAGCGTTACCTCGTAAATTATGTACAGATATAGTGTTCAAAATTTCAAAAGGATCGGTGCAGTAGTTTTGAAGTTATGATGGACACCGACTTTGAAAACGTGAGATGTGGGGAAAACGCTTTAAAGTTTTGCACACTGTAAAATTCAAAATAAAACTCAACACTTATTTTATACTTACACATAATCGTCGATGCCATGTTCACACAGCAAAGAGCTTTCATCATCAGCATTTTTTTGTCCTTGTCTACGCAAAACTCTTCCAATACAATAGCACGTCCGGTATCCTCAGGTGAGCGCGTCTCTTAGCTGCCCGAGCAGATATAGAAAACAGTCTGAGTATCGCTCAAATGTTCATAATTTCGTCAATTTTGCTCCGATTGACTTGAAATTTCGACACAATATTTTTGCGATGTTATACATTCATTTAAAAAATTAAAAATAAAATGCAAAAAAAAAGTTAAAAACCTTACCCCCCCTTAAAAGGTTGTGTGGAACTGATAAAAAAAAGCACTTTGTTTTTTGTATAATCTTTCCATTAATACAGGGATCTTCCCGAAAACATGGAAGACTTCAAAAGTTACTCCCATACATAAGAGTGGCTCTAAGTCGTCCGTAGAAAATTATAGACCTGTAGCTGTTCTCTCTGCCCCAGCTAAGGTATTTGAAATCATAATAAGTAGAACCGTCGCTTCCCGAGTAGAGCCATATATAATTGATGAACAACATAAATTTAGGAAAGGCCGCTCGGTTGAGACAAATCTGATGGTCTTCACAAATTACGTTGCAGAAGCTCTGGACGCGGGACATCAGGTAGACTGTTCATATAATGACTTCGCCAAAGCCTTTGATACAGTCAACCAAGATGTCTTATTGAAAAGGTTGTATGAAATTGGTTT